>OX336388.2:1037340117-1038540117 GCA_946902985.2 Meconema thalassinum | reverse complement strand
GAGATGGTGAATGTAAAATAAAAATGTGACTTCCATATAAGTATTATCTCATTCTTCCATAGCCATGTTTAACGTTTTACCCTGCTGTTTTGTTTTTTACTTTGTTTTATTAATTGTTTATATTTTTAAATGCACTTATTATACAAACCTT
Source organism: Meconema thalassinum (assembly GCA_946902985.2). Classification (NCBI taxonomy): domain Eukaryota; kingdom Metazoa; phylum Arthropoda; class Insecta; order Orthoptera; family Tettigoniidae; genus Meconema; species Meconema thalassinum. The sequence continues at coordinate 1,038,539,966 of OX336388.2, read as the reverse complement.
ATCGCTTTCCAAATTTTAACATGTCATCCCCCGAAAAAATAATAAAAACACAAAACACCACCTTTTGAATTTTAAATCAATAAATCTTCAAAAAAATAACAACACTTTCTAACACCTCTAGTTATAAATAGGGCCTGGATTTTTAGGTGGCATAAACCTTCACTTTAGGTTTCTTGTGGTCTTAAAATAGGTTATTTTAGGTTTTTCTTCCAGGATCAATACAGGCAGCAATAATTTTCTGTTTTTCTTAGTTCTGTGACATTTATTTACGAACTTATTTCACAAAAATTTACAATGTAATGTTAATTCTCAGGCGTAAACAATTTCCTGTTGTCACGTAACACATTCTTATATGAAGAAAAACTTCTTTCCACTGAACATGATGTCATTGGAGCGTAACTAGTGCATAGATGCTAATGCAGCCGGTTGTAGGGGTAATTTTCCTAAATACTTTTCTCCCTGTAATACTGAATTGATCACTTTCATATCTTCAAAACCAGGATTCCTTTGAAGAATCTTCCGCAACTTCGATGAACATGCCACTCCCAATGGTCCAGGTATGTCCATAGAATCTTTGAGAGGTGGTACGGATCAGTCGATTTAAGACCTCCTGAATCAGACAGAAATCAAGAAAATGCCTTGTGCCAAAATTATGTTGAGCTTTACAAAGAGGGTTTCGGAACAGTTGATTAGAAAGTTTAAAGAGAAAATCAAGTTGCTTAGTTACATTAAATTTATTAATAATGAGATCATGCATAATTATGAATCCAACACGAGGGCCAAGCCCAATAAACCTATGAAACTGAATTCAGTATTTGATCAACAATTTAACATACATTTATAACAAGGAGGAACAAAGTTCCAAACAACATTAATGCACAGCATCAACTGGTATATGCAATCAATTTGCAATGTGAAACAGTTAAAATCTAGCACTTGGGGGGCTCAGCCCAAGATACCAGAATATCAATTTGTAATCCACTTCCAAACACATGGGGGCTCAATCCCAAGATGTTTGAAAGAAAGTAAAGTGAAGTAAATGGTAGATACTTAGGATGAATAATCCAAGGAATACCAACTGGGATTGAATACAAAATAGAAGAATTGAGAGTTATTGAGGGCCCAGTCTCAAACCACTCTTCAACCTAAAATGAAACTTTAACCAATGTGATGGTAAGTTTGAAAGGTCTTTATTGTGTTCGAGGGCCAAATCTCGAAACTCCAATAAATCCAAGTGATACGTTTATATAAAAAGTTAAAAGATGGCAAAAACCAGTCGATATGTGAACAGGAATAGAAAAAAGAAATAATTGCTACGGGTATGCATTACAGGTTAGACCATCAAATGCAAACAAGAGAGCATCGATTTAACAACAAGTGAATAGCAAGAAAGTGCATTTCAAAGACCAGGAGATCAGTTTAATTATTCATGCAACTTCATAAGGCAATTTAAACCTAAGCAAATTACGGTAAAGCCTAAAGAAAAAGGATTACATTATCAGAATTAGACGGCTGAAAAGCCTGTAGCAAAGTATGAGCGGCCTGCGAACAGGGCCCTGTAGAAAAAATGGAAAGCTGGTTTAAAGTGAAGATCTTGATGATCATATTATAAAAGAGTTCAATGGAACATTTTTACTTAACTTTTGTATCTTGCTGCGATGGTTGCGCATGCCACTTGAAACACAAGCAGTAAACTGCTGAGGAACACTGAGACCTAGCCAGTCATTAATAACACTACCTCTCCAGGAGGAGCAGTTTAAAAATTTAGCGAAGCTTTGCTGCCTTGATGTAACACACTTTAGCACGAATAAGCATGGTCAAAGAACCGACAGTAGTGGCTACGCTGGCTAAAGCGCAGCATTAGGTCATGGGGCCAAGCTCTCTGCTGACTCGGTAGACGCGTGGGTTCGAGCCCCACCGTCGGCCGTCCTTGAAATGGTTTTCCGTGGTTTCCCATTTTCAACACCAGGCAAATGCTGGGACGGTACCTTCTGACAGACCACGGCCGCTTCCTTCCACATCCTTGCCCAGTTTCATTCACCATCATTCATTTCATCTCTCATTAACTCCTCTCATGAGGTTGGCGTCAGGAAGGGCATCCGGCCATAAAAACCATCGCCACAAAGACTTCCATCGCATCTCATCCCCGACCCCGTTGGAAAAACGGGAATAATAAGGGGTAGACATACTGAAACGGTCTTGCTTTGCTCCACGTTGAGCGTACAAATGAAACGTTTTGACTGGTCCTTACTTGCCCTTTGAAAGATTTACTCTGCCTAAGATATGTTGTTTTAATGGGCGCCAAGACCTCAACGCAATGTTGAAATCTAAATTTGTATTGAACAACACCTAGCTCTGGTAAAACACCTTCAAGAATCTATTCACTCAGATCGTGGTATGATTTGATCATTAACCCAACAAACAATTGTATCAGGAGAAGGAATTGGTCTATATCTAATGCTACTTACTGAAAGCAAAGATTGCATGGTTAAAAGAAATGAATTTATTATATAAAACAAGTTTTGCAAAATTAATAATAATAATAAGTTTAAAATTTAAATTGGAGCTTTGCGATTTGAATATTACCGATAGAGAATTACGTGAGAACGGAGTCTGATAAATTATTGATTTTACTCTTATTCCCAAGCTATGAAGTTACTGAATACTGAATATAAAACAAAGAGAAACGAGAGATTGCGTAGTTCTGCATCATTCGCGCTTACCACTGGAAATTGCCGAAGCATTTCCCTCGTACTGGATGATGAAGAGAGCTTCCCACTGTCTCCTGGACGTCGTCATCTTCTTCGTTAGTTGATGATATCCTTGTAGATGTAATCACTTTATGGTCCGAACTTCGGAGCCAAACACTCGTACAACCACACTGGTTAAGTTTTACAAAGATAGTCCTCGCCTCCACGGAACATCGGAGCCACTCACACGCGCAACCATACTCGTTAAGTTCTACACAGATTGTCCTCTACTCCACGGCGCGCAAAGGATATATGCACTCGTCGGCTCCCCACTCCGGTGCCGACTTCCACCTTACGTGGTCTCCACTGATTGGCTGAGCACCCCGCACTCCCCTCCTTAGGCTCAATACACACGGCGCGCGGATGATGTCGTTTGCCGTTCCAGACTATTTCGCCTTTTCTTGACGCTGCAACCCAGGCTTGCGACATGCTTCTTGACAAGAATAAGCCTGTATCTGAATTCCCAATGAGTCATCTCTCTCATAATACCCTAACTGACAAAACTCCGTAAAATTCCGTAATCATATAATTTTCTATGATAATGTTGTTCGTAATAATTTGTTTGATAGTGTTTTCTATGACATAAAAACCTATCTGTATGCTTATACTTTTATAAAAATGCTCCAAAAAATACCTTAATAATAATAATAATAAGTTAATGAAAAAATGAAAATACACAGCCTGCTTCCGGTCTCCGACCGGGTCAGGAATGGAATGAATGAAGCCCCTATCTAGCGGCGAGGATATGAACTGTGCCGGCTGCCGAGGCCTGACGCACTCCTCTGGAGCAATGATGAAATGAATGACAGATGAAATGAAATGATAGTGGAGAGTGTTGCTGGAATGAAATTTTGACAGGGAAAACCGGAGTACCCGGAGAAAAACCTGTCTGCCTCCGTTCTGTCCAGCACAGATCTCACATGGAGTGACCGGGATTTGAACCACGGACTCAGCGGTGAGAGGCCGGCGTGCTGCCGCCTAAGCCACGGAGGCTCATATAATTCTTTTTAATGACTATAAAATATTAAAGCAACACATTTAGACATTTGAGGAGAAAGTCGATCACCTACGGCAGGCTATGTATGTCATGTGCTAGTTTAAAATGAATGATATACAGCCAGAATTGTGTTTAATGACATAATTTGAATGAGATTAGCTTCTTAGCATCTTACATTTGTCATGACGAACTAATATGATATGTCATAAACATCCGTGTCCTAGTAATGATATTCAACAAGTCCGGATTGTATTATAAAAATGATCCGCAACTTATTCGTTATCGACACAGTCATGGAAACTATATCCTCATGGCGGAAGTTTTTGGCACAGGGCTTTAGTTATAGCCTTGCCTCACTCCTGTAACAACCTTGAACGAAGAACTCGTCCTACTTGATTTGATATTAATGCATATATATATTCGTTACGGCCAACTATAGAACACGTTTGACAGTTTTTACATAATTTTTGGTCTTCACTCTCTACCAATATCCCTTCATCTTCTCTCCTACTTCTCCGTGTAAAATCTTCCTTTCCTCGCTGGCAATTCCCCTGTCTCTTGGAATCCTGTTAACTCCGCAACTACAGTAGTCGTCTAAATCGCTCTCTGTCCATTCTGTCTTCTTCTTTCACCCCCATCCGATCCGAGTCCAATCTTACTTCCCGAAACCATTTCGGCTCCGTCTTCCTCTTCCTGAAGAATTCAAAAATCCTCTTCGTCAATAATAATAATAATAATAATAATAATAATAAATTATCATGAAAAATTATCTTGGCTGAACAATTTGCTGCGTAAATAAATATAGAATGGCTTCCTACTGACTTATGCCAGTGGCATAAAAACCCCTCGAAAAACACGTTACAATACATACATAAAGCATGGTCAAAGAAATGACCAACCTGGTAGAATTTCAAAGAAACTAAGGCCTAACGGCATATCAGCCGAGGCTTGTAGCGATGATGAATTTGTTCGAGTCCCATAGTGTTGGAAGTTCTTGAGTAGAAAGTAAGCTTGTGTCCAAATGAGGACAAGTTTGAAGATTTCAAATATGTAGGTGAAGAAAAGCGTGCTGAATTGTCGATAGCTTCGACATGATGACAGCAAGTGTTCTGTACACGGCGAGTGTGTTAGACAGGAAGTGTTTAAGTTGACAAAGTGTGTGTTGAATGTTGAGACGGCAGGCGTTATATAGGAACTCGGACAAGAAGTTCTGGAAACTTCGATGAATCGGGAGATGTGATTGGTCGGCTGGACACAGTGACCAATGAGAAGCGTTGAAACGGAGACGAAACGTGTGACAACAACATGGCTGTCATTCGGATCGATGCACTAATGAAGGTCAGAAGGAATATTTTAACTGTAACAGGCTTAAAGAATATGTCTTAAAACCAAGCAAGTGTAAATGCAGAACAAGTAAGCAAAACAGATCGTAGACATTTAACAAAATGGTCAATCTAGACCCAAATGAACAAACATAGAAAACATGTGTGCACATGTCAAATAGTTAGGTTAAACAACAGCTGACATTTTAATATTTTTTCTCTTGAAAAATTATGACAAGCTAAAATGAATAAATTACTGGCTTTAATAGCCTTTGTAAATGCAAACAAGTGGCAAGGTTGCACTTTCCAACTGGAGAATAGCTTCTGGTATAAAACAAAAAAGGGTCTTGATATATGCTAGGGAAGCGACGAGGGTCGGGCACTCTGCGATTTCTTGGTCTTGGCGATGCAGGAAGCTTCTGTTTCATCCAAGTCATTGACGACATTTTTAATGCCTTCTAGGTGCTCGGCATAGTAAATAGCAGCAGACTGTCCAGTTCCCCAGTGGGTAGGTGGAAAAGGTGTTGCCGGTTGTTTCTCTTTGAACAATTGTATACGTGTTAGGTCTTTTAAGAAAATTTTCTTGACTGAAGAAACCACGCTGTTTACGTAACTGAAGTTGCTCCTAATCTCCTCCGCAAGGCGGTGCAGGCCGTGGGCCAAGCACGTAACGTGTAGCATGCTCGGGTAGAAGGACTGTAGAACCTCCCCTGCCTTCAACATGTAGGCAGCACTGTCCTTCACTAACAAAAGTAACGTACTATCTTCATTCTCTGCTGGCCACAATAGGGGTAAAGCATCCCTCACTGCGCAGGCTATCGTCCTGTTGTTAGTTTGACCTATTTCTTTAAGTTTTAGATGAGGGTAACCTGGTTCATTTTTATCCATCTTACCTACTACCACATTCACAATGAAGCGACCACAACTGTCAGATGTTTCATCGACAGAACACCAAATATAGTGATCGCCTATATCTTCTCTTATTTCATCTAATGCCTTCTGGTGAACAGGAGCCAAATAATTCTTCCTTAAAGTGGATTCATTAGGTATACTGCGGCCACTGATGTCTCCCAAGAATGTTTTCAAGATCGGGTTAGTTAGCACGTTCCATGGGACGTTTGCAGATACCAACGCCTGATATAGGTGAAAGTTAAAGTTATCTTCAAGCCTGTCAACTGTGGAAGAAATAAACATTTGCTTACTGTTGCTGCTGGACTTATTTCTCCTCGCTACGCTAGCAATGTGAGCAGCTGAAGTTTTATGCTGCTCAAGATGGGATTCAAAGAATTCAAATCCTAAGTATACCTCAGTAAGCGAGCTAGGGTATTTCAATGAAGGTTTTAGGTCAGTTACGGGAAACTTACTTCTTTGGTGCATGCCTGACAGAAGACTACTCGACCATCCGTAGTGAAGTTTCCATCTGTAGCAATCCATTTCTTCAATAACTGCAATGTACGCATTGTTTCGCTATATAACAATTACGGTTAGAAAATACTGCAGGAACCATTCACCACACACTGTGCCGGCTGTACACTCTGTGGGCGACTGGAGGCAAAACCGTTCACGTTCCCTCTGACCTTCTATGAGGTGCATCAAGGAGCCACCAGATGTCACACGTGTAGTGAGAAGCATGGGACGTACTGAATTTAATGGTAGTAACCTGAACTATCTCCTTCCTACTGCCTGTAATCGTGGTGGAAATAATTTTACGATGCATTTCAATGGGAAATAACATTCCTTATTTGAAGAAGGCAAAACAGCTATTGAGGTTATTTTAGGAGTCAACCCCTCATTTAGTGTTTGTTTGTTGTTGTTGTTTTTTTTTTTTTTTTTTTTAAATTAAATTCACATATTTTGCTCCGGGAAGTGTGAAACAAATGTATATGTTGAAATTTGTGAATTAGATAGGCAGGAAAAAAATCGGTAAAAACCAAAGAATCCGGGCCCTAGTTATAAGTTTTACTTTATTGTAAACATTTAGTGATAGCATTGTCCAGTTTGCCTTGGGGTGAACGTCCTTTGGCAGGTATCATTGTGATCGCTCTTTCAATAGCAACTAATTAATAATGCAAAAGACTTATGCCTCAGTTGATTATTTGATTACTGAAACATATAAATAGCTTTAGAGCATCCCTTGGAGCGGTCATATTGGTTGAGTAAGATTCGAAAATACGACCACAGTCACATTAGACTTTGTGTAGTCTCAAGGATCACAAACATCACCAAATCATTTCAGCAGCCGCTGCAACAGTGCCTCTCCATCAAGCCCTGAAGCATCAACAGACAGATGGCAACAAAAGAGAGAGCACTCACTTCAGAATGGCGAAGACTCATCAGACAAGCAGTCGTTCTTCAAGCTGCATATTTAAATTATTTATCAATGAATTGAAATGATTCATTCACTGAAATTATATGAATACTCATGTCCCACTGCAGGTATTGTCCACCAATTTTGTAGAATTAGAAAGACGAAAACCTGCAATCAGAATCGTTAGAGAAATTTGTTGTGGCTTGGAGATTAAAAAAACTCAGCATTGTCTCCCAACTCCTCAAGTATCTAAATATTCATGGCAAGTTGACTAGCCAACTCCTACACACAAGATTCTGGGAGATTTCTAGAAGCCTTTCAGCAACTCTATCTCAAATATCTGAAGTGGGTGATTACATGATTCAGCAGACACTGGCTTCTGCTGTGCAATGATCTAATCAGCATTATCAGGAACCAAGCACTTCATATAAACACATCTTCTGAACAGTGACATCTCAATCAACACTTTTGAAAATAATTAATAAGGAATAAATATAAAACTTAAAGAAGACACACATTCTTCTAGACAAGTGTTTCCCAACTGATGTGCCGCAAAGTTGTCAGGGGGTGATGCAAAATTTGGGTAAGAAAGAAGTGATGGCAATGTTGATGTTCAATGGCAGATCTTTGGATTTATTCTATTGATATTTTAGCATCCCAATACAACCTCGGTTGGTCATTAATCTTTTGGGAGTTACGATCCAATTTTCAGCACACTAGAGGTGATGTTTATTCATTATTGTATTCTCTGCAGTTCATATATTGTACAGTAATTGAAAGAAAAGGTTTTGAAATTATGATTAAATGTGCATTCCAATTGAGGTAAAATATTGTTACGGCTGTGAGTTTGTTTCGTCGCCTCGCCGCATGAGTCACAGCTGCCCCGGGCTGTGCTCTGCCTCAGTGTATTACCTGCGCCTTACGCAACGGGCTGCGAGGACAAAGGGATGGTCCAGAATATTCGTGACCCAGCCAGTGATGGAAATCTCGAGAAGCCGTGAATCCTGGACGGGTCTAGAAGCATTCATTGAGTTACCAGCCTGCTATTTAAGAGCGACCTGGCCAGCGAGGTGGACAGTGTTTTTGAGCTAGTGCGTGCTTTTACCTGAGCGACAATTGTTGGTGACGTGACTTGCGAAACCCCAGTGAAGCTGATTCTCTTGACAGCGAAGGAGTGCAAAGCCTACGGAGGGACTGTATTTGAAGAGTGTGTGTGTTTACCTAGTGTGACAGAGATATTGTGGTGAATTGCGAAAACACAGGGGGCTGTTTCCCTAGCCAGCGGACAGCGAAGCAGTGTGTAGTGGTGAGGACTGGCTATCGTAAATAACTGTAGCTTGTGTATTCAAGGAAGTGTTGCAGGTATTTCTACCGAGGCCACCAGTCCCATTAGCGAGGATTAACTGCAAGTCCAAGTGAAAGGGAAGTGTTCCCTACAAGAGGAAACTAGAGTGAGATACTAATTGCTTGTATTTGCTATTGTGTGGTGTATCTTTCTGGCCCGCAATAAAGCTAAAAAGTTTCTTTAAAGGAACAATTTGTGTTGTGCTTCTACCCACCGTAATCCAGTTAATGAACTTGCCACTAGGGGTGGCACGTAACAATATTAAATCACTATTTTTATTATCAATCTGTCCAAAGATAACTGAATGAAAATATGAAATAGTAATAGATTATGGAATATTATAGAAGATGAGAATGCAATGGGGGGTACAATAGAGTAATATTTATGTGGGAGGGATACAGATCTGGAAAACATGCAGTAATAGTCTCCCCCTAATGAAGGTAGTTCAACTATTGTTTGAAGTACAGTATCCTGATACCTGAATATTGCACGCAAGACATATTATTTGTAGTTTATTTCCCTCAATAACAATACATACAGTGTAATGAACTATGTGAAAATAAAAAGTAATTGAATAGAATTAAAATTAAATGGATAGTATAGGCTTGCCCATGAAAATAGAGGGAAAATCTAACAAAATAATCGTGAGATACGTTAGTCTTGATGTGAATGTTGAGTAAGTCTAAAGATGTGACCGCAGTTGGGATTCAAACCCTAATTTAAAGCTGTCTGGTCAGATGTGTTTAGCCACATTTACCAATGTACCCATGCCTCGACTAGGACACATTTCCAAGTCTTACATGAAGAGAATGCTGAGGGGTACTGTGAAAAACTGAACTCTGGTGCTGAAAGCTTCAAATGGTTGAAAACTATTACTCTCGACTAATATTAAGGCATACAAATAATGCACAATAACATCTAGAATTATATTTATTTCTTGAAAACAGAGAGGGCTTTACTTTTCTTAGGGAATGCAAATAATGACTGAAGACTAGCTGTTTCCTCCTGAACTTAAAACTCCCAGTATTATTATTACCTTTTCTTTCTCCACTGAATTGAATGGCTTCATTCCATGTCTTTAATGGGGTGGCACCTTCAGCAACCACGAAGACAGGTGGACGACCACTATTGGGCTCTTGAATTTTGTACACAGAGTTTTTATACACCCTGTCTATGACTCCAGCTCGGTTCCTCATCTGCTTCTCAAGGCTCTGAAAGGAAACAACACAGTGATGATGGCTGTTATATTACTTAAGACATGGGTTAACGGTCCCTAAACAATATGGCAAAAGATATATATTTTCTCCCTCATTGTCATTTTAAAATTAGAAGCAGTTGTTACACTAAAATATTAAGGATAAAAAAAGTACACTGGACCACCTGAATCCGCGCAACGAATAAGGAACCCTGCGCCACCTCAGTCTGTATTGAGATTATGATGGAAATAGATACCTGGTCGCATATATACCAGACCCAAAACAACTGTGAACATGAGGGAGGAGCCAGATTCACTCTCTCACCCACGCCAGCCAATAGCATAGCGCGGCGTTGCCTAGTTAACTCAACGTGCTAGGCTCGCTGTGCCGTACAAAATCGTTATTTCTCTCCGCGCACAAAAATAACTGATTCTTCAATTATTTTGATGACCCTATGTTACAGAGCTAAAAATTTTGAAGCTGACTGTCCAACCCGTGTGGCGCTACGACCACCCATTCGGGAGATAACATCTGCCCTTGAACTGAAAGGATAATTAAAGAGAGAATAATTCACGTGTCGATATATTAAGTTTTGCCAGGGAAGGAAACGCAGAGTGACAGTATTGCTGTATCAATTAAGTAGTGGAGCTTAAAGAAGTTAGTGCTGTGAACTAAAGTTTTGAACTCATAACAATGTTCCTTAGCGAGCCGAGTGGCAGTCGAACAGCCAGGCAAGAAATATAATTTTCAGGGTATATGGCCTTTTAAAGAAGCTTTCGAATACAGAAATACGTGAAAACAGAAAATCTGATAACCTGTGTTACTGTGGTGTCGGCAATTATGTTTTTTTTTTTTATTGAGTCAAATAAAACTCACCTCTTCACAGTTTTAACTCACCAGGCATAGTGTACCTGGTTCTAACCCTGAGACCAGAAATAAATGTCTTGATTGAGCCGTGAACCGAATCCGGACCTCATGGGTGACGGCAAGAGTTGTTGTTGATGATGATTGTTTTAGGGGCTTTGAGACATTGTGGTCATGTAGCTCCATGTATTTGGGTGTGTGTGGAATTTGTCTGATGGGCTTTGCGACATCGTGGTCATGTAGCTCCGTGTATTTGGGTATGTGTGGAATTTGTCTGATAACCTGAGTCACTGTGATGTCTGTATTAGTGTGTGTATTTGTAATTGAGGTAGGATTTGTGTAGGAAGCGGCTGTGGCCTTACATTAGGTACCATCCCGGCATTTGCCTGGAGTAGAAGTGCAAATCCACTGAAAAACCACTTCCATGATGGCTGAGGTAGGAATCGAACCCACATATTCCCAGATTTGCATCATGAGGCTGAGTTTACCCTGTTCCAGCCTCAGACGAGAATTACATTTCTTGGGAATCATACCCAGGCCTCCGCGGTGACAGCCAAGAACGGACGGCAATGTGCTAGCCAGTACACCTAAGGTGGTCTCCAATAAAAAAACTAATCCCAATAAATTGTTATCTGTATTTCTATTACCTTATAAAGGGCCCACAAGCAATGTTACTCAGAATGACTTGGGGTGTACATTACGTCATGTGATATAATAACGTTGTAATTGTTGTTTCTTTAGAGGGGCTTGGACATATTGGTACTTTAGCACCGTGTACTTGTCAGAAAATCTTGGTTACTGTGGTGTCTGTATTACAGTGTGTGTATTTGTATTCTGGTGAGGATTGGGAAGGAGGCGGCCATGGCCTTAAGTTAGGAACCATCCCGGCATTTGCCTGGAGTAGAAATGGGAAACCACTTTCAGGATGGCTGAGGTAGGGACCTAACCCACATCTTCCCAGTTTTGCCTCACGAGGCTGAGCGAACCCTGTTCCAGCCCTCAGACTAGAATTAAATAGCTCGACAGAGCCGGGAATCGAAACTGGATCTCCTGGGCGACAGCCAAGAATGCTGGTCGCTACACCAGGAGGTGGTCACTTGCACGAATAACGTTTGTGTGACATTATATCTGCCTCATATCAAATTGTGCGCTGTCAGTTGCGAGCATAGATATTCGGAGGATTAGGCCCCCCAGCTCGTGCATGCACTTACATTCGGAGCGCCTTGTGTTTAGGGGGAAGGTCGTGTATATACTGCGAGCGTAGGGCTGTGTCATCTCCCGCCAGTCTCACTGTGGCAACCGTGTTCAGCTTGCCACGCGTTACTGGGCGAGCCTATGTTCACAGTTGTTTTGGGTCTGGTATAGTATGAAATGATAGATTAAGCGTGCATACAACTGCCTCCTATGAGTAGATATTTGCAATTGAAATTCTATGTGCGTGGAAGAAGGAACCTGGCATTTCAAGATGCCGGGTATTGGGAAGATGGAGGTCTATCCGTCAGCAAGCAAATGTGATTGGTCGCAAACGTAAACGTGACATGCAAGATTGGAAGGATGTGAAGAGAAAGATGTTGAGATATGCTGGGGCAGCGTATTCAAATCAACGGGGATGTGAAATACCAGCAAAAGAACAACCAAATGAGGTGAGCGGAAAAGGACCTCCGTGACTTCATCTACAAAAATGCCTGTATGCCAGAGTTTCCTATTAATAGGCGTCAATTTTAATAAAACCATAATAATAATGTAGAGAGTAAGTTGCTTATTTTAGGAACATGGGACATTGAATCACCAGTCCCATGTACTTGCGTCGTCTATGTGTGGAAATACTCTGATACCGTGCTTTATTTTGTTGAGAGCTAGTGTGTTCACGTGAAATTGGGGCTAGGCTTGGGAAGAATGCGACCATGGCATGTTAGGTACCATCCCGAGCTGTCTGGACGGGGAGCTACTACGCTTATCCGTCTATCACTCACAGCTACTGTAGAGATTAAGTGGCTCGTATGGTCTTAATAAGATTCTATGATAGTCGAAATCCTCTTTGTTACAGTGAGGGACCTCCTGTAGAATGGAGCGTGTCGAGCACGGCATTGTCACTAGTAGCAGCGTAGCGCCCAACTGAATTGTATTGAATAGAGCGGAAAAAATAATAACTTTACTGTAGCAACTAGTTTAACACAATTAAACTTTTTAACGTATTTAATAATCATCATTATTTACATGAATTTCAGAATAGTTGCTGGAAATGCTGTCCTTCAATTTCTAAACACACGTTGCAGCAACTTATAAGGTTTTGGTACACTCAATGGAATTTATCCTCACTGATATTTCGTATCAGTGCAGTTATTTCATTCTCGAGAGCCTCCAGAGTACGCGGATTGTTTCTGTATACCTTTCTCTTCAGGGCCACCCAGGAGTAAATATCGCTCGGAGCTGAAACTTACAAACACATTTACTGGAATCTTATTATATAATACGCTAAGGTATACGTCTCACAAAACTCAAGCTCCTAAACTAGAGGGATTTAGAAGGTGTGGTTTGAACCAAAATCTTCCAAATCGTCTCAATAGTAAAGGAAAATTCTTGCATTTCTTGAAAAGTCAACTGAAATATATTTATTTGTTCATAAAGTGCTTTTAAACAAATAAACAACACAATAGCCCCTGGCTGAACCATCTCGCATACAGCCCGCATAGCACTAGGGCTGGGCGGGTAGTCTGTACACATGGGTGCGCACACAACGCATTATGATAGAGTTCTCCTATGGGTCCGCTAGTTTACTGGAATTCTTCTTGAGGAGATAAGTTTCCACTGGGAAAATTCGATGTATTGTTCTGTAACTAACCATGTTCAAGGGGTATGAGGTAGGTTACAGTACTTCACAACAAGTCTTAATTATCTCAACCAAGGTATCTTGCTAGCTACGTATGTAATAAATGCTATGACAGCATCTAGGGCTTCCCGACCTGCTGTTGTAATCGGTACATGCTATAAACCTGGTGGCGACTTATTTCGACCCATCCGCAGCACGGTCTCCCCGAGGCTCCGTTCTATAGGGAGGACGCTCACTGTATAGAGATGTACACGGAAAATACTGAAGTTTTCAGGGGAAGACACCATTGTCCCCTAAAGTCCTCATATATATAAATTTAATTCAATATCCTTAGTTCTGTGTGAGAGACATCGATTGCATAATTATGTTTGTTTTCTTAGCTGCATTGCGAGGTTCCAGGTTCAATCTCCAGCTCTGTCATGGAAGCTTTTTAATCCTCGTATGAGGATTAGAACGCAGGGACAGAACCAAGGAATGCTAGTGCACCTGCATCCATCACCTTCTCATCCTTCAGAGCACCCTAATATTGTGAGGGGGGAAATAAAGTAAATATTTTTAAAATACTCGCAATACATGTTCTTGTAGTAATTCACATCTCTGTTTGCAGTCCATGAAGATTATGTGACGTGCAGACACGTGAGTGAGTAGCTCGACATGATGTTTATTTCTACATCATCTGTGTCGTCATGGTTTTCATCATTATCACAACGCATTCTTTATTGCAGGAGGATGTCATTTGAATGTGATAATTCGTTGACAACCACCTTGCTCGTTATCTCATGCACAAATGACACACTGTTTCCAAAATTAACTTAGTCAATCTTCACCTTTCGTAAATCATGTCTGTCATATATTAGCGGCTTCGGTGGCGTAGTCGGTAGCATGCTGAACTGCTGTGCCCAAGATAGCGGGTTCAAACCCGGCCGAAGTCGTCGGATTTTTTAAGAGCGTTAAAAATCCTTCGGTATGCCTTCCTTCGGAGGGGAAGTAAAGCCGGCGGTCCCATGTCATAGATTTATGGCATGTAAAAGATCCTTTCACAGACTAAACTTGTGTAAAGCAAAACTGTTAGGTTAGATTTCGTCAGAACGCTCTATCAAAGTTCCAACGTTCACCACTAGGTATCATTGATATCTGGTGGCGAAAGTTGGAACTACTTGAAATTGAACGGAACTTGTAGCTCACCCTTTAGGGTGTCCGCTGGAAGCAGCTACACTCAGGCGAGCCGAACATGTCCTCGGACACTCCCGGCACTAAAAGCCATACGATAGATAAATAGATAAATAAAATAAATAAATAAATAAATAAATAAAATTTGTGCTTCTTCCCACCCAAAAGAGAAGAATCAGTATAATATTGTTACCATGTGCCTGGAAACGAAAGAGAACCACATTTTAAGTTTCCCCCTAAAACAACTTGAGCATCGCCTCTGCACCCCCAGTTCATACATCCTGGACAATTCTCTATTGGAACGAGATATACACTCTAGCTTGTGATGACAAATGACAAGAGACATGGGTTCGAGTGCCACTCTCAACCATTGAACGGGAGGCTTTCTGTGGCTTCCCACTGCTGGGATGACATCGATTCAGTGGAATAAGGACGCCAGTCACAATAAATACATGCTGTAAGCGAGTGGGCTCTAAGACAACAAGAACTGTTACTGGGTTCCTTCTTCCTCTATTATTGGCATTAATGTCACAATATATCTTAACAGTGATCACTGAAGTACCACACGAGTAAACTACAATGTTCATTTATGATAGTAGGGACCACTTATATAAAACTTGGACGAAATTCCTACAATAGCGCGCTTTCAAACAACAAAAACGTACTTTAAACAAAACTATAAAAATGGCGCGAAGTCCCTATTTGTTGTGCGGGTTCAATAGAAAAGTATATGTTTTTATATGACCATTAAAGGGGATGCATTATTGGGCAGTGCGAAGCTGGATGGTCACATCGACAAATCGTCTGCCAGCCAGGCCGTTCTGACAAGACTATTTGGGTGTGTTGTGACCAAAGGATGTGCGAGAGCATGCACACATGGCAAAGGAGCTCAGGACACCCTAAGATGGACCACCAGAAGAGGCGATCGTCGGATCATCCAAGAAGCAAGATCCAACTGCTTCAAGCTGGAACTAAGTTGTCTTTACAGATGAATTCATGTTCACTTAGTGCTCCGATGATGGCTGTTTTCACGTCTGGAGACTTCGCGGTACATGCCTTAAATCTGCTGTTTTCTGTTGTGCGTCACACTGCCCTCACTGTTGTTGTGGTGGTCTGGGGGGGGGGGGGGGGGGGGGGGCAACAGACACAACAGCCGATGTAGAGATGAAACGATTAGCTCAGGACAGGAGTCATTGGAGTGCTGCATCAAACCAGTCAAAAGACTGAAGACTCAAACAAAGAGAATGATGGAAGTGGTTTTCCATTACATTGCTAAAATACACTATAAGCATTGTTAATCAATCTTGGATTACTATCTGATATTCCTTGTCTAAATGTAGGTTCCTGTTTGCTATTATTGGCTGAATTCCTGAATTTCGTAGCTGTCAATAAGGCTTTATCATATTACTTTGAAGGATTCGTCTTGTTTCTAAATCTTAAAAAAAAAAACTATTTTTGTCAGAGGGCTCACGGCATCAAAGGGTGGCACTGCCTACCTTCATAATTTTAAGGGACAAGGAAAAAGCCATCCTGAAGAATGCACATTTAGAACATTCAGGTGTGCCAACTACCTTGTAGGGTGGGCAGAAGATACTGTGTAAAAGAAAAGAAGAGGTCTGACCCATCTATAAATGAAGATAACAGAAAATAAAAGGCCCTTCAATTAAGACAGGAAAATGAATTACCCTCTAAGCCACAGATACCCTAATACTATTGGGGTTGGAAGAGCATACCAAGAAAGGTTGATAGGAAAGAAGAAAGTGAGGAGCCCATCACAGGTAAGTGGTCACCAATCCAAGTCCCACTAGTTGTGAGCTCCTGAGGGTCTCTCCAGACAATCATCCATGTCGGTAGTAATATAATGTATGGAGACTTTACCTTCACCATCACACATCCGGCAAGGGGGTACAGGAAAAGGGTTATTATTATTCTCGTGTCAGAAACATACATATTTTACACAGTTCTATTATTTTAGCCCAAAACTTGGCTACTACCAATGCTTTTTCTGTTCCGTGATGAAGATCGTCTTCTGTACAAGAGGCTGGACATAGTCGACATTGAAGCACATGTTGAACAGTCTGGTTTTCTCCACAGTCATATTGAATATTATCTTGATCTTGCCAAATTAGTCTTTGATCTGCCAACTCCAGATCTCAGTCTATTCAGGGACTTCCAAGTCGTCCGTTCCTCGACATAGCCAGGAGGTAAGGATTCAGGGACTCTTTTCCAACCAGGGGGAAGGTAGGTCATACCCCTTCACAGTTGCAACCTAGCTTTTTCAGCAGTGGTTCTAGTTCCTTCGATGTTCTAAGGAAACTCTTCCCTGCCATCAGTCGTTGCGGGTGAGGTTCATGCCCATGCAGAGGATGGGTTCTTTCCTGCCCCACTGTCTTTCTTTCCTTGTTCGCAGATATTTCTCTACAAACAGGAGGTGGAGCTATTCCTGCGAGGTGGTAAAGCCATTCCACTGGAGTGGATTTCAAGCAACCTGTTATAATTCTGCAGGTGTCGTTCAGAGCTACATCAACCTGTTTGGCATGTGTTGAATTGTACCAAACAGGACAGGCATACTCTGCCTCAGAAAGGGGTATTTAACTTTTATGTTACCATTACAGAAGAATGGAATAAATCCTTTACCTGAGCTGCTTCCATCCAACCATAAGATGCAAGTTCCAAAGTTGGATGTACATATGTAGATGAAGGGATGAGGATGAAGAGTTTCTTCACAGGAAATTCCTCTTCAGTAAGGCCGTGTGAAGCAATGTAGTCTTGAATTCGTTCTTTAAGCCCTGAAAAATTAGGAAGTGAGATTACGATTGAGTGAGGAGCACATAAGAAGTTAGCTTCATACAGGACAAGTTGAAGTATGACATAGTCGCCAACCAATAGGCACAGTTGATTGCATTTTGTGGCTCATTGCCAAATGTCAGGAGAGCACAGCTGAATGACAAGCCTAGTGCCGGAGCGAGTCAGTTTGGGAACAAACTATGTCACTGTGGACAGAACTCTTTCACCCTCCTTCTTATGCGCTCTGCAATAAAGTATTATAGCATTATTTTCATTTTTTGTAATAAATATACAGGAAGAGGAACTAGCCTTGTATTCCTATGAGCCTCATAACAAGCCATATTTCATACTGCTATGACCACCCAAGCTTGAGAGAAAGTTATTTTACAAAATCAACAACAATTTTTAAGAAAATTCAGATCAGATTAAAACATCATATACACGTTACCAATAAGTTCCTTTAAGATGTATTAAAGTTTCATTACGATCTGATCAATACTTTTAATGTAATGGTCTTTCAAAGTGAGCGCTCCGTTAGACTTGGTAAAAAAAGGCACTTTTTTGTTCAATCAGCTATAAAGAAAACTATGACAAATAACAAATATGGATGAAAAACAAATATGGAAGAAAAATGCTTTTGTCAATGATGAATAATAAATAATTGGTTTCATACATGTAATTTATTCATTGACTAGCAGTAGAGCCCGGCTTCGCCCGTTGGATTTAATTGTTTTATGGATGATAATGAATACTACAAGAGAAGTAGCACACGATACTTAAACTAACAGAAAAAAATAATTAAATATAACTTTTTGTGGTGCAGGTGGTGGTGGCGGCGGTAGTGGGGGTGATAAGTAGTACAGTATAATGGACATAACATTCAGGTCATTTTCCCGTAATGATAATAATGATAATAATGAATAGGGAAACGGCTATTTACTAACTACAGCACTGACACATGTAATTTACAAACGAATTTAAAACAATGATTAGAAAGAGGAGTAAGTGAAATAAAAGACAATTCCTAGGGCCTATATCTCATTGGCTGCTGGAAATGTAGAGACCAATAGTGTCGTCTTTTGTCGCATAGCGCCATAGGAAAATAATCAGAACACTTTGGAAACCTTCGGCTGTCCCGAGCTCTTGAGGTAGCAATAGTATAATTTATCACCACATAGCGCTGAATGATAAGGTTCGGAATAAATGAAGGTAAATTCGAAAGCACCAATGCTTATTGCAGCTTCGGTGACGTAGTTGGTAGCATGCTGAACTGCTGTGCCCAAGATAGCGGATTCAAACCCGGCTGAAGTCGTCGGATTTTTTAAGAGCGTTAAAATCCCTCAGTATTCCTGCCTTCGGAGGGGAAGTAAAGCCGGCGGTCCCAGGTCATAAATTTATAGCATGTAAAAGATCCTTCCACAGACTAAACTTGTGTGGAGCTAAATTTCTAGGTTAGATTTTGTTGGAACGCTCTATCAAAGTTCCAACGTTCACCACTAGGTATCATTGACATCTGGTAGCGAAGTTGGAACTACTTGAAATTGAATGGAACTTGTAGCTCACCCTATGGGTGTCCGCTTGAAGCAGCTACAGCCTCCGGCGAGCCGAACATGTCCTCGGACACTCCCGGCACTAAAAGCCATACGATAAATAATAAACCTCAATGTACTGCACCAACACCATTGCACTTATGAAGAGGCATAATATTTTCATGATGATAACTGTTTTAAGGGGTCTATGAAATCTTTTTGCACTAATTACTCCCCATGACTGAAATTTATAAGCAGCGCAAGATTTAACTATTTTCGCAATTCTGCGACATGATACAGCCCGAATCGCCAGTAAACAATAGACTTATTAAAATAGTCTTACAGTTACACTACTACGGACATAAATGGTTCTAAAGAAAGCACAAGGCAGAATAATGTGTTGGATATGTGTTTGGTCAAGCCAGAAGATATTTGGGAGAAATTAGAGGTTGTTGATGGCCCAAGTGGCCATATTGTGGTTATAGTGAAGATAATTGTGAGTACCGATAGGCAGGTGAAGAGAGAGGCAAGGCTTTTATTTGACTGGTAATTTCAATGAGTGGATAGAGAGGGGGTTAGATATGGATTTCCTATGAGGGAGGTCTAAAAACGATATTACTAGGTTGTGAAAAATTACAGTACATGACCCACTTAAAAGTGTGATGGGAACTACAGACCTAGTTTATTAGAATAAGGATGTAAGGAGAGTAAAGGGGAAATGCAGATTAAAAAATTAGGGAGGGGATAGGTGCTATTTGAACTTAAATAGGTTCAAATGTGAGTTAAACAGGATTAAGAAGGAAGCTAAGGATAATATTATGGGGAAATTAGTGGCAGGGGGGCAGAATTTAAAGTTAAGCATGTGTGTCTGGCCTGTTTGTCAGAACTCTCCACATTCCCCTTAAATAGACACACATGCTTAACTTTAAATTCTGCCCCCCTGCCACTAATTTCCCCATAATATTATCCTTAGCTTCCTTCTTAATCCTGTTTAACTCACTTTTGAACCTATTTAAGTTCAAATAGCACCTATCCCCTCCCTAATTTTTTAATCTGCATTTCCCCTTTACTCTCCTTACATCCTTATTCTAATAAACTGATGAATTAGCAGCTTATTATAAATATCAACGCTCGATTAACTGTAACACTTTGTCTTCTCTTGATGAATTCAGTAGCCTACATTTGCATTTGTCTGTTGGCACAGGCTAGAGTAAAATGTGGCTTTTCACAGATGTCTCAGTCTCACTCATGGCTGTGATTATATGGAAGTTACTGAGGTATGGGTGGTGCTTAGTAATGACATTCAGGGAACAGTCGGTGCCTGTGGATGCTGTGAAAGGTTATACTCATAGGGTTAGTACTGCTGTTCTGACTCAGAGATGAAAGCAATAGCAAACTACCTCACTCCTCTTCTTGCCTAGTATGCCTCATTATAGCACTGCCTTGGGTTTTTGTGGGTATCTACTCACATAACCTAACGGCGGAACTTTTGAGGATCCAACCAGCCTTCGGGCTTACTTCCTAACAGACAGACAAGGAGAGTTCAAGGCTGTATTCCTGATACCAAAAGGAAGGTGGTACAATTCTGGTTGAAGATGGTAAGAAAGCCAAGACATTTAGTAAGGCATATGGTAAGGTGGTAGGGGTTGCAGGTGAGGGACATGTAACTCACATAGAGGAGCAGAATTTGAAGGAAGCCAAGAAATTGAGCTATACAAATATGGATACTTATGAAGAAATACAGGCATGAGGGACTCGCAAAGCAGCTGGTGTATATCGGATATATGGGGAATATTGAAGATTATTATAGGCTGGAGTATTGTGCCATACTTGAGGTTTCTTTATGAATTTTGTCTCAATAACAGATTAGATCCTGAGTATTGGAAAGAGGCACTGATGATACCTATTTACTAAGTTAAGGGGGAGAGGGGGGGATAGTGATTGTTACAGACCTGTTAGTTTACCCTGTATATGGAAGAATTTGGAAGGAATTTTGGATCATTACATAATATATATTAATGGACATGGGGTGGTTAACATATAAGCAGCATGCTTTTTTTTTTTTTTTTTTATCCCAATTAGCTGATTTTCAGCAAGATATATAAGACTCTTTTATAACAAGAGACAGGTCGGCTGCTAACCATTGATCTAACAAGCCTCTGACAGGGAAAATAATAGGGTTAAGTCCATGAAATGGGTGAGAGTTTTCTTGAGGGTAAGAAGTCAAAGGGTTCATGTTGAAGGGTTATTCATTATCTGAACAAGTTAGGATGGGAAGGGGTATACCTCAAGGTATATAACTTAACCCTATTATTATATCTATGTTATTTCTAATGTGTGTAAATGATATAGGAATAAAAATATCATCTTAAATAATATTATTTCTGATGACATAGTTATTTATAGAAAAATTAAGGATATCAATGATTGAGATGTACTAATTTGGTTATGATTTAAAAAAACTGGACGGTTAGAAATGGCACACAGATAAATGTCAAGCAACTTGGAGTATAAATTAAAGTAATCAAATTGCTTATTATTATTCAGTGGAAATAACTAATTTAGTGTTCAGTTTGTACAGATTGTAGGTATTTAAAGCTTACTATGGAAGAAGGTAATTTTCATTGGTCAAAGTACATAGGAGATTGATTGATTTGATTTGATTGATTTGATTTATTTTCACTGCTACACTTAGAGCTTAAGAGCTCCTTTACAGTAGCGCCCTACATAAAATAAGGTTAGGGCTTATAAAAATAAAACATTTCACCTACATTCACAATATAAATAATCATAGTCTAACAATTATAGTAACAAAAATATAGTAACAATACAATAATAATAATATTACTAATGATAATGGAAAAATTATATACAAAAGAGTGAGAGTGCATACAGACTATCAGCCCGAAAAACAAACACCATATACTGTACAAGAAGAGCTATTGAAGTAGACAGGTTGTCAGCTATTGTCCTTGTGTTATAATTGAACTTTAAAAAAGTATTTTAACATAATACAGTAATCAAATGTGAGAGGTATACTGCTCCAAGAAGCAGGATGAAAGATGTCTTTTGAAAGCTGCAGTGCTTGCAATGTTGACGAACTTATATAAATCGAAGGTGTTGAAGAGGCGTGAGGCGGTGCAAACTTATTGAACTTCATGGTTCGGTGCATAGGAATCTGGAGTGTTAATTTTGTTAAGAAGGTACGGTATATAAGGTACTGCATATGATTGTGCGAGTGTTTTAAGTTTGGAAAGGGTTATCTGAAGTTTATTGTAATTTTGCCACCAGGGACTATGTCCCCATTTGCAAATAAATCTATCTATCTAGTAGAAAAAAAACAATTAAAATATATTTCATATCAATACTTAGGCATGCAAGTTCTCAAAAAAAATATTTTTTTTTAATGTTAGAGCCAGGAAGGGTTACAAACCTTTTTCCCGATCACCTGTTGTAGGAAGTACCAGTCGGAGATAGCCATAAAAAAAATTTAAGGCCAATCCACTTCCACTATCCAATGGCTTCATACGCTGAATCAGCATATTGTCTGAGACTTGGCTTGAGTCCTAGTAAAGAATTAATTAAATCACATGAACCATTCTTAGATTTTCACAAACATATGCTCTTTTGTATTGAAAAAGGTGACAAACAAAATATGTTTTTATTTGGGACTGTTTAGCCTTTCAGCCTCGAGTCTAGTCTGAAAGCCTCTGTTTGTGAACAAGTCACCTACATCATCCCCTATTACCAGTTAGCACTGCGGCCTCCTCTGCTTAAACACCTCTCACATTGAAATCGTTCAACACTGAATCTAACGGTTGCCTCCTAAGTCTACCTCTGTCTCTTACCCTCAACAGATGAGCTCAACAGGGGCGGATCTAGGGGAGGGCGAGGAGGGCAACCGCCCAGGGCCCCGCGGTCCGAGGGGCCCCGCGCCATGTATTGTTTTAAATTTAATTGATTAATTAATTATACTTTTCAAACTTTTCAAACTAATTTATAATTCATATTCTTTTTTCAGTGCAGCTATGACCTCCCGTGAATGTTTAGCAAGTTTAGATTTCCTTGAAATAATAGAAGACTTCAGCCGGGAAAAAAGTCGGAAAGTAATATTTTAATAGATCAAAGTTCATAATCTTCTTCAAGGGGACTTAAAGGTTTTTTTTTTTTTTTTTTTTAATGTACTGTGGTGTATTCAAAATATTGTAACTATTCTTTTATTATTATTATTATTATTACAAAACTATCTTCCATTTGAATTGATATTTTTTTTAAATTTCCTATTGTTGTGGGTCTCGCCTTATCATATCGCCCAGGGCCCCGCAAGGCCAGGATACGCCACTGGAGCTCAATAACCCCTTAGGAGATCTCTTCTCCCCCATTCTCTCCAAATGACCCCACCATCTGAGTAGGCTCATACAAACAGCTCCAACTAGCATGTTAATATCTAACTTAGCCTTTAACTCTTCATTATGAGTACCTTCCTGCCACTGCACCCATTTAATTGTCCGAGCAATCATTTGTGCTACCCTCAAATCGGTTACCTCCACCTTATGTACGAGACATCGCGAGCCTATCCAACCCGCAATTTCATACCACAAGGTTGGTATAAATACTGAACAATGTAGGGAGAGTTTCATCGAAACACTTAAATTCTTTCTTGCAGAATGCTATAAACAGCAACTGAAAACTCACTGCATTGGCTCTTCCACTTCTTGACTATCTATTTTCCTGTAATACTATCCTGAGAGAATACATAGCCTACTGTCGACCAAAGTATTATGTGCACTCGAGTTTGAAGGTTGTTTGTAAGTAACCAATAGACCTACATAAAATCCAATAACATCATCACTTTCGTCGTTATATTTTACGTTAGTTCATGTAGGTTTGGAATTTTTAATATATATTATAATATTTTTTATCGCAGTTGGAACACAAAACGTGCCCGTTCTTAAGCGTGTTTCAACCATGCGTCACATTTAAGAATTTTATATCAAAAACTCGTCATCAGATCGAATCCAAATTTTAACACAATATACATTGGAATGTTGTATAACTGGTTTATTAATTTCAAAATTTAGTGTGTCCAAGAAACAAAGTTGGTTTAATATTTGTAAGGTAACAATTTCTCAGCTCGAGGTGGTTGGAAAATGTAGTTCTTGGTCACGTTGTAATCCTTATACATCAAAATGTTATGCTGTATAACTGTGAAATACGTAAATTAATTCAATTATTTTATATCGGTTTGTATTTGTAAGGGGAAATAATACATGGTTCACCAGCTCACCGCTCCGCGGAAAGCTGTACAGCGTTGCTGACATGGAGCCCAACACTTCCATGACGCGTGATATTATTATTTATTAATACTTCTGATTAACTGTAACAGTCTTCCTTCGATACCATAATCCCTGAGAATTTTCTGCATCTATTCCCTTGGTACTCTTATCATATGCCTTCTCTAGGCCTACAAAACACAAATGTCTCTCGTACCATTCCTCAATAACTTGGTGCATACTGAGAACTTAGTCCTAGCATCCCTGTTGTAGTCTAAAGCCACATTGATTTTCATCAATCTTATACTTTCCTTTCTACTATTATTCCTGAGTACACTTCGCCCAGCGCTCTTATCATAGAAATACCTCCATAATTGTTGCAATTTTTCCTGTTACCTTGCTTATAAATAAAGCTCTTTGTCAGAAGGATACCTCGTTTGGAAGCCTTATTTATACTTTTACAACTTGACTTCACTATTTGTGCACTTTTTACTACTTTTGTCCAGTCCACGGGTACCTTCCCTAAATCCCATGCCAATTTGCTTATCCTATGCAACCATCTTGTCCCTGCTTTCCAACTATACTTTATCATTTTTGCCGAATTACATCCACCCCCATCGCCTTGCGACATTTTAGTTTATTTACCACCCTCTCTACTTTCTCAACTGTAATTCTGATCCTGTCCTCATTCTCCTCCTGCATAATCTCAAATTCTGCCACATAGCCAGATAAGTCTCCATTTACACTTTACAGGTTCTCGAAGTGACCATGCCTTCTCTCCGGTGCTTCCTTGGCATCTTCAATTGAGTTTCCCAGAATTATCCAAAACACTACTCATTTACCTCTTTCCTCCATTTTTAATATTCTTTACAACACTCCAAAATGGATAATATAGTGGGAAAACGGCAGATATGATAGAAAGCAGAATGGAAAGTGCTCTTACATACATAGGCTAGAGCATATTATGGAAGCAGGAGGCTACTCGAAGAAAGAAATTTAGGAAGACATGTTGAAAGTGACAAATAAAATAAGAAACTGCTTCACAAATATGAAAGTTGCTATAGTAGAGGAAGTGAACAAGAGATCTAATGACGCAGAGCAGGAAGCCGGCAATATTAATCCCAGACAGCGCCAACAGATGCTGACATATAACTGAGTGGAACAAAACCCAAACAGCAAAGAGCAGATCAAGACACCTACCGGAGTGGACGAAAGCGGGGAGGCCAAAGACCATAATCAAAACTTGGAGGACAGCTCAATTATTAAAGTGCTCAATTGGAATATCAAAGGGCTAAAAAATTACTTAAATATGTGCCCACAAAGGAAATTAATAAATATGATGTAAGGGTATTTACAGAAATGTTCGTATTGGAACCAATAGATATAAAAGGATTCTATGTGCTACAGCCATACGCTCGACAAACATAGGGAACCAACCGCACATTCTAACTCCCTCTAGTTTAAGAGCTATAGTTTTGCAAAACATACACCTTAGCGTTTTATATACAG
The DNA here is from genome assembly GCA_946902985.2 of Meconema thalassinum. NCBI lineage: Eukaryota > Metazoa > Arthropoda > Insecta > Orthoptera > Tettigoniidae > Meconema > Meconema thalassinum. Next base: position 1,038,514,086 of record OX336388.2, on the reverse strand, counting down.
TATATGATGATGATTAGCTCTTTGTACCCATCGTTGACGAGTTTGTGTTGTAAGATTTACAAGTAGTTCCGTGAAGAACTAAATAGCCCATTTTCATATCCTATTGGTCATTTCCATTAAAAACACTCCCTCCTATTAAAAAGATTTTGCATATGATGCTAAACTTTTGGTACACGACCTATGTCACCACCAACACCATTACATTGAAAAATGATGTCCTAGAATATATAACTCTGATCAAGACTCCTCCCACGAGATGGAATCTTTTTTGTAACGAGTCACAGGAGTTTTGTTGTTGCTTATTTTAGGGGCTGCAATACCGTGGTCATATAGCCCCATGTATTTGGGTGTTTTACTGTGATGGCTGTATTAATGTGTATATTTGTAAATTGGGGATAGGATTGGGAAGAAGGTGGCCATGGACTTAAGTTAGGAACCATCCTAGCATTTGCCTGGAGTAGAAGTTGGGAAACCATGGAAAATCACTTCCAGGATGGCTGAGGTGGGAATCAAACACTCCTCTTCTCAGTTTTGCCTCACGAGGCTGAGTGTACACCGTTCCAGCCCTCACACCAGAATTAAAATTTCTTGGCAGAGCCATGAATCGAATCCGTACCTCCGGGGCGACAGCCAAGAATGCTAGCTGTTACACCACTAGGTGGTAAATCACAGGAGTTTATTTAAAGAGAAGTCAAATGCACGGCTTCTATGATTTACGAAAAGTAAGCTACAGAATTTAGTGCCATTAGATTATGATTAGAGATCACAGAAATTCGCACTAATTAAAATAAAAATAAAAATGTGATATGAATATTGAATTTCATGTTTTATAGCAAAATAGTTGTAAGGTTATTGCGATAATTTTGTGTAAATTCGAAAGGGTTTGGGTAAATACAGTAACGCTATTATCGAATAGACGGTATTTATTTTGCTTTATTAAAACCATATTCTTCTTCTTCCTGGCGTTGTTCCCAATTATTGTTTGGGGTCCGCCACTCTGCCGCTCTCCATTTGTTGCGGTTTGCTGCATCTATAGGACGAAGACCTACGATGCGCACATCTTCGTGTAGGGTATCCATCCAACGCCTTTTTGGTCGTCCTGGAGGTCTTTGTCCATCAGGCTCGAGAGCAAGTGACTTGCTTACAATGGACTCTGTATTTGCTCGGGCTACATGCCCGTAACCAACGCAACCGAGTCTCCCTCATTTTGGCTGGAATAGGGGCAATTCCAAGAGTATTGCGGACGTCTTCGTTCTTAATATGATCCAGCCGTTTAATTCCCAAGGACCATCGTAGCATCCGCATCTCCACTGTGTGCAAGGCTTGTTCATGTTTCTTTGTATTAGACCAGCATTCAGCTCCATACAAAGCAACAGGGCGGACGACTGATTGATAGATCTTAGTTTTGAGGCGCAAAGGGATCTTACGGTCACAAAGAACGCCTGTGACCTGGCGCCACTTCATCCATGCAGCATTCACTCTTGCACGGGCATCCGAGACTGTGTCACCATCAGGTCTCACAACGGAGCCAAGGTATCGGAGATGTGAAGCCTTTGGTAGTGGGGTGCCATCTACTATGATGGTCCCATCTGTCTGGGAACCACATTCAAGGTACTCAGTCTTAGTGAGGTTGAGCCGTAGTCCAAATTCACAGAGCCTCGCATTCCAGAGGTTGACCAAGTGCTCTAAATCATTACGGGTCTCGCTTGCAAGCATGACATCATCGGCGTACAGTAATGTCCATGGTAGTTGCTTCTGCAAATCGGCAGTCACTGTATCCATGCATAGGATAAACAAGAGTGGAGATAGTGCAGATCCTTGGTGAACCCCAACTCAAATATCGAACTGTTTGGTGAGGCCAGCAGCACTGCGTACAGAGCTAGTTGTATTATTGTAGAGCAGGGGTAGGCAACCACAAAGCCTTCGCGATCTACTTCTTTTAAAAATATAGTAATTGCTACATTTTTCATTTTTTAATTCCCTGTGAAACAACTATATTTAACAATGAAACTATTACATCTTCACTATTTGCTGAAAATACAAAAATTTACATTCAATGTGAAACTTGGGGAGATGTTCGTTTAACAATGTCTTTGATATTAGGTGTGTAACTTGTTACACTTAGTCGAATACACGAGTCAAGGTGTTCGTCAGTCAACCTTGTTCTGTGTTTATTTTTAATAAAATTCATATTTGAAAACAATGATTCACACAGGTAAGTAGAAGCAAACAAGGCCTTTATTTTATGTGCAACATCAACTAACACAGGATATTTCTCCTGAGGAATTTAAGACCAACAGTTTTTAGGTTCCGCAATAGTTTTGAGATACAAATCATTTTTTAATGATATGATTTCAAGTTCAAGAGCTGCCCCATCTATGTCAAAAACATTTTCAATGGAAGAAGATACATTCAATAGTTCAAGGTTAGCCCAAGGGAAAGATACAAACTGGGTTACCACAGAAATCAATTGAAAATCTGAAAACCGATTTTTGAAATCATCCCTCAAAGTGGAGATCATATTTACATAACATTCTCTACCATAGGCAGGGTTGGCAAAATAACATTTTTTTTAATAAAACATGTTTTAAACAGTTTTTTTAAATTCTGAACATGTTTTAAACAAAAATGTTCAAGACTATCTCAAAAAACTTAAGACTGCATCAGTCTCATTAGATAAGATGCAGCGTGATGACTGTACCATTGGGGAAGCAGTAGAGGTTTGGCTTGACCTGCTCATTTTTTCAAAAATGAAAACAATCCCAATGACTTAAAGAAATTCATGAAACGATTTAACACCGCTGTAACTGATACCCATCTCCTTGCCAATCTCATGGATCCACGCTATCAAGGACAAAGACTGAGTGAAGAACAATATCATTCTGCTATGGAGTATGTTGAAGCTTACCACCCAGATGCAATGCCTGACCTAATTAAGTACAAAGCAAAATGTTCACCCTTCAAGGAATACCTGTTTGGTCCTGCAATACTAAAAGAAATTAAACCCCTGACATGGTGGGTGGCACTGCAAAATAATATTCATCACACAACTTCAGGCCTAGCACATCAGCTGCATAGTGCAGTTGCTTCATCAGCTGGGATAGAACATCTTTTCTCCACTTTTGGGTTTGTGCATAGCAAAGTCAGGAATAGGTTAGGGACTGAGAAGGCTGCCAAACTAGTTTGTGTTTTTCGTGAACTCAACAAGAAACCTGTTGAATAAAGACAAAGTGGCAGTGACATTTGGATTTATAATATTTTAAATACATCCCTATATTTACTGATGGATGTTCACTTGCAAAAAATTTTAACAAGGACATCAAAACCATTACAAAATCACTCTATAAACTTTATATTATGATGTAAAACCTTCAGTAGAAGGCAGAGAAGACCACTGTACTCTACTGTTGAAACGTTTTGCTAGCCCCTAACTGTTGGGTGAGAAATGTAACTGTTTACCTTTGCCTAAGCTATGTTGTTTTAATGGGCGCCAAGACCTCAATGCAATGTTGAAATCTAAATTTGTATTTAACAACGTCTAGCTCGGGCAGAACACCTTCAAGACTCTATTCACTCAGATCGTGGTATGATGTGATCATTAACCCAACAAACAATTGTATCAGGAGAAGGAATTGGTCTATATCTAATGCTACCTACTGAAAGCAAAGAATGCATTGTAAAAGAAATGAATTTATTATATAAAACAAGTATAGCAAAATTAATAATAATAATAAGTTTAAAATTTAAATTGGAGCGTTGCGATTTTAATATTACCGATAGAAAATTACGTGAAAACGGAGTCTGATAAATTATTGATTTTACTCTTATTCCCAAGCTATGAAGTTACTGAAATATGACATATAAAACCAAGAGAAATGAGAGATTGCGTATTTCTGCGTCATTTGCGCTTACCACTGGAAATTGCCAAAGCATTTCCCTCGTACTGGATGATGCTGTGAGCTTCCCACAGTCTCCTGGACGTCGTCATCTTCGTCGATGTTTGATGAGATTCTGGTAGATTAGATAATTCTATGGTCCGTACCTCGGACCCAAACACTCGTACAACCGCACTGGTTAAGTTTTACAAAAGTTAGTCCTCCAATCCACGGACCATCGGAGCGATTCTCGCGTACAACCGTACTCGTTAAATTCTATACAGATTGTTGCTAACTCCATCGAACATCGGAGCCACTCACACGCGCACCCATACTCGTCAAGTATTTCACAGATTGTCCTCGTTCCACGGCACGTCGAACGATATATGCACCTGTCGGCTCCCCCACCATGGTACCGACTTCCAGCTTACGTGGTCTCCACTGATTGGCTGAGCACGCCGCTACTTCCCCTCCTCTGGTTCATTACACACGGCACGCGAATGAAGAAGTTGATTTCCGTTCCATATATTCGCCTTTTCTTGACGATGCGACCCAGCCTTGCGTAATACTTCCTGACAAGATTAAGCTTGTATTTGAATTACCCGTGACTCATCTCTCTCAAATACCCTAACTGACAAAACTCCGTAAAATTCCGTAATCATATAATTTTCTATGATATCGTCGTTCGTAATAATTTGCTTGATAGCGTTTTCTAAGACATAGAAAACCTATCTGTATGCTTATAATTTTTATAAAATGCTCCAAAAATATCTTAATAATAATTATAATAAATTAATAATAATAATAAATTAACATGAAAAATTCTCTTGGCTGAACAATTTGCCGCGTAAATAAATATAGAATGGCTTCCTACTGACTTATGCCAGTTGCATAAAAACCCCTCGAAAAACACGTTACATATTCGCCTCGGATCATCGGATGATTTACCGTGACGACGGTCCATTATCCGATTATCCCAGACACGTTAATAAACCCCATCCAAAATACATATTACATAAATGAAATCTCCCTAAATTACAGATATATACACTCATAATTTTTCTTCACGCACTTTGTGTCAAAGTTTGTTGTCACTATGGATTGCACTTTGCAACCAGTCCAATGTTTCTCATATAAAATAGTGTTCCACGGATATTTCCACCTCTCAAATTCCTCTATGTTGGAGAAATAGACATAATTAATGTGTGAGCACTATGTATTTATGATGTCATATCACACGCATTGAAGGTGTTCTGATGTATTTATATCACCATAGAACTTCCTAATTTCACTGGAGGTCCCTTCCTTATGGTGAAATTTAATCTCACTTATCACTGAGCACACGATCACACTATTGTGGCAGCGCCTCGTGACCATAATACATGATCTCTCTTTATAAAAGATGATTAAATTAATATTGACTTCTGAAAAACAGTAAATGTGCATTACATATAACACCAAATATTTCAGTGCCGTAGACCCGTAGACCATATTCTACTTAATACTAGTTCTCAACACAGATCAATTCTTCTCACACAAATAATACCTTTGTACAAATTATCTTAAATTACACACTTACAAATCTTACATGGCGAGGCCGTAAACAGAAATCACATGTGCTGATATGTATGAGTTTCATGAAGGACTGTCTCGCATTCTGATGGCCCATATTTTGCCTCGTGGATGCCTTAAGCAAAAATACCCTGTTCAAGCGCTCACCCATCTCTTGGAGGCAAATGGGAATTCACCAGCGCTACCAAATTCTGGCCTTGGTGTATCGAGACATTTTAGTGCTCAAGAGCATCCGACAATCCCGTCATATTTCCCTGTACCTTAAAAACTCTCATTTACTTACATACTACCCCCCTGTGTGACTTCTGATACGCCTGCCTGGAAGACCAGATCCTCCCACGCACCAAATACCACACTTACTCATTTGATAGGCTGGCTCGCCAGCTAAACATACTCACTTTATGACACATATTTTCGTAGACTATGTATATTATACGTCCCGTATAATCTGTTTCCCTCACTATTCTCCAGCACATATGCTGTTTTCCCAATACGTTTGGAAACTATAAATGTTTCTGCGTCACCTGCTTCCAGCCTTGCAAGTGGCTCCCTTAAATGAATGTCATCACGTTGCTCTGCCTACCTATTTCTCAGTGTCTGTAACGATGCCCTGTTGCTACTGTCCACACATGCTAACCCTACCTTCCTATGGTGCCACACCTCTACTCGACACTCTATGACCTAAAAATGTCACTTCTGACTGACAGAATGACGACTTAGACAGCTTCAAAGTGAACCCTGCCTGATCTACTTTCTGAAAAACTATATCTAAATGACGTAGATGCTCCTCAAAACTGCGTGAACTAATTACCATATCATCTATGTAAATGGTTACAAACTCTCCTGTGTCATCCCCTAATGCGATGTTTAAAGCCCTAATTAAAGCTGCTGAACTACTCTTTAACCCATAAGGTGTTCTACAAAATTGATAAAGGTTATATTTATGACTAAAAGCTGTAAATGGTCTATCTTCGTACATAAGTGGCACTTGCCAAAAACTGGAACTCAAATCTACACAAGTGAAATACTTCTTCCCCTCAAATGTTTGCATTAATTCTTCTATTGACATAGATTTCAGCTGATCTGAACTAATTCTACTGTTAACCAAACGAGCGTCTAAACAAATACGAACCGTGCCGTCGGTCTTGGGTACCGTGATCAAAGAATTAACATATGGACTGTTAGAGTGCTCAATAATCCCATCTTCAAGCATCTGATTAATTTGTGCCTCAACTACACTCTGATAAGCGAAAGGTACAGGATATCTATGTCCTGTGAATACTGACCTATCAATAACGTTCAATGAATGTGTATAGCAATTGGCATACCAATGCGATCCTCAAAAACTCTCCTATTACACAATAACACATCATAGAGCCGAACACATTGTTCCACCTCTATATTACCCTGAAATGCAGCATCACGTAACGAGTCCTCTAGACTTCCGTTCGTAATCACACTGCCCACAAAACATGGAGAACCCTGCTCTACGGCTGGCGATATCTCATTTAAAGTACAAATCACACCTACAATACTACTCCTCTGAATATGGTCATTGAACGCTACTTCTACTTCAGAATCTCCCCATTTAAATTTCAAACTCCCTACATCATAACATAAGTTACCAGACACTCTACTTAGCCACTCTGAACCCAAGATAACACTGAATACTAAATTTGGAATTACAAGGCAAATCTGCTTCTCTACATGATTATTAATTTTAATGTCTACTAAAACTTGCTTAGAAATTACTTTAGACCTCTTCCCAACAGCTGTGATAACAAAAGTGCTTTTAATTGGCATCTCCTCAAAATTTACTCCAGTTCCTTTCATTTTATCATAAAATGCACTACTTATGCAACTCTTCATACAACCACTATCAATTAAAACATCTGTGTACGCCTCGGACACGTTAAATTTAACTAAGGGGCTCTTACTAGCCACTTCCTGAATAATACCTTCATCATTTAGTTCATGTAATAATTCATTTCTTACATTTAGGTCATAGGGTTCCTGTGTAATTGTATGGACAGGGCATGCTACAGACTGAGATTCTGACCTTACTTCGCAGCCTGGTTCGCGTTTAAAGAACCGCTACAGCTGGCCGTAGTACTAGTTACTACTGCACTGGTCTGGTTGTTCTGAGTTGTGTTGTCATTGTTTGGCTGTATATTACTACCACTAGGCTGTCCTCTTCCTTGACCCCTATTCTGGTTGTAATTATTGTCTTTATAATTTCTTCCTTGATTTCCCCTGAAATCATTGTTTCTCCCTTGATTTCCCCTGTAATCATTGTTCCTCCCTTGATTTCCCCTGAAATCATTGTTCCTCCCTTGATACTGATTACCATAGCCATTTCCTCTGTTCTGATTTAGCTGATTATGATTATTTCTATTTTGAGCGTTGGCCCCTTCGCCACCGTTCCCTTGAACTTCTTGATGCCTGGCTTCATTAGGTCTATTATTATTATTACCCTGGTTCCGATTGAAATTGTCCTCATAACCCCCTCTCCCTAGTGCATCAAATGTGCTTAACAAATTTTCTACTTGTGATATAGTCTTTACATTCTGGATACAAGCAGCCTCCTTGATCCTATAGGGAAAGTGCCTAAGTAGCAACCTTACCACATCACTTTCCTCCTTCAACCCATCCAGATATTTACACACTAATACCTGCCCTAAAAAGTATTCGGTCATGGTGGAGCTTCCTTTAGGGTTATATTTACCACACACTACTCCCTCACGATGCTGCGACTGAATAACCTCATTCCAGAACTTTTCACAGAATTTAATTTTAAAATCATTCATATCAGTAAACTTGTCTCTGTAGACAGCAAACCAATTCCTCGTTTCCCCCACAAACACTTGTTCTAAAATTTCAACTACCTGGCACCACTCAATACTACCATTTTCCAACCTCTCCCCGAATTTATTTTCTATAGTGTTCATGAACTCCATTGGGCACCCCTGTCGATTGCTGAACTTACCCAGTTCTACCTCCCTGTGTGTGCTATTCACAAAAACTGGCCTATTCTGACTATTTTCTTGCCTGATCCTAGCTTTTAATTTTAACTCTAATTCTGCGATTTTCTCCTCAGCCTTCCTCTCAATACTGTTTACTGTTAATTTAATGTTTCCTTCTGATTCTTCTACTTTATCATATAGCTTTGCTTGTTTCTCCTCAATCTTGCTAATGCTCTCTTTATTACTCTCTCTTAAATCATTTACTTCTGCAACTATTTGTGAGTGGACTTTCTCAATTCTACCCCCCAGCTGTTCCTTAACCTCTTTAGTAGCTACCTGAATTTTGTCAATTTCTCCCCCCAATTGCTTTTTGACCTGCTGTGTTTCCAGTTGCACTAGTTCTTTTAAATTTTCAGCCTGTGTACTGATTCTAATTTCCAACTCCTCCTGTACTTTTCCTAATTTTCTGTCTACATCTGCAATAATCTCTTTAGCCTTTTCTTCCATCACCCCCCTGATCTCACCTCTAATCAGTTCGAATTTGTCACTCATTTCCCTACTGTTTTGTTCTAATTTAGCATTTAAAGTTTCAGTACTCTCTCTATTTTCCTTACTGTTTTGTTCTAATCTGGCATTTAAAGTTTCATTACTCTCTCTATTTTCCCTACTGTTTTGTTCTAATTTAGCATTTAAGGCATCTGTACTTTCTTTATTTTCCCTACTGTTTTGTTCTAATTTAGCGTTGTTTTGTTCTAATTTTGCATTATTCTGTTCTAATTTTGCATTTAAGGCATCACTACTAACTTTGTTCTGATACATGAACTCGAGAAGTAAAGTTTTTAATTCTGGTTGGCCGCCTACACTCCCTGTTTCAGTATCAGGATTTACCTCCGCTACCCCGGTACTACCATCACTCGACATACTGCTCGTATCATCACTCTCCCGTTGATGACCACTACGTAACCTCATCTGTCTTTCTTTCTCATCCCCCATAATGATATACACTGATACAGACAAATAACCCCCAAAATACAGGCACAGAAATATATACCCTTCTCCTTCCACAAATGTTATTAGGTTTTCATCCCCAAGTTGTCGGCGCCAAATGAAACGTTTTGCTAGCCCCTAACTGTTGGGTGAGAAATGTAACTGTTTACCTTTGCCTAAGCTATGTTGTTTTAATGGGCGCCAAGACCTCAACGCAATGTTGAAATCTAAATTTGTATTTAACAACATCTAGCTCTGGCAGAACACATTCAAGACTCTATTCACTCAGATCGTGGTATGATTTGATCATTAACCCAACAAACAATTGTATCAGGAGAAGGAATTGGTCTATATCTAATGCTACCTACTGAAAGCAAAGATTGCATTGTAAAAGAAATGAATTTATTATATAAAACAAGTATAGCAAAATTAATAATAATAATAAGTTTAAAATTTAAATTGGAGCGTTGCGATTTTAATATTACCGATAGAAAATTACGTGAAAACGGAGTCTGATAAATTATTGATTTTACTCTTATTCCCAAGCTATGAAGTTACTGAAATATGACATATAAAACCAAGAGAAATGAGAGATTGCGTATTTCTGCGTCATTTGCGCTTACCACTGGAAATTGCCAAAGCATTTCCCTCGTACTGGATGATGCTGTGAGCTTCCCACAGTCTCCTGGACGTCGTCATCTTCGTCGATGTTTGATGAGATTCTGGTAGATTGGATAATTCTATGGTCCGTACCTCGGACCCAAACACTCGTACAACCGCACTGGTTAAGTTTTACAAAAGTTAGTCCTCCAATCCACGGACCATCGGAGCGATTCCCGCGTACAACCGTACTCGTTAAATTCTATACAGATTGTTGCTAACTCCATCGAACATCGGAGCCACTCGCACGCGCACCCATACTCGTCAAGTATTCCACAGATTGTCCTCGTTCCACGGCGCGTCGAACGATATATGCACCTGTCGGCTCCCCCACCATGGTACCGACTTCCAGCTTACGTGGTCTCCACTGATTGGCTGAGCACGCCGCTACTTCCCCTCCTCTGGTTCATTACACACGGCGCGCGAATGAAGAAGTTGATTTCCGTTCCATATATTCGCCTTTTCTTGACGATGCGACCCAGCCTTGCGTAATACTTCCCGACAAGATTAAGCTTGTATTTGAATTCCCCGTGACTCATCTCTCTCAAATACCCTAACTGACAAAACTCCGTAAAATTCCGTAATCATATAATTTTCTATGATATCGTCGTTCGTAATAATTTGCTTGATAGCGTTTTCTAAGACATAGAAAACCTATCTGTATGCTTATAATTTTTATAAAATGCTCCGAAAATATGTTAATAATAATTATAATAAATTAATAATAATAATAAATTAACATGAAAAATTCTCTTGGCTGAACAATTTGCCGCGTAAATAAATATAGAATGGCTTCCTACTGACTTATGCCAGTTGCATAAAAACCCCTCGAAAAATACGTTACACTGTATTGCAAAATGATTAATTAAAAATATGAAAACAGAACAAAAAATATATCTTTTAAAGAAACATATTTTATACGGTTGTATGAAGCATTGAGTTTAAAACTAATTTTAAACAATGTGCATTGTTTTAAACAGTTTTAAACATGCTGTTTAAAACATGTTGTTTTAAACATGCCAACCCTGACCATAGGGTATCTCACTTTTTTCTACTTGGGTCTTCAGAGTTGGAAAGTGTCTTAACTCACCTCTCTTAAGGCAGGACTCCCATAAACACAATTTTTCAGTAAAAGAATTTACTTCAGATATCATTTCAGCAATATCTTTGTCCTTGCCCTGAAATTTCAAATTTAGTTCGTTAAGCTTTTCCGTTAAGTCAACTAAAAAAGCAAAATGCATAAGCCAGAGAGGATCTTCAATATAAACTAACAGGCTATTCTCTTCTATTTCCTGCAGAAACAGTTTGACAGCTGATAAAACCTTGTGGAAACGTTCAAGTACTTTTCCCTTACTGAGCCAGCGTACTTCAGTATGGAGAAGTAAATCTCCATATTGCAGTTCCAATTCGTCTGCCAAATCTCTGAAAAGTCTTCTTTGAAGAGAATGAGACCTAATTTTGTTCACTATCTTCACAACAGTTTTCATGGTTCCATTTAAATTTAAAAACTTTCCACACAGAGACTGCTGGTATAAAATACAGTGATAAGTTAAAAACTGTGGAAAACTTTAATCTCTTTGGCACAGAGCAAGAAAACCATTTTTAGAACCTCTTAAAGCTGGGGCTCCATCTATGGCAATGCTCACAAGCTTTTGGATAGGTATTTTCTCTGACAAGATGAGTTGTTTCACAGCAAAAATACATCTTCTCCTCTTGTATGGCCTTTCAAAGAAATTACTTTCCAAACTTCTTCTTTGACAGTCAAGTTATTAAAAACCATCCTTACAAAAACTGCCAACTGTGCAGTACCTGTTGCATCAATGGATTCGTCTAACTGCAATGAAAAATAACAACACTCCTCCAAGTCTGTTTTCAATTGAGAGAAAACATCACGAGACATTGTTTCAACTCTTCTTGTGACCGTTCTTGACGAAAGTTGAGGCGATTTGATGGCAGCCACTATTTCAGACTTGTTCTTGAAATTATTAAACAACTCATCAGCAGGTTCTCGAAATGCTTCTTTTATGAATTCGTCATCTTCAAAGGGTTTCCTCCGTTTCGCCAATACATTCGAAACACGATATGAAGTAAGGGTGGCAGCAACACTTATATCCACTGGTTTAATGAACATATTTTGCTGAACACTTAAATGATTTTTAATTTTCTTGATTTTTTCTTTCCTCATTTCACTGCTTAAAGGAAACTCTGCATTCACACATAGGTGCATAGTTTTGAAGTGTCTCTCGATGTTTGTCTTTTTCACGAATGCAATTGTAGCTTAACACAACAAACAAATACATGTGCCATTTCTTTCCGCTTCGAAAAACTCGTGTTGCCATTCGGAATTAAAATTATAAACTTTACGTTTTTTTAATACGCTACTCATTATGCGTCAAGTGTCGTTGCACTACGTACGCAATTAAGTTCTTGATACAAGATCACGTTCGAATATAGTCACAAGCTATCTCGTCCACACACTATAAAAACATGAAAGTTAGCAGTTCACAGTAACGACACCAAAGAAGTTAATATTGTAACCACAATAAACAGCACGAGGCACGAAACTCACCGCCTGTTAATTTGGAATAAGCTTTCTTTCAAATTACACACCGCCTACTCCAGACACGTACCGAACCAATACAACACATTGCACAAAGATAAATGAAACAGTGTAGAGACAAGTGGCGCGCAAGTAGCGGCTGTTTGAACTAATGCGAGAAACACAATCTGAGGTTCAAGGTAGATGTTGCTACTAGTTCTACAAACTTGTTTCGAACGAACATGCATTTTCTCTGCTACGAAAAACAATTGTCCATTTTATTCAATAATTTTTCTCCTGGACTCTCAGTACTCACGCGATCTACTAAATAAGCACTTGCGATCTACCGGTACACCGGTAGATCGCGATCGATGTGTTGCCGACCCGTGCTGTAGAGGAGTCGGACCCAACGCACATAAGCTTCTGGTACGCCATGAGATTAAAGAGAATACCATATAAGCTTTTTTTTTTTTTTTTGTTGTTGTGTGGCCTCTTCAGAGGCCTAGTGCAGGTCTTTCTATTCGACGCCCGTGGGCGACCTGCGCGTCGGGATGAGTGATGTAATGGATGAAGATGAATAAAACTGGGCAAGGATGTGGAAGGAATCGGCCGTGGCCTATCAGAAGGTACCGTCCCAGCATTTGCCTGGTGTTGAAAATGGGGAAACCACGGAAAACCATTTCAAGGACGGCCGACGGTGGGGCTCGAACCCACGCGTCTTCCGAGTCAGCAGAGAGCTTGGTCCCATGACCTAACCCTGTGCTTTAGCCATAAGCTTTATTAAAACCTTATTTAATATAAATACAGTATACAGTATAATAACGTAATTTGGTTTGATAACACACATGGAATAAGTATTAAAAATGAATTTATGTTTAAAATTTTAAAATACATTCTTTATTGCTCACCTGGAACATACTTGCACTCATGAACATTTTTGTAGTATCCATTACAAACTCAGTTTTTTCTTGTTTTGCTTTCTTCTGACAATCGAACGAACCATCGGTAGACGCCTGTCTTTTAGTAACTACATGAGCCGCAAATGCTCTTCTTCACAAATTTACACATTAAAATTTTAGAATCGAATACATACCAATCAGTGTATTAGAAAATTCTTTGGCTATGGAATGAACTGTCACTGTTGATATTCGACCCAGCTCTAATTCTCAACTATGATTGAATATTGGAAAAGTTCATAAAATAGCAATTTGCAGACATTATTGGTGGTTTTGGAGTTAACACCAGCACCCTTCCAGGAGATCGACAAAAGCCCCAATAAGGTTTTACCCTCTGCCAAGTGTCAGTGACCACCAGGTGTTTATCTCAGTCACCTTTGGAATGTGTGCTTTTCCCATTCCAAGCTTTGGCTTGTACAAAGTGTGACCGTCATATTCACAAGTTCAAATGTTTAAGATAATAATAATGTTATTGGTTTTACGTCCCTTTTAACTACACTGGCTTTTAGAAACGCCGGGGTGCCGGAATTTTGCCCCGAATGGGATCTTTAACGTGCCAGTAAATGTACTGACACGGCTCCCTCGCATTTGCGCACCCTCAAATGCCAGCTGACTGCGCCAGGTTTCGAACCTGCAACCTTGGGCTCAGCAAAATGTTTAAGAGGTGCATAGAATATTAAAAGAAAGTAATGAATACAAAATCATGGATATTTTAGGAGCTATGTAGGTTTTGATGTATTTAATCTACTGATTAGTAATACACTAAGTTCATGCCTTCCTCTGATAAATTCACATATTATACCTCGGTGTACTGTCAAGTGTTGTGTGAGAAAGGGAGTTGAGGTACTGGAACGTGTCCTACTTCTTTTCATAGTCCATATCAATTTCCCCATCAGTGAATGACACACAATATGCCTAACAGCCATATTGCAGTGGGATAGTCAAAATATGCAGGCGACCTTATTAGGAATAGTTGCAGTTGTTGCATCATTTAGCCTTTCCAACATAGTGGACATCAGACTCATATACTGATTGATTGTGTGTAAACTGTCTGATCATATACAGGGTCATTCATATAAAATAAGAACGCCAAGCGGCGGCTTTGTTCTCCGCCGTTGCGGTGACCTTCGCCGAGCAGGTGGCGCGCCACGGCCCCCTGCTGTAGTATTGAAAGCGCGCGCATAGTACATAAGAGGGCTGGGTTTTTTTTTCTTCTTTTTTTTCCAAGTTCCGATGGACTGTATAAAAATAACAGATTGACATTACCAAACTTGACCTTGCAATAAGCGTGCAGGTGTTCAGTCGCCAGTCTAAACCTCAAGTTATCATTGCAACATCGTATTTTTTTATGTAAAACGTATTTTAAGTACGAGTCGGCTCGGCGGGTACGTGAAGCATTTGTTCAGCAATTTCCTGATGAAGTGCCACCTTCACTAGCACAGATTCACGTAATTGCAAATAAGTTTGACACTACTGGCTCGGTGCTCAATAAAAAACATACGCGCACACGAACAGTTTTAACAGAGGATAAGTTAGATGACATTGGCGAGAATCTTGAACGGTCTCCGAATAAATCACTCACAAAATTAGCACAACAAGTAGGGGTTTCGGTTTCATCTGCATACAGAGCTACAAAGCTGTTACATATCAAACCGTACAAGTTTACACGGGCCCAATGTTTAAAACCTGCTGATCCAGCCACAAGAGTGAGATATTGTGAGTGGTATCTTGCATCATTGAATGATCGTTTATTTGACCCACAGCTTGTGTTCTTTTCGGATGAGGCCTGGTTTCACCTTAATGGGCGTGTGAACAGTCATAACTCTCGCTATTGGTGTGCAGAAAACCCTAATGGTGTTTATGAAGTCCCTCATTATGATAGGAAGATCGGTGTTTGGTGTGCTGTTCGTGCCGGAAGAATAATAGGGCCAATTTTTTTCGAGACGACAGTAAATGCAGAGAGGTACCAAGATAACATTTTGAAGCCGTTCTTCAATCAGTTAACGGAAGAAGAAAAATCGCGAGGGTGGTTTCAACAAGATTCAGCCCCTGCTCATACAGCAGAAGATTCCCTTCTTACAATCTCGGAAGTGTTTGCAGACAGAGTGATCAGTGTTGGTCTATTTCCCCCTCGTTCTCCAGATCTAACAGAGTGTGATTTTTACTTGTGGGGTAAACTGAAAGAACAAGTGTATCGAACAAATCCTCACACATTGGAGGAACTGAAAGAAAACATTACGCTGGCAATCAGGAAGATTACAGTGGCAGAACTTGCTCGCGTCAGCCAGAATGTGGTTACCAGATACAATGCTTGTATAACCCAGGAAGGACGACACTTCCAACATCTTTTATAAGGTAAGACTCAACGACTTGTTCGTTTTTTAATGATGAATTTTTGTTTTTCCGTAAATTTTAGTTATTTTTATAATTACTAGTTTTTTTTTGTTTCATTAATTTTCGGTCTATCCACCTCTAAATTTTAAATTTAATTCCAAATTTGTATACTTCAATCTGTGTTAAGAGGGGCAGATGACCACATAGTTCCTCCCCTTAAAACAACAATAACTAATTAACTGAAGTAAGATTTCAGCATTGTACACAGGCTAGCAAGGCCGCTGCATCTGTACCATCTGGATTGTACACACGCTTAAAGCAGGGGGCCGTGGCGCGCCACATGCTCGGTGAAGGTCACCGCAACAGCGGAGAACAAAGCAGCCTCTTGGCGTTCTTATTTTATATGAATGACCCTGTATGTGTAATTATCATGACTGTACTAATGTGTGATGGCGCAGTGGTCAAGCTGCTTGCCTCCCGCCAGACTTGATACGATTCCCGGTTAATGCATACGAGATTTTCTACTTGAAATGACGCCCCCTGTGGTTTGGATTCCACATAAAAATGTGGCCCCGTGGCTTATAGTCATGAGTAGGGCCCGGATGTTGATGACGTAAAAAAGTTTAAAAAATGCACTTAAAATTTTCAAAAATGACCGTAATAATGACCTAAAATTTAGAAAAATGCACTATAAAATGGAGAAAATGATCTGATGATAAAATCATCAATTCATAATGTTGAATTTTGGGCTTATGCCGTGTTTATTATATTAAAACTCGACGCGTTTCGAAAGAAACCATGCCTTTCTTCGTCAGGAATAATCTGGAATACGACAATGATTGCTAAGAGAAAGCAACAAAGAACATATAGAAGGTGCCCAAAGATGGACGCCATTATAGCCCCATGTTAGGGACAACGGAAAGCAGCAGTGAATTACTTTCTCAGGGTTCTGATAATAGGTAGCCAGGATTCACTGAGATTGTAGCAGGTGTCGCGGTTGAAATTATCTGGGTGTTTACGTATTTCAACCGCCTCCCTGATGATTCTGGGACGATATTGCTTTATACGGGCAAGAACATCCACTCCTTGGAACATGACATCATGGCCAGGTGTTAATGCATGATCGGCAACAGCTGATTTATCAGGTTGAATGAGCCTGATACATCTATTATGTTCCTTAATGCGAGTGCATATAGTTCTCGAAGTCTGCCCGATGTAAACCTTGCCACAAGTACAGGGAACTCTGTAGATACCCGGTTGTTGCAATTTAGGCAAACTGTCCTTAGTTGGTCGCAGGAGTTGCCTAATCTTAACAGAAGTTCCAAATACAGTCCGTATGTTGTACCGACGTAGGATTTTAGCAATACGATCCGTCGTGTTATGTATGTAAGGTAGGTAAGCAGTTCCTCTTACTTCTCTTTTCTCAACTGACGTCCTATTATTATTTGTTGGTTTCAGAACCGTAGAGATCAAAGCCTTGCTATAACCGTTGCTCTCAAAGGTGGTTCGCAAGGTATTAATTTCTTCTTGTAAAGAAGACACTTCACAAATCCTCCTAGCCCGGGTAGTTAGAGTTGTAAGGATACCATGTTTCTGGGCAGGGTGATGGTGAGAACTTGCGTGGAGATATCTATTGGTGTGTGTTGGCTTACGAAAAACGCTGTGTCCTAAAGATCCATCCTCTTTCTTGGTGATGAGAACATCTAAAAAGGTATTTTGCCGTCAGATTCCTTTTCCATGGTGAAACAAATAGAAGGGTGCTGGAGATTAAGGTGATCCAGGAAATGGCTAAGATTTTCCTCACCTTCCGTCCAAACAACGAACGTGTCATCCACATAACGCCACCAGATCTTCGGTTTGAAAGGAGCCGACGACAAAGCTTTCTCTTCAAAGTTCTCCATGAAGAAATTAGCCACAACAGGAGAGAGAGGACTACCCATGGCCACACCATCAGTCTGCTCATAAAAATTCCCATTCCATAGAAAGTAGGAGGAGGTCATGCAGTGATAAAAAAGCCTTGTGATGTCTTCAGGAAAAAAGCCATTAATGAGAGACATAACACCATCAATAGGTACTCTCGTAAACAGAGACACCACGTCGAGACTCACTAGGATATCACCCGGCTGAAGTGTTATAGCTTTCAACTTTTCCACGAAGTGTGTGGAATCCTTAATGTACGAAGGCGTGTTACCCAGAAGCGGCTGAAGTAGTCTACCTAAGTATTTGGAAAGGGCATATGTAGGAGAACCAATCGTACTAACAATAGGTCTAAGAGGAACATCTTCTTTATGTGTTTTAGGAAGACCATAGAGTCTCGGAAGAATAGCATCCCCTGGAAGGAGAGTCTTCGCTGCATCCGCTGGAATAGATGATTGCTTGATCAATTTGACGGTGACATTTGAGTAGCGAGTAGTAGGATCACGACTATTAATCCTATATACAGGATCTGATAACAAAGATGAGATCTTGGAATCATAATCAACCTTATCCAACACCACTGTCGCGTTACCCTTGTCAGCGGGGAGAACGATAATATCAGAATTGTCCCTTAGATCTTCAAGTGCCCGGCTTTCGCCTTGTTTTAAGTTGGTGTTAGGTGGCTTAGCGTTCTTGAGAACTCTGGAACATTCTTGTCTGGCTTCCTCGGCCTCTTCAGGTGTGAGGTGATGTACCGAGGATTCTACAGATGTAATAAGTTCTTCAATAGAAATTCTTCTAGGCGCTACAGCAAAATTGAGACCTTTAGCGAGAACTGCCTGTTGGGTATCATTTAGGGGCATGCTGGACAAATTTACGACAACCTTGTTAGCATCAAGTCTAATGGCTTGAGATTTCTGCATCTGACATAACCTATCATATTTGGAAATATGTCTTGCCCTCACCTAATCTAGAACGCTGTTAGCTTGCACTGAAGAAATACGATCAAAGATCTTCCATAATTCCTCACTTACGAAGTTCGAGAGGCGTAGATGTAGCTGTAGTAACTCCCTCGAAATAAAATCCAACTGCTTACGTGTATGCTGTAACCTCTCTATCAATAACGCCTTGCTTGCACGATGATAGATTCTCGTTGCCTTAGGTGTTCTGAAGGTATGCTTCAACATAACAAAATTCGGTAGAATATCATGATCTCGGCATCTTAGGAGAAAAGTGAGTGAAGAGATAAGACACACCTTCTTGCGTCGTAACCTACTAAATCTAGACATCAGTCGGAAAATATCCTCCCCATAGAGGTTTCTAATATTGTCATTTAGACTTTCACGGCCCGTGTTACTATTCATAATGTTGAATTTTGGGCTTATGCCGTGTTTATTATATTAAAACTCGACGCGTTTCGAAAGAAACCATGCCTTTCTTCGTCAGGAATAATCTGGAATACGACAATGATTGCTAAGAGAAAGCAACAAAGAACATATAGAAGGTGCCCACAGATGGACGCCATTATAGCCCCATGTTAGGGACAACGGAAAGCAGCAGTGAATTACTTTCTCAGGGTTCTGATAATAGGTAGCCAGGATTCACTGAGATTGTAGCCGGTGTCGCGGTTGAAATTATCTGGGTGTTTACGTATTTCAACCGCCTCCCTGATGATTCTGGGACGATATTGCTTTATACGGGCAAGAACATCCACTCCTTGGAACATGACATCATGGCCAGGTGTTAATGCATGATCGGCAACAGCTGATTTATCAGGTTGAATGAGCCTGATACATCTATTATGTTCCTTAATGCGAGTGCATATAGTTCTCGAAGTCTGCCCGATGTAAACCTTGCCACAAGTACAGGGAACTCTGTAGATACCCGGTTGTTGCAATTTAGGCAAACTGTCCTTAGTTGGTCGCAGGAGTTGCCTAATCTTAACAGAAGTTCCAAATACAGTCCGTATGTTGTACCGACGTAGGATTTTAGCAATACGATCCGTCGTGTTATGTATGTAAGGTAGGTAAGCAGTTCCTCTTACATCTCTTTTCTCAACTGACGTCCTATTATTATTTGTTGGTTTCAGAACCGTAGAGATCAAAGCCTTGCTATAACCGTTGCTCTCAAAGGTGGTTCGCAAGGTATTAATTTCTTCCTTTAAAGAAGACACTTCACAAATCCTCCTAGCCCGGGTAGTTAGAGTTGTAAGGATACCATGTTTCTGGGCAGGGTGATGGTGAGAACTTGCGTGGAGATATCTATTGGTGAACGCTGACGGGGAAGGTGGAGGAGATAGTGGATATGATGGAAAGAAGAAAGTTGGATTTATTGGGATTGGCAGAAAAAAAGTGGAAAGGAGAAGGAAGGAGAGAACTGAGAAAAGGCTATAGACTGTACTGGAGTGGGAACGAAGAGGGAAAGAGGAATGGAGTGGGAGTAGTAGTACGAGATGGTTTAAAAGAAGAAGTAAGGAGAATAAGTGATAGAATGATGAAAGTGAAAGTAGCACTGAGGGGAGAGACCGTAGAAATAGTGCAAGTGTATGCTCCACAAGTAGGCTGCGCCTCTGAAGAGAAGGAGGAGTTTGAAGAGGAATTGCAGAAGCAGCTGGTAGGAAGAAATATGATTGTTATGGGGGATCTCAATGCCCATGTAGGAAGAGAAAGACAAGGTTATGAGAGTGTTCTAGGACCAGAGGGTTGGGGTGGAAGAAATGAGGAAGGAAAGAGACTGTTGGACTTCTGTCAGAGGAACAGCCTGCTAGTTGGGAACTCCTGGTTTAAGAAAAGAGAGAGCCACACAATCACATGGTACAGTGATGACTTGACCAGGAAGTCGTTGGTCGACTATATACTGTATGAGAAAGAACTAAATAAGAACATCACGGACATCAAGGTTATACCATCGGAGAAACTGGATAGCGACCATCGATTGCTGGTAATGAACCTGAGAGGGAGTACGGAGAAGAAAGGGACTGAGAACCAGGAAAGACGCATAAGGATATGGAAACTGAAAGAAGGGGATAGAAGGGTCGAGTACCTCAAAATGGTAAAGGAAGGAATTCCAACAGATGAAGAAAGAGGGGTGGAAGAGGAATGGGCTAGATTTAAGAAGACACTAGTAGGTGCAGCAGAAGCAGTATGTGGGAGGACAAGTAGTAAGAAGAGGTGGAAGGAAACACCATGGTGGAATGAGAAGACAAAAGATATAGTAAGGGAAAAGAATAGAGCCTTTAGGAGGTGGTATCAAAATAGGACGGTAGAGACAAGGGAAGAGTACCAGGAAAGAAAGAAGGAGGCGAAGAGAGTAGTGGCTGAGAGAAGAAAGTGGATGGAAGAGTGGACAAAGATGATGAAGAAGGATAGTGAAGGTACAAAAAAGGTCCTGTATGGGATGGTAAAAAATAAGAGGCGGAAGGATCCTACGGATTATGTTAGAATGGTGAACAAAAGGGGACAAGAGATAGAAAATAGGGAAGAACTGAAGAAAATGTGGAAAGAATATTTTGAAGAACTTCTGAACCCAAATGGAAAAGATGGTGAGGAGGAAGAAATCGGGGAAGAGGAAGATGAACTGTACACAGAAAAGGACTTAACATGGAAGGAAGTGGAAGATGCAGTGAACAAGATGAAAGGAGGGAAGGCACCGGGTGTGGATGAGTTGAGTGTGGAGATGGTGAGAGCAGCAGGAGAGGAGGGGATACAGTGGTTGTACCGAGTGATGAGGACAGCATGGAAGGAAAGGAAGACCCCAGAGGACTGGGAAAAAGGAATAATTGTCCCGATCTTCAAGAAAGGTAGTAGAACAGATTGCAGAAACTATTGGGGAATAACACTGATGAGTCATTGTGCAAAGATCTTTGAGAAAGTTTTGGAAAAGAGAATTAGGACAAGGATAGAAGGAGGGATGAGGGAAGAACAACATGGCTTCAGAGCAGGAAGGTCCACAGTGGATTTGATTTTTGCCGTAAGGCAGTTACAAGAACAGCACTATGAGTATGGAACAGATCTACTGATGGCCTTCCTGGACATTGAGAAAGCATATGACAGTGTATGCAGAAACAAAGTATGGAAGTCCTTGGAGGATAGAGGAGTAGAGAAATGGACTATAAAGAGGATAAAGGAGATGTACAAGGGAAGCGATAGCTGTGTGAAAGTGGGAGGAGAGAGATCAGACTGGTTGGAACAGAGAAACGGCCTGAAACAAGAAGTGCACTGTCACCGTTACTTTTCATTGTGGTGATGGATGACATAATGACCCGAGTGGCACAAGTAATTGGGGAAGGAAAGATGAAAGAAATGGTGTTTGCAGATGATTTGATGATTTGGGGAAACAAGGAGGAGGAGGTACAGGAACAGTTGGACGTGTGGGAAGGAATAATACAAGGATATGGGATGAAATTTAGCATAAATAAGAGTGAGGTGGTGATCACAACAAGGAAGAAGGAAAGAACCACAACAGGAATAACAATTGGTGGGGAACAGCTGAAGAAAGTGGAGAGTTTCAAGTATCTGGGAAGCCTGATACAAGATAATGGAAGAAACGATAGAGAAATAAATGAGCGGGGAAGGCAGGCAGAAGCATTTCGGAGGAGTGTGAGAAGCATGTAATGGAGCACGGATGTCCCTCACAACAGCAAAAAGATCATATATCGAACGTACTATGTCCCTATCCTGACGTATGTCTCGGAGACCTGGGTTATGAAAGGAAGGGAGAAGAGCAAAATACAGGCCAGTGAGATGAGGTTCTTGAGAAACAGTATTGGAGCTACAACGATGGACAGTATAAGAAATGAGAGGACCAGAGAATTAATGAAGGAGGAACCATTAGAGGATGGTATAGAGAAATCTAGACTTAGATGGTATGGACATGTAAAACGAATGGAGGAGAAGAGGATACCCAGGAGAGTACACGAGACGAAGTGGGAAGGAAAGAGACCGAGAGGAAGATCGAGTGACAGGTGGCTGAAGGGTGTGGAAGAAAGCGTGAAGAAGAGAGGAGAAGACTGAACAAGGGTGGAGGCTGAGAGATGGTGGGAAGACAGAAAACGTTGGAGAGGCTTGTGTTCCAAACAGACCCGGCCAGTGGCTGGAAGCTGTGCAAGATGATGATGATGAATAATAATAGAATGAAAGTTATAGGGTGAACTTGTTTTTCCACTAAGCACTTGTCCCCTCTTTGAAAGGGCAACGAAAATTCTGTATGTGCATGCTTAGAATCCCAGGTAGTAGCGATTTACTGTTCAAGCAACAAATTTTCGCTCCAATACCAATATTTCTTGTCCAGTTATTGCCCAACAACTTTATTACACTGTGCTAACTTTCGAAGAATTTACCACACTGCTCACACATATTGAGGCATGCTTGAATTCAAGACCCATTATTCCAATACCCAACAGTCCTGACGAGTATGCTTTCCTCACGAACCTTTAGTGTCTTTCCCTGAACCAGATTGTCTCTTAGGGCCATCATCACGGCTGTCAAGATGGCAACTGGTCCAGCGATGCGGACCACTCATCTGGAAGCGCTGGTCAACTGACTACTTGGGCCAGCTCCAGCAGCATTCCAAGTGGTTCCACAACCGTCCCAACCTCAAACCAGGAATGCTGGTGCTCCTGAAAGAAGATAATGCTTCCCCCCCCGTCACATGGCCAACCGGGATAATTGAAGAGCTCCATCCTGGGGCAGACGGGCTGGTGTGTGGGGTCGTACATCGGCCAGTAATAAAGATCAGCCATTTCCCTGATGAACTCATCTAAAAAGGATACCAGTTTAGTGTATTTCACTGTGTTTATGTTTTTGTTTGTGTACATTGTCTGTTCTTATGTATTGCTAAAGACTTGTGTTGGAGCAGTATTTTCACGTACTTCTACCAGTCTTTATAATTTGTATGACAAATTAGCTGGGCGGCATGTACGGTGCTGTGCCCTGGACAAAAGGTGGTTCACCCAGTGCCCACTGACGGCAGTGCCCGCAGCAGAGTCGGGAATCTTTGGGCATTCTTGTGTGGGATCTTATATTCTTTGGGATCACGGAGTTCATTGGCGTAGTTCATCAGATGATTTCCTTGTTTTTAGAATTTAGTTAATAAATCATCATAAGTTATTATATGAAGAGTTTTTTTTTTTTAACTGCTACCAGAGAGATGTTAAACCATCATCAGCAGGGTTAGTTTTGTATTAATAGTAATACAGTAATTTGCAGAGTACAGTGGTCTAAATAAACAATAAGTTAATTACAATAGGCGCTTAAAATTTGTTGGCTTAATGTCGTGCAAATAACTTGAAACGTGAGAGTGTGTTAGAGATGTCCAGAGAGATCTGGACCTATTGTCAATTCACAAGAGCCTAAAGCCTATGAAGATCAAATAGATGAAAATATTTTGAAATAGGCTTAAGATCATAATTTTCAGTTCTTAAAATCTTCTAGAATTAGGCACCCTCTCACATGACTTCAGTTTCTTTTTCTCTCCATAATAATAATATCAATAATAATAATAATAATAATAATATCGTATGGCCTCGGGTACCGGGTGCAAGCTTTCTTATTTGACACCCAGAGGGTAGCTTACATGTCAAATTTAGTTCTTCCTTGAAGCACTATGAAAGTCAAGGAGGTTAGATATATAAGCTCCTTGAACACTATAGCACTTTCTAGTAGAGAAATGAGGAACTTTGTGTTGGCGGAAACTCCCGAGATTAATTTTGCCATTATAAACACGGCCTACTGAATTCAAATGGGTTCTTTGACATTCCAACATCGTATGACATGCGTGTTGTAAATTTTTGCCGCCTTTCAAAAATCACTTACCACGGCCAGGAGCGAACCTGCAAACTTGGGGTTAGTAGACCGGCACGTTAATCACTCACCCACCGTGACAAGATTTTTCTCCATAGGGGTTGTTGGACAGTTGGGCTTTCCCACATATGAATCTCATTGTGTGCACAGCTGATTTTTCAGCTACATGTTATTGTTAATTCATTTCAGGGGCTGATGCATCTTGATCATCAACCCCATGTACTTGGGTGTTTTCATTTGCCTCACCCCATGGTGTAGCCATGCCATTAAATCATACACCAAGGCCACGAGGGAACCTGCTGCGCTGGTAGCGGGTATGCTGAGTGTGGATTTTCCCTGGGGTTTTCCACACCAGGCAAATGCCACGAGAGTACCTTACTACAAGTCCCGGGGCACCTACCACATCGCTGTCCCTCATACAGCTACACACTACTACAGTCATCACATAAATACATGTTATCAGACAAGCTGCTTGCCACGGTGGGTGAGTGGTTATAGTGTCGGACTACCAACCCCAAGATTGCAGGTTCGCTCCTGACCATGGTAAGTGATTTTTGAAGGCGACAAAAATCACGACACTCATGTCATACATTGTTGGCAAGTTAAAGAACCCATTTGAATTCAGTAGGCCGTGTTCAATGGCAAAATTAATCTCGGGATTTTCCGCCAACTAAAGTTCCTCCATTCTCTACTTGAAAGCGATGTAGTGTCAAGGAGTTTAGATAGCGTATCTAACCTCCTTGACTTTCATAGCATTCATAGGAACGACGAAATTCGACATGCAAGCTACCCTCTGGGTGTCAATTAACAAAGCTTGCACCAGGCACCCGAGGCCATACGATATTATTATTATTATATCAGACAAGCTCGACACACAACCAACTACATTGGGCTGATGACTAAGATGTCCCAAGCCCCTTAAATGAACAAACAACAACAACAATTTGTCTGTTAACCTGTGTTGACTACAGTAGTGTGTAACCGTAATTATTAGCGTCGAAAATGCGGAAGTACTCCGGGTCTTTACTTAACCCCCATGCTGCCATGTTCGACTGTAGTCGAATGCCAATCACACTCCGTCCGCTGCCGTGTTCGACTTATTTCCACGGCCTCAGAATTTTGTAACCGCTTGATACAACGTTCTTCTGACTTCAAATAGGTGAAGGACTGCCTTTGTCTTGCTATGTGATGTGCAGCCATCTAGTGGTAATACCAGACACTTCAGATTTTATTGCAGTGAGTCAAGCAGCCAGCTCGTAGTCAGGTTGTGTTGTATGTAAACCATTAATGTACTTGGATGTTATTTTATGTGACATTTGAGTTAAACTCGTGATTTATACTGCTAGGGGTGCTATGAAGATTAATTATCTCCAAGTAATATAGGCCTACATATCTCGCAGAATATTTCGGAGGAATATTATTCAAAGCCTCCTAGAATATTATGCACGTTAGGTACCTCAAAAAAGGGGAAGAAAACACTCATCTCCTAAACAGGCGGCCAGACTAACAGAGAGACACTTTCCAAAACAATTCGAGGTCAAGAAACACAAACCCAATTGTACAGTGTGTTCCATCAGTGCACAAAGAAAGGGAAAGGGGTGTGCCGGTGTAAGAACACATCTTACTTTTGTGACAATTGTCCAGGAAATCCACCACTGTGTATTGCAGGGGCGGCTCCTGAGGTGGTGCCCGTGTGCCATGGCACCACCAGTGTAATGAAGAGAGATTATGTGACTTTTCCCTCTCAAGAACAGTTTATATTACATTTACATTTTGAGGAAATTGTATCCATATTCTGCATTTATTTGAACGAGGGCGCAAACTGACATGCGTTCTGGTGGCGCTTTATTGAATTACTGAGCCAGAGCCAACCGGCACTACCTACGAACATCAGACCGCATCAGACACTGTACTGCAATAAGGACTAGTTTGGCTTGAGTTTGTTTGTGTTGTGTTGAGACGCATATTACCCTGAGGTAGAGCCAACGGCCTCGTGACGCGGAGCTTCAATTCTATCCACGAGATAGCAGCACGTCACAGGTACAAGCACACATTACATACACGTTAGAACTGCTGAACTGCTTTATCTTTCAACCACTAGAGTACAGCATATGGCAGCACACCTCCAGTGGTACCAGCTTGACGATATATCACTGTGTCTTGACTATTAAATAAATTCAAACCACAAAATAGTTTTAGTTCTTTATTGTTTGACATTTAGCAACTTTTTTAGGCTCATATTGATGACGGGGATTATTTGTTCTCTCTTTGTAATGTAAAAATTCGGAATTTTCAACGAGTTTTACTGTGTTTCGTTAATTTAATTTGGCGGCACAGTTTCACGTTCCAAGCGTAAACACTAAGGCTGTGTCCCAATAGTACAATTTCAGCCGTAGTGAACTAGATAGTCGACTACTTTGCCGGATGTGACGTCAGAAGTCGTGATCCAATACTGCTTAGCACATAGCAATCAAGTCTGTAGCATCTAGTGAACGAAAGTGCATGCTAGATTGTCGACTACGTCAAGGAAGTTATAGCAATTGTAGCTTATCGAAATTGTAGGTTATGTAAATTGTAGGTTGTCTTTGACTTAAGCCAAACACAAACCATAATTAGGGCTCGGCTAAAAAGTGATCTTTTTGGCGCATCCGTGATCGTATAATTCAGGTATTGTTTATTTAAAACAGCTGATGAAAGCGCAAAGAACTTACAAGGAGTAGCAGATCACCGCCATCTTGAGTGTTGGTTTGGTACCAGCATGTAAGTCCAGTGCGTTTCAGGATACAAGGAGGCTGTGATCAAGCAGACATGTCCCAAATCTCCGTAGTGCATAGCACATAGCACATAGTAGCTAGCAGCTAGTCAATAGCAGACAACTTGAGTATTGGGACACAGCCTTAATTGTCAAGTTTGACTGCAAATGTGTATGAATAGTGTCCGTCGTTAAATAGCTTTTGTGTTCATTTATATTAGATGCAGGGGATATCCTTTCCAATCAATCCGTATGTACGATAAGTAAGGTTGTCTTAGAGGTACGTCATCGTGTTCATTTCATCTCACCTATTTATTTTGAGACAGCAACTGAAATTGCGACAAAGAGGCTGTGGTCACGTGTGTGTTAGCAATAGCCATGCTTATTTTTTCCTATATAGACATGTTACATAAACTTGCATAGCATCATGCGGCATTGACCATATAAACACCGTTTTAATCTAATAAGTGTGCTTTTTGAATCGATACATGCAAGCTAGGTTCCTTAATAAAATGTGATTTGTTTCATGTTTGAAGATCGCATAGCTCGAGCGCAACGTACGAAGCCGTAGGAATCTCAATGAGCTCTGTGTCACCTTTCGGAAGTGTAACAATGAATAAAATAAGTGAGTTGTTACAATCTCCATTTAGCGATAGGACCGCTCATATTAATTCAAATGAAGGTGTCGATCGAGGTTTTGGAACAAATATTTTTGATGAGTAGGCCTAGCATATGTTGTTTTCTTAAAATTATTTTTCTGAGAGGTTTGTTCAATTATAATTCTTAAAAGTGGTTTTTATTTAAAATGCATATGGATCAAAATATGTGTATGATATAATATCGTATGGCCTCGGTGCCAGGTGCAAGCGTTGTTGTTTGCCACCCAAAGGGCAGCTTGCTTGTCGAATTTTTGTTGTTCCTTGGAGGGCCATGAAAGTCAAGGAGGTTAGATATCTAAGCTCCTTGACACTTTAGCGCTTTCTATTAGAGAAAGGAGGAACTTTTGTTTTGGCGAAAAATCCCGAGACTAAAATATTTTTTGTAGTTATGCAATTTCTCAATTCACTTCAGCTGACACTTCAATTAAAAACGTCTTGTACAATAGCACAGTTAAATAATGTTAAACATATAAGTTATTGCATAAAATATGCACTACCCGAACCTGCAACTTTGAATGATTTTATTGCAAATTTTGAAGATGCTGGCACCACCAAGTGAAAAATCACCAGCCGCCACTGGTGTATTGTGCCATGTTTTGAAAAGTATCACACGTTCAAATGTTACAAAGGGTATACGGTACTTGCCTGTGCCATTAGCAAATGGACTGACTTGACGTTACAGACAGTTAGGAACGGGGCTTCGAGTGAAAGCCGAAGTTAAACGATTGACTTCGCGTCACCACATGGTAGCTTTACGATTGGTTACAAAGTGAGAAGCTTATTATCCTCTCTGTTTCAAAATAAATCATGTGATTGTGCCAGAACTTATCTATATTTACGACACTTTACTAAATGTAAAATATTGTAGTGTAATATTCAACATATCATATTCTCAGAATACAGTACATTGAAGTACCTCCATTTTCTGCGCAATTCTCATCGCACTGTTGGTCTAGGGGTATGATTCCTGCTTTGAGTGCCGGAGGTCCCGGGTTCAAATTCCGGAAGTGCCCAGCATTTTTACTATTTGAAAATATTCATAAAGTATATAAAAGAACCTTACGAACTTTTTTTTTTCGTGCGAGACTTGTACTTACTGTGTGCCAGTAATATAAATACATAGTTTGAGGTCAAACGCAATTTTTTATTTTAGTCGCTTTACCCTACAGGTTGGCTTTTCCCTCGGATTCTGCGGGGATCCCACCATTACCGCCACCAGGGCGGTGTCCTGGAGCTTGAAACACCTGGACGAAGGATAAAACTGGGGAGGTGGGACCAGCACCTCGCCCAGGCGGCCTCACCTGCAAAGCGAACATGGGCCTCATGAGGGATGAAAAGTGAGGGGAAGATTGGGAGGGATAGGCAAGGAAGAGGCAAGGAGGGTGGCCCCACCTCCCCAGTGGTATCCCCCAACCAGGTGTTTCAAGCTCCAGGACACTGCCCTTACGGTGGTTATGGTGGGATCCCTCGCTGAGTCCAAGGAAGGGTAGCGGCTTTGGTGGCGTAGTTGGTACATGCTGTTCTTCTATGCCCAAGATCGCGGGTTCAAACCCGGCCGAAGCCGTCGTTAAAAATCCCTCAGTATGCCTTTCTTCGGAGGGGAAGTAAAGCCGGCAGTCCCATGTCATAGATTTATGGCATGTTAAAGAACCTTCGTTCTTTAACGAAGAACGTTCGTTGCCAGGAGCCGACTGCGGTGGCGTCTAGTAACCAAGTCCTGAACTAGTAGTTGTTGATGGTGGCGTTTGGTGGCAAAAGTAGGAACTACTTCAAAAAATCAATGTCTGCAGTCCTTACTTGAATTAAAAACAGATAACACACACTTATACAGCCATCACAATTAACACCGGTTATCAGACAGATTCTACACCCACCCAAAGTACACGGGGCTACATGACCGCGTTGTTACAGCCCCCAAACTGAGGAAGCAACCAACCAACCAACCTAACTCCGAGGGAAAAGCCAACCCGGAGGGTAAACCGGCGGGGAAAAAAGAAGCGTTTACCTCAACCTATGTATTTAAATTACCGGAAGTCTCGCCCGAAAAAAAGAACGTTCCTAAGGTTCTTTTACATACTTTTTGAATCTTTTCAAGAGATAAAAACAAAAGTAATAAAAATGCTAGGATCTTCCGGGGTTCGAACCCGGAACCTCTCGCACTCAAAGCAGGAATCATACCCCTAGACCAACAAAGCGATGTGCATTATGCAGAAAATGGAGGTACTTCAATGTAATGTATTCTGAGAATATGATATGTTGAATATTACACTACAGTATTTTACATTTAGTAAAGTGTCGTAAATATAGATAAGTTCTGGCACAATCACATGATTTATTTTGAAACAGAGAGGATAATAAGCTTCTCACTTTGTAACCAATCGTAAAGCTACCATGTGGTGACGCGAAGTCAATCGTTTAACTTCGGCTTTCACTCGAAGCCCCGTTCCTAACTGTCTGTAACGTCAAGTGTCAGGGTGGTGCTGTTTTTCTATTTTTACAGTGTAGTTCAACATAATGTAAACATGTTACAAATAATTGTGAAAATATTCCCTTACAGCGTTCTAGAGTAAGTCTATACTAATAAATAACAAATAGTTCCGTGAAGAACTAAATAGACTATTTTCATATATCCTACTTACGTTAAGTTAATTGCCTCTACCAACATAATAAAATTCAGTTTGATTGCTGTAATAGATTCGTAGATATCGAGAACCGTCTATATATTTAGGATGGTTGCCTTGTTGGATTTTTATGTATGTAGGCCATAGATTTATATACTATTAGACGGCGATTATTGCGTAGGTTCATTATTCAAACGTTGACTTCGATTGCATGATTAGGACACAAGAAATAAAAACTTAATTTTAAAATTTCACACAACCGCCA
Organism: Meconema thalassinum; assembly: GCA_946902985.2. Taxonomy (NCBI): domain Eukaryota; kingdom Metazoa; phylum Arthropoda; class Insecta; order Orthoptera; family Tettigoniidae; genus Meconema; species Meconema thalassinum. Next base: position 1,038,483,186 of record OX336388.2, on the reverse strand, counting down.
TCTTGAGGTTGTGTAAACAACAGGGGCGGCCGCTCCTTATGTGCTGAAGTGCTGCAGCACATTGCTTTATTTGAAAATAAATTATTTTAATAGTAGGCCTATTATCTACAAATACAATGCTTTAAAAAAGACGTAGAGCAAAGAATAGGAAGAAATATTTCTACTCCCCTCACTACGAGGTACAGAACAGGTACGGTACGATGTATCTAGGTGTGCGCTCCACTCCGTGTGCGGCATTAGCTGTGCAGATCACAGCCCAGCGAGAATTTCCATGTTTATTGGCAGCAAACGTGAATTTTGTCTTCTGCGCATGCGCGCCCAACTTTTCCCTTGCGTTCTGGATGTGCTGTTGGGACAACAGCTAAGACCAGTGATTACAGCGATTCTTTATTCGACCACAGAGAGGCAGCACTGGCCACACGGAATATGAACGTGGCCAGTGGCACTATCTGGACTCAGCAATAGGATTTAAGAGGGAATCGCTCAAAGAAAATGGGGTTTCCAGATAAAGAACTAGGTGTAACTGTTCAGGCCTATAGCATGCTAGAAAAGAAAAGGCTCAGAACAGAACTGTCGGTTCTGTACTGTAGGCCAGATTTTAGGAATATTGGTGGGGCAGTCCCTCTTCTGCATTTCATAATATCCAGTAATCTGCAAGGTACTTTCTGCCAAACAAGCAAGCTTCTGAGGATATCAGTAACAACACCCATGACTACTTCAGAGCCTGAGAGGTGTTTCTCATCGCTGAAGAGGATCAAGACCTTTCTGCGGAACACCATGGCACAAGAAAGACTAAGTGCCCTTGCTATGCTTTCCATTGAGTAGAAGATGGTCTCCAGTATGGAGGGGTTCAATGCCAGGGTGATTGACAAGTTCTGCAGCAAGAAGGAGCGACGTATGGACTTCATTTTTCGTCACTGAGTGAGTGTTTCTATATGTTTATATATATATTTTTTTTAAATTTGGAGGGAGGATGGATTAGGCCAACAGCACACAACTAATTTTCTACACCAGCCGCCACTGGTAAACAATTGAACTAAATTAGATATCAGTGCATTACAATGTGTATAAGCATTTGCTCTACCAAGTTTCACTGCGCTAAGATGATTAAATCGCGAGAAGAGTCGATTTAAATGTTTCAACTTCGCTTGGCCGCCATGTTCGTTTTGTACTTAACATGTTTTTGAATGTCACATAGGTAAACTTCTAGTAGTGCCCTTTATTGGCAACTCAAACTAACACTTGGGGCGCTGCGGTCGGTCTGGATAAGTAGGGTGAAAATACTCAATAACACGCGTTTGATATGGAACACTTTTTATTTTTCGGTTATAATCAGTAAATGTGGTCCCTAAAATAATGGCAGTGTTATTTTTAATTGTATATATGTATAACTGTGCGATACATGTGATCTAATTTGTGTGTTCCACTGGATTTTATGTGTCAATTGTATATTATCAAGCATCGGTTGTCGGCTGGTATTTGTTTTTGAGCAGTTCGAGTCATGGCGCTCATACGTTTAAAAGCTATATTTGAGTTTGCTCACTGTACCATAGACTCTAGAAATTATTTGCTGCTTGGTAGGGCGAAGGGATGAGTGTAACTTGTATTAAAACTCGGGGGATACAGGAATTGCTTGATTTGGATGGTTAGCAGGTGGGTTTGGTGTTCAATATCGGACTGGTAGCAGGATCTCGCAGAGTACATGTTTACTCTGCGAAGTCAAATTAGGCCTATATGACTCGTATATCGCAGAGCGAGGTGATTGCGGTTGGAAGGGTTATTGGAAATGAACTAGGGAGCGGGGAAGGATACCTGACTGATGAAGCTTGGCTGTCCTCGGCTGGTGTAGGCTTGGCTGTCTAGGTGCGGCTTGGCTCGGCGTAACAGTGAACAACCCGCCCTGTCGTCAGTGAGTGGTCCAACCCACTGCTGTTGCCCATATTTATTTGGTATCATCACCTTTCGGCTATTGCTATTTGCATCTTTTGGAAAGTGATGAAAACTTATTTTCGCAGCCCTTTTATACATCGACTTACAGCCGTAAACTGAGCAATATACTTTGCTTTTACTCATTTTGCACTCTATCAACGAGTAAAACTTATTACTTATGTATAAAGACACGAAGAATTTTCCACGATCTGCTTACCAATACAAGAAACCATATACAAACAGTCACCAGGTGACAAATGTACCCTACTTGGTAAGTTTCTCATTTTTACCGCTAGATGTCATATCAGATAGCTGGAGTTGCCAATCACCGTGCAGAATTTCAGGATGATATCGGTAATGGTTTTGGAGATATAGAATGCCGGTGAAATATTTCGCAAAGACGTCATGTTGGATTGGTGCGACGTAATAAAATTTTAAGGGCACGGTCGAGGTCGGACAAAATAGTACTATGATCTTACAGAGTTTCATTGAAATCGCTCCAGCTGTTTAAATTTTATTAGGCGGGTGGGGTGGCTACACACACACGGACAAAGAGTGATCTCATAAGCCTATTTTTTAATTTTTTTATAAATGAAAATAGGCTAAAAATTGCGATCAATTAGAAGGGAAAAAAGCTGATTATGACTAAAGTCATCAATTAGATGGAAAAAAAATGAAATGAAGTCATATACCGGTACATAAAATAATTCTTCCAATTTTTCATTTTTGTTTGGCTTCTTTTTGCAGTGTAGGCTATGTGTACCCAATAGAAACATTTAGCCTATGTCATAATAGTACTTTTCAGTTGTCTTGAGTATATATGTAATCCGAAAATAAAGTTATTTGAGCTAGGAATAAAAATTAATTGCTCACTGCTGAATTCAATCTTTTGAGAGTAGCCTAAAGTTCAAAATTTAATTCGGCAGCATAGGGGTTTAAGAGTTTCGTAAAATCACAATCAGGATAGCCCATATCAACTCCGGGATTGGAACCTCTGATCTCCAGACTTGATGTAGCTCCCCATCGCGGTCGTGGCGAGCCGCAGGATCGTTAATTTGACACATACCGTACCGTACGGTATATGTAGCCTATCTATTAGGCTACATTTTCACCCTTAGTACTTTTTTAATGTTTTGTGTGGCTTTCTTACCGTTCAAGCGTTAGAGTTCAAAATACTGATTAGGGCAGATGACCTCGTAGTTTCGCCCCTTAAAACAACAATAACTAACTAACATGCTGATCCTAAAAGCTACCGGTACCCTACCGAAAGTAATTTTTCTGTTGGTTTATAATGTATATTCTAGGGATATTTCACATTGATATCAACTAAAATGCATTTTTTTTACCTTTCCCTTCCAAACGTGCATATTGCCGTTATTGTGATTGTATAGCCTGCCAAGAGTGGAAAATATATGCAAAATATGACTGTTTCACGTAAGAATGCATTGTAAAATACCATCTGGCTTGCGCTAGGTCCAACGAGCTACGTCACAGCGCTGTAGCCAATGGGTGCGAGAGACACTAACACTCGAGTGACTAATAGCTGAGTGATTACCTCATCATTCCCATGCGTGTTTCGTACGTTGATCACTTTTCTTAGTTTACCTTCGAGGACGTCGATTGTGTCCTCGAATTCTTCCCTGTAGCCAGCGAAGTATTGCTCATTTTCATCATCACGCATTTCTAGTTCACTTTGAATTTGCTTGAATTCTTCGTTCGCAGAGAGCAGTCTGTTCAATTTAACGTGAATGAGATGGATATCGGCAGAATTTATTTCAGATTCAACGAAGTGCTGGATGTGAGTTACACTAGCTTTCAAAGTTGTTCGCTTTTTTGTTAATCGTCTGTTGGCATCTATGTTTCGTACGTTGATTGCTTTTCTTAGTTTACCCTCGAGAACATCGATCGTATCCTCGAATTCTTCCCGGTAGCCAGCGATGTATTCCTCATTTTCATCATCAGGCATTTCTAGTTCACTTTGAATTTGCTTGAATTCTTCGTTCGCAGAGAGCAGTCTGTTCAATTTAACGTGAATGAGGTGGATACCAGCAGAATTTATTTCAGATTCAACGAAGTTCTGGATGCGAGTTACACGAGCCGTCAAAGTTGTTCGCTTTTTCATTAATCGTCTGTTGGCATCTTCCATATTATGTACGGTAATAATAATGCGGGACCGACAGTAGTGGCTACGCGGGCTAAAGCGCTGCGTTAGGTCAAGGGGCCAAGCTCTCTGCTGACTCGGTAGACGCGTGGGTTCGAACCCCACCGTCGGCTGTCCTTGAAATGGTTTTCCGTGGTTTCCCATTTTCAACACCAGGCAAATGCTGGGACAGTACCTTCTGACAGGCCACGGCTGCTTCCTTCCACATCCTTGCCCAGTTTCATTCATCTTCATCCATTCCATCTCTCATCCCGACGTGCAGGTCACCCACGGGCGTCGACTAGAAAGACCTGCACTCGGCCTCTCAGGAGGCTACACGACAAAAAAAAATAAAAAAATGCGGGAGCCGAGGAGCCACACTCTACCAGGCGGATGATACTAGACACAGAACAATATACTAGACTGGTTTACAAGGTACAGTATAAGAAGGTAGGCCGCTCTGGTGCCTCTCGCTCCCATTGGCTGCTATTATGTGACGCAGCTCGGCTAAGTCAGGCGCATGCCAGCTGATATTATTTTATAATGCATTCTTACGAGAAACACAGTCATATTTCGCTTCTCTTCTCCGTTCGTGGTATACAATCACAATAATGTTAATATGCACGTTTTAAAGAGAAAGGTATAAACAATATATTGCAGTGGTTTGTAATGCGAAATATACTTCATAAGAACACGATCAAAAATACTTTTGTTAACTACGGTACTGGTACGCTTCCACACCTTAGTATCTGCTGAGCTAAAAAGAAAGCCACATAAAACACAATAAAAGAAGTGCTAAGGATGGAAATACGAAATATAGCAATAGACAGGCTACATAATCATGCTTTAGCGACCCTGTGGAGTAGCAATGCGCGTTAAATTGCTCACTACGACCGCGATGGGAAGCTGCAGCAAGTCAGGTGTTCGGAAGTTCAAATCGGGCGCTGACAGCGGCTATCCTGGGAGTGTGGTTTTCTACACTCTCTCCAGGAAAATGCCGAAATAGTACCGTACCTTGTTTCAAGTCCCGGAACACTTATCCCATTCCCGTCCCTAATAATTACGGTCACACACACTCTACAACAGTCACCTCAAAAGCACAGATTACAAATTGAACACACAAGTACAAAGTACACAGTTCAAACAACATACATTATTTAATGTAACATTGGTATGAAAATGATCAGTTTATAAACATCTTTTATGCGACTTGACTGGTTGCGTGGCTCAGCGGTAACGTTGTCGCTTGCTGTGCCCAAGATTTGCAGGATCGAGTCCTGGCGCAGTCAGCTGGCATTTGAGGGTGAGCAAATGCGAAGGAGCCATGTCAGTAGATTTACTGGCACGTTAAAGATCCTCTTCGGGACAAAATTCCCACACCACGGCGTCTCTAAAAGCCACAGTATTTAAAAGGGACGTAAAACAAATAACTATTATTTCATGCGACTTGAGTTTTAGATGACGAAGCGACCCGGTGTTTGTTCATTTTTGCTGCATATTTCTCCAGTAATTTGATCGTGATGGATTCTGATAAAAGTCCTTGTTCCCACGTATAAACAAATTATCTTCTCATTCATTTCCAGGTCATAACCAGGGAATGGATTTGTATGTGAATACATATCTCTTTGAGAAGCTAAACTTAATTATATTTTGTATTATCTTTACAAATCATGGTGTGTGGAGTTGAAAAATGGAGTATTCATTTTCCATATTTTGGAGTTTAGCACATAATGTTCCATATTCTTAGTCATTAAGGTCCATACAGTCCATATTTCGGCAAAAAATATTAAATTCTATTAAATTAGCAGTCCTGTCAATAATGGAGAAACATTTAATATTTTAACTGGTGTGCAACTCATCATCACGCCTGTCCACGCCTGAGTTGAAAAGGTAAGGTGATAAACGGCATGGTGAAATAGAGATGAGTGAACCCGGAAGAGGTTAGATCAGCTGAGCATCAGAATCACACATAACATCGACTATGGCTGTCCCATAACTTCGTTACTCAGGAAATCCCATTCATCGACGATATGCCAGTAGTTTCCTGATTATTTCGTAATTTGGGCATTCCCCTTGATGGCTCAATACCTCCATCTACTGTAGTTCCTACCAGTGATTCACAGTTTGAATTAGCAGTGAGACGGATCGTAGTGGTCTTGTACGTACCGCTATGTCTACAAGTGCAGTGTTTTCAGTTGCCTATTGACATTCATTGAAGACATTAACATTGTTACAAGATGCCTAAAGTAGCACAGTCAACCAGTTTAAAATTAAAAAGTTACGTAAGAGAATTTAAAGAAGATGGTTTATCAACTAACAGTAAGGTATTATTTTGTAATTTGTGTCAATGTTCAGTGGCATCTACTCAAAGGTTCCTGGTGCAACAACACATTTCAACCAGTAATCATCAGACTAACAAACTATGAAATTTCAAGCTGAGACAGTTGTTTCTGACACATCCATCGACTTTGAGTGTAACGTCCGAGTTTAACACCGATCTCTGCCACGCTCTCATCTCTGCTGACAACCCTCTCTTCAAACTGAATAATCAATATTTCAGGGAATTCCTCGAGAAATATACCAACCGAACTATCCCGGATGAGTCAACGTTCAGAAAAAGTTATGTTTCAGCCATATACGCTGAAACTGTTCAGATGATAAGACAAGAAATTAAAGACGCTCCGATTTGGGTTTCCATTGACGAGACGACAGACAAAGAAGGTGGGCTAATTGGCAACGTAATCATTGGTTTGTTAAGTAAAGATTATTGTAAACGGATTCTTTTACACTGTGATGTTCTAGAAAAGTGCAATAACAAAACTATAGCAAAACTGTTCAATGAAGCTATGGGTATCCTCTGGCCACAGGGCGTTCAGTATGACAAAGTGTTACTTCTTTTTAGCGATGCTGCACCTTATATGATGAAAGCCGGAGAAGCATTGTGTGTTGTATATCCTAAGATGACTCATTTAACTTGTGTAGCACATGCCTTTCATCGTGTGGCAGAAGTGGTAAGAGGCAGTTACCCCAAAGTAGATCTATTGATTTCCTCAGTGAAAAAAGTTTTTCTCAAAGCCCACAAAAGAGTTCATCTTTCGAAATAAATGTACCCAGAAATTCCATTGCCACCTAAGCCAGATCTAACTGGGTGGGGTATGTGGCTGCAAGCGGTTGAATACTATGCTGAATATATAGACTCCATTAAGAACGTTCTACATGCTATGGACTCTGAAGATGCAGCCTCGATTGAAGCTGCGCATAGCGCTACAGTTGTTTGCGACACAAGTGTGAGGAATGACTTGATTAACATGCAGCATAAGTTTTCATGCATCACAAAAACACTCAAAAGTCTCCAAAACTCGCATCTCACACTTTCTGAAAGTTTCGAAATTGTGAATAGAACTGTGGAACAGCTCAATCATGGTACAGGTAAAGTTACAGATGTAGCGAAAATGAAGATGGACACTGTACTTTCAAAGAACCCTGGTTATGAAAGAATGGGAAAGGTTGCTGCAATTATGTGTGGAGATTTAAGTGCCAAGTTAACGTTGGATTTAACCCCAGCAGATGTTGTAAAGTTTAAATATGCCCCCATTACCTCTTCTGATGTTGAACGAAGTTTCAGTCAATATAAATCGGTACTTAGAGACAATAGGAGAAGATTCACTTCCAGCACTTAAAAGAACATTTTGTGATCCATTGTTTTGGTAACAGAGATTAAAATATTGCGTGTTCTTCAAAGATCATATTAAAATGAGAAGTACAGCATTATGGTTCATCTAGATCTACTTCCTATAGCTTCTTTGAACTTTGATATCATATAGAAATGATAATTGTTTGTAATTTTAAGTCCGTATATAATAACATATTTCAATGAAAATAACTAAATATATATGTACATATTTCATGAATTATTGGTACATATAAATCCGTTCCCTGGTCATAAAGTTGTTTTTTTTTTCGATATAGTTCGTCCATGAAAAGAACCGAACAACACTTCAAATTCAATAATTTTATGAAGCCACTCATGTGTTGGACGATTAAGTCCTGCCTTTGAAATGATGGATATCCAATCATCCCTGCTCTCGTCTGTCACACACAAATTTTCCCCCTTCACTTGAGCTGGTGCCGACAGTGCTATCTCTGTGCCAATTCGGAACGAATTGAGATGGTATAGCATTTGGGAGTAGAATTTTCCCAGTTGATAAACCGAGAAGTTCATTCGATTCCCGGTCAATGCATGTGAGATTTTCGAAGTGAAATGCCATGTCCTGTGGTTCGGATACCACGTACAAAGGAGGTACCGTGGCTCATGATCGCATGATTAATGGTCACGTAAAATTAAAAGCTTCCTTCCTTTTTCATTCTTTTCATCCCTTTCGGAATCGTGTGGACGGAAGTGATTAGAGCACACCCGGGCATTATTGTTAAATTTATCAGCTCGTTTACAGCGATAAACCCACGCACGGCCCAACTCTCTCATTTTTTTTTTTGAAATTTGCTCATTTATATCGATATGTGAAAAAGCACAGCATTACAACACATGACTTTCCACAACACTAATAATAACCCCTGGCATTACAGTCCATGAAGGGCCTAGGCCCACCAAGCGACCGCTGCCCAGCCATTTGGCATGCTGATATTGGGGTGACACGTGGTCAGCGCATCAGGTCCCCTCAGCCATTATTCTTGGTTTTCGTAACCGGGGTGCTGCCTCACTGTCAGACAGCTACTCAATTGTCAACAAGAGGCTGGGTGTACCAGCCCTCACGTCAGCTTCCAAATTCCTTGACGGAGCCGGGAATCAAACCTGGGGCCTCCGGGTGAGAGGCAGGCGCGATACCCCAACACTATGGGGCCGGCTCCACAAGAAAATATTCTTAAATTAATAATACGATATAAATAAAGATTTGCGGTATAACCAACGATAGTAAAGTCAAATTATTTTAGATGACTCAATACCACGATAAGTAGACTATAACTCAGATGCTCACACTATTACAGGGCCATTGTTATTGGTCTAGGAATAAAGCGGAGCGCCGGCAAAATGCGTGCATAGCCGGGTGACTCACTTCCGAGAGATTATAGTAAATGATTAACATGGCTTCCTCGTATTTGCGCACCCTCAAATGCCAGCTGACTGCACCAGGATTCGATCCAGCAACCTTAGGCATAGCAGGCGAGAACGTTACCGCTGAGCCACGCAGCCAGCCTATATATTGCTAGACCGATAAGAAGGACCCTGTAGTTTCGTAAGAGTGAGAGTCCTTGTGTAATTGTACAACTCCCTCGGAGGAAAATAGAAAGGCATGCGAGGGTGTGCCTAATTATAGAAAATGTTAAGAACTAAGAACTACGATATTTAACCTATTTCAAAAGATTTGCATATGTATTGGAACCGAATGTATTCAGTTACGGTAGCTCACCCTTGGGTTTTCTGCCTTGTGCAGTTAGTTTGGGGTATTTTATTCGTATCTTATTATACCGTATTGGGTTAACGTGGGGTTGCAGAGGTGATTTTTATTGTGCCTGTGTGTGTTTTTGTGGACGGATTCATCTTTGGATGGTCCGAACCAACTAGGATCACTGTTTATTAATTATCGGTTTTTGGATATTTGATATTATAAAATACGGGGTTTTGCGATTTATTACGTTTTGGGAATAAGGATATATAAGACTGTATTAAGTAGAAGCATTATTTCATTTTGGTTTGGGGTTAATGGTTTTATTTTGACTTAGTAATGTTAAATGTTAGATTCGTGGCTGTACTATAAAGGTACAATGAATTTGTATTTTCGAGTGCTGGACATGTACATACCCGGAAAAGACAGGCAGTAATTCGGCTTGTGAGGGAATACCTAGGCTATTTATAGCATGAACTCCCATGAACTTCAAGTGGAAAACTACTGTGTGACGTCAGTGTGAATTTCGACTGTCTGCTGATCATGTGTTGACACGGATGTTCCGCTAGGAGCGGGCCACGCACGATTTAGTTCCGGCAGAAACATTGGGGTTATGTATCCCTACGCCAGTGCATATAATGGCATGTCTGGCGTTCAGAAATCGTCTTCTTGCTTTTACAGCGAAAGTCCGTTGTCTACTTGCAAATTAGTGTCGTTATTACTTGATCATGGTATCGTAATACGAACGAGCAGTGACTAATCTTTAGCAATCCACTGAGCTCTTACGGGCTATTGGAGGCTACGTGCATTTCATGGGTCCATCCATACCATGGGCTGTCGGTAATAACTTACCACGCCTAAAAGGATAATCAGTCGTAAACATTTCATCGAAAAGTCATGCGAGAATGGAGACGTGAACGAGCAGTTCTAGAAGAAAGAAAGTGGAGTAAACCAGTCTAACGTGTGTAGATATTTTGTGTACGGATGGTACAGTGTGTATATACGTAGGTGGCTGTTATGCCTGGGTCTGATATGGCCGTAAGTGTTTGCTGCTCTCAGAGCCTAAATTCAGTGGCAAGGTACTGTATAAATCACGAGTGTATGAAGGGTATTTTGTGTTGTATATTATGTATATATGTGTATAGTAGAGCCAATAGATTATCTCTTTAAAATTCATGTGGGCAACAGTTATGTATTTTATTCTATTTTATTCAGGAAGAAGAAGCCTCCGTGGCTTAGGCGGCAGCGCGCCGGCCTCTCACCGCTGGGTCCGTGGTTCAAATCCCGGTCACTCCATGTGAGATCTGTGCTGGACAAAACGGAGGCAGACAGGTTTTTCTCCGGGTACTCCAGTTTTCCCTGTCAAAAATTTCATTCCAGCAACACTCTCCACTATCATTTCATTTCATCTGTCATTCATATAATCATTGCCCCAGAGGAGTGCGTCAGGTCTCGGCAGCCGGCACAGTTCATATCCTCGCCGCTAGATGGGGGGCTTCACTCATTCCATTCCTGACCCGGTCGGAGACTGGAAGCAGGCTGTGGATTTTCATTTCATTCAGGAAGACCCATATGGTCAACCTTGGCGCCCATTCAAAGTCGGGAAAACTTTAAAATCTCATGTGGCCTGTATTTAAAGGCAGTAAATTCTGTAGGTTTGTGTTAATGAGGGTAGTTAAAGTTAAATCAACTCCAGCGGGAAGGTGAGAGTGTTTTCAGTATGATCTATGTACAGGGTGGTCGAGAAGTCCCTTACATGTTATAACATAGGACAGTTATACATGGAAACATTGTTATGAATATAACAGGATTTTTTTATTTCAACATTTATTTGAAGTAAACAATGTCTGGTTAAAATTAACAATTCCATTCATCGATCAACAACGTCGGTATGTATTCCTCCTTGTTCGAAGCAGACGTTGATCCATCGCCTTGTTCTTGTATGCATCCGTTGCAGCATGCGGTGGGTGATAGTTTCAAATGCCATGCGAACTCCATTTTTCAGTTGATCGTTGTTCACGTATCGTCGTTTACGAACGCTTTCTTTTATTATTCCCCATAGTGCATTGTCCGGTGTGCTGAGGTCTGGGCTTTGTGGAGGCCATGGCAGTGGTGCTAGAAGGTCTCGTGATCCACGCCCAATCCAGCGGTTTGGAAAAAGTTCATTTAGCCCGTTGCGGACACTCACAGCAAAATGTGGTGGAGCACCATCTTGTTGAAGTGTCACGATGTCACTTATACCTTTAGCCCTTTGTGGAAGCAACCACGTATTAATCATTTGCAGGTAGCTGTGCTGGTTCACAGGACCATCGAAGAAATAAGGTCCAAGCAGATGGTCTGCCGATAACCCTGCCCAAAGCATAACATGCGGCGGATTGCACTCAATTTCCTCATAAAAGTTTGGATTGCTTTTTGCCCAAGTAAAGACGTTGCGATTTCGTGAGCTACGATAAATCGCACACTCATCAGAGAATATAGCGTTTTTTATCATCTGCATGCGGGAAGCGTGTGAGCAGCATTTCACATGCATGCACACTTTGCTCCAAGTCACGATCACTCAACTCGTTCACTGAGGCTGGCCGAAAACATGAACATTTCAAGTCTTTGCGCATATGGTCTTTCATCGTCGATCGCGGGACGCCTAATTCCGCAGACCGCTTACGGGTTGACTTTACTGGAGATCGTTCAATCGATTCCGCTACGTGGTGCATCGAGAACACTTCTCGTCACAATGGTTTTCTTCTCCCACGCGAATAACGTTGGTCGTGATGGCGGTGGTTTTCCAAACCTCACAGCGAAGTCCTTCAAAATGTCTGACATCGTCTTCTTCGTATTCTGACGTTCGTGAACCCAAACAGAAGCCACCAAACGCTCCTCAACAGTGAAAACACTTGTATCTGTCATGGTTGAACTCTTTCGACTGAAGGCAGCTAACTGCGCAGTATCTACACAGCGAACCACGTGACATGGCTTTCCCACGCTAACTGAAGTGAACGTGTCAAGTGCGAGACTCGGCACACGGCGGGAAATTGTTATCTCAACAATATGTAAATAATGTTAATCATACTAATATATAAAAATGAGATGGTGTGTGTCTGTTACTCAATCACGCAAGAACCACTGGTCCGATTTAAATGAAATTTTGCATGGATGTAGCTGATTTACCAGGCTTACGTATAGGCTACTTTTGATTTCGATATTTTGCACTATTTAAAAATGGCGACTATTTTCATACTTCCATTTCAAATAAAAAGAGAGCGCTAAGAAATAGCAAACTTTTCATGGCATATACGAGCTTTAAAATTTAATTTTCTATCCGAAAGGTCCTTATCACTTTTCGTGCATCTCCAACGGTTAGCGAGTAAAACCTAGATATGTGCTATAAAACACGGTCAACGCCGAGCGATGTTAGTCTATGTTAGTCTCTACATGAACTGTTTTATTTATAGAGGTAGTTTGTGGGTTCTGAAACGATACGTGATTTTGAGTCTAATTTTATACTCTTTGTGCCGGTGTCAGTGTGAGTATTTGGATCTTTACGCTGTTTTACAATGTTATATCATCATACTAATATATAAAAATGAGATGGTGTGTGTCTGTCTGTTACTCAATCACGCAAGAACCACTGGTCCGATTTAAATGATATCTTGCATGGATGTAGCTGATTTACCAGGTTTACATACAGGCTACTTTTGATTTCGATATTTTGCACTATTTAAAATTGGCGACTATTTTCACATTTCCATTTCAAATAAAACGAGAACACTAACAAGTAGCAAACTTTTGGTGGCATATATGAGCTTTAAAATTTACTTTTCTATCCGAAAGGTCCTTATCACTTTTCGTGTACCTAAATATATGCTATAAAACACGGTCAACGCCGAGCGATGTTAGTCTATGTTAGTCTCTACATGAACTGTTTTATTTATAGAGGTAGTTTGTGGGGTCTGAAACGATACGTGATTTTGAGTCTAATTTTATACCCTTTGTGCCGGTTATTGTATGTGAGTATTCGGATCTTTACGCTGTTTCACTATGTTATAGTGCTTTCTACTTTGCACGGTACGCTTTCTTACTTTTTATAGATTTGTTTTTTGTTAACTGAATATTTTTGTTGGCCAATATTTATCTGCTTTTTGTCGTTTTTTACCATGATCAGAAAACCAAATTCACAGACTAATGTGTCGAAGACTACCGACTGTCACATTAGTTCATTTAGTGCTCATATTAATCTTACTGCAGAACTGGGCAAACTTATTTCAATAAAGTTGGTATTTGCCTTTCACGGCCAATGAAACCCCACACAAAACACGGCGTAAACCTAGAAAAGTTGCCGAGTTTTAATTGCTTGGCCCTGAAATTCAATATACAATCATTTTGGGAGCCTTTATAGGGAGGTGAAAGACTGTTTTAGCGTTTAGCTCTCACAGTAAAGTAGCGGAGGTGTTCTAAATAAGAATTGAGGTATCGCGCAGTTTTCTACTCCTTTGGTAGTCTGCAAATAAACCACAAGAGCTCGCTGATGAACCATCTCGGAGTACTAGGCGTAATCTCGCACAAGACACGGCATAAACTTAGAAAATTTATCTGTGATTAAAACTGATTTTGTTATTATTGCTTGGGATGATTGAAGTTTGTTTCGTTACTGTTACTCTTTATCATGACATGATACGTAGTTTCCGCAATATTACTTACTGCGGATATGATAATTTCTACCAAGTTCGATGTATTTTTAGCATAATGTTTATATGTTTAAATATAGTATGAAGACGTTAAACGTTAGGTGATCAATATTTAAGAAAGGATATTAACTTTTACTACATCATCATCATCATCATCTTGAGCAGTTTCCGACCGCTGGTCGGGTCTGCTTGGAAGATAAGCCTCTCCATCGTTTCCTGTCCATCCACCATCTCTCGTCATTCACTGTGTCCAAGCACACTCCTCTTTCCTCCACACTCTTCTTACCTCCATCTGTCCCTTGGTCTTCCCCGTGGCCTCCTTCCCGTCATTTCCATTCCAAACATCTTCTTCGATATCCTATCCTCTTGCATCCTCCTCACATGTCCATACCATTGTAGCCTAGATCGCTCTATTCTATTTTGCAATGGTTCCTCTCTTACCATCTCTCTGACTCTCTCATTCCTTACTCTGTCCATTCTTGTCACTCCTACCCTACTCCTCTGGAACTGCATCTCCACTGCTCATATTTAATTCTTGTCCCTTTCCTTCATCACCCATGTTTCTGAACCATATGTCAAAATTGGCACAAAGTAGGTCTTGTAGATGATTCCTTTACATTTTTGTGGCACATCGTTATTCCATATCATCCCCCTAACACTCTTGAAAAATCCATCTGCGCACCTTCCCCTTTCATTTATTTCCATCCTATTGCCTCCCTTTTCTTCAATTATGCTTCCCAAGTACTTGAAGCATTCTACTTTCTGCAACTGATGTCCTCCAAGTGTTATGCCCATATCCAGTCTGTTCTTCCTCCTCGTTGTGATGACCACTTCACTCTTCTGTGCTGAGAACTTCATCCCATATGATAACACTACCTTCTCCCACTCATCTAATTGCTCTTGTACTTCTTCCTCATCCTATTCCCATACCAGAAGGTCATCAGCAAACAACATTGCCTTCATTTTCCTTTCCCCAATGCTATTTACCACTTTTCGTATGATTTCATCCATCACCACTATAAATAACGGGGGTGAGAGGGCACTTCCCTGTTTCAGACTACTCTCCAGTTGAAACCATTCCGATCTCTCTCTCTTCCCACCTTTACACAGCTTTTGCTTCCCTCGTACATTGCTTTCACTCTTGCCACTGTCTCCTTGTTCACTGGTTTTGCTCTCATTGCTTCCCATACCTTGTTTCTATTAATACTATCATATGCTTTCTCAATATCCAAGAAGGTCATCACCAGATCTTTCCCATATACATAATGGTGTTCTTGTAGCTGTCTTACAGCAAAGATGAGGTCAACTGTTGACCTTCCTGGCCTGAATCCATACTGTTCTTCCCTCAGCCCATCTTCAACTTCTGTCCGAATTCTTCTCTCCAGTACCTTCTCAAATATTTTGGCGCAGTGGCACATGAGTGTACTTCCCCTGTAGTTCTTGCATTCCTTCCTACTTCCCTTTTTAAATATGGGTATTATTATCCCTCTTTTCCAGTCCTCTGGTATTTTCTTCTCCCTCCATATCACTTTCATTACTCGAAAGAGCCACTGTGTTCCTATCACCCCTGCTGCTCTCACCATCTCCACACTCACTTCATCTATTCCCAGTGCCTTTCCCCCTTTCATCTTCTTTAATGCTTCCTCCACTTCTTTCCATGTCAATTCCTTCTCTGAAATGTCTTGGTCACTGCCTGTTTCTTCCTCCACAATGTCCACTACGCTGGTTTTAGTTGGACTTAGGAGTTCCTTGAAGTATTCTCTCCAGATAACCTTTACCTCTTCCATATTTTCAACCTCCTTCCCATTCCTGTCCCACATTCTGACATTTTCCCCTGTATCTCTTCTCTTTGCCTTTATCATTCCATACAACACTTTTTTACTGCCATATTTTCAATATATAGACACACTTCCCTACCTACAAAGCGGAGGCAGACAGGTACTCCGGTTTTCCCTGCCACAATTTCATTCCAGCAACAATCTCCAATACCATTTTCTTTCATCTTTCATTCATTCAATCATTGCCCCAGGGGAGTGCGACAGGCTTCGACCCGGTCGTTCGACTGTAAGCAGGCTGTGGATTTTCACTTTCCTACCACTGATTAATAATTGGGTGAGTGAAAATGCATGTAGTCTACACATGTAGTTGGTAACATGGAAATAACATAACTACATTACGAATGTGTGATTATATTAATGATTTAGGCCAGCAAGTACTAAAAACCGTTCGAAAAACGGGTACTTCAGCTAGAAATAAATATTTATAATACATGTCTAAATTTATTGCCCTATGCTATAACATGTAAAGGGACTTCTCGACCACCCTGTATATTACGAGAGTCAAGAATACTCTCACGTTTCAAGTTACTTGTACGATATAATGCCAAAGAATTTAAGTGTCCAATGCAATTAGCTTATTGATTATGTAGACCACTGTACACCGCAAATCTATTACTGTTAAAAAACATCTAAGCCCACCCAGAGAAACTGCGCCTAACCAAGTACGACTGCCACCCACCTCATAGCCTACAGATTATGTGGGGATGTGGCCGGTGCGATGGCACCCTCAGCCACATGACATTGGCGTTAGGCCATGGCCTGTCACTTCCCTGATAAAGCAGGTACGGTACTCAATTTTCTTCATGGGGCTTTGTGCACCCCGTTCCAAGCCTCGCGTCACATTCCAAATTCCTAGAGGAGTCAGGAATCGAATTCAGGGTTTCCAGGGTAAGAGTCAAGCTTACTACACTTATGACTTCGATAAAAGGAAGAATAAAAAGAAGGAAACATCACCGCTCACTCAGTAACCGGAAAATATGTGTTATAAACATACAGTATACATTAAAATAAAATAAAATTACTTAAAAATTTCAACCAATTTTTTGACGTGACAACGCCAAATAGGTTGGTTGGTTGGTTCTTAAGTTTAGTGGCTGCGACAACGCGGTCATGTAGCCCCGTGTACTTTGGGTGTGTGTAGAATCTGTCTGATAACCGGTGTTAATTGTGATGACTGTATTAGTGTGTGTTATCTGTTATTTTAATTTAAGTACTGCAACTTAGAATTTTTCAAATAG
The DNA here is from genome assembly GCA_946902985.2 of Meconema thalassinum. Taxonomy (NCBI): domain Eukaryota; kingdom Metazoa; phylum Arthropoda; class Insecta; order Orthoptera; family Tettigoniidae; genus Meconema; species Meconema thalassinum. The sequence goes on along the minus strand of OX336388.2, from coordinate 1,038,465,957 downwards.
TTCCTACTTTTGCCGCCAAGCACCACCGTCAACGACTCCTAGACTAAGTTCACAACTCAGCTGCTAGACGCCACCGCAGTCGGCTCTTGGCAACGAACTTAGAAACCTAAGAGCGTTGTTTACAATAACCTATCCAATTTAGCTTCACACAGGTGCAATTAGTGGAAGGTTCTTTAACATGCCATAAATCTATGACATGGGACCGCCGGCTTTACTTCCCCTCCGAAGGAAGGCATACTGAGCAACGTCAAATACATTGTTGGAATACAGTGATGTTCGTGAAAAAGTGTTACAGTGAAAGGTGATGATATCGTTTTATCTCTGTTCTGCTGCAACGCTCTCTCTTCTGTTGCTGCACTCGTGTGTCGCTACCTGTAGCGTAGCGTGAGGAAGAAAATTGGTTCGACACAAATATATAAAAATATAAACTGCAGTAACACATTTTAAAGAAAATGTTAAAAGTTTTAACTTAAAACGTGCAATATGAAGAATTTTCATAATATTACATACCTATTAAAACATCTTCTTGTAAATAAGCTCAGTTTGACGTGACTTCATATGAGCATAAATCCATCACTCGTTCCTTGAAACCAGGATCCTTGCTGCACACTTTACATAGATCTGTTTCAATTGTAAGTGTTGCGAGGTTCGACAGCCGGGTATTGGTCATTGAATTACGAAGGTAAGTCTTAATTCTCTTAAGATTACTAATATAATGTTCAGAAGATGTAGATGTGACTGTAATGGCGTCACAGTGAAAGTGTAGTGAAATAGCAGCTAGTGTAAATATTTGATAAAAGTGGTAAAATATTATAACAGAGGTTTAAAATCTATAAAGTCACTTTCCTTAGGCCAAGTGAAATACGGAATATTGATAGTATTTAGAAATTCTTATCGATAATTTAATAAACTAAGTTGTGAGAAAGTGCATCCAAAGATTCGGTGACTTCTTCAATCACTGTTTGAACCAAGTAGAGCAGTGGTGCTTTTACGAGATTTCACCCGATTGGAAGATATACGTATTTCACATTCTTCTTTATCAGTAGGTAATTAGATTAATTCATTTAGGTAGTAATAAATAAAATAAATTTGGTGTAATTTGGTGCAAACATATAGGCTAACTTAGATCTCTATTATGTCGTCAGTAAACAGTGATAGTGTCTCGTCAGGTAGTGTAACCGTTACGGATTTATGCTCGTCGTGCAAAATAAAAGTTAAAAATCATGTATAAGAGACTGATAAGTTTTATAGTAAAAAATAAAATACTATCAAACTCACAACATGGATTCAGAACGGAAAAATCTACACATACAGTAATTTATGAATGCATTAATAGTATACTGAAATTAATTGACAATAAGGAACATGTAACTGGCCTATTCTTGGATTTATCGAAAGCATTTGATGTTGTCGATCATAAAATTCTCCTTATAAAACTAAATCAATATGGTATTAGAGGTCTAGCTAATAAATTGGTAGAGTCTTACTTAACAAGGCGTAAACAAATAGTAAGCTTGAGACACAAGGATGATGGAACCAGATTACTTAATGAAACATTGTCCAATGAGGGTATTATTAAATTTGGAATACCCCAGGGATCGGTTTTGGGCCTACTACTCTTTCTTCTATATCAATGATATAACACAGAACGTTGATTCTCATAAGGAAATTTTGTTTGCAGACGATACAACTCTCTTAATAAAAGGTGAAACTAAACAGATCTTACAGCAGTCTGCTGACTCTGTTACAGAAGAGTTAACCAAATGGTCACAAGATAATCATAATAAACTATAAAAAATCAGTATGTCTAAATTTCCACACTATACAGAATAGGAATCCTGCGACGCCCAATATAACATTAAATGGTCATCAAATAGAAAATAAATCAGAAACAACGTTTTTAGGACTATGGATACAACATGACTTGAAATGGAATAAGCATATACAATATCTGAATACTAAACTGAACTCTATGTGCTTTGCGTTACGTATTTTGAAAACTTGCACTAGCATGCACACATTAAGAAATACTTATTTTGCATATTTCCATTCATATGGGGTCATATTTTGGGGTATGTCACCAGATGTACTAAGCACGTTTAGGATACAAAAGAGGGCGATTAGAATTATGGCAAATGTAAACACTAGAGCAGTGGTCGCCAAACCGTAGCTCGCGAGGTACTGGTAGCTCGCGGGGTAATCTTTGGTGGCTCGCGGGGAAATTTCAGACGCAGCGCTTGAGTAGGCTAATCTGCACTACTCCTCCCCTCATTCCCACTAAGCGTTCCGCGGGTCTGAAAGTCAGTGTCTGGTGTGTGATCGTCAGTGCAGGTTATTTTATTTTTCTTGTATTTTATGCATACTGCGGACTACAGACTGTTCTAATAAGGGTGAGTTCCAGCAAAAAACAAAAAAACTTATCATTTTCATGTTGAATGGGAAACTGATTACTTTTTACCCAGGTAAAGGACAAATGTGTGTGCTTACTTTGTACTTCAAGTGTAGCAGTTGGGAAGAAAGCAAACGTCCAACGTCATTACAATACCGTTCACTCCAGTATTGAAAAGGATTTCCCTCAGAATTCTTCCTTAAGGAAAGAGAAGGTAATACAACTGAAATCTCAATTAAAAGCTCAACAATCTACTTTTTTCAAGAAATTAGACAGCAACAAAGCAGCAACGGAGGCATCTTTTCATTTTTCCAAAAGTATTGCTATTTTGCGATTTAGAGAATACGGCTGATTTAACAAGTACATGTGGGAAGAGAAAGGTATTCAAAATAGGACACATCATGCTGTTTTTAAATGCTGAAGGTTTCAAAATAAGACAAGTAGATGAATGATAACAAGACACATCTTGGCAGGGTCTATTGAGCATCGATCAGCGCATCAGCTGATTGTGTGCTGCTTATGCAATTGTTTGATGTTCTGTTAGTGCCGGTGTGTTTACATATGTATTGGTGTGTTAAATCGACTTTATACTTGTGAAGAGTGTTTATTTTATTTTATTTTCAAAATAACATACACCAGCAAGTTTTAAAACAAAATAAGACACATCAAATATTAAAACGCTTATAAAATGGAAAATATAACAGCATGAGTTATGAAACTTTTGGAAAATATTTGTCTGCATTACTTACAACTTTCAAAAATGAGGCATATGTATTTCTCAATAAACAAAGGACTTATTCAGTTTGATGTGCCTCCTGAAATATGTTGTTGATGTGTGGTGTTTTGATACCATACGCCTCAAATATTCCTGTACAAAGTTTGGTGGACTTGGCAACCGCTGGAGCTCCTGCGATGGTAGTTAGCGACAAGGGATTTATTGCCTTGTAAAGACAACAGGTTTCCAAAATGTCTGTCTTACCAGTATATAAAGTGAGAGCTCATGCACTTCAAAGACGTTTGTTCAGAACTCTGACTGAAGAGTTAGAATGCCAGTATGGTGATCTATTGCTTCATACAGAAGTTCGTTGGCTTAGCACAGGCAAGGTTTTGCAACGTTTTAAAGAGTTACTTCCTGCTTTGGTGGATTTTTCGAAAGAACGAGGTGAATCATTACCTGAACTAGAATATCCGGTTTGGCTGAGAGATTTTGCATTTCTTGTACACATAACCGAAAAGCTAATTACCCTTAATTTGCAGCTTCAAGGCAAAGATAAAGAATTTGGTGGAACCATTTCAGATGTGGTCTCGTTCACAAAAGAGCAGGGGTGAACACAAGAACTTTGCCTGTTTGAAGCTGACCCTTAACAAGCAAGGCCCTTCACAGCCCCCTTACAACAACAAAGAACATGGTATTGCAGCTCTTTCAGACTTGAAAAGGGGCTGATGACCTCGTAGTTCCGCTCCTTAAAACAACAATAACTAACAATATATAGACTTGAAAAATCAATTTAATCAACGCTTTCAAGACTTCAGAAACATTTCCATTGTAGCACAGTTCGTCACGTCCCCTTTTGTAGAGATTGGTGCTGAAGAATTCTCTACTTGTGTCATGCAATATTATGAAGAAGACAACGCAGCGATGGAGATGAAACTGATTGATTTTCAAAGCGACCTTTCATTAAAATCACTCCCTTCAAGCAAAAATATCCAATTTTGGTTCACGTTGGTTCACGAGTGAAGGCAATGTTCAGCTCAACATATCTGTGTGAGATCTCATTTTCCAGTATGAAATTCATGAAAACAAGTACAGGAACAGGTTTACTGATGAACATTTGGACAACTGCATTCGAATGGCTGCTACAACATATGAGCCTGACATTAAAAAATTGTTTGAAAGAATGTTGAAAGCTTATCTGCAGTACCATTGTTTTTACTCTGTAGTTGAATACCTTAGCATATAGGAGCGATAATTATATTTTAATTGTAATACCTAGCTGTAGGTTGTTGTATATATACAATTAAGTTTTCATATTGTGATAATAGAGTAAGATGTAAATAGTTGTCAGTAAGATAGTATGTCTTAAGATCTGTTATTATAATAAGTTATAAATAGTTATAGTATTAGTTCTTTTATTTTCTATGAAATTTCTGACGTGTCCTATATCAAAAATGTATTGTATACATGTAATTGACCAAATGGATAAATAAAAATCTAATCTAATCACTAGCTAACTTCAATGTTTCCTCATAAACACATTCCAGTTGATTTTCAGTTATGAAAGTCAAGGGTATGTCACTTTTCCCTTCTTTACTTTGGGTTGAACATAGCCGCCCATTGATGGGGCACTACAGGGAGTCTAGTGCTTTGAGCCTACTAGATTCTTTGTTGGGACCTAGCAATAGGTGGCAGGGGGCTTTGTCCATTGAAGTTTTAATAGTTTTTGTATTGCGTTATGTTTTTTAGGAATGTATGTATGCTTGCTTGGGATGAAAATAATATAGAAGAAGAGATTAGAATTGTGCTATTAAAATAATCAGACGCAAATAAAATCAGGAATATGATATAAATACAGTAGAGAGTATCAGCTTTTTTTATTTTATTTTTTGCTAATTAATATTCCGGCTGATATGAGTTATTGATAAATTAACTATATTTTGGTTCAATTAATTTCCTTGTGTGCCTAACACAGATACGACCCCATATAACCATTACAACCCCGTAGAGAAGTTACAATTGGCACTACAATGTGGGGATCGGAAGAAGGATATAGAATCTATTTTGGTGCAAATGCTGATGGAGCAGATGGACAAGATGTGTGAACACATAAGTAAGCAGGTTGAATCTATGAAAGTGCATATAGATGAGAAGCATGACTCAATAAGTGAATCACTTGCAGGAAAGCAGGAAAATCATCAGAGAAGATGGTAATGAAGAGGAAGAAGAAGAAAAAGAAAGTGATGAACAAGAGGGAGAACAACGTGAAGAAAGACGAGGTCAAATGGAGGAGGATAAGACTGAAGACAAGGAGGAAGATGAGATAGAGGACAAGGTGAAGGAAAGCGTGGAGGACAAGATAGAGGAGGAGGAAGACAACATACAGGAAGAAGATAAGGTGAAGAAGCGTTGGAGGAGAAAGACGAGGAGGACAAGGTAGACGAAGAAAAGGATGAGATGGATGGCAAAGAGAAGGAGTAGGAAGAGGACGAGATGTCAGGAAGATGGAGATGAGAGAGTGAGGGATCAGAAGAAGAAGAAAAGGAAAAGAAGATCAAATAGATTAAAGGAAAGAGGAAAGAAAAGATAAGAAGAAAGGAACTGTTGGGCAGGATAAGGCAGATAAGGAGGAAGAGGAGGAAAATGAGTAAGGGAAGGAGAAAGAAGCAGGGAGGGAAGGCGAAGAAGAAAAAGAACGCAAAGGAGAAGAAGGTGATGCAGAAGAAGGAAAGAAAGAAGGTGATACGTGAGAACAAGAAGAAGAATTATAATATCAAGCTGTATATGTGCTGCATCTTCATCATGGACAACTGTGGAGATCATATCCTAGAGTATTTGAACTTCATTATAGGTGTTATAGATCCATGAAGATCTTTTCGTTACATTCCATGAGAAATTATTGAGCTCTAGGAAGAACTAGTAGAGGAAAATGGTGATTTTTAAGAGAACTTTAACTAGAATTTGAAACTTGGAATTTATGAAGATAGCCCTAATAGGAAGAAAATTGCAGACTTGCTTAGGTATAAAACATCGACTTCAGAGGATGAAGTGTGTTTATTGAAGGACTATGTTGGTTCTGTGAAGATTAATTAGAAAAGTATGGATGGGTTGGAAGATAGGAAAATGAGGAGGAGAACCTATAGAAATGATAGAAACAATAGTTATTGAGACTCTGGAAGCAGCAGAGGTTAAATTTCTTCTAGGAGGAGTAGGCAGTACTAAAATTTTGGAGAAAAGTGTGTTAAGATGATCTATAATTTGTTCTAATTTGTGAGTGCAAATGTGAACATAGTGTTTATTGGTAGCGGTTTCGGTGGCGTAGTTGGTAGCATGCTGAACTACTGTGCCCAAGATAGCGGGTTCAAACCCGGCCGAAGTCGTCGGATTTTTTATTTTATTTTAAGAGTGTTAAAATCCTTCAGTATGCCTTCCTTCGGAGGGGAAGTAAAGCCGGTGGTCCCATGTCATAGATTTATGGCATGTAAAAGATTCTTCCACAGACTGAACTTGTGTGGAGCTAAATTTCTAGGTTAGATTTCATTGTAACGCTCTATCAAAGTTCCAACGTTCACCGCTAGGTATCATTGACATCTGGTAGCGAAAGTTGGAACTACTAGAAATTGAACGGAACTTGTAGCTCACCCTAGGGGTGTCCGCTTGAAGCAGCTACAGCCTCTGGCAAGCCGATCATGTCCTCTGACACTCCCGGCACTAAAAGCCATACGATAAATAAATACATATTGGTAGTTTTAGTCAGTGTATGTTAGATGTGTATTTTTCAATTTATGTATACTGTGATTTTTTAAATGTGATCCTTACACGTTTCTCACGTAAGAATCACATGGGGGGGGGGGGGGTATTGTAACTTTTATTATTAATGAAGAAAAACAAAGGAAACACATACCAGTAGAGACCTTATTCGCACTGATGAGTCAAAGAGCATGGCGAAGAAAATACCCACAAAGTTATCTAGGGAAATAGACGCTACAAGAATAAGGGATAGGGATATCGCTACAATGTTAGACGCGATAACAACTGGAGACCTGGACCAAGCAACGGTAAATTTGGAAGGATTAATCTTACAGGCAGTACTTCCCAAATCACAATCAATGAGAAAGGCACAGGTGTGGTTCAACGGAGTTTGTTACTTCACCCGTAGAGAAGCTATAGAAGCCTTTCATCGGGTGCAGATGACACCTTCTGAATCACACTTGAGGAGTTATCGTGACATAAGGAGACAATACAAGCTCACCCTAAAAGAAGCTAAGAAATCGTTCCAAGTCGAACAAGAAATGAAACTCATACAAGAAGCAGAAAATCTTCCCTACAAGGCACTAGACCCTAGACAACCGAAATTTCCACGGAATATATCAATGGAGACCTGGAAAGATCACTTAACAACAGTTCTACAAGATCGGGACTCTCGCCCCACTCCGCGACCAGCGAAGGAATTTCCAGTGACAGGAGATCAGGAACTATTCACTGAGAATGAAGTGTTGCATGCCACTAGCCATAGTAAGAACAAAAAAGCCTGTGGTCCAGATCGCATTTTCAATGAACATCTGAAAGAGACCATAACACAACTTAAAAGTTGTGTAATCTCTCTACTCAATGGGTGGTGTGAATAAAAGTGAGCACATGCTCTTTACTCGCGAATTTAGAGCGGGCACTCGCATTGAGGTGAATAAAATCCGCTGGTCGGTAGCAGTCACTCACAACAGTCCCTGCGTCCTTCAGCGCACGCTCCAGTCACTTGAGTAGCAGAGCGGGCGCTCCAGATTCCTGGTGAATAAAGATCGAGCAGGCACTTAGCGCCTGCTCATGTTTACTTGAGCTAGCTCAGTAGGTGACTCCAAACCAGTAGCGTAGCCAAGATGGACCAATGGGAGGGGTTTTAGTTAACTGGGGGATAACCGTAATTTCGGGAATTGCTGGACATAGTAATATTCAGTATCTCTGCTATCTCACAAGAAATTAACGGTCTCCAAATTAGTGTTAATGCATTTTCAAGGTCCTTATTGGGTGGTGTGAATAAAAATGAGTCAAAGCTCGTGAGCGTATGCTCAGTGAGTGCCCGAGTGTCTGCCTGCCGATGAGCTACTCCGCATTTCTGGTGAATAAGAATGTGGAGTGCAAGCACAGCGAACACTCAAGCGTCTGGAGCAGCCACTCAGTGGCATTGGTCAAGGCCGTACACGTGTCGTGCAATATGATGCTGACTCCTGATGTTTGAAAGACAGTGTTGAATTCCAGTCCGCTTTTGTCTCAATTTTGAAGGAACATCCAATTCTGTTTTCGAAGTCTCAGCTACCGAATACAAAGCACAAGGAAACAAAGGCAATAAATGCAGTTTAGTGTGATTTACTTACAAAATTTAATTTAAATATTTCGGTCCAACAGCTGTATACAAAATTACAAAATTTAAAACCAAGGTTAAAATGTAAAATAGATTTAAAGCGTACGGGCAACAAATCCATAACGTTAAAAGATTGGGAGAAACAGCTGATGAGTCTCGTGCAGGGGGAGGATAACCCAACTATCGACCGTCTGGAAGGTAGGAAATAATAACCTGAAAATTACGGCATTAATAAATAATAATTTAATACATTTTGGAAATTGGAATCATGTAAATTACAAAACTTCATTATCATGGAAATAATATATTAACAATTGACAATTAACAACAAATGAAAGCATATTTCAGGAGCAAGATCTGCAGGAGCTGTCCTCATTTCGACTTGCAGCAGAAGCGACAGTAAAAACCTGAATGGTAAGGCAATTATATAAATACAGTGCCGGTACTAATAAGTTGTGGAAGATAGAATTTATTTAAAATATTAAGCAATGCTATCTTTCTATTGCCTGTAGTAATTTGTATATATTATTATTTTTAAGGGGGGGGGGCGGTCACTACTCCGATTATGGAATATGGAGACGTTTCGTCACATGATGATCAAGTTAATGCAGGGGCCTCTACATCATTAGTGGTAAATCCTAGCACACACCACCAGCAGCAGCGAGCGTACTGATAGCTAATAGGCAATTGCTGGAAGATGAAACAGACCAAACATGGAAACTAAAGAACAGTGAATTGCAAAGGTTAGTGCTGTTAAAGCAATTGAAGGTTTTAGAGCAAGAACATAAGATGTTGCTATTGCAGGAGAAACAGATGAAGCTAATTGAAAGTGATATGGAAAGAAAAAGGGAACGGGAAAGAGCGAGGGAAATAAACACAGGAAGAGAGAGAGGAAAATAGAAGTGATGGATTGTGAAGGTGCTGAGGGTGTGATCTATCATCAAATGTGATCTTGAACTATATTTACTTTGCTTTTATCTATTTATTTTATATTTATTTATTTATTTATTTGTTTGATAACAACCATAACGATTTCCCACATAGCTTGAGCAAGACCGACTACAATAAATCAGACCATAATGCCACTATCGATATCGTAGAAAATGGCGGAAATCGTAGGGGATTGTTTACATTTGGTCAACCAACATTTAAGTGGGTCTGCTGCGAGAATTTCGTTCAAATGTCGCATATTTCAAGTGATTTCGAGCTGTTATATATTGTAATAGTGTACCTTAAGTAGTGAAGTGCACTGTGAATAATTATAAATGCCGAAGATACGTAATGTGAGAAGCATTGGCTGTTTATTGTCATTACTGTGTACCTGCCTGTAAATTTAATACTGCTGAAGATACTTCAACTTTTAAATTTCCTAAAGACAAATCTTTGAAAGAGAAGTGGATGAGACATATTCACCGGGATCATTTTCGAAGTTAAAACAGTTGTATTTGTTAACTTAAACATTTCGAACCTAAATTTGTGGTTATGAAAATTGCCATACTAACCCCTGATACCATTTCGACAATTTTCCCAAATCAACCGTCCTACACAACTCCTGTTTGTTAAAGTAGATGATGGTAGTTTTAATGACATACCAGCAGTGTCAGTGTCTTCTAAAGTGTCAAGTTCTTTAAGTGTAAATATATTCTATAAGAATCATGAATCAATAATCTTTGTGTGCTTGTGGAAAAAAATCAAGTGGGTACTGTAATCTGATGGAAGCAGTGATTTTAAATGCAACAGGTATGTAAATAGAATTATGCTCCTGTTAGTATCACAAGCTAGGGGGCCTGGGGAGTTATCCCCAGATTAGGTTTGTTTTTGTATATACATTTGTCTGTTACTAGGTTAGGTAGGCCTACTGCCTGGCCGAAAATTACTGTTAGTAGGCTACCACAAGCAAGGGGGACTGGGGCGTTAGTCGCTGGTTAGGTTTGTTTTTGTATTAAAAACATTAATAAGATAGAATGTATGTCCGTTGGAATTCTATACACATCGAATTTGAAGAATGACAAGTTCATAATACAGTATATTTTCATTTTAAAGAGTTTGTAACATCAATTGTGTGTTATTGGCAAATGCTATTTGAAATAAAGTACTAATGAGAGTACTTATGCGCCATCTGTTGGAGTTAGTTCAGGATGTCCCGATACAGATAGAAGCGAGTGCGATCTCACAGCTCTCTACGCTCAAAACAAACAACCTACGGCCGTGTTTACCTATACTTCGGGTTGGCAATATCTTATTTGTCAAATAAGCCACGCCCACTGGCCGACACAACTGAAATTTCACTATATAGGCCTAAGTCGTGTTATAAATTGGGATGGTGGGTGGGTTATAGACAGCGGAGGAGACTACATCTATTAGCAGATCACTGTTGTTAAAAAAAAGGCAGTAATCGGAACGCGTTAGGCTGTAACCATTGTCAAAAACCATTGTTCTGGATGCGTTAAGCTGTAACCATTGTAAAAAAAAACATTGGATTGGACAAATCGAAGGCTGCGGCTTTGATTGCGCGCAGCTATCGGGGCAGATTGATACAAAACCATTGATCTGGACGTGTTAGGCTGTAACCATTGGATTGGACAAAACGTAGGTTAGAATGGTCGAGTGTTGGTGCGACTAGTACCGTAATGGTGAGGTTGGCAGTACTGTTCTGACGATGGTTGATGTGAATAATGGCATCCACAGCTGGAAATTCACCTATAGCCTATAATAATAAGGGATTTATTGCAGCCAATGCCCATGCATATAATGAATAAAATCTAAAATCATACAGTACCGTAAACTAATTGTTATTCCCTAGGAATATCAAAGATTCATGTCTTAATGTGCAGAATATAGCATGGCATCTTCCACATTGTTCTCCACAGCGCTCGCACAAACATTCGTCACACGGATGATGGAACTTTTTGGTGCGACACATTTTATGAGGAGGAGAGTTTGACATATACGAACAAAAGGATGATGTACATATGTACGACGAGATACAAGTAAAAGAGGTACTTTTGAACATTTAGGCGAATGGTAAACTAAACTGAACTTACGCCGAAATACATATTTCAAAATATCATAGTAATTTGATACTTAAAATGGCTAGGAATATATGCCAACATTAAATATTATATTGCAGCCTGATTGTTCATCATTTTATCCTTAGATCAAAGGCAGCATACACAATAACTAAGTTATAGGCCTACTGGCAAAAAATACAAGTCGTACATACATTAAAATAAAATAAAAATAAGGTTAGGCTGGTAATGACTAACAATAAAGAAGAAAAAGTATGTTAATTGGTATTCAACATTCATATGTGTGTGAATATGCATAAGCCTATAACTAAACAATTAAATAGATGCTTGGTGAACAAAAATACATAGCCTGCTTTATTTATACAAAACAACCACATGTTCAATATTCTTCAAAGCAATGGGGCATGGTGGCGCAGTGGTCAAGCTATTCACCTCTCACCAAGGTGGACCAGGTTTGATTCACGGTCATTGCAAGTGAGATTTTGGAAGTGAAATGCCATGTCCTGTGGTTCGGATTCCACGTAAAATGGAGGTCCCTTGGCTCATGATCACAAGATTAACGGTCACGTAAAAACTACAAGCTTCTTTTTCTTCAAAGCAGGTCGAAACTTCGACCTCACATAAGTCATACAGCAAACGAACAGGTCCTGCAGGGAAGATCCCTTAAGCCGAATTATTTTTATCGTCTCCAAGACTGACATCATAAAAGTATACTGGAAAATGTGAAATTTTATGCCTATGCTGATGAAGAAAGTAACAGTAAATATTAGGCTACTTGTCGTTCAATAACTCTCGGTCTTTTCTTGGGTGGCTGAAGCCGATGCTGTGGGAAATTGCAAATTGCAGGTACCGCATCATCTTTAAGCAGTGGTTTGTTTCTATTTGAATGAAACAAGTAGCATATTTATAAAAGTTTTCACAGCTATAACCCATTTCTTTAATAGGCCTACATCTGGGCGTTTCCATGGAAATCTGTAATATAAGCTAGACGTAGGTTATAATTCTGTGACTAACTTAATAACTTATAACCTACAATAGGGCCTACGTGTATTTGTCATACGTGCTATTTAGGCCTATGTCAAAATTTGATGTAAGACATATCCATAAACGCAGAATAGGCTACTTCGAAATAAAGTAGACCGTAAACCTACCGTATTATTGGAAAATACCATACATATAACGTTGCACAGAGGTACGTACGTTCAAATATATGAAAAGAATCACGACATATCAGCTGACATGCAACCTAGAGTTAAATGGTATGACAGTTTTTGGTGCGACTAGTTACGCCTGGCAGTGCACCAGGAAGCAGTTTTCAGCTAGGGTTACCATGGGAGGAGTTGTTCCAATAGTACCGACAGTTCAATGGTCTCAGCTCGCACCCCCCCACACTCTTCCAATCGTCAAAAATCATAGTGTTCGTGGCGCAAAAATCCTACCAATGTTCTTTGGCTCTAGTGTGTCCATGAGTTTTACATATCCTGGAGTAGAAGGTAGCAGCATTTGAAGTCTGAGTTCTTCTACATTATAAACCTCGCGAGTCACCTCTTACACCGGTCTTGAAGGTGTATACTTTGATAAACCCAAGGCCTTCTTTATGTAAGTCGCCTTCAGTTTCTCCATATTGTTCCAAATACTTCATATTTAAATGTGTCCAAATGCTCTCCAGTCCATAAGTCACAATACGGGTAACATTTAACCGCAAAAGTTTTAAGGCTGTTTTTATAGATAGCTTAGTCAAATGTTTTATGTCGTTGAAGGCTTTGGTAGTGACGCTGGGTCTATCCTTGATTTGCAGTGTGAAAACATTGCCAGTTGACTAATGTAGGACCTAAGTAGGACTACTTGTAATGTGGTACACCCTCAAGCGGTTTTCCTGCAATGTGGAAAATTGCTGGCTTTCCCCCTTTCCTAAAGGTCATAGATTTAGTCTTGTTTCTGTTTAACCTAAGGTCATTGTGTAACACCCATAATTCAAAGGGATCGAGAGCAGATTGCAATTCGACCTGTGAACTTGAAGCGAGCACCATGTCATCTGTGTATATAAATGAGATTACCCGCTCTGATAATATATCTGTGATATTATCTGCCATAGCAGTGATAAATAACACGAGGGCTTAATGGGTCTCCTTGTAGCAGCATGCCTGTAGTCTGCTCAATTGGGCTTGATGTTGTAATGCCATCGTTAATGACTATATTGTTAGAGCCTAAAATACTTTTGACAAGATGTTTAGTGTAGCTGTTACCTCTCAATAGTCTGTCTAGTTTTTCCAATATTTTCTTCCTGCTAATCGAGTCAAAAGCTTTAGAGAAGTCAATGAATATGGATTGTAACTTTCCCTTCGGTACTGACAGGGTAGACGCAATCTCAGTTTGAAGACTTCGAATTGCCTGGATTGTGCATCTTTCTCTCCTGAAGCCAAATTGTGAGTCACAATGCTATTTGGGATGGCTGGGTGGGTCACATACAGCGGAGGAGGAAGCATCTTTTAAAACATCATTCCCTGATTTATTTCTCGTTGTTTGATAAGGTATTTTGGCTAATTAATGTACTATAGAGAATATTATCGCTCGTTCTACTTTCGTTCAGTGGTACCATTCTGTTTTAGACCACCTCGTTGTGTAGTGCCTAGCATTCTTGGCTGTCGTACCGGAGGTCCGGGTTTGATTCTCCGGCTCTGCCAAGAAATTTAATTCTCATGTGAGGGCTGGGATGGGGTGCACTCAGCCTCATGAAGCAACTTAGTAGAGGAGGGTTCAATTCCCACCTCAGTCATCCTGGAAGTGGTTTTCCATGGTTTCCCCACTTCTAATCCAGGCGAATGCCAGGATGGTTCCTAACTTAAGGCCATGGCCGCTTCCTTCCCACTACAATATCCAATTTACAAACACACTAGTTCAGCCATAACAATAACACAGGTTATCACACAAATTCCACACACAAATACATGGGGCTACAAGACCACGATGTCGTAACCCCTAATATAAGCAACAACCATTTATATTTGCATTTTATATTTGCCTAGGCCCTTCATGGGCTGTATAGTGTCAGGGGTTGACTTTGTTGTTGGTTGACTATTCTTGTAGTTCCATTTAGAAATATTTGCATTTTTTTAACATAATGTCTTACCTCTGCTTTATTTATGTCTGTATTTTTAGCTACTGTCTGTTCTCGTTGCTTGTAGCGAAATACGTCAGGGTTTCATACTGAATTTGTGCCTTATTACATAAAAACCTGTAATTTCTGGCGGAATTTAATCAAATATGCGAATGTTTGTCTTCGAATTTGCCGCTATTTCGATGGCGCCATGCCCGCCAGTTGCTACAGCTGTCCCCCTACGATTTCCGCCATCTTGGTTTTGATGTTACGGTCTGAGATATTGTAGTCGGTCTTGGCTTGAGTTATACACTCATCATCAGCGAGTACCATTACCGGTACTTAATTTAAGACATGTTTATTTAGCTTCTTAATTATCAGTCTTTTTGTAAAAATTCTAAGGTGGAGGGAGGGGTTCTAACCCCCAGTAATACTCCCCTGGCTACGCCACTGCTCCAAACAGTGGTGTCAAGTAGCATGGCAGAGTTTATGATGGTGGTTAATAGGAAAAGGAAATTATATATAATAAACTTCGCCGAGAATCACTGAGTAGCAGAGCGGGCGCTCCAGATTCCTGGTGAATAAAGATCAAGCAGGCACTAATTATGTAGTTCAAAATATACCTGGTATAACGTAGCCTAATAGAGCACTACAGTAGGCAGCCCTGGTGACTGAATATGTTTTTAGTTCCATCTCTTAGGGTACAGAATATAAAATTTTCAGTTAGACATATAATTGGATCTATCAGAGCGCGTAAAATCATGTTGGCATGTGTTTGTGTTGGTCAGAAATAATTTGAAATATTATTATGATCTCTAATAGTGCCAATTTGGGATGAAATCTATTTGTTAATATAGAAGTTACATGTATTTTAAAATTGGACCTATCAACAAGCTTAGAATCATGTGGGCAGCACTGACTTCTATTGAAAATCCACAGCCTGCTTCCAGTCTCCGACCGGGTCAGGAATGGAATGAATGAAGCCCCTATCTAGCGGCGAGGATATGAACTGTGCCGGCTGCCGAGGCCTGACGCACTCCTCTGGGGCAATGATTAAATGAATGATAGATGAAATGAAATGATAGTGGAGAGTGTTGCTGGAATGAAATGTTGACAGGGAAAACCGGAGTACCCGGAGAAAAACCTGTCTGCCTCCGTTCTGTCCAGCACAGATCTCACATGGAGTGACCGGGATTTGAACCACGGACTCAGCGGTGAGAGGCCGGCGTGCTGCCGCCTAAGCCACGGAGGCTCGCCCCTGACTTCTATTAGTTACTCCAATTAATCTAGAATGCAGATACTATACGTGTGCAACGATAAGAACTGTTGGCTTGCATACATTCTGATATATTGATATTAGGGTAAAAAAAAAAAAAAGATGTTCAGTAAAGAACATATAGCCTACTTTCTCCTAAATGCATGGGTATTGTTATAACTCTTTGACTTTTTCAAGGAGTATAATTGAATGTTGGTTGTAGTAGCTTGTTGAAATACAAGGTGCTATAGGGATATTAAACATGAATATGAGGTGCCCTTTGCTAGTGCTACCTCTGTAAAAAAAAAAAACATTCAATTCGGTTTCACCGTGTTTGAATTGATATAGGGAATGGATTTGACACATACATGGCCGCTATTTGCAAACAATTGGGCTGATGACCTAGTAGTCAGTCATAAGATGCTTTCCACAAATAGGCATGTTGTTGCAAAATCTGGTAGAGATCAATGATTAGGATGGTCATAATTTGATTTAAGCTTTTAACATTTGGGTGGCCGTCATTCCGTTTCCGTCAAGATGGCGGCGATATAAAACATGACACTGAGGTACCTCTGTACCAATTTTCGTTCCATTCCATTTCACCGTGTTCGAATTAATAGGGGGAATCGATTTTCACTCAAAGATGGCCGCCATCCGCAAACTATTAGGCTAATGACCAATTAGTTTGGTCAAAGGATGCTCCCTCCATAAAGGTATTTTGTTGCAAAATTTGGTAGAGATCGGATGATTATGTTAGTCGTAATTTGATTTAAGCTTTGAAGATTTGTGTGGCCGCCATTACGTTTCCGTCAAGATTGCGGCGATTACAAATATGACACTGAGGTGCCCTTTGCTAGTGCTACCTCTGTACCAATTTTCGTTCCATTCCATTTCACCGTGTTCGAAATAATAGGGGGAATCGATTTTCACTCAAAGATGGCCGCCATCCGCAAACTATTAGGCTAATGACCAATTAGTTTGGTCAAAGGATGCTCCCTCCATAAAGGTATTTTGTTGCAAAATTTGGTAGAGATCGGATGATTATGTTAGTCGTAATTTGATTTAAGCTTTGAAGATTTGTGTGGCCGCCATTACGTTTCCGTCAAGATTGCGGCGATTACAAATATGACACTGAGGTGCCCTTTGCTAGTGCTTCCTCTGTACCAAATTTCGTTCCATTCGGCTTCACCGTGCTCGAATTAATAGGGGGAATCGATTTTCACACAAAGATGGCCGCCATCCGCAAACTATTAGGCTGATGACCTACTAGTTTGGTCAAAAGATGCTCCCACCCTAAGGGTATGTTGTTGCAAAATTTGGTAGAGATCGGATGATTGTTAATCGTAATTTGATTTAAGCTTTGAACATTTGTGTGGCCGCCATTACTTTTCCGTCAAGATTGCGGCGATTACAAATATGACACTGAGGTGCCCTTTGCTAGTGCTTCCTCTGTACCAAATTTCGTTCCATTCGGCTTCACCGTGTTCGAATTAATAGGGGGAATCGATTTTCACACAAAGATGGCCGCCATCCGCAAACTATTAGGCTGATGACCTACTAGTTTGGTCAAAAGATGCTCCCACCCTAAGGGTATGTTGTTGCAAAATTTGGTAGAGATCGGATGATTGTTAATCGTAATTTGATTTAAGCTTTGAACATTTGTGTGGCCGCCATTACTTTTCCGTCAAGATGGCGGCGATATAAAACATGACACTGAGGTGCCCTTTGCTAGTGCTACCTCTGTGCCAAATTCCGTTCCATTCGGTATCACCGTGTTCGAATTAATAGGGGGAATCGATTTTCACACAAAGATGGCCGCCATACGCAAACTATTAGGCTGATGACCTATTAGTTTGGTCAAAGGATGCTTCCCCCATATAGGTATGTTGTTGAAAAATTTGGTAGAGATCGGATGATTAGGTTAGTCGTAATTTGATTTAAGCTTTGAACATTTGTGTGGCCGCCATTACGTTTCCGTCAAGATGGCGGCGATATAAAACATGACACTGAGGTGTCCTTTGCTAGTGCTACCTTTGTACCAAATTTCGTTCAATTCGGGTTCACCGTGTTCGAATTGATAGGGGGGGGGACAGACATTCAGAGTACACACACTCACACACACACACACACACACACACACACAGACACTCTCTCTCTCTCACACACACACAGACACACAATTTTTCGCCCTGTGTTGATCTCATAAGTCTACTTTAATTTTTTGCAAAAATCGAAAGTAGGCTAATAAGAGACAGCATTTTTAACAGCCCTGGTAGCTCTTGAGATTACGCCCAGTCATATCTGTTTATGTACACATATTACACACGAAATTTGGTTGAAATCCAATTGAAAGTGTAGAAGTAAAATGCATTTAAAAATTGGACCTATCAGTAGGCTTAGAATCATTTTGGCAACACTGCGATGTATGGCTCCTGAAAATGGAACTAAAATATTATTATCTACATGTGTGCCAATTTTGGAATAGCTGCCATGCATACCTTCCAAGATATCCAACATGGAGCTCAAATTTCAAGGGCTGTTTTTCAGCAGTTTGTAGCACTGACATCATTTTCAAATATGGGATTGAGATATTCAGGTATAGATCTTTACTCATACCAAATTTCGATTACTGCAGCCGTTTAGGAGTTGATAGGGGGGAGAAGAAGGACAGACATACTTTTTCCTCATTTTTGCAAAATGAGAAAAGTAGGCTAAAAATTAAATACCGGTAAATACAATAAATGAAACAAATAAAATAAATCAAACAAATAAAATAAATCAAACTAAATAAATAAAATAATGAAATAAATCATCATCATTTATTGCATGTAACAGGCCATTAAGACCCATAGCAGAAAAAAACAAGGGAATACAATAATTCTTAATTACAAATCAAACAAATAAAATAAAAAATAAATGAAATAAACCAAATAATAAATAAATAAAATAAAAGAAATGAAATAAATCAAACAAATAAAATTAAAATTAAATAAACCAAATAAATAAAATAAACGAAATAAATCAAACAAATAAAATAAATAAAAGAAATGAAATAAATCAAACAAATAAAATAAATAAATAAATAAATAAATATAAAATAAATAGATAAAAGCAAAGTAAATACAGTTTAAGATCACATCTGATGATAAGAGCACACTTTCAGCACCTTCACAATCCATCACTTGTTCCTTTATTTCTCTTTCCCTCTCTCTTCCTGTGTCTATTTCCATGCTGTTTCCCGTTCCCTTTTTCTTTCCATATTACATTCTATTAGCTTCAGGTGTTTCTCCTGCAATAACAACACCTTATGTTTTTGCTCTAAAACCTTCAATTGCTTTAACAGCACCAACCTTTGCAGTTCACTGTTATTTAGTTTCCATGTTTGGTCTGTTTCGTCTTCCAGCAATTGCCTATTAACTACCGGTACGCTCGCTGCTGGTGGTGGTGTGCTAGGATTTACCACTGATGATGTAGAGGCCCCTGCATTACCTTCAAAATCATGTGACGAAACGTCTCCATATTCCATAATCGGAGTAGTGACCACTCCCCTTAAAAATACCGTAATAATATATATAAATTACCATACAATAGAAAAATAGCATTGCATAATATTTTAAATAAATTCTATCTTCCACAACTTATTGGAACTGTATTTATATAATTTCCTTACCATTCAGGTTTTCACTGTCGCTTCTGCTCCAAGTCGAAGTAAAGACAGCTCCTGCAGATCTTGCTCGTGAAATATGCATTCAATTGTTGTTAATTGTCAATTGTTAATGTATTATTTTCATGATAATGAAGTTTTGTTATTTACATGATTCCAATTTCCTAAATTTATTAAATTATTATTTATTAATGCTGTAATTTTCAGGTTATTATTTCCTACCTTTCAGACGGCTGATGGTTGGGTTATCCTCACCCTGCATGAGACTTATCAGCTGTTTCTCCCAATCTTTTAACGTTATGGATTTGTTTCCCGTACGCTTTAAATCTATTTTATATTTTAACCTGGTTTTTAAGTTTTGTAATTTTTTATACAGCTGTTGGACCGAAAGATTTAAATTAAATTTTGCAAGTAAATCACGATGAACTGCATTTATTGCCCTTATTTTCTTGTGCTTTGTATCCGGTAGCTGAGACTTCGAAAACAGAATTGGATGTTCCTTCAAAATTGAGACAAAAGCGGACTGGAATTCAACACTGTCTTCTGCCGTAGTGAGCAATGAACTGTCTTTCAAACATCAGGAGTCAGCATCATATTACAAGACACGTGTACGGCCTTGAGCATTGTCGCTGAGTGGCTGCTCCAGACACTTGAGTGTACGCTGTGCTTGCACTCCACATTCTTATTCAACAGAAATGCGGAGTAGAAGCTCATCGGCAGTCAGACACTCGGGCACTCACTGAGCATACGCTCACGAGCTTTGACTCATTTTTATTCACACCACCCAATGAATGTCTACGTCAAGGTACAATTCCTGCGAACTGGAGGAAATCGACGGTTAAAATGCTATTTAAGGGGAAAGGAGACTGTGGGGACCCGAACTCATACAGAGGGGTCGCCTTTGAATGCACACTACTGAAAATCCTCACAAAGTTAATTAGTGAACGACTCTCGACTACGGTAGAAAAGCACTTACCTGACAAACAATTCGGGTTTCGAAAAGGTAGATCTACCACTCAAGTCATTCAATGTTTACAATTAGATATTGAGGAAGCACTAACAGTACCACGGAGGAAATTACACGTTAAATTCATTGACTTCCAGAAATCCTTTGACACTATGAACAGACAGATTATTGCCACACACAAAAAAAAACGGATAAATTAGTGGGCAAAGATAGCTACTTAGGAATTTGCTGAGTAAAAACCTTATAGATATCACCGATGATATCACGACTTCTGAACCAATTGAACAAATGAATGGGGTCCTCCAAGGCGATCCTCTCAGTCCATTATTGTTTACTATAGCAACAGCTGACATCACTACAATAGTTCCATCCAATGTCAAAATCTACTTGTATGCTGACGATATGGTATTGACCTCTACGAGTGCAGAAGACCTGCAACTTGCAATGGACAGAGTGGCAGATTGGGCCGAAGATAATGATCTAAGATTAAATTAGAAAAAGTATTTTAGGAAAGGAGGAAAGCCTGTGAAGATACTCTACAAAGGTGCTCCCTTGCCGTCAGTATCCCACTACCGGTACCTAGGGGTGACTATGCAGACAGTTGGGAACGTTTCCACGATATATGTGAGCGAGAGGGTGAATGCTGCATTGAAGGCAATGAGCGATATCCCCCATTTGCGCAGCATATCCCTAAGGACTGCCATAAGATTATTTTGGTTGAAATAGCACCTGTGGCATTGTATGGACTGGAAAATATTTGGACCCATCTCAGTCACAGACACCTGGCACAATAGGAGAGGATCAAATCAATGTACCTAAAAAGAGCATTCATTATGTTTATCAAAGTTTACACTATCAAGACTTGTATACGTTTATGACGGGGGAACTAGCGTTCATGGAGGAACTAAGACTGCAGAGGCTCCTGCCATCAACACAGGGATTTGAGGAATTTTTACGCATAATGACCGCAAAGAGAAACTACATTTGGGATGACTTTTACACGACGGACACTATCACTTCACAGGACTGGATGCAAGGACCCTACGAACTGCGACATCTGGTGACAAGACTATTAGTACGTAGTTTTCACCATAAAATATGTAGGAACAAAAATTACCATCAGCCAGAAGATAAGTGCCAGTGTATCTTATGAGACAAAAAGTGTGACAGATATCACGTCATTTGGTACGAGCAACGAACCAGTTCCCAGTTTTGCATTGAGTATTGTTATTTTAGTATGTTGATTTATTTTATGGTCATTGGCTGCAATACTTCATTAATATTGTCACTTTTCCTTTCTGTACTTTGGGTTAAACATGGCTGCCTATTGATGGGGCACTACCGGGACTCTAGTGCTTTGAGCCTACTAGATTCTTTTTGGTGACCTAGCAATAGGTGGCAGGGGGCTCTGCCCATTGAAGTTTTAATAGGATTTTTTATTAATGATTGTGTTATGTTTTTTTTCTTGGAATGTATGTATGCTTGCTTGGGATGAAAAGAATATAGAAGAAGAGATTAGAATTGTGCTATTAAAATAATCAGACGCAGATAAAATCAGGAATATGATATAAATAGAGGGTATCAGTTCTGAAGGAAGTGTCCAAACCAGAGGTATGTTTCACCAGCAGTGATTGCTGCTGAAAATTGAGAGTATCACCTGTGTCTTGTCCATGACAGGGCCACAGTTAGTTTTTTGTGCTGATTAATATCTCGGCTGATATGAGTTATTGATGAATTAACTATATTTTGGTTGAATTACTTTCTTGTGTGAGCAACACCTCGCGACCCTTATATATATACTTGAAACCCTCGAGGGGAAGTTACGAGTTGAGTGACACGAAGATTTGTATCGCCACTATTGTAAATGTTAATTAGTTCATATTTTAAGGTATTTATCACGAACGCATTTGGAAACAAAGATTTTAGTTTCTTGAGTTTTTCGTCAGGAAATTCATTCTTATATTCATTAAACTTAACTTCATTAAGAAGCTCAACAAAACATAGATCACCAAAGTCACAGAATCTCCTATCCAACTGTACACTAAGTGAATCTATTATTTAAAATGCAAGCCTCTTTTGAGCTGAACTTAAAGAAGCGCCCTGTCCAACTTCAGGATTTATTTTATGAGATTCTTCCAGACATGATCCAAAACTTCATCTGAACGCAGAAATGATATATTTTCCTTCGTTTGTCGAATCTCATTTAAGCACAAATTTACATCACTCGTTTTGACTTGCAAATGCAGAAGAGGTGCTCAGTAAATATAAAGATCCGATTATACAAACATAGCAAGAATAGAAATGATGGGGATTTCAAAATATTTTGTAGACCAATTGCAGCATTTACAGAATGTGGGTCCCAAATAAGACATAACATTTCGGAGTTCTTGGTAATGCTCTTTAATGGTTGGTACAGCCCGGGAGTTATAGTTCCAACTTGTTGCAGCAGAATCAGGCAATTTAAATCCTTTTTCTCTTAATAGCTCTGAACGAGATGATGATCTACTAAAGATAGGTATGATAGACTGTTATGTTGCAAATAAAAAGTTTAACTTCATTGATGCTCTTGGCTCTTGAGCGTAACAATGTACAAATAATGCAATGGGACAATGCTGTCTGATAATTGCATGAAGACCATTCTTGCGACCCGACCAGCGGCGGCTCATGGGGTGTCAGTACGGTACAGCCCAACACACACTCGTGTGCAGTAAACGCATACATTTTGAATAGGTGTGTTGGGTCATCTAGCTAAGAGATAATCTGGTATGTCAAAAGTGGTTGGGGTTGATTGCTTGATAAAATTTCTTATCCTCCTCCTTCCATTTAGAAAACAGAGTTTCTCTTAAAATACAAACTAAATCTACGGACGGTTCCATGTTAAAACATGCCTTGGAGGGAACACTATTATTTCACACTATAAGAAAAGATTTAAATACTATATAAACTTACCTAAAGAACGACCTCTCACTCTACATACCATACTCGTACTTATATTTATAACATAACTGAATTTCAAACGCACTTTCTCTCCACTTAACACAGTAACTATAAAAAAAAAACAAGAGCTCACTCTTTCAGCTGTGCTACTGTATGCTCTTCGAAAGCGCTTATTCTATTTACACTTCAGTTTCACTCACAATTAATGCGCCACACGGCCACGAATCACAATTTAACAGCACAAGAATGCTTCGTACACCACACGTTCAAATTTATAACAAGCTTCTTGTTACAGCTGTGTAATGTAATAGGTATTACGTGTGTGTATATGATGTGTAAATTGTAATGTTGGTACTACATCTTATGTTATGTTATCACGTCTTAGAAATAAATCAGTTGAGTTACAAATGGACTAGTATGAAGGAGTCATTACACTGGCGACGAGTGGAAAACGGATTTAATAAAAAGAACCTTCAGAGTGCAGTGGTTTAAAACGTAAGTTAAGTGAAAAGGACAAGTAAATAGTGATTATGTGGAAAGTATAGTTAAATGGAGTCAATTAAATACGATGGACCTTGATTTCGAAGGATTTGAAACGGACGAGTGCATTGTTGAAAGCCGCGATCAGCTCACGGGAGCACCAGCACTTCAAAATATAATAAAGGAACTTGAGGAGGACATTCACAATATGGCCCAACCACTTGGACGTTTTCAATCCAAAGGATGAGAAAATTGAAGACTTTTACAGCAGATTCGAGGACTACTGTTTAATGAATAACCATGCGTTGGGTCTGGACGCACCGGCAACTGAACGAAACGATTCTCCCGCGGATGGATCAAACGCCGTGAGAAAAAAAATTGATTTTTCTTAATCATTTAAATCGCGAAGTACGGGCAACTCTAAATCGTTTGTGCAGACCTGTGGAACCCAGAAATCTTACCCTTGTGGACCTTCAGAAAAGATTAAAAGAACATTTTAATCCTGCCGGTTTGGCGCTCGCTGAGAGAGTGCGGTTTCAACGTATGACACAACTGTCATCTCAGACAGTTGCGAAATTTGTGCTTAAACTTAATGATGCAGCTCAGACGTGTGATTTTGGGAACAATTTGGACTCTCGTCTACGAGATCAGTTCATGTTTGGTCTCACATCAGACAAAACTAGAGATCGATTATACCAAGAGCCAAATCTTACTTATGATAGAGCGGTGGAGGTGGCTAAACAAATGGAGAAGTGTGAACACAGTCACAACAAATTGCCACAGAACGGGAAGGATATCATGTCAATAAAATTCAGCATGGGCCTGTATACAGTCAAAATCGCGGAGGTAGCCGTGTCACCAATAATAGCGGGATGCGAGAACGGGCTTGGGGACGAGGCACTATCCCAGGACGCGGAGCTTTTGGTCTATAGTTTCAATCTCCGGCGCCAAACAGAGGAAAGGAAATCCAGGAAAATTCCGAACGAGTACACGCAGTACCTCGAGGTCAACACTTAGGGCGGAGACAACCTAACAAGGCGTCACAAGGATGCTGGAGATGTGGATCGTCAAAGTGTCACCCAGATAATTGCTGGTCCAAAAGTGTACATTGTTTTGCGTGTGGAAAAATAGGTCATACGGCTCGTTATCACAGAGAGCAAATTAAATCAGTTGTCAGTGACGAAGGGCAACAAGAGGAGTGTAGTGAACAATGGCGGTATGCTCCGTATTGTAGGGAATCAGCTGAAGCGATTGTTAGCGGCGACGGACAACGATCGGAACACGCGTGTGATAGGCCTAAACAGGAGGAATGTGAGGAAAGTATTCTGGACTATGACGTGAGTAGTGATTATGATCAATTAGTCATAAACAGAGTAAATAATGGGGATGTAATAGAAGAGTCATGTGAGTGGGAACTATCATTTAATGAGGAGAAAGAAGCAAGGGAAATGTGTAGGTTAGTAGATGAGGACATGTGTGTAGTAGAAGGTATAGGATTTACACAAAACGACACTGAGTTTAGTAATAAAAACAGAAATAATGAGGTAATTCGAGATACTGGGAACTATGTGAACGGAGTGGAGGTAAACCTTGTTACACATAATAATGAACCATTGTTAGTGAAAGCCAATATTGATGGTGTAAAGGTATTAATGGAAATTGATACGGGCTCAGGATACAGTTTAATTCATGTAACGCAGTTGCAAGAATTGTTTCCACATTTAAGTATTATCGGATGTGATGCTAAACTTAAAACAGTGGATGGTAGCCCGATTAAAGTGGAAGGAACAGTAACAGTTAAGGTTAGTGACAATGTAGGAGATAAGCATGACCTGAAGTTGGTAGTATGTGACACACCTCAGTTGTTTTTGCCTTTGATTGGTAGGGATTGGTTGGAAGAAATAGTAGTAAATTGGAGGAAGTAGGAGAAAGACTGGGAGATGTCAAAAAGAAAATAAATGGGAAAGTTTAGGTGATCAAAGAATCAGAGTATTGTCCTGAAATTAAAGCATTAATTTCCAAGTATCCTGAAGTATTTTCAACTGATCGTACTGCGCCCGAATTCACCAATCAGTACCTATATCCGCTGCACTGTAAAGGATTGCAGACACGTAGCTACCCAGCTCACAAACTTACCATTGTCTGCTAAGTAAAAATTGGGAATTCTAGGATCATACAGGGTAGATCTAAAAAAGAAAATAGTACTACCAGCCTAGGTACAAATTTCTACTAGCATTTACATTTAAGCAAATCGAGAAACTCCCATCTCGAGGGGTGATAAGGTCTGTCTATAGTGAGCGCCTGTATCCTACCTAGCAGTACTATTTTCGGCGTTGACAAAATAAAAACGATGTCAGCTAAGATAAAAATTGGCTAATTCGCTAAAAACCGCCAGCCGTTTATTGTGCTAAGGAAATACACACATGTCCTGGATGCATATCGATAATTAGTGTCAACTTGACACTGCAAGAAAAATGAAAACTCAAGATAAACTAAAAACGTGGCACTTATACATAATGTCCTGAAAATAAAGGTTGGAGAATTCGGTACTCCACTGATACCTTCTTCTTATCGAAGAATATAGCATTCCTTTGCCATTACAAAAATTAAACACAAAATGTATTACAAACGATAAACTCGAGTGGAGTTACTCAGAACCTCCACTGAAATATAAGAAATTATGAAACGGCGTGATTTCAAACATTACCCTATATTATACATTACGCTTCATATTTGAACCGTAGTTCCACATCTAAATATGTAAGATCAAGATTTACTCAGTATTAAATATATATCCATATGTACAATGATTGGTGATTCGCACAAATAATCACTTAACTGCGTTGAAGTGATTTACTTCCCTTTAATATACATGAGTCTTTACTACTCAAACATCCTGAACAAACACCGTAACTCTATCGGTTGAAAGTATAAATACTAGTCTGAATCAAGATAACATAGGTGATAAACATTTAAGTTTAGCACTGCTCTAACTTTGTTTTCTCCCATTTGATTATTAAATTTAGAGAAATTCCTGAAATTCTTTGCTCGGCTTACATTTTCTTTGATAAACGTGAATATTCGAAGTGCATGGCGTTTGACCTTCATTCCACACTTCCGTTCCAAAATTATACAACAATCACATTATTTCTTAAACACCCTGTACAGAACTTGCCTCAAATGCAATTAAACAATGTCACATACGCTGTGATCAAAACTAGGACACATGACTCCTCAGTCTCCTTTTGTGAAAATACGTAACTCATTTACGTCTACGATTCCTTTCTTGCACGGTATTCCATATCTAGACCCCATTTCAGTGCATTTTCTCAATCAATGCAAAGCAAATCAGTAACTCTATTAAATATCCACGACCATTGTGAATATTGTTCAAGAAACAAACTTTAACAAACTCCTCTATTCTTATACAAAATTCGATGTGAAATGCCATGTCCTGTGGTTCGGATTCCACGTAAAACGGAGGTCCCGTGGCTTATGATCGCGATATTAACGGTCACGTTAAACTACAAGCTTCCTTTTCTTTAATTACGTTCTGTACAGTTACTTTATATCACCCTGTGATTTAACTTTCTTAACTCCTTTTCACGTATTTAAATTCAGTTACTACATTATTGTAACTTTCAAAGAATTGTCAGCAAGAATTCATATTTAAAAATGATATAAGTGTGTCCTCTTTTCCTGTGAATACACTTAAGTCTTAGCTATCTTCGTGAAATATTTTTTTAAACAAATTTTATCTAGGCTTTTTAATGCTCTGAATGTTTTATTGGACACACATATAAAGGTTTTTGAAACACCTTTGTTACTAGGAAATATGGCTTGTTACGTTTGCAGCATAGTTCTACATAACTATCTGTTTCATTACAATGAATTTGGTATTCACTGATTTAATTGTCTATATCAAGTATTTAGACTATCTTTTACCAGATTTTGTGTCGTGTAACAATCCATTTTTGCACACAGTTGGTTTATAATAAATTTCTGACACTCGAATCAACATATTGAGTTGTCGAAATTTATTTTTGACACTTCGTGACATAGCTTTTTAAATATACGGTACTTAAGTTGTTCAATATACGTTCCATCGCTGCGCATAAAACAGATTTATTTAATTTAACGCAAGTATCTATAATTCTAAACGACTTTATATTGAAATGATTTAACGTTGACAACAGCAATATGCTAATAAAATTTCGTCCAAATTACGGAAATTTTCAATGAAAATGACGCCTAAGAAAATACTACTATACTGGATTAAAATCTACACAATTTTAAATACAATGACAAAATTATACGATTGGTCAATTTGGATAAACACAGAACATGACTACAATTCTACTAAATATAAATCAATCTCTTCACTACCTTGAGCTGGCGACGATCCCTGATGTATCATGTCTCTTCTGGCAAGACAAAAGTGTTTGAGCACAACGCCCACAGCTGCGAGAACCGGTTGTGGCGAGGCCTGCTGGATAACCTCACAGTGGGACAAGGTCGATGAAAATACTGGGTTAGCGACCTCCCCGAGTACAGCAAGTCTCTCCCTCACTCCTTCGCTCGACTCCCGCAAGTTGTTCGGATCTTCTGACGTTACCCCTTCACTGCGCCGACATCGCTTCTTAAGGTTGAAATTCGATTGTTCTATAAGTGTCTTTGAGAGTGTACTGGATGTATATGAACTCGTGTTATGAAGTATAGATTTGTTCTGCATTTCTGCGCATCGCGTAGATGTTCAACTGCGCCGCCCATGTTGTGGAATTCTGGATTCAACTTTTCATTTCTGTAGTCTCTACTTCCCTATAATGTGCATCTTAGCACGAAGTCATAATCAGATTAATGATTAAACCTGTATAACTTCCCGTTGCCAATTTATAAACTGCATTATGTATAGTTACCAAGGATGAGCTGAATTGTATGAGTAATATAGCTCTTTTCCTGAAGTGAATTGTTTGCATTTATCTGCGTGAGATGTGTAGTAGCTTCGTATTGAAATACCGAAGTAACAAGCTGTGTTTCACGTACTCCACAGACTTGCTGTATGAAGCTTCATGAAATGTGAGTGTAAATGAACTCAGTCTCGTTCCGATAAGTGTGTTACTAAATCACCGGTCTACATGCTGTGCTGGTCTCAGTCAGAATGTCCCTTGCTTCACAAGTCACAGCCTTCTGACTCTACACTCCTTCTCTCCACTTTCGTTATGCGTGGCACTGTCCTAGAAACAACTCGTTTCTACACTGGCGGTCTTGTCCAGACCCGATCTGAATTAGGAATGACTGCTCGTTCTTGCTCTCCGTGTAGGGCAAGTTCATCGCGTTTCCTCCCCTCTCGTGGTGTCACGTAGCTCCTCAGACTTCCTCTCACTCACTCACTGTGTCATCAACCTTGGTCACTTCTCCTCCTGCGTGACGTTACTCTCACTTCTCGTGGTGTGACGCATTCTTACAATGTAGGCCTCCCTACATTCAGATAATAAATACACAACCATATTTAAATAGTTCCTTCTTTCCTTCCGGCCTTCCGTGATTGCTTAAATTAATAATGATGCATAGTATTACACTCTATTTCATCTTAGGTTTTCCATATCTCACAAGTTTTTAAGGAATAAGAGATTTTAATTCGTTCTTTTATTTTTCCTGGGTCCCAGTTCGTATCCCGTCTGGATCTTTAGTATTGGCCTTAAATAAATTCGGGCGCAGTACTAAGATAATAAAAGGGTTTAAAGCAAAATTAATGCTCAAAGACGATGGTGTCCCAGTACGTTGTAAAGCCTATGATATACCTTATTATGCAAGGCAAAAAGTGACAAATCAGTTGAGACAGATGATTGATGATGGTAGAATGGTGCCTGTCAAATTTTCAGAATGGGCATCACCATTATTTCCTGTGCTGAAGCCGGATGGTAGTTACCGACTATGCATAGACTATGAGAGAACTGTCAATGTAAATATCAAAATTGATCATTATCCATTGCCAAACGCAGATAATGTATTTGCTAGTTTAGCAGGAAATAATATTTATTGTGTGTTAGATCTCAGTGAAGCATATTTGCAGCTAGAATTAGCTGTCGAGTCACAGGAATGTCTTACTGTAAGCACACATTTAGGATTCTTGAGACCAACGCGCCTCATGTATGGTGTGGCTCCCGCACCTGCCGCCTTTCAGGAATTCATGGATGTGTTATTGTGTGACATGGAGGGAGTGACATGCTATATTGATGATGTTCTCATTGGGGCAGTAGATTTTAAGTCTTTACTCTGTAAACTGGAGAATGTGTTAGGACGCTTCCAATAACACAATGTTAGGGTAAACTTAAAGAAATGTTTGTTCATGAAAGAAAGAGTAGAATATTTAGGACACGTTATTACGAGTCAAGGAATTGAAACTACTCCCAAGAGAGCCAATCGTAGAAGCTAGAATTCCCACAAATGTACAAGAGCTGAGGTCATGGTTGGGCATGATAAATTTTTATCGGAAACTTTTGCCAAATCTTAGCAGCTTGCTGCAGCCCTTAAATGAATTACTAAAAAATACAGTCAAGTTGTCTTGGTCTGATGAGTGTAATAGAAATTTTGAAAATAGTAAACAGCTGCTGATGAAGCCTCCGTGGCTTAGGCGGCAGCACGCCGGCCTCTCACCGCTGGGTCCGTGGTTCAAATCCCGGTCACTCCATGTGAGATCTGTGCTGGACAAAACGGAGGCAGACAGGTTTTTCTCCGGGTACTCCTGTTTTCCCTGTCAAAATTTCATTCCAGCAACACCCTCCACTATCATTTCATTTCATCTGTCATTCATTTAATCATTGCCCCAGAGGAGTGCGTCAGGCCTCGGCAGCCGGCACAGTTCATATCCTCGCCGCTAGATGGGGGCTTCATTCATTCCATTCCTGACCCAGTCGAAGACTGGAAGCAGGCTGTGGATTTTCATTTTCAAACAGCTGCTGATAAGGAATAATGCACTCATGCATTTTGATCCTTGTAAACAATTGGTATTCTGTTGTGATGCGTCACAATATGGACTAGGCTGTGTTCTAGCTCATCGAGTAGATGGAGTTGAGCATCCTATTTATTTTGCTTCGTCAACACTCTCCGAAACACAAAAACAATATTCACAAATTGAAAAAGAAGCATTGGCTATTATGTATGGGTTAACTAAATTCTATAAGTATTTAGCAGGGAGAGAGTTTATATTAGTTACAGATAACTTGCCCTTAAAATCCATATTATCACCTGAAAGATCCATGCCAGTAGTAGCAGCTGCCAAATTACAACGTTGTGCTACTACTTTAGCAGCATTCAAATACAAAGCAGAGTATAGGAAAAGTGAAAATATAGGACCTGCAGACATGTTGTCTAGACTTCCCAGTCAAGATAAAATTGTAGAAAGTGTAAAAAGTGTAATAACTGAACTGTCAGGGTTACCCATAAATGCTGAAATTGTAGCAGATGTTACTCTTAAGGATCCTGTATTGACAAAGGCTATTGAGTTAACACAGTCAGGTTGGCCACAACAAGTGACAATGCCAGCGCTCAAACCGTATTTTGAAATACGCTATAGCCTGTCAGTGGTAGAAGGGAGTCTTCTTTTTGGAGATCGTGTGGTAATCCCCTTTGAATTAAGAAGTAAAGTACTGGATACCCTTCAAGGTGGACATCCAGGTAGTGTAAGGATGAAAATGAGAGCAAGGAATGAGGTTTACTGGCCAAATTTTGCCAAAGATATTGACGAGTATATTAAACTGTGTGAACCATGTGCTAGAGTAAATTTTCAGGCGATTTCACCAATACAACATGTTTGGCCTTCAACGAACAGTAATTGGACTCGCCTGTACTTAGATTTCTTTTATTTTAATACTGAAGTGTATTTGATATTGCTTGACAGTCATAGTAAATGGCTGGAAATTAGGGATGTTGGGGGTACCTCCTCCACTGCTGTAATTGACAGATTGAAAGCATGCTTTGCCACGTTCGGACTTCCTGCTCAAATAGTGACCGACAATGGTCCCACCTTTGATTCCTTCAATTTCTTGTCTTTTTGTACAGATAATGACATAATAGCTTCTAAAAGCCCACCTTATCATCCTCAAGCGAATGGCCTTGCAGAAAGGGGAGTGCGAACAGCAAAGACTGGTCTTAAGAAAATGCTAATGTCTGAGTCAAAATTGTCAATTAAGCATAAAGTTTATAATTTCCTTTTCCAGTACCAAAATACACCAAGCACGGTAACTAATATCACTCCAGCAGAAATGATCTTTACCTTTTCGGTACGAACACTTCTCAGCAAGCTGAAACCAGCTGCTAAACAGTCTTATGTGCCAAATGTAATTACATTTCAGATAGGGGAGCAAGTTCGTGTACGTAGGAGAAAGGAAGATATCCCTGAAGTGGGTACAGTGTTAAAAGCCCTTGAGCGAGGTACATACTTGGTAGATTTAAAAGGTAAACAATCCTTATGGCATATAAATCAAATCAATATGTATTATTCTAAGTCAAATACCCAAGTTGGGGAACAAAGGTCTAATCAAGATGTTTCAAACACCGACAAACTAGTTGTGCCCCAGAACCAGACAACCATGTTAGAGAACAGGCAACTCCGCTAGCAATAAACCTAGAAGCTGAAACTATACCTCAACCTAACCCTGAGGTAGCACCTGTATCAGAATCATCCAGTCAGGACATGAAATCAACAATTATCGTTTCCCCTGCTGGAACTCAAGTGCGCAGATCTGAGCGCATCAGTCGGCCTCCTGTTAGACTGAATTTAAAAATTTCTAACGAGTAGATATTGTCATTGAAGGGAGGAAAGAGTGTAATGTAATAGGTATTACGTGTGTATATATGATATGTGTAAATTGTAATGTTGGTACTACATCTTATGTTATGTTATGTTGGCACGTCTTATAAATAAATCAGTTGAGTTACAAATGGAATAGTATGAAGGAGTCATTACAAGCTGTTGGAACAGTAGCCACAACTCCCGCGACAAAATATACTAGTAAATATGTCTTTGCTTGGCTGTGTTTCAGCGTGATTGAGATACTAACATTGGCACCAATGGTCGAGGAGCGGAGAGCCCAAGAAGAGCCCGGGTTATATTCGGGTGCGTTCGGATAATATCGTCACAGCTCGTGCGAGGCAGCCAAATATTCCAGTTAATTCTGTATACATACTGCAGGCGGTTTGGCGCGTTGTCATGGCAACCGTTCAGTTACACGTCACAAATCAGCTCGTACTGCTGTGAGCATTGGCAGGGCTACACTCGGACGCAAAGCGCAATCGTGGAGGAAACGGACTGCGGTGCTTGCTTAATTACTAATAAGTATGAGCGCTACGCCGGTTGTGTAATCACAACATATAAAGAGCACTCTTCGTCCTTTTTAACGAATATGGAGGGTTTTAAAGAGAAAATATAGGGATTCAGAAAATGATAGACAATTGTTTTGAGATGCACCCGAAAAGCCGCTACTGGACCCGACATTACAGTAGCTCCATCATAAGTCTGATACACTATTTTCTTAACTATTTTACATTCTTCAAGAACGGAAATTGTGTCTGCTGCCAAACCCTGTGCACTTTTATCTGATGATATGTCGAAGAAACCTAAAAATCTTTCCTCAGCTCTCGAGTTACAGACATATCACACAACTACACATAATTGTGCTTTGACGGACACGTCAGTAGTCTCATCTGCCTGAATGGCCACAAAGTCACATGATAAAAGCTCTTCTGCAATCTTTTCCCATACTGCATTAGTGACAGATTGGATTATCATTTGGGATATCTGGAGACGTTTCTTTAAAAACAGAGCTGCCTTCAAGGTGATCTTTCATAAATGATTTTTCTATTGCCAGCAAATCGAGGGTTTATAAATAATTGCCCTTATTAAGAGATTCATGGTCTTCGATGTGGCCTCTAAAGGCAAGTTCTTGCCGCCCGAGATGGCACACTACATCTATTAGGCGACCCATTATTCGTCTATTTTGAGTTACATTTTCATTATGTTTCACAGCTGCTAATCACGTTGTTTCCACTAAACAATGGTCAATTCTATTTCTTCCTAGCATGTGAAACATCTCGGCATTTTTAATGTGTGTTTTGGTCCCTGAATGTTTTAGAGATTTTGCCTCAAAATTGCTTATTGTTGTGATACTCGTACCGTGTCCATGGATCTTCGCCCCCAAACATCAAACAGTATTAACAATGATGTAACTTTGTGTGCTGAGAACCACATAACCATGTATATTTCGAATACCAACTGCTTTGGAATTTTCTTGTAACTTTGCCATCTTTTTGGGCCAAATCCAACTGAGGGCGATTTTATTTTAGATTTTAGTTTCAACTTTTGTTCAAATGTTAATGATGATAGTGAATACTATGAAGAACACTTACAGTATCAAAAGTTACACTGTCCATGTCAACTAATAGCTCATTACTTTCCATGGTTAATATAACTAGAAACTAAGGCACAGTAAATACAGACACATGAAGCGTTCCCATATCACCAAAGAAAAGACATGTCTACTGTGGTCTAGGCAGGCAGCGAGGCGGAGCATGGGCGAAGAGGGGAGAGGGGAAGGGAATAGCGGCGCGCACACGGTCTTGCACGCGTTAATAAACAAGGCAGGAGAGACATTCTCGAATTGTCTATCTGCCTCGTTGTTCGAACGCAGTATGTTCAAGCGCTCAATCTTGTAAGTCATGAAAATTACTATTATGGCTTAAGAACTTTGAAAATAAAAACACATTACAATAAATAATAATATAACCTGTCGTTTGTTTCGTAAATTTGGATAGACAGTGTCTATCTTGTCTATCCTGACGCTAGGCTACTGGTCGCTACTATCGTTTTTGGATGTCTCGAGGAAGATTTCTGTTTTAACAACAAATTGTATATCCGCCTTAGTCAATACATAAATGAAAATAAATTATAATTACACTTGCTCCTGGTACATGTTTCGGGGATTAATTGCTTTTATCCCCTTCATCAGCCAAGACAAATATCCGAAGAAAGATATAATATAGCGTAGCAATCAAAAATAAATAGCTATTTAACTTAATATGGTGCACCATATAAGTAGGTAGCCATCAAAACACAGAGAATCAGTGGACAGTTAACTCGTAAATCCGCTCCAAAACACTGGTCGAAGCTTGAATTGGCAAAAATCACAATACTTCACCATATGGACACAACCAATGAAGATGCCTTATGCTCAACAGGTCCAAAATCAAATGCCTGCATACGAATTAGACGAGCGTGGAAGGAACAACTTCAAATAGCAATGAGGTTAGCTCAATGCATAACTTCAGGTTATGTCAAGGTATCAATTATGAAGAGATAAGACAATCTCCTGGCTACCGCATGGTAACAGGAATCGTTCCGGGAGAGAAAGGAACATGGTCAGACCGGGCCGGATTTGTGAAAGTGTCGTAATGCTAAAATATTACGTGGTCCTCCGGTGCATTTGAATATACTTTCCGAGTGCGGACAACCTGTGGCGAGAATATTGGAGCACGTGCAACATCATCTCGGCGGCATGCTGTACACGATGGGGAGGACACAAAGGATTATAAGATAAGTGCACATCATAGCAGTATACTGAGGTCAGTCAATCCTTTTATTTCATTCCTTTTCCTAACTTATCATGGAGGCTAGTGAGAAAAACCTGTTGGTGAAACAACGAGCGGTGATTAAAGGATCACTGACACGTATCAGTAAATATGCAGACAAGTTTGTGGCAGGCTCCGATATTAATACATTACGTAGCAGGCTGAAGCAATTGCCTTCACTCTGGGAAGAATATAAGCATGTCCAATGTAAGCTTGAAATTAATGACGACGAAAATAGTGAAACCCATGAACAGGATAGGGAACAATTCGAAGAAAACTATTTTGATTTAGAAGCCAAAATGACCACACTTATAGATCGGAGCATAACTTCAGAGCAGAATAACGATCAATTATCTCAGCATTCGTGCGGTAATTCACAGCAGGCTTCCTTGGAGGTACGATTGCCCGTCATTAACCTCCCTACATTTCATGGACAATATGAGACGTGGACACACTTCCAGGACACCTTTCAGGCATTAATTGTTGATAATTTAAAACTATCAAACATCCAACGTTTCCACTATCTACTGTCCGCACTTAAGGGTGAACCTCACCAACTGATTCAAAATATTCCTATTTCTAACCCTAACTTTCCAGTAGCTTGGGAAATCGTGTGCAAGAGGTACAACAACAGAAAATTGATAGCAACACAACACATCAAGGCTCTGTTGTCGTTACCTAATTGTCACAAAGACACAGCATCTGATCTTAGGAAACTGAACAACCACTTAGTAAGCAATTTGAATGCTATTCAAAATCTCAACCTTTCAGTGCCGCTACATGAAGTCTTACTTCAGCAGCTGATGTTAGATAAGTTAGATCCCGCTACCCGTAAAGAGTATGAAATGAAGGCTCCCAGCGATAATTTTCCAAGACTCACTGAGGTATCCACGTTTTTGGAAGAGAGGGCACAAGTGTTGGAGCTAATGATGGCAGCACGGGAACAAAGGGGGAACACAGCAAATCCACCCAAGAATCAACATGTGAGGAACAATGACAATCCAGGTCGAATTAGCTCATACGTATCTACAAGGGGGAAGTGTGATTTTTGTGATGCAGATCACCCGGTACATCGGTGTGAGGGTTTTCTGAAGGCTAGCGTAAGACAACGGTATGATTTTGTCAAAAGGAAGGGTCTGTGCTTTAACTGTTTTAGACATCATAATGTCAGCATATGCAAATCTGATAGGTGTAAGAGATGCCAAGGCAGACATCATACCCTAATTCATTTCGACATTCCCACAAACAGTCAAACGACTACAGACAGGGATGCCCTAGCTGGTAGAGGTATTCGAGAAGACGAAGGAGGGCATAGTAAGGCAAGTTACTGCACACTTAAATTCAAGCCACAGTCACAAATAATGCTGTCTACTGCAGTAATAGGAGTGGCAGACAACAATGGTAGAGTTCACCAGTGCCGAGCGCTACTCGACAATGGATCACAGTCCCATTTTATAACTGAGTCACTTGCAAGTAAGCTTAAGTTGCAACGACACAGAAGCTGTATTCCAATTAGTGGTATAAATAACACTGCGGTCACTGCATCTCAAAGTGTTGATGTTCGTATCAGTTCTAACGTGTCCAATTTTGAAACTGTTATCACATGTTCTATACTCCCTCACATAACAGGCAATATTCCGGCAAACTATGTTGATTGCAAATCGTGGAACCTACCTAAAGATATCACATTAGCGGATCCTCACTTCAACGAGCCAGGATCAGTAGATATGCTCATCGGTGCAGAGATTTTCATGCAGCTGTTGCGAGAAGGGTGGCGG
The DNA here is from genome assembly GCA_946902985.2 of Meconema thalassinum. Lineage (NCBI taxonomy): Eukaryota > Metazoa > Arthropoda > Insecta > Orthoptera > Tettigoniidae > Meconema > Meconema thalassinum. Next base: position 1,038,428,665 of record OX336388.2, on the reverse strand, counting down.
AAAAATTGCGATGAATTACCCATTTTGAAGAATACCGCCCTGGGATGGATACTGTCAGGTCCTATAAAATCCCAGGATCGGACCAGTAAGAAGGCGGAAGCACCACCCACTTCATCATTTTTCCTTAGACAGGACGATGACCTCGACAGGAAGATGGAAAAATTCTGGTCGATAGAAGAAGTGACAACTAGAAGAACCAACTTAACCAAGGAAGAGCAGTATTGCGAGGAGCATTTCACAACTCACACCAAGCGGGACGACAGCGGACGTTTCAGTGTAAGATTACCTACAAGGGAAGAAAGTCCACAACTTGGAAAATCTTACAAAATAGCGGAGAAACGATTCAGACTACTGGAACAGAGATTCGAGAAGAGACCTGATCTGCGTGCAGATTACGTGAGATTCATGGAGGAGTATGAGAACCTGGGTCATATGAAGTTGGTTCCAGATATAAGCAAGGACGAAGATGCAAGCTGCTATCTCCCTCATCATGCAGTATTGAAGGCTGAGAGTACCACTACTAAAACACGAGTTGTATTCGATGCTTCCTGCAAAACTGACAACGGCGTTTCACTTAATGACACTCTGGCGGTGGGACCTACCGTTCAACAAGATCTGCTATCAATTGTGACAAGGTTTCGTACTCATCAGATTGCGATGACGGCAGACGTTACAAAAATGTGCCGTCAGATCAGAGTAGACGACGAAGATGTTAACTTACAGCGCATACTGTGGCGAAAACATCCATCTGAGCTTCTACGCACATACCAACTAAAGACTGTAACATACGGTACTTCTTCAGCGTCCTTCCTAGCCACAAGATGTCTAACCCAGCTGGCTGAAGAAGAAGCACATGCGTTTCCTACAGCATCTTGCGTATTGAAACGGGATTTTTACATGGACGATGTATTGTGTGGTAGCGACACTGTGGAAAATGCTATACAGCTACGAGGAGAACTACAAGAGTTGCTGCAACGAGGAGGGTTCCCGCTCCGCAAGTGGACGTCGAATCACGCGGCTGTACTTGAGACTATACCTAAAGAACTCCGAGAATCACAGTTACCACTACGATTTGATAAGGAAGACAACATCAGAACGCTAGGATTACTATGGCATCCCTTTCTTGACAAGTTCCAGTTTGAGGTCCACATCAAGGAGAACAGTGGAAGGCCCACAAAACGGAAGGTACTTTCAATTATAGCTTCTATATTTGATCCCCTTGGGCTGATAGGACCAGTAATTGTGAGGTGTAAAATTTTCATGCAACAATTATGGCAAGAAAAATTAGGATGGGATGAACCACTACCATCTCCGTTACTTGAAGGCTGGATCGAAATCTTCACTGATCTTCCAGCTCTAAATAACATTCATGTCGACAGGTTGATTCTCTCTGCGGGAAGGGTGATCCTCATACAAGTTCATGGTTTCTCAGACGCTTCTGAACGGGCCTATGGAGCGTGTGTTTACATTCGAAGCACCAACCAACTCGGGGAAGTTTCAGTAAAGTTGGTATGTTCAAAATCCAGAGTGGCTCCTCTGAAACAACAGTCCTTACCTAGGTTAGAACTGTGTGGAGCTCTTTTGTTGGCACGTCTGGTTGATAAGACTACCAACACCTTAAACCTGAAAATTGACCACATGTTCTTGTGGACTGACTCGACAATTGTACTATCGTGGCTTGCAGCTGAACCAACAAAATGGAAAACGTTCGTCGCCAACCGTGTCTCCGAGATACAGCAATTGACTGGAAGAGCCAAGTGGGGTCATGTGATGTCAGAAGATAACCCTTCCGATATTCTTTCAAGGGGAGAAGGACCACTCAGCCTGCGGTGTAATCAACAGTGGTGGCATGGTCCAGCATGGTTACTACAAGATTTAAGTAGCTGGCCCACTAGGGACTCGAAGGACTCTGCAGGTGAACTTCCAGAAAGAAGGGATACGGTACAATGTCTAGTTAGTGCTACTCCAGCTGACGAAATCACGACGAGGTTCTCATCCCTCCGTCGCCTACAGAGAGTAATGGCTTATTGCAACAGATTTATGTTCAATTCCAGAAGACACAACGTAAGAAAAACGGGACCACTATCTGCAGAAGAGCTTGAGACTGGCCTTCAGACGTGTATCAAGCTTGCTCAACGTGTGACATTCGCACGGGAAATAGGCGAGTTGAAGTCAAACTCATCAGTTTCACAGCAAAGTGCAATAAGAAATCTGAACCCCTTCTTAGACGGGAACGACTTATTACGAGTAGGTGGTCGCCTACAAAACTCGTTGAAACCATTTGCAGAAAGGCACCAGATCATATTACCTCAGCGTCACAATGTAACCCAGTTGATTATGGCTGATGAGCATGTTCGTCTGCTGCATGCTGGTGCTAATCATGTAACGGCTTCACTTAGGTCCAGATATTGGATAGTAGGCATAAAGAAAGTGATACGGACTGTCATTCACAAGTGTTTGAAGTGTTTTAGACTACGAGCCACTACAGCCACTCAACTCATGGGACAGCTACCATCGCCTCGAGTGACTCCATCACGGCCATTCTTGAACACGGGAGTTGACTACGCTGGCCCGCTGTACATTAAACAGGGTGCTACCAGGAGCAAGGTCAAGGTAAAATGCTATGTAGCGTTGTTCGTTTGCCTTTGCACCAAGGCGATACACTTGGAATTGGTTCGTGACTTGACTACACAGGCTTTCATCGCCGCCTTACGGAGATTTGCAGCCAGGAGGGGAAGGTGTGCAAATCTATACAGTGATAATGCTACTAACTTTGTAGGGGCTAGAAATGAATTGTTGAGAGTGCACCAGTCCGAGCAGTGGAAGATAGAAATGCTGAACAACGCAGCCCAAGAAGGATTCACTTGGCATTTCATTCCTCCTGATTCGCCACACTTCGGTGGTTTGTGGGAAGCTGGAGTTAAATCCATGAAACACCATTTAAGAAGAACAGCTGGCAATGCCTGCTTGACGTATGACGAGATGTACACCCTACTTTGCCAAATAGAAGCATGCCTGAACTCACGACCGCTCGTTAGGCTATCGGACGACCCTGATGAACCATCATACTTAACTCCTGGCCACTTTCTAATAGGTGCTCCCCTGTTATCCTTCCCTGAACCTGACCTTAGAGATGGTGTGCACTGTTATACTTCCAGATGGCGCTACATTCAAGCACTGCAGCAGAAGTTTTGGAGACAATGGTCTAATGACTATCTTAATAGCTTGCAACAGCGGCAGAAATGGTTGACGAGTCAGCCTAACCTTCAGCCTGGAACTGTCGTGTTGGTTAAGGACGACAACACTCCTCCTCTTTCTTGGAGGCTTGCAACGGTCGAGGAAACATATCCTGGGAAGGATGGACGAGTGCGTGCAGTCACCATTCGTACCAGCAGTGGAATTTTGAAGCGTTCTGTACATAAACTATGTCCATTGCCACTTCAAGACTGATATGTGCAATTACTTTCAGTGTCATCTTGTGATTCAGTTAATTACTTTATTCTTGTGTCGCAAGAGTTCATTTTTGACCAGTGTACTTTCTTGTTTGTGTATAGTGTTGAACCTTCTTATTTGTATGATTTAACATGTTCATTTCATTGTCATTACTATAGGTTGTGTATTTTTGTTCCTATGTTGTTTTGGTTGGGGTTTGTGTGTGTTTTGTATTCGGCGATCCATACGGACTGGTGGTGAAAGAACTTTAATTTACTACTGTTGATTCATGTAAATCAATCATTTTCTGACAGTTGTTAAATGTGATACATTTAGGTGTGGCGGTATGTTGGTAGTTACTCAGTGCTCCGCTGCGTTGCTCTTGGCAGCACTTCCTTGGCGCTCTGTCGCTGGGTGTCGGCCGGCCGCGTGATCATGTGACCCGGCGCGAATCCAGTCGGCTCGAAGCACGCAGCACATGGCTGACTGACATCAGATTAAGCATGGCGCAGCTTGAAAGGGAACGAACTATATCGTGGCCATCACGGCTACAGCCAGTGTATTTTGTTGTTTAATATGTGTAAATATATAGTTTAAATATCATTGTGTGTGTGTAACGTAATATTTTTGAATTCTGCTAAACCGAACACCATAACCAGCGAGCATCTCCTGGCTACCGCATGGTAACAGGAATCGTTCCGGGAGAGAAAGGAACAATCACGTTATTCCGGAATATTCTTTGTTGTGTCCATGAATTCACAAAGAATAAATTTACCCTCTAGATTTGGCTCAAATGTAAAAACAACTATACAGTACGTTCCATGGAAATGTAGAATCTGTCCACACATTTTATGCACACATCACCTTGTATGGCTGGCTCAATCAAGCTGTAGCGATACAACGACTTGCACTCATGTACACAAATAATTCCTACAACCATCTGCTGACGATCTCATAACTCACTCTTCTTTAAACATTTTTTTTTTAACACTTTCGATATCTTCTTCCATCATGTTCGGACAAGTACAGATCTCAAGACATCGAACAAATTAAAGGTATTTAAGGAACCTATGACTTGAAGATCGAACATTCAGAATGCATTCCTCCAATATCTAATGACTTCCCATAGATCCAAGACCTCTTCTCTTCCAAGCAGTCATAATCTTTTAGCGGAAACCTCAGATAGCACACTTCAAATTCCCAATGACAATCAGCTGAATGTAAATATTGCTCCTCCATCATAAACTTGACAAAGCTCACCACATTAGAATGCAATGTAGGGCATTCCTTGAAGTATTCTGTACAATGTTCCAACTTTAATTCGATGACTTAGAAAACTTGGAAATTATATTTTAATTGTTCAGAATTACTACACAAAATGAAGTAAAAAAAACAAAAGCTGCTATAATATGAATGGACAAAAGGTTAAATAGAAGATAACGAAAAATATCCACAGCATAACTCAAAATTAAGAAAGATACTAGGTAACACACACAATGAAAAACATATACATTACAGCATACAAACGAATACATATACATTGTGCAACTGTATCAAAAATTAAGAAAATAGACATATACTGTATATGCCTCCAATACTGAATTCATAACTAGAACAACAAATAGCGGCACGCGCCCCCAACACATTAATTTTACGTCCAGATAAAAAATGATCTTGACAACCTCCTATAACCAAATCTAAGTAATATTCTTCCATTTCTTCTTTGTCTCTTAATTCAGTGTCTCTATGGATTTTCTTCTCAGCTTTAACTTCCCACGTAACTCTTTTCTTGACATCAAATTTATCAACATTGCCAATACATTTAGGCTCATTATCATCATCATCATCATTATTAGATTCATTACAGCATTGGGCTGTATGTCTTGTCCATGCTCTAATACAGCGAACTCCTACTGCTCTTCTAGACCTATCTGTATCATTTATTCTAAAATGAGACGTATCCCCAGTACCATTTTCATCATTATCACGCCTACAATATCCATCCCCTCTATTTCCATTAAAGCGTCCTCCTCTGCTGTGTCGGCGGCGACCTCTACGTCTACCTCTACAACCTTTCTTTCTTCTTTGCCTATTATGGCCTATCCCACTTCTACCTCTATAACCTAAGCGATTTCGACCTATACAACCGTGGTGTCTACCTCCACATCTGATTCCTCTTTGACGCCTACTACATCCTCTCCAATATATGCCTTTACAACATCGCCTTATCTTATATCGTAATTTTACTTCAAGCTCAACTATCTTCCTCTCATCCACTCTATTCTCCTCTACAATTTCCTCTAACTCTATGCTACTTTCATCTACCATCTCCTTTAACTCCAAACTACTTTCACCTACAGTCTTTTCTTCCTTTATAATACTTTTAGCCTCTTCTTCTAACATATTCTTAATTTCACATCTGATCTCCTGTTTCACCCCCTGAATACTCTCCTGCAGAGTCCCATACTTCCTATTTAATTCTTCATTTTCCTTGACCACATTGTCTAACCTTTGATGATGAATTTCCTTATTATTTTTATCTATCGTCTCTCTCATCTTCTGATTTTGCCTACTTATTTCCTCTCTCATATCCTGATTTTGCCTACTTATTTCCTCTCGCATCTCCTGATTTTGCCTACTTATTTCCTCTCGCATCTCCTGATTTTGCCTACTTATTTCCTCTCGCATCTCCTGATTTTGCCTACTTATTTCCTCTCGCATCTCCTGATTTTGCCTACTTATTTCCTGATTTTGCCTACTTATTTCCTCTCGCATCTCCTGATTATCTTTCTTACTTTCATCAAATCTTTCACTCAGCATTCTCATGATCGCAGCTAATGAATCTTCCGAAATTCCTTTCTCTTTACTAGTATTCGGGTTACTCTCTGACATCATAGTATTATCATCTACGCTCTCTTCACTATCAAGACCACTTCTTAGCTTCATATCTTTCTCCGACATACTGAATTACACTTCTAAACACAAGCCCCAAAATCACTCGCACAATTTATAAGCATTCCTACCCCTACACTGATGTGTCCTGGTTCTCGTGCCCGACGTTGAGGTGTCATTTGTAATTGTTTCTTTTTTGTGATATACGTTTCCGGGAGGGCGCCAATTCATAGATAGAATACTACGAATGAATATAATCTTAATACAGACACAAGAACTCATTCATCTCAAGGTATGGTATGTCTCCGACATCAACCAAGACACTTCAGTATATAAGGGCAATAATGTTTTACCGTAACATACATATATTTCATACGGTTGCTACTTACTTTTATGATGAATAGGGAATGTATAAAGATTGTGACATTAATCCAGTCACCATAAAATATAACTTCCAAATCACGTAGCACCATTCACCATTATTCGTTAAAAGAATCGGAAGAGCTTTATTTGAAATATCTGCCATATAACCATAGAGATGCTGCGAAGAATATAGAATAAATTTACTGTTACTTTCTTTAACAAATATTATACATTCAGTATAACATATGTGTTCATTAATTTTGTTTCGATACTTCATGTATCATCTATAACCTCTAAGAATCCAATGTCCCACTTTCATACACTCTGTTGTCATTCTTGTCCATACCATCTTTGCTATTCCTAGAGTTGTCACTTCATATCTAAGTTCATGTTCTCACCACTCTAGCGCTCCATCACCACCAAAGAACACAAAACAATCCATAGATAAATACTTCATGGTAACTCAAGACCCTATAACTATTACACCAGGAGCAAGTGTAATTATAATTTATTTTCATTTATGTATTGACTAAGGCGGATATACAATTTGTTGTTAAAACTATTTAGTACGTCAATACGGAACCATCATGGAAACTAGTTTAAATAATAGAAGATTTCTGTAGAAAATAATTTATTTATGATCAAAGGAAGCCGAGCAGTAACGATTTCAGTTAAAAAGTCGAAAAAAAAACTGATACGAATCACGAAACAGCTTCGTCAGTAGATATACTGGCACATAAAGCACCTGTCCAGAGCAAAATTCTGATGTCCTGGAGTATTTAAAGCCACAGCAGTTAAAAGGGACTTGGCCCATTTTTTTTTCGTAGTCCGTTTACCCTCCAGGTAGGCTTTTACCACAGACTCGGCGAGGGATCCCACCTTTACCGCCTCTACAAGCAGTGTCCTGGAGCTTGACATCGGGTCGGGCGATACAACTGGGGAGGTGAGACAAGCGCCTCGCCTGCAAAGCAAACAGGGGGCCTCATGAGGCATGGGGCGGGATGGGAAGAATGAGAGGGATAGACAAGGAAGAGGGAAGGAGGCGGCAGTGACCTGACGGTAGGCACTGTACTGTTATTTTGAGGTTTTCAAGTTGTAATATTTACGAGTACGGCTTTGTGACGTAGCAAGAAGCAGGTCAGCTCGCTAGCGCGACGGCTCCTTCCAGCTGCTTGTCAGTGGGAGGGGATCGGCTCATGTCCATATGCCCAGCCACCGAGCATATCCGGAGGAGACCGAAGTTATAGCGATAATAACCCAATCGATTATGACGTAACTCGCATCGTTCTCAGCACCTAAGAAAGATTTATATTGATTAAATGATATTAAAAGCTGTATACGAGGAATTGTGCTTGTTATAATGCATATTTATATAGCAGAAAGCTATTAAATATGAATATTCGGTAATCTGAAGAAGATCTATGGAATAATATGTATATACTTCTACCTGTAGCGATTATCATCGATCCGAGACGCCAGGAGTGGGGGAGATGGATGCCTTCCTAATACCTGCAAGCACGACAGTAGAGGAGAACTAATTTTTAAGTCGGTCGGGAATATTCAGACCACGGAGTGAAAAGTGAATTCGTTCGCATGCCGATATCTAAGTTCTGTGTTAGTCCCGAAGACTTAAAATGATTTTTCAACATTTGAACTGATAGAAAATGTTATCGAAATGGGAATTAAACATTATGTTCAGCCCATATTGTGCGGATAAATGGACTTGTAGCTACATTATTCACTTGCAGGATGCGCGGAGTGATCTGTTCGATCAGTATCGATGCTTTCGAGCCGCCAACACGTGCAGGCATGCTATAATTTTTCAACGAGATATGGCTGTGATTTAATTTTCTTTGAACACAGGCCGATATAAGGAGTACTTTCACTAAGTGAACTATTCACTTTATGTACGATGTATTATCATCCGAGACGTCGGAGAGAAGGTTTGAAATTACTTTTGAAGCTGTAATTATGTCCGGCTAAACTGTGATAGTGACACTGCATTCAATGCAATAGTGGGAGCATTGTGTAACTACATTTTCTGCCATGCTTTTTGGAAACATACTCCATGCAACTTCAAACTTTTCAAGCATCAGTCGAAGTAGTAACGTGACCATTTCGAACATGGATTTAATTGGAGATTGCTCGCGAATTCTTGTGCGCTGCAATGAATTGACGAACTTAATCCGGGAGAATCGTGTGTAGCTACCCGAGTGCGGAGAACTTTCGCGAGGCCATGGCGTGACGCAGAGCCGGGCCAGAGGCAGGACAAGCATGGGAGATTCCTTGGTTCGAGCACTGGCGTCTGAGAAGGAGTATACTGTGTCTTGGTATAGCCTGGAGGCTACCAGGACAATTATATCCATTTTACACCACTACAAGAATCTTCGCAAGGTACTGGAACGTCAGTTTATTACGATAGCTTAGTCGGGCATTTGAAAGCAATCACAATTGCCATTTTTCTTTTAGTAGTTAAAATGGTTGAGCAAAGGCCCAGGTTCGATGTCTGTTTCGAGACTGACTGACCTGTTCAACCAGGGTTTTGGTTCAAATAATGAACGCATCCATTGTGTAGTAATTTTGGTAATTAGCTTTCAGTAATTTTAGTGTTTATCTAAATTGATATGCATATTCTCATTGTCGTGAAGATTGAGCGGTAGGAGAAGATATTCTCATTGTCGTGAAGATTGACCGGTAGGAGAAGATATTCTCATTGTCGTGAAGATTACCCAGTAGGGGAAGAACTTCGTATTTTTGTGAAGAAATATAGTTAATTGTGCTTACTACAAACAGTGTTAGAATTTTGATAGACTTTTCAAATGTCTTGTGCACACTTTGATTTTCCATTTACGTTCATGTTAACAATTTTCTGGAGGAGGAACATTGATTCACATATATCATTTGGATATAAGGATGTTATTTAAAGTCAGTTGTTACGTGAGGCTTTGATCTTTTCTCAATTATTTTGAGAGTGCACTTGGCTTTTGGGAGCGAGATTTTATTGGCGGATATCCCTAATGGATCAACAGTCGTTTAGCCTCAGTTGTTAACCTGGATCCATGGTGTAGGTGTTATATGTCAGTATTTTCGAGTTCGTTTGGAGTTAGGGATCTCGTTTTGGGAGGATCAATCTCGACTTTTTATTTAGAGCCTCGTATACTGAGGGGAGTTAATAATTATGAAAATATACTGACGATTGAATTAAGAAGTTACATTAATAAATTGCTAGTAATGCAATAGTTTGTGGAGATATAACAGTGAATTTGATGAACATCCAAGTTTTTGAAAAGCAAATCCCAGGGAAGACTTACTGCAAGTCTATAAATCTAGTTGTAACTCATGATGTATCGTATAAGTGTGAGGCAAGATTTCTATGCTTTTGTGGTATTTATCTGAAATACACATTAACAACTTTCAGTAACATGCTACAGCTTTAATTATTTTTCTCGGCACGATTTTAGGTATAATGATACTCTGATTAATGAAACAGTCAAATAAGGTTTGATGGTCACCGATTAAGGGTGCACGTATATATGTATATTAGGGCTATGTATTGATATTGCTGGTTATAATTGTTGTTTAAGGTATTATGCTTGTTGAAGCTTTCTCATGTATAGGATTGAGCTAGTCAGTGCCAATCGTGTTCAGACTTAGTGAAGTCTTACATCAAATGTTTGTTGAATAAAACCCAAGTGTGGATGTATTAGGAGACATGATCGGCTGTTCATTAATATAAGAATATACCTATGTGGTGATTATATGTTATACTGAGCACAGCATTGATATAGTTAAGTGGATTATCAGTTTTTAATATTACAATTGGAGTTTGGATAACGATGCCAGAACAATTATATAAATTATAATTTATATTTTACTAAATACTAAATTAAACTAAATATTCTACTAAGCTCGCTCGATGGAATTAACCAGAATTTGAATAATATGTATTAATTATTGGAAGAAATATTACCAGATGCGAATGTCATAAGCAACTCAGTAAGAGAAACAATTCAGGATGTTTCTACTTTAATGTACAGATTGTAACATATATAAATATTATACAAATAATTGAAAAGCACTGAATAAGATAATTAATAATAATAATAATAATGAAAAATGTTTACAATATATATATATATATATATATATATAAAGCACAATGTTTGTCTGTCTGTTTGTCTGTTATGTATACAAATCTACACCGTTTCACCGATCTGAACCAAAATGTGTATACTTACCTTTTGGAACCCTGCGGGTAACTCTGTCAACTTAAAATTCGGACAGACCACCCCTTTCCCGGCATTTAGGCCCTTTTGCACAAATCAACACCGTTTCACCGATCTGAACAAAAATTCGTAGTCTTACCCTTTGGTACTGCGCGAAAAATCATGTCTAGTTGAGTGAGAAGAAGTCAGGACGAGGTACGAACTGAGGACCACCTCAGAAAAATGGCATATTTAAAATTTTGAATTATGGATAAAATTTGCAATCTGGATGGAAGATTATGATTAAATAAGCATTTGGAAAAAATTTCGCCAAGTGAAATATTTTTATTTCGAGAAATACTGAAAATTTTATGATCTGGTAATTTTTAACCAAGCATAAATGATATTTGAAGAGAACTGGAAATCTACACTTTCGACGATGTTAGTAGCGAGAAGCCTGTTTCGAGCTGAAGGAGAGCTAGCAAGGTCGGCTGGAGGAAGGACTCGCGCCACAATCTAGTGTGGGGGAGCAAAGGCGTGTCGAGAAGCGCGTCAGAACTTGCTAACGACCAATCAGAAAATAGTTTGAATACTATGGAAGGAATAAATATTAAAATCATTATTTTGATATTTTATGAGAGTGTTACATATTGAATTCACCAGCAGAGGAAAAGAAATTGAATTGGCAAAACGGATATTAAATTAAATGGCTGAGAAAGAAGTTATGTATGAATCAGTCAATTTTCATAGCGGCTGGAGGCTAGTTGACCAGATTTGCGAGGAAAATCTGATCGACGAGGATAGCAGACGCTAGGACACGAGGCTCTTTCTATCTGGACAGTCGAGGAGGCAAGATGTTATTATTTTCACTCTTCGAGAAATATATAGACAAAGGTTTTTGAGAACCTGAGACTTCAAGATGAAGCAACAAGCCATTGAAATGGGAAATAGGCATTGTTAGTCAACAGTATTAAGAAGAAACATTTATACTACATTTAAGAAGAAATATACGTCGTGATACAATACTTGAAAGTTACAACCGGAAACATCGAACACGCAACTACTTAGGATGGAAGTCAGAAGTAGTGAGACTCTATATAATAAGAAGTTCATAAATCTACACAACAATGTATAAAGAATCAGGTCGGAGGGGACAAAGTACGACTACACATCATTTGGCAGTGAGGAGAATGTTTTAACTTCACTATGTTGGGAAAGTAGAGCTATGCTAACTAGCAAGATCCAGAAATGACCAGATAACATAGCAATATGAGCAGCGAGCTGCATGAACATCGCAGTTTTCGCTCACATAACGCTACAAGCGACTACCAGAGAAACCCACACTATGGAGGTGATTTCTTGTGTTGGAAAGAACACTGCAAGCTACCGACTTCAATGAACATCAAGATCTGAGGAAGAGACGAGCGGCATTCGAGATGGAGAACGCGGGGAATCTGAAGCTGGAGAGCGCCAAGCACCGAACGCTGTGAAGGGGACTTGTCATCGCGAAAGACGTAGGGAGCAGGCCAGCAGACGAGTTTCCAGCTGAGGACCGGTTGGGTTACATCATCCCAGGGCATCCACCTGCACCAGAGGCCAGACGTAGCAGAGATGACATAATGAAACCAGTCCGCAGGGAGCGTGCTGCGATCCAGAGAAGCACGTGGCGAGATTCCATGGACAGAAACGTCATCAGGTCTGTCACCAGCGATCTCAGAATGAAGGTAGACAAGTGCAATTTTATACACATCTGTAGTTAGTTATTGTACACGTTATTCCAGAATTTGACCAACATATTTGCATTTATAACCTATGTTATTGTATTGTCTTGAGAATTTTAGTAACTTTTATAGTTATTTTCATAAGTTACTCGGACGTATTTTGAAGGCTTGATCGATGATCTTAGACATCATTGATATTTTTTATTGTCATTTTAGAGCGTTAAAATTCACTTACGGTTAGTTTCGTTGCGATTGCTTACGTATATTCCGTAGATTTGTTGTAACATCGGAGAACGATTATATATGTATTGGAACTTGAGAGGAGAAGCGTACATTTGTGATAAATAAATCAATGTATCAGAGAAAGAAAATAGTCATGTGTTTGACGAACGTAAATAGTTTGTGTTGTAATATCAGAGAAAGGAAGGACATGAGAATCCTATGATAAAGAGTTTATTCATCTCAAAAACGAAATACTATGTATGAAACGAAGTTGTTAAGAGGAGTATTCAATATTGGCATTGAAAGGACTCCAGTATGAAGGGGAGCTAAAGATATTGTAAAACCCAGAAGTTTTGTTGCACGGAAAGGAACAGTATGCGATATTGAAGGCATAACTAAATGAGAAACGCTATCATGGAATGTTATGAATGTATATTTATTGTAAATATTAATGTGAAATGAAAGGAAGAATATTAGCATTTATTGTTAACAGAAACGTGAGGAAAGCTAATTGTTATTTTCATAGCAGACGCAAGTAGATTTAAAATTCAGAGATAAGCGAGAAATTGTAACAAGGAAGTATTTGATGCAGAGAAGGAAGAAATGAGATGAGTTATGGTAGTGAGAATTGTGGAGAGTTTGTGCGATAATATTATGATATAGAGAAGTCATGTGGAAAGGTTTTAAACAGAGCACGGAATTGTATAATCGATAGAGGACTTTGTAGAAGGAGGAGTAGTGTATTCGTGAAAGTTATTGCATTTGTAATTTCTAGTAGGAATACTGAATATCATACTTTTATGAAAGTAGTCGATATGGAACCGTAGAATTTTAGTGAATGTGCTAATGGAGGAAATATTAATGAGATGCAATTGTATTGATGAAGGCGTAACAGAGACGCGATGTTATGAAACGTGAGATGAAGTAGTTAAGTGGAAAGGTTTTGTAATATTTTGTGGTGATTAAGAGAAACCGTATTTTGTATTTTGTGAAGATGGGAGTGTGGGACGTGAAGATCATGCCACACACACTCGATATTTGGTTGGAGAGCTTATCTGAATAGTCATGCGTTGCAAGTTTGTATAATTATTAATTTATTGGATACCGGAATTGTAAACTTTAGTGATGAGATACTAACTTAATTGTTTGTGTCCATGATTCATACGGAATTGACGCATAAATACCTAAAATAGCCAGTTTTATTGTGTGAAATACGTAGAAAGATTGTGTGAAATACGGAGAGATTTTGTAGAAGAAGAAAGTTGTGAGATGCGGAGGAAAGTTGTGAAATGAACTCTAATAAATTAGAGACAGATGTTATGAAGTCGTGCGGGTCGCGACCATGTAAATAGAGTAAATATTTTATTATTATTATTATTAATCATTTTTAAATATTATTTGAAACTTAACATTATATTTAGAGGACTTTAACGGATGTATTACATAGGGAATATGTATGTTATTATGAAACGTTAAAGCACAATTTTCAGTGAACAGGTAGGACAGATCGAGTCCTAAAATTTAAATAACATGTATTTTAAAAATATATTGGAGCAAGATATATTTCTTATTTGTGAAGTGATGCAAGAGAGACACTTGTTACACGCATCAAGCCTAAATGAGGCAGAGAATTCATTTGAGAAGGTGATTTATTTCTATTTTTATTATTGGTGATGGGGCATAAGTTGTTATGTAGTGTTGATATTTTTGTCAATAAATGACAAGCGTATTTTTATTCTTGCTAAGTTTTCTAGAACTGATTCTTGATTCAATGCTTAATTACACTAGAACCATACCGCTAGCTAGATGCAGGCAGACGATCGACAATTTATCTTAACGCACGAGAGCCGAGTTGCTCGTTAGTGCTCTATCTTTTAGCTTTTATTTTTCTTGACCTGTATGCAACTAGTTAGTAGTATAGTTAGAGATGTATATGGGTATTCCTAGGGTTCCCTAGTCATTAGTCCGGTAGGAATCGTATAACTCTTAGCCGGGTGTTGAATTTCCTACGATCCTTATACCATCTGCGCCGATTTGGGACTGTGGCCTAGAGGAATTCGGGCACATATATAACATATCTAATTGATGGTCGCCCAACAGGTGTGGCTTCGACGTTGTCGATTGCCTGGGTCTCTCAAATTGGTGAATTTGAATTCCCAGTGCTGAGTGACCAGCGGTTGTGTCGAGTTTGTTACAATAGGTGATATTTCGTAATCACGGCTATTTTAAGCATGTTTGGTGTACGACACAGTCGAGTTTTGTTTGTATTTTAAATGCCAAACCCAATCTGACAAGTTGAGGAGATGAATTCCCGTTGTCTGATATGTGGAGTACAATTTGTTGTGAGGCATATCTTGCATTGTTCCGGCGAAAGACTTTTTGGTCAAGTATAACGTAAATGTAGAGTGATGTCATGTTTAAATAAATTTTGGTTAGGATTGAGTGTTGAATTAAGTTCAGTGTTGGGTGTTAAACAGTGCTGGATACCGTTAGCGTTAGTATAGACGTTGGTTAGGTAGGAAAAACATATCTACGGAATGCGTGAGTATATCGTAGGGAATTTAAAATGTTGGTCATTCTGGAATTTCGCTGTGTTTAGTATAGTGATACTGTGCCCGTTTATGCGGAGGATGATCAGTCAGCACTCGGCTTTTTTTTTTGCTACTGCGGTATCGGGGCGTGTAACGTTTCCCCCACCGCTGACTTAACATCCGATATGGAATACTCAAGGTTCACAAGGATTTGAGGAAAAACTCAACATTATAATTTTACATAATTTAGTTCATAGAAGAAAAATAGATTCACTCAAAACATGTCAAAAATCAATTACTTGGCATAGTCTCATCAAGTGTCACTCTGAACTAAAAATCACTTTGTTAAAAATTCATCAAAATTCACTATAATGTCACTTCATTATTCCACGAACTTTGTAACTATTTTGTCTTGCTTAAATTAAATTATTACTATTTGTAGTATATTTTACTCAGGCGTCGAGCGCGCCTATCATTTAAGTCTTATAATTTCTCCTATGCTTTGGACATCTACATTCATTTCAATCCTTACACCTCAGGGTTTCCTTTATGTTGACATAAACATTTATTTATCATTTAGTCCTCTGGATCTTAATAAGAATTCTTCACAAGGCCTTAGATTTTAAACATTTAAAATACTGTACAAGAACATGCCATGTCTGTGGATCGAACCCTTATTCCACCAGTTACTCTCCATGCATCAGGTGATCTTTCTCAGCAGCGTACCTTACGCTGCGTTATTTATTATAGTGGGATCTTTATTCATATCAAAACTACATTGTTTCATAACCCGTTATGTTATTCTTTTTGAGGAAGGAATCCCTTTATCAACAAAAGTATTTGACAAAATCCGTCAAAATCTATATAAACGCTTCAATCTTATATTCTGGAGAATGGTCTCAATCCCAGCATTATGATTTTATAGGTTATTTTGAGCTTGCATCTTTTAACAAAAACTTTCATATAGTGGCCTTTTTATTATTAGTCTTTGCTAGACCCTAATTGACCGCGGAACTCGTTAAAATTTATCTCTCACTCCCTCACTATGGTAGGTCAGGTTCTAACAGCGACCCCCTTCTTCCTGCGACACTTCGCTTGATTTATGGCATCTCGCCGACCGCCTTGCTTTACAATGTTATTTACTATTTAACCATATGATCCCAAAGACTTACATTTCACTTCTAAAGCGGCTATTTGTTCCTACTTTTAATATTATTATTATTATTATTACATTTCGTGTTTGCAGGATAGTTATTACTTATTCCGGAGAGGATGCATAATAGTTGACTACAACTTTAATGATAGGCCTAACTTGTATGACGTCTTATCACAATACTATATTTATAACAATGCCTTTTTGGACTTACTTGTACATTCGCATACGATGCTTTATTTCGACGATTATTGCCTATAATATTTTATTTATAACAATACCTTCACGGACTTACTTGCACATTCACAGACGACGCTTTATTTCGACGATTATTGCCTACAATACTTTATTATAACAATGCCTGATCGGACTTACAATGTAACTATTATTTTCGACGCTTCAATATGGCAATACTTTAATGGGAATTTCACCTACCCAATATAATACGACGTTTTCATACAACAATACATTAATGGTAATCTTTCATCCACAATATTTCGACGATACTCTCCATCTCCCGAATAAATATATCCTGATTAACGCATATTTATTAAGCTTGAAGCTACATTTTTTTCTTATTAGGCTTTTTCGGCAACACGATTTCTTGCTTGGATATTCGCGGTTTATTTAATATCTTATATAATCTTTCATTTATAGCGGTAAGACCTCGGTCTTCCTATTATTTTATTCTCATAACTTTGGCTTGATAGCCTGCAATAATACATTTTTCCTTGGGCGTTTTATTCACCAACTACTTTAGAGATTTACAAATTGATCATTTGACAACAATGCGTCAAGATATTATTTATTTCGTTCCGTTTTATTACTTGAGTTCCTTATTACGATTTTAGTATCACTTTATTTCTAGAGTATAACAACTCGATAATAGTTATTTTTATTATTATCATCTCAGATTTCAATTCTTTTTATTACAACTATTGTTATTTGCCATTTAATTATATGGTATAAAATCAAACTATTTTTATTTTTCCTTATCATATCGACTTTTACAGACTTCATTATGATGCATATTTATTTCATAACCTGATTTTTACTATGGCAAAATTTTAAGCCATTTAGGTTATTATTTTCGATTCCTTCCTCCAAATCATTTATTACTTATTATTTCATTTCTTGGGTTTTTATTACTTTATATTACTGATCCAATTTTTATACTTATTTTGCGAGGTCATTCTCGCAGTCATTTATTATTCTCCCAACATTTCAATCACATTAGTGCATTCAACTACCCGGTGAATCAATCGTTAAACTCCCTAGTAACGACTGCTTTCACCGGGTCAGTGCATCGTACGGCTGCAAATTTTAATGAAAAATCATGACTCACCAGTGTGCTTCTCCTGCTTCATCCTTAGAAGGATTCACCCATCTAACGGCATATTTAACACTTTTCCATGGCACTTTCTTTCGTGAATTGCATTTCACTTAGGCCCAATTGACCTTCACTTATATCTAAACACATTATTATTCTATAAAAACACTGTATTAACACTAAACACATATATCTTTTAAATTATTTACACAGCACTATTTTTCCACCATACCTCAGTGATCCTCGGCACTTCCTATCGGTGATCGACGCCCTGATGAGATCCTAAGACCCTGCATTGGACGCGTGATAACTCAAACGGTTCCTATTTCTTCACTGGATTTAGTCTCTGCCCTGTCCTTTTAACAGTCTATTTCGGCTTTCTTTATCGTCTTTTTATAAGCGATTTGCATTTTTCACTTGCCCTACGCTTATGTAGCGGTCTATCGAACCTATGGCCCTCTTACTTCTTGACCGTAATCTATCGTTTTTATATCTGCCACAAACTTTTTCTTCTTTCTCCTACGAGAATGTTTTTCTGACTACGTCCCTGTTTGACACACTGTAGCTTCGCTAAAGTTCACTGAATTTGCTTTGGGTCTCGAACCCGTGTCCATTTACTTGAATTTTTGGATTTCGTTCCAATATCTGACCCTTAATACTGTGGTCTTTCACTTGACTTTCACGAAGACCTATCTATAGTCTAGAACCGATGATTTCCAGCGTAATGTCTCTACTGATCTGGACTGGTGTTTTCTAGCTGATTAATGTTCTAGAATTTGACGCGCGCAACTTATTTTATCACGGTTTCCGTGTAGCGTACAATTTTATTTGATCTAGCACAAGTGCTTTAGTGATCACTTACAAACAACAGCACTTTTTTGAGGTGACGTATTTATATTACCACGGACAAACAAACTTTTGTTGAAACCGCAGATACTGACGATTTGTTAATTTGTCTTAACACGATCCACTTTAGCGGTTGGAAACGATCTGAGTTACTCGCTGTGACATCTCCATATAGGAGTGTGATGAGTTTTTACTAACGTGAGGACGAACTTCCGTCCAGGCAGCCTGATAATACTGCGTACTGTATACTTATGTACTGTGCGAATTTGCGCTGAGCCTCTCCGGGCTTGACTGAACTGCGACTGATATGATGCAGCGTTTCTGCATTTTATGAGACAGCGTATAGCGCCTCTACGCTTACTGATAGTGAAACTGCTTCTGATACAGCCTAATGCCTCACTGGGCTGACGAATACTGCATTAGATATAGCCTGACGCCCCCTCTCGGGCTGTCGGAAAACTGCAATTGGCGATGCAGCACCTCCTTACGAGGTCTGTAGTAGACTGCATGCTCTCTGGTTGAAACCTCGGCTATATATTGGTAACTTTGTAAAAATAAATTATGTTTGTCTTCTTCTTGGAACTATCTTTTGAAATAGACGTCGCACGTTTTTAAAAAATTTATCATTATGTTCCCTATAATCCAAACGATACATTATCATTTCGTTTCCTGAAAATCGATCGTCTATTTATTTTAAATAAAATCGACAAGGCTCCTCAGCTGCGTGGGCGAATAAGTTTTATTTTCTTCTTCTCAACACCTCCTCTTAGTTCCGCCTAATGACGTAACTGCTTCGTAAGTGCTTTTTCCTTGGGCCTAAATTATTCGATTTTAGTTTTGATTAATTTATAATTCCCTGGATTATTCTGATCTACGTAAACATATGTTTGTAATTTTGCGTTGTTTCCTCGAAAACGGGTTATTTCACAATTTTTCGGTGTTAGGAAGCAATTCAGGGTTGTCATAAAGATGCTGACGTTAACACTCCGCGGTGGTTCCCCTGCCAATCTGCTCTGGTTGATTCATCACAGCGTGACTGTCCTCATGATTCACACACAGCTTGCATCCTGTGACTTCAGATAAGGCTGTCAATGCTCTGCGTCATTACCTGAATCACTTCTTATTTCCTCATGGCTAGCTTGTAACTGAACGTCTTTTCAGAGATACGAAGTTCACCCCAGTTGGGTACAATACTACCCATTTTTCTCAGTGTATTAAGATTATGTCGTCTGAGGACATGACCTATATCAGGTCTATTTTGGAGCAGATGAGGACAAGTCAGGCAGGTTTAATTGCCGAAGTTGAAGCCCTACACACTATCACACATGATAAAACTAAAAAGTTAGGGAGAGAAATTAAGGACACTAGGGCATCGATGAAGGAAGAAGCAAGAAAGGCGCAAGAAGAAAGTCGACTGGCGCAAGAAGAAGCCAAGAAAGTACAGGAGGAGATCAAAATAGCCCTAGAAAAGGCACAGAACGAAGGAAAGGTATCACAGGAAATGAGTAGACTAGCTCAGGAAGAAAGTCGACTGGCACAAGAAGAAGCTAGAAAGGCACAAAATGAAGCTAGAGAGAAACAAGAAAAGGCACAAGCAGATACGGAGAAACGACTACAGGAGCTACAAAATAGTATGGATACTACAAGACAAGAGCTACAGCAGACTCTACAAAATAGTATAGACACTATAAAGGTTGACAACACAAAATATTTTAACACTATTTCAGGATCCCAAAGTGAATTGCAGAACCAGCTGACTACCTTAAATGGTACAGTTGACGAGCTCCAACAAAAGGTAATTAATCAACAAAAGTTGATCTCTGAGGGTATCAATGTTGGCATAAACAAATGTATTGTTGATGCTGTGTTAAAACTGAAGGAGGAAGTGTTAAAGTGTAGTAGTGATCATATTTATGAGATGCATGGTAATATCATGAAAGAGGTAAAAGATATTGAATGTAAAACAAATACTCATGTAACTGGGTTGCGAGAGGAATTTACTAAACAAATAGACTCTTTAGAGGAATCCAATGTTACAACAATAAGCGAAATAACGAGTAAAACTGATAGAATTAAATTTAAAGAATTAGACAAAATTAGGAAATTAGTTGATGAGGTCAACACTGAAATAGCGAAACTCAAGTCTAAACAAGAGAAAGAGATAGGTGACCTGAATGAACAGATGAAAGCACTGTCGATGAGGGAAACGATTAATATGAAGCAAGATCTTCAAGACTTCTTTAGGGAAAGAGATACTCAACAGAGAGGAGAACTGAACCGATTAGGATTTAGTCATGGTGAACAGGAAGATGACAGGGAAAGCGTAGACACTCACATGTTTGGTAGGTCATGCAACATTAGTGGAACAGAGCGCACTGAAAGAAATATAAGAGAACCGGATATGGTAGGAAGAACATACGATCAGGGTGCTACTAGGAACAATCAAAACGTAGTGGTAATAAAAAGCCATGAGGAAAAACCCGACAAGTTCACGGGGGAAGGAAATGTCACAGCTGTCGAATTTTTGAGGGACATGCGATACTACCTGGAGGAGAACAAAATTCCTAGAGAGAGGGAGATGAGAGTAGTGGAAAAGTATTTGTCATCAGAGGCGTTAATTTGGTATAGAGCATTTAGATATACCTACACCACGTTCGATGAATTTGCTGAGGCACTGTTGAAACGATTCTGGAGTGAAGAGTTGCAACAAGATATCAGAGCCGAAATTTATTCTAAGAAATACCCGTACTCTGTACCGACACGTTATGCGAGCTACCTTACAAATCAGTTAGCCCGTCTACAACATCTTCATACCCCACTGGCAGAACCGGAGCTGATACACGTCATATCCAGACAGTTACCAGCCGAGGTTAGGAAGCACCTTATTTCGTCAAATGTGAACACATTAGAGGACATGGTAGAGTTGCTGCGACGAGTAGACCACACAATTTCTATAGCGCAAACTCAAGGGCAAACTCATAATCAAAGCCCAAGAGCCAGACGAAAACAGGGAAATACACACAGTATTGGTTGATCAACAACAACAACAAACTGATGTGACACCAAATAGGATAGGACCAATCAGGAATAACAACAATGGTAGGACCAGGTATGATCCAGGGTATAACCGAGGGAGAGAAGGTTGGCCTTACAAGAACCGTTACTAGAATGATAGGCAGAGAAGGTCTAGATACCAGTATAACAACAACAACAATGGATTTCGCAGAAATAACTATCCTGAGAGGCAGAACGAAGGTGATCCTAGGAGTTATTCCAGATACAGAAACTGGAATGAAGGAAACCAATAACAACAACAGCGACGTCCTATGCAGCAGCAACAACAACAACCTAGGAACAACTACCAAAGGAGTAGATGGAGAGATTATGGAAATGTTCAGAGGTACTATGAAGACCGAGAAAGAGAAAGTCAGGATTATAGAAGAAATCCGAGGGAAAAAGAAAGAAAGGAACAACCCCAACAACAGGCACAAGTGAGTGATGAACCTCAACCAGGAACTAGTCGTGAAGGTCAAAATCACGATAGGACTGGACAAAAAAACGCCATTTCAGAAAAGAAAGTAGGAGAAAGCGTAGATCACACAATAAAGAGGCATGCGATCGCGAGGCCACAGATGAGGTGTTGTTATATGAAAGCGAGGAGCCGAAGAAGGGAAATACAGCCAGACTACCCTTTATTCTTATGAAAGTAGGAGAGAATACTTTAAGAACGCTTATAGGCACTGGCGCTACAGCCTCAATAATATCTGAAAAATAGTTTCCAGAAGTTAGAAGCTGAGAACTTATTAACTGCATTGCCTGTATCGACAATAAAAGTGAGATGAGTGTTCAATGACAAAACTATGAAATGCAAAGTACAAGCATTGTTGGAATTTTCTATAAACGACCAGAGATATGAACAGATATTCATAGTGTTGAACCACATTAGTTTTGATGCAATACTGGGTATTGATTTTATTACGCAGTCAGGAGCTGCCATTGACTTGAAAAATGGAATTATTCGATTTAATAATGGTGAAGCAGAGAGTGGAACTTCAAGCTCGAAGGAACAAGAGTACTGCATAGAAGATGGTATTGGTGAAGGGAAATTGGAAGAGATGGTCTACGAAGTGGAAGAGGAAGGAAGAAGACATCCCACCTATCCCATAGAAAATTTTGAATATTATCAGGAGAAATTGGAGGCATCAATTTCACACTTCGCTGATATTTTTGATGACAACCCAGGAGTGATCAGAGGTTTCAAATATCAGATTCGCTTGATAGATAACGCTCCTTTTCAGAAGAAACTCGACCCGATACCTGAAAAATATCAAGAAGAAGTTGCCGAGATTATAAAAGTCATGGAAAGGGATGGAATTATTCAGAAACAGGCTACCCCTTATTAGAATCCGATTACTGTAGTGAAGAAGGCAGATGGAAGTTTGAGGGTTTGTTTAGATGCCCGTCAATTAATTTGTTAACGATGAAGGAACAAGACACTGAGAAAATTCCGTGGAAAAACCTGCTTTTCCGTGATAGACTTGACGGCCAGTTTTTATCAAATAGAGTTGACCGAAGATAGCAGATGCTTTACTGGATTTCTATTTAACGAAACTAGCTTCACGTTTCGTCGAGTTCCGTTTGGTTTACTGAACTCGAGCCCAGCACTTATCAGAGCACTCGATAATAAGCTGAGCGAGGAGGTTAAGAAATACGTCATATGCTACATTGACGACCTGATTATTTCCTCAGAAACGCCAGAGCAGCATTTATTGCAACTGAGAAGACTGCTTGAAGATTTGAGAGAAGCTAATATAAAGGTCAACTTCAACAAATGTCACTATTTCCAAGAGAAAATAAACTTCTTAGGACACACCATACATCAATTTGGTTATCATCCAAACAATGACAAAATTGAAGCAATTTCGGAATTTCCCAGACCTAAGAAGATAAAGGATCTTCGAGCATTTTTAGGTCTTTGCCAATTTTTGAGCAGTCATTGTCCACGCTATTCTGAAGTGATGGCTCCACTTCATGAACTTTTGAAGAAAAATAATAGATGGAAATGGGACGCTACAGTAGAAAATGCTTTTGTACAAGCTAAGGAAAAGCTTAAGAACAACATTAAGCTGGAATATCCCGACTTTGAGAGGACATTCATTGTGGAGACAGATGCATCGAGGATTGGAATAAGCGCTGTTTTATACCAGAAAGACGCTGAAGGAAACAACCACTCTATAGCCTTTAATAGTAGGAAGCTACGGTCACATGAGGTGAACTATTATACTACAGAGTTGGAGGCTTTAGCTGTCATTAACGCGTTACAGTACTGGAAGAAGCTATTGTTAGGCCATCCCATACTTATAAGAACTGACCATAAGGCACTAGAATTCATGCTGAAGTCTGATTTGCCCAGCAACAGAATGACTAGATGGACTATGTTCTTGCAACAGTTCAATGCAACCAATAGTCACGTGACAGGTAAAGATAATCTGTTAGCAGATATACTATCGAGGTATCCAACATCCCAGACAACGTCAGAGTTAATGTTATACAGGCAGATGACGAAGATCAGGCAACATTGGACAAGTTAGCCAGAATTCCCACTTTTCAAAGGAAGGACGCATTTCTGAGAAACATGTACAAGTATTTGTCAGGAAGATTGAATGTACAGAATGCTACTTACGACGAAATGAGGAGGAAGTCCAGATATTTCGTATTGCAAGGAGACAAGGTCTGCAAGTATGTGAATGCAGGTCATACCAAGATTAGAGTAGTGATACCACCAGCACTAATTGTACCAGTTGTATGGTTAACACACAAGTCTATTGGTCACGGGGGATTGGACAAGACTTACAGTACCGCCCAGGAGAAGTTATACTGGATCAATATGCGGGAATCTATTGCCATTGTCATACGATCTTGTGAACTATGCCAAAAGAACAAATACAATTCAGAATTGTTATTTGAGAAGCCGAAGGCCATTATACCAACGAAGCCATTGGAATTGTTCAGTCAGGACATTTTCGGTCCTGCCCCCAAGAGTTTGAGAGGAAACCAGTATGTACTTGTCACCATGGATGTATTTTCTAAAATCGTCATGTTAAACCCCATGCAGAAAGCAACAACGAAAGCAGTTTTGAAGCATATAGAGAAGAACGTGATACCGAAGCTAGGTAAGCCAGAGAAATTAATAACGGATCATGGAACTCAATATACAGCTGCAGAATTTGAAGAAACCATGGAGAGATTGGATATTAGCCATATTTACAGTTCTATACGTAGTCCACAGACAAATCCCATAAAGAGATCGATCTTAGAACTTTCTAAATACATACGCTTATACAGTTCTGACAATCATGCGAAATGGGTGAACGTAATACCACTGGTAGAATACTGCATGAATAGCACTCGTCATGAGAGCACGAATGAGATTCCCGCTGTACTGCACTATAATGAAAAACCTAGGAGACCATGGGACGGAATCATAGATATCCAAGAAGATATAGAGAACCCTATGGATAGAAGAATAGAAGAGGCCAGAGAACATCTCAACAAGCAGGCAGAAAAGCGATTGAAGAGAACGAGAGGCAAGCGATTCAGCAGACCACAGAGAGGGAGATTTGGTTCTCACTAGAACAAATGTGAAAGCTGATGTAGTGAAGAAGGTATTCGTCAAGTTCAGTAACATCTTCATGAGACCTTTCAAGGTAGCTAAAGTTTATGGAAATAATAGTTATGCCATAGCTAGACTGAGCGATGATCGTATTATTGGAAAATACAATCACTCAAATTTAAAGAGATTTTACCCCAAGATTCAATAGTGACACAATTTCGACAGCATATCTATGTTTAGGAGTGATATGTAGTATCAGAAAGTCCATTCTTTACTTTCTATATTAAGGTCGGATGGGGAAATGCGCTCGAAATCATGTCTAGTTGAGTGAGAAGAAGTCAGGACGAGGTACGAACTGAGGACCACCTCAGAAAAATTGAATATTTAAAATTTGGAATTATGGATAAAATTTGCAGTCTGGATGGAAGATTATGATTAAATAAGCATTTGGAAAAATTTTCGCCTAGAGAAATATTTTTATTTCGAGAAATAATGAAAATTTTATGATCTGGTAATTTTTAACCAAGCATAAATGATATTTGAAGAGTCCTGGAAATCTACACTTTCGTCGATGTTAGTAGCGAGAAACCTGTTTCGAGCAGAGGGAGAGCTAACAAGGTCGGCTGGAGGACGGACACGCGCCACAATCTAGAGTGGGGGAGCAAACGCGAGTCGGGAAGCGCGCCAGAACTTGCTAACGACCAATCAGAAAATAGTTTGAATACTATGGAAGGAATAAATATTAAAATCATTATTTTAATATTTTATGAGAGTGTTACATGTTGAATTCACCAGCAGAGGAAAAGAAATTGAATTGGCAAAACGGATATTAAATTAAATGGCTGAGAAAGAAGTTATGTATGACTCAGTCAATTTTCATTGCGGTTGGAGGCTAGTTGACCATATTTGCGAGGAAAATCTGATCGACGAGGATAGCAGACGCTAGGACACGAGGCTCTTTCTATCTGGACAGTCGAGGAGCCAAGACGTTATTATTTTCACTCTTCGAGAAATATATAGACAAAGGTTTTTGAGAACCTGAGACTTCAAGATGAAGCAACAAGTCATTGAAAGGAGAAATAGGCATTGTTAGTCAACAGTATTAAGAAGAAACATTTATACTACATTTAAAGAAGAAATATACGTCGTGATACAATACTTGAAAGTTACAACCTGAAACATCGAACACGCAACTACTTAGGAAGGAAGTCAGAAGTGGTGAGACTATATAATAAGAAGTTCATAAATCTACACAACAATGTATAAAGAATCAGGTCGGAGGGGACAAACTACGACTACACATCATTTGGCAGTGAGGAGAATGTTTTAACTTCACTATGTTGGGAAAGTAGAGCTATGCTAACTAGCGAGATCCAGAAATGACCAGATAGCATAGCAATATGAGCAGCGAGCTGCATGAACATCGCAGTTTTCGCTCACATAACGCTACAAGCGACTAACAGAGAAATCCACACTATGGAGGTGATTTCTTGTGTTGGAAAGAACACTGCAAGCTACCGACTTCAATGAACATCAAGATCTGAGGTGGAGACGAGCGGCATTCGAGATGGAGAACGCGGGGAATCTGAAGCTGGAGAGCGCCAAGCACCAAACGCTGCGAAGGGGACTTGTCATCGTGAAAGACGTAGGGAGCAGGCCAGCAGACGAGTTTCCAGCTGAGGACCGGTTGGGTTACATCATCCCAGGGCATCCACCTGCACCAGAGGCCAGACGTAACAGAGATGACATAATGAAACCAGTCCGCAGGGAGCGTGCTGCATTCCAGAGATGCGTGTGGCGAGATTCCATGGACAGAAACGTCATCAGGTCTGTCACCAGCGATCTCAGAATGAAGGTAGACAAGTGCAATTTTATACACATCTGTAGTTAGTTATTGTACACGTTATTCCAGAATTTGACCAACATATTTGCATTTATAACCTATGTTATTGTATTGTCTTGAGAATTTTAGTAACTTTTATAGTTATTTTCATAAGTTACTCGGACGTATTTTGAAGGCTTGATCGATGATCTTAGACATCATTGATATTTTTTATTGTCATTTTAGAGCGTTAAAATTCACTTACGGTTAGTTTCGTTGCGATTGCTTACGTATATTCCGTAGATTTGTTGTAACATCGGAGAACGATTATATATGTATTGGAACTTGAGAGGAGAAGCGTACATTTGTGATAAATAAATCAATGTATCAGAGAAAGAAAATAGTCATGTGTTTGACGAACGTAAATAGTTTGTGTTGTAATATCAGAGAAAGGAAGGACATGAGAATCCTATGATAAAGAGTTTATTCATCTCAAAAACGAAATACTATGTATGAAACGAAGTTGTTAAGAGGAGTATTCAATATTGGCATTGAAAGGACTCCAGTATGAAGGGGAGCTAAAGATATTGTAAAACCCAGAAGTTTTGTTGCACGGAAAGGAACAGTATGCGATATTGAAGGCATAACTAAATGAGAAACGCTATCATGGAATGTTATGAATGTATATTTATTGTAAATATTAATGTGAAATGAAAGGAAGAATATTAGCATTTATTGTTAACAGAAACGTGAGGAAGGATAATTGTAATTTTCATAGCAGATGCAAGCAGACTTAAAATTCAGAGATAAGCGAGAAATTGTAACAAGGAAGTATTTGATGCAGAGAAGGAAGAAATGAGATGAGTTATGGTAGTGAGAATTGTGGAGAGTTTGTGCGATAATATTATATGATATAGAGAAGTCATGTGGAAAGGTTTTAAACAGCACGGAATTGTATAATCGATAGAGGATTTTGTAGAAGGGGGAGTAGTGTATTCGAGAAAGTTATTGCATTTGTAATTTCTAGTAGGAATACTGAATATCATACTTTGATGAAAGTAGTTGATATGGAACCGTAGAAGTTTTGTGAGTGTGCTAATGGAGGAAATATTAATGAGATGCAACTGTATTGATGAAGGCGTAACAGAGACGCGATGTTATGAAACGTGAGATGAAGTAGTTAAGTGGAAAGGTTTTGTAATATTTTGTGGTGATTAAGAGAAACCGTATTTTGTATTTTGTGAAGATGGGAGTGTGGGACGTGAAGGTCAATGCCACACACACTCGAGATTTGGTTGGAGAGATTATCTGAATAGTCATGCGTTGCAAGTTTGTATAATTATTAATTTATTGGATACCGGAATTGTAAACTTTAGTGATGAGATATTAACTTAATTGTTTGTGTCCATGATCCATATTTAATTGACGCATAAATACCTAAAATAACCAGTTTTATTGTGTGAAATACGGAGAGAGATTTTGTAGAAGAAGAAAGCTGTGAGATGCGGAGGAAAGTTGTGAAATGAACTTTATAATTAGAGACAGATATTATGAAATCGTGCGGGCCGCGATCATGTAAATAATGTAAATATTTTATTATTATTAATCATTTTTAAATATTATTTGAAACTTAAAATTATATTTAGAGGACTTTAACGGATGTATTACATAGGGAATATGTCTGTTATTATGAAACGTTAAAGCACAATTTTCAGTGAGCAGGTAGGACAGATATTAGAGTCCTAAAATTTAAATAACATGTATTTTAAAGATATCTTGGAGCAAGATATATTTCTTATTTGTGAAGTGATGCAAGAGACACTTGTTACACTCATCAAGCCCAAATGAGGCATAGAGATTTCATTTAAGGTGATTTATTTCTATTTTTATTATTAGTGATGGGACATAAGTTGTTATGTCGTGTTGATATTTTTGTCAATAAATGGCAAGCGTATTTTTATTCTTGCTAAGTTTTCTAGAACTGATTCTTGATTCAATGCTTAATTACACTAGAACCATACCGCTAGCTAGATGCAGGCAGACGATCGACAATTTATCTTAACGCCCGAGGGCCGAGTTGCTCGTTAGTGCTCTATCTTTTAGCTTTTATTTTTCTTGTCCTGTATGCAACTAGTTAGGAGTATAGTTAGAGATGTATATGTGTGTTCCTAGGGTTCCCTAGTCATTAGTCCGGTAGGAATCGTTTAACTCTTAGCCGGGTGTTGAATTTCCTACGATCCTTCTACCATCTGCGTGGATTTGGGACTGTGGCCTAGAGGAATTCGGGCGCAGTACCCTGCGAGCAACTATGTATGCTTGAAATTGCGGACA
This sequence comes from Meconema thalassinum, assembly GCA_946902985.2. Taxonomy (NCBI): domain Eukaryota; kingdom Metazoa; phylum Arthropoda; class Insecta; order Orthoptera; family Tettigoniidae; genus Meconema; species Meconema thalassinum. The sequence continues at coordinate 1,038,399,204 of OX336388.2, read as the reverse complement.
GACCACTCCATTCCCTGCATTTAGGCCCTTTGGCTCAAATCTACACCGTTTCACCTATCTCAACCAAAATTTGTATATTTACCCTTTGGAATCCTGCGACTAACACTATCTGCTTGAAATTGCGGACAGACCGCTCCATTCCCTACATTTAGGCCCTTTGGCACAAATCTACACCGTTTCACCCATCTCAACCAAATTTTACATACTTACCCTTTGGAACCCGACGAGTAACACTGTCTACTTTAAATTTCGGACAGACCACTCTATTACCTGCATTTAGGCCCTTTGGGAAAAATCTACACCATTTCACCCATCTCCACCAAATTTTACATACTTACCTTTTGGAACCTGAGGGTAACACCGTCCACTTTAAATTTCGGACAGACCACTCCATTACCTGCATTAAGTCCCTTGAACTAATCGTGTCGGAAGTTAAGCAACAACACATTCTTCCCCGCCTGTGTTTTTTATTTTAAATATGTTTTTCTATTAGTTCATAAGTTTGATGTACCAGTTCAGTAGTAGTGGTAGTCGTCTTCATTATCATCCTTATCAAAAGGGTAAATTACCTGGATGTTAGTTAGTGGTAGTCGTCTTCATTATTGACACACTGGTAGTACTGAGAGCTAACTAATTTACAAATAAAATAAGGAAGACCCCCAAAAAAATACCAGTGACGAAAGTAGAAGGTGTTGAACAAAACCATTTACCCAGGCAGTTAAATAGCATGAACATAAGAGAATAACTAAACCTATGACACAAGAACACAGAGGTCACTTTTGATATATATATATAATTGACAATCAAGAATATTACATGCATTACAAGAAGGGAATAATATTTAAAAATAAATTAATTTCTAGTATAAACAGCTAAGGAAATATAAGCAAGGAATCCCAACGATTTGAGGAGGAAAAGGGTTGAATTAATCATATTATATTGGCAAATGAAAAGTCAAAGACCAACGAAAAATATCCCACGTTAAATAAAACAGATCAATTACCTTTAAACCATACACAAGGTATGAACCGAAACTAGTTTAAGTTCATATCCGGTCTCAACTCAATGCAATCAATTAAGTTTGTCTTTAAAACAGGAGCAAATTCTAGGTACGTGTGATCGCAATCAAATCCTAAACATGTCTCCTTTTTTACGACACGAAAACAAAAACCTATTATTTTAACTGCAAGGAAGAAACGTTAACAATAGCTAGGTTGTCACCAAGCAACACATTACTCAGAATAAAATAAGTGCCATAACCCTCGACACGAGTTACAGTGCCTATATGAGGCATACTACGTAGATGCAAGGAGATAAAGAAAAATTACATAAAGGTATTTACGTTAAGAAAGTCCTTGCTCTAGACCAAGATGAAGAGTGAATAGGGATGTAGCCGGAGAAAGTTCGCGCCAGATAGTGCTCGTGTAGTACTGGGTAAGCGCAAGGCGATCGTCGTATGTTTCTCCCAGTCAGCTGTGAGGAATGTAGAGATTTTGACCGAGATTTCTAAGCTTAAGTAAATTATATCTTCTCTAATTTTACTCCAAGACTATATTAATTAGTTCTATAGGTATGCACCCTAATATATTAGGGACGATTTTCAGCCTTTAAGCGTTAAACATCTGCAAAATGAGCTACGGACCAGAGGCACTAAAATTAGTGGTGGGAATGAAGAATTAATACAGCGGTAATAACGAAATTCTAACACGCTTTATTATTCAGCTTTCTCCTAAAGATTACAATTATTTGAGTATTGTAGGCCTATATTGATAAGTATATCTTCATAAGACTTAAATCATAAAGAGAGATTTAAATATTCACTTGCTCCCCTTGCTTATAGACTTCGATTCATGTCTTTTCTTAGGTTGATACCTTACATGAAACTGTCATGTTTTAAGGTAAACATAACCAAAGAAAGTTGATACTGGTAATGTATACCACGAAAATCCATTGCAACGTTTGGTTCTTATGTCATTTTGTTAATTTCTCAATAAGAATCGTTCCCGTACCCCTTGGAAACGACTTAGGGGTACAATTTTTAAAAATTTTGATAATCCCTGCTTTAGGGCCACGAACCGTTTCCATTCACCTGACTACCCGTATGTCTCAAGAATGTAGAAGTCAGTCGCTACCACATTCTCCGTCGGAAAGATGGAAGTTGACGATTCATTCTAATTTCAAGAAACCAACCATAGTACGTTTGTGACTTAATGTTGCGACATTTATCCTTGAAGTATTTGTCCGAGTATTTATGTCTTTGAAAATGGGAGTCACAAATGTTACATTCACTTCTTCGTGTTCGTGATCCGCGGAAAAAGCGATGGAACAGCGCCCGGTTTTAATCTTGCTCTCTCACCTTTAAATACAAAGATATAAATTCATTGGTTGTTATCGAAATGTCTAATCAGTTTATAGGTACAAAATAGGAATTATTTCCCTTTGTAGGCCTACATCACACTTACTCAATACAGTTATCGTGAAGTCATCGGGTTTAATATTGTCGGTCAGATTTTTCTCACCGAAATTTTTCCTTCTAATAGCATGTAACCATTTCTTCCTCATTTCTTTATTTTGTGGAAATTAGTAAACGAAAACGGGTTTCTCTGATTTTTTGCAAAGAGGAACACTGCAATAGCTCGGCATAGTCACGAAAATAACCATTTAAACAACTTAAATTCGTGGATATTAGCGGCATGAGAACACAGGAGACAACTGAAGAGCGCCCTGCGCTTACCCAGTACAACAGCAGTGAGCTCTATCGGTGCTAGTTCTATACATCCCTATTCTACATGGCTTGTAGCTCAGAAAAGAAATTAAATAACCACATTCCCCCAAAAGATACATAGTAAAGAAATAGATAATTGGAAACTATTTTAAATATATCGACAAATACCTTACCGTTACTCCGACCACAAGGCTAGGCCAAAACACGAGTTTCAACAACAGACCGCCAACATAAAATAACACAAAGTTAAGAAATTACAATACGTCCAAGATAATAAAACATATTGACATAAATAAAACAGTTTCCAAAATATCTCACAATATTTACAAACCTTTTCTAAACCATACTGGTTGAGATACCAGAAAATATTATACCAAGTAAGTCAAAATATCTTCTGGGAGATGTCGGAAGTACTTCAGTATCAAATTGGATATGAACATATTCCAGAATAGAGGCTATGTTAGCCTTCAGGGCTAACCAGCCCGGTTTAATATCGGAGTTATAAATTTTGCATCTTGCTTGTAAGGATTCCAATAGAGAACAACTCTTCTAATTATAGCTGTATCCTAGGTAACAGCCTTTTGTTGACTTCGGCAGATATCGGAAAGGATCGAGAGTCCGAGAGACACAGCGCTCCAAACAGTAATCTCGTAGACGTAGTACTAACTTACTCCGCCAGATGGTAGCATCGCACGGCGACAAACGAGTTTCTACTCGTGCTTAACAGGGAGTGTGGCAAGTCTGTTTATCTCAATCACATGGACGGCGGGCTAGTCCAACTCAGTTACATATTAGTAAGGATCAAGTTCCCGTCAGGGAAATTAAAACGCGTCAATTATCATCCTTATCAAAAGGGCAAATTACCTGGATGTTAGTTAGTTATTGCTGTTTTAAGGGGCGGAGCTACGAGGTAATCTGCCCCTAACCTAGATGTTACGCCAATTATACTACTAATCACCAACACAAAGTCTTCCTCGCCTGTGATTTAATTTGTATGTTTGAAGTGTCAATTCAATAGTGATAATGTATGTACGTCCCCTATGCGTTCATATACCATTCATCCGATTGTGATGAAACTTGGGTGAGTTGTTGTGTGGATTCCAAGGAAGTTTTCTAGCTACAAATTATTTATATAATACAAAAGAGTGAGGGACTTAACCGGAAGTTTTAAATACCACAGTAACCCAATTGCACAATGCCAGTTGTGATAATGATGATGATGATGATAATTGTTGTTTTAAGGGGCCTAACATCGGGGTTATCGGCCCCTAATGAAACTAAAACTAACTACAAAATTTATGGGCTAGAAGAAGATAAGGACAAAAGAAAGGAATCAGTGAAATAAAAGACAGGAGGAGAGGAAATGCTCTTAACCCTGGATAAATGAGAATCGAGGGACTTGGAAAGAAGGACAGCCACGAAAGGTAGATAACAATGGGAAAGAGGAGAGGGTCCACCCCAAAGGCAATGGAAAAAGGGGTAAAACTGGACCCAGCTCAGGAATCCCTCGGGGTTGCCAGCTCCCGAACTCACCGGCCATGAGCCCTTGTGTGTGTAGCACTATCCAGGGTGCACCAGAAGTGGTGGAGCTACACACACCCTGCCTCCTTGAGGGCCTTGAGCAGAAGACAGGAGATATTATGAAAAGAAAAAAGAAGGCTGATCCCTCGAAGAATGAGGGTATCAGGAAATATGAGACAAGGCGGGAAAGTGAAAGACTTCCTAGGCCTCGGATACTCAATACCGTCGGGGTCGGAAGAGAACAAGATTTGACCAAGGGAGGCCGACAGGAAAGAGAACTGAAAGGAGCCTTGCTCCAGGAAGTAGAAGCTATGCCGGACTCAGCTGGGGTCCCGTGGTCGCCCACCTACGTGCCACAAGTTGTGAGTCCCTGGAGAGGCCAGTTGTGAGAATAGCTTGCTGATGCATCGCGAGGTGACATGAGAGAACTGTCCAGAGCCCGCCGTGTAATCTGCTGTCTATGCTGACGCTAGCACAGGGCCGTTGCTCTAGCCACTTTGGTGTTGCGAAATACTGAGTGACTCCCCGGCCAATGTAAATAGGACGGGAAATCCCGAACGTGTGTCATCATATTTCGTCATCATCTGGGATCCTCTCAGCTTTGTGCAGCTTGGACCCGAGCAGTACGCCAATTGCTCTAACACTAAAAGCATCGTGTATAGGCCTAAGCCGGAAAATAAGGTTGAGACTTTGGAAGACATCGATGGTAGAAATCCGAATTACCTGTATCAGTTTTGAAATTATACCATGTTCGTTTAGTAGTCTTTTTTGCATTACCTTATTTTTATCATAAGGGCAAATGACCTACATGTTACGCGCATTATACCACTAATCACCACCGCATTAAGTCTTTCTCGACTGTGATTTTTAAAATCTTTGTTTTTATTACAGTACACTGTGTACATTGTAAGTTTGAAGTGTCAATTCAGTAGTAGTTTTTCTCATCATCCTTATCATAAGGGCAAATGACCTAGATGTTACGGCCATTACTCCACTAATCACCACCAGTGGCGGCTCGCTTATATCGTAGTTGGGGGGGCTGCATGCACATGCATTAACTTACCTTATTTGTAGATCAGCTCCAGGCGCCGAGTCTTGAACGTGACGAATTTTTCGATGACAAGGTTATTGAAATTCGGTATGCTGTTTATCAGACCCTTCTCAATAGACAGCATTCCAAGTGCAGTAAGTCTTTCTTGTCCCATGGCATTCCTGAGGTACGTCTTGATCCTCTTGAGGCACGAGAAGCAGCGTTCTGGTTCAGCGGTAGTCATAGGCAGGGTGATAGCGATACGTAACAGTTTAACGACCTCTGTAAATGACGGACCTAAGTTTTCAGTGAGAAGGAAACTCAAAAGTTTCACAGCACCACCAATGTTTCGAAATTCTTCTCTTTGATACAATACAGTCAGTTCGGTCCTGAGTTTGTCCGGCTCGAGCATCGGAAAGACACGTACGATAGCTCGTAAGTCACCTTCCGGAAATGAGTTCTTATGTATCTCAAATTTTTCGTTTTGCAGAAGAGAAGAAAGTACTAAATGGTCAACAAATTGAAACCGCTATGTGACTTGATTGTTGATGACGTCACAAATTTCCCTTGCAGCAGCAATACGCGTTTGACTTCCTCCGATCTTCCGTCTCTTTCTAGGATGTTCACTCTCGTCAGTGTTGTTATCCAAATGGAATGAGTCTCGGACTTTCTGGACAGTTTCAACAAAACTCGAAACGCAGCTACGCACTTTCCCTACATCGATCTGACGACTCTGTAATTGTTGGTACAGAATGTCCACATGAGGCATGATGCAATGAAAGAAACGGAACCAGAAATTGAATTCTGGATCATCCAGTGTCCGAAGAAGAGAACTAGCTTCGTTAACTGTAATATCACTCGAACGATCTGACTCGACTAGGACAGTGAAACATTCTTCTAGGGCTTCTTTTTTCTCAAACACAGTGTTCACCGTTCTAGCTCGAAAATTCCACCTGGTTGCTCCCGCAGACGGTATTCTCCTGGACACACACGAATCTAAAACTGATGTCCTGTGCGACGATCTCGAAAAGAATGCTGGAATAGCAGACAAATTGGCAAAAAATACTCGAGCTATTGTATTCTGCTTAGCGGCTCTTTCCATAATCAGGTTCAGCTGATGGGCGTAACAGTGGATAAAAGGGGCATTCATGTATTCGTCCCTGATTCGCTTCTGCACGCCATTTATTGTGCCACTCATCACAGATGCTCCATCGTAGATCTGGGCAATTAACTTTCCCTTGTTGTCTTTCAATATTATGTGTAGCTGAGAAACAATGCATTCATATATTGAACTTGCATCCTGACCATCTGGCTCAAAAAATCCCCAGAATCTTTCAATTGCTTTGCATTCATTAGTGCAATATCGCAATACAATCACTAACTGCAACTTCTCAGTGATATCGGTAGTTTCATCGGCAAGAAGAGAAATGAAATCTACATCCTCAATTTCAGCTAAGATTCTTTCACGACATCCTTCCAGCACGCAACTAAGCAAGTCATTTTGTATGCTTTTCGATGTTCCTTTGAATGCTATCAAGCTTTCTAAATGACTCTGAAAACAGGAATCTAATTCACTCGTGTATTGCACTAAATTTAGAAACACGCACTTGTTGTCTGAATCGGCTTTCTCATCACGTCCGCGTAGCGCTAACTCATTAAAGCCGCAGAACTTAATACAGTTTATTAACTTTGAAAGTATTTCCCTGTTTCTAGTTACTTCATTGTTATGACGCTCAACCGATTGTTGATATGCCGAACTTAAGCTTTTCTGTACATCCACTTTCGCTAACACTGCAAAATTTACCATGTTATTTAAATGAGTTCCGGAAGATGCGTGTTTCTGAATTTTTTCGCTCAGTTTTCTAAGATCTGTCATTCCCTTTTGAGTCCAGCTGAATTCTCCACCGAACAAAATACATGGAAAACAAAATAAAGCTTGCTTTACCTCGCAACCACACAGCCAATCAAATCTCTTATACACGTCAGGATTGAAGCTCCTAGTGTATTGCTTCTGCCTGCTAGTAGAACACTGTTTGATGTCCAACACAGGTGTTGGTCTCCCCTTGCTCTTTACATCACATTTCTCGTGAAGCGTCAAACTACTAAATTGAATCGACTGTAAAAATTGCACAGTGTTACTCATTATTTACTTGAAACACAATCACAAGCTAATCACACAACCCTACACAAACTCCAGCAGCACGTACTACGGTTGTGGACAAGGGGGTAACTTCCACAGCTTGTGTAGAGCACTGGAGTAACGGAATTTTTTTCTAAGACTGGTCTGAAATAAATCGGTTTTGTACGAACAAGGAACATTGCTAGGTATCATTAAAATAGGGCGAAATCTACTGTGAAATAATATGCAAGTATTTGTTAAAATCACGCAAGCATACTACTTTAGAATCTTTAGCTATAATTCGCACGTTGGCAAGACTGATTGTACAAGTGCTTGAAGAAAATAGCGCCAGTCATGGAAATGGTTGAATGCCTCCCTCCTTGCTTTCATTGGCTAAGGGATGGAGATGGACTTAGTTCTGTTAGAACCTAACAGACGCCGTGAGCGCCTACGTCCTGCTTTTACTTATGATTCTGTTGCCACTCAGTGATACAAACCTAGCCATGTTACAGCAAAAGCCGCTGCGATTTAAACATATCCTTGCGACAGTATTATGATTCTCTATAATTTATTGCATTAGAATATTAGTAGCTAATTTTCTGAATACGAATTAGGAGCAGTTAACCGCTGCCAGTACAATATTTGAGCTGTTTGTAAACTGTATACCCGATTGTTTCCAAAGATGTGTTGGCACTTCGTATCGATGCTGCATGGAGTGCAGCTCCTTAAGAGGCTTTAATGACCTGCCTTGGCAATGGGGGAAGTGGATTCAGGAAGTGCGATTTAAGTTCTTAAGCTGCTGCAGAGGATGCAGCAGCTGTGGGGGGAAGCGGATTTACAAGCCAGCCTATACTTGCGAAAAATTTTAATCGCCTAGCAGAGATCCGTATAATTATACAGTTACCCCGTTACGTTCAAAGTGTAAATTGATATTGTCAAATACCCTGGGGGGGGGGGCTGCAGCTCTGCAGCTCCCCTTCACGGACCGCCACTGATAACCACACACAATAAGTCTTCCTCGCCTGTGAATTTTGAAATATTTCTTTCTATTACGGTAGTTTGTAAGTTTGACGTGTGAATTCAACAGTAGTTTTCATTATCATCCTTATCAAAAGAGCAATTGACCTAGATGTTACGTCCATTATACTACTAAGCAACAACATAGTCTTCCTCGCCCGTGAATTTTGAAATATTTCTTTCTATCACGGTAGTATGTAAGTTTGACGCGTCAATTCAACAGTAGTTTTCATTATCATGCTTATCAAAGGGGCGAATGACCTAGATGTTACGTCCATTATACTACTAAGCAACACCAAATTTTCTTCCTCGCCTGTGATTTTTAAAATATTGTTACCCCCTAGTGGCGCTTCCGTTAACAGGATTACGGTGGGTAGAAAGCACAACACCAATTACTGCTTTAAAGAAACGTATTGGCTTTATTGCGGGCCAGAAAATACACCACACAAATATCAAATGCAAGCTACTAGTATCTCACTCTAGTTCCTCTCTCGCTGCCGTCACTTCCCCTTCACTCTCTCGAGCAGCTGTCCGTTCACTATTTTGGCTGGCCGGTGTCTAGCCGGTCTGTCACTCACCGAAATACCTGTCCACTTCCTTGTACGCAGACTACAGTTATTTATGATAGCCAGTCACTCGCCACCACACACTGCCTCGCTGACCGCTGGCTAGGGAACTGCCCAATGCGTTTCGTAATTCACCACAATGTCTCTGTCGCCCTAGGCAAGTACACACTCCTCACACTGCTCCACGGCTCGGAAGGAATCTCACTGGGTTTCGCAAGTCACGTCACCACACTTCTGTCGCTCAAGAAAAACATGCACTAGCTCAGAAACACTGCCCTCAGAAAAACTCTGTTCCCTCGCTGAGGAGGCCGCTTATATAGCAGGCTGGTGACTCAATAAATGCTTCTAGTCCCATCCAGGGTTCACGGCTTCTCGAGGTTTCCATCACTGGCTGGGTCACGAATATTCTGGACCATCCCTTTGTCCTAGTAGTCCGTGTTGCGCAAGGCGCACGCAATACACTGAGGCAGAGCACAGCCCAGCGACAGCCGTGACTCATGCGGCGAGCGACGAAACAAACTCATAGCCATAAGAATATGTTTTTCTATTAGTTCGTAAGTTTCATATACCCGTTCAGTAGTAGTCGGCTTCATTATCATCCTTATCAAAAGGGCAAATGACCTAGATGTTATGCCCATTATACCACTAATCACCACACTCAATAAGTCTTCCTCTCCTGTGAATTTTGAAATATTTCTTTCTATTACGGTAGTTTGCAAGTTTGACGTGTGAATTCAACAGTAGTTTTCATTATCATCCTTATCAAAAGGGCGAATGACCTAGATGTTAAGTCCATTATACTACTAAGCAACACCACAGTCTTCCTCACCCGTGAATTTTGAAATATTTCTTTCGATCACAGTAGTATGTAAGTTTGACGTGTCAATTCAACAGTAGTTTTCATTATCATCCTTATCAAATGGGCGAATGACCTAGATGTTACGTCCATTATACTACTAAGCAACACCAAATTGTCTTCCTCGCCTGTGATTTTTAAAATATATTTTTCTATTAGTTTGTAAGTTTGATGTACCAGTTCATTAGTCGTGATCATTATCATCCTTATCAAAAGGGCAAATGACCAAGATCTTACGTCCACTATACTACTAAGCAACACCACAGCCTTCCTCGCCTTGGATTTAAAAATATGTATTTCTGTTAGAGTGTAAGTTTGATATACCCGTTCAGTAGTCGTCTACATTATCATCTTCATCATTAAGGCAAGTGACCCACATGTTATGCCCATTACTATAGTAATAATCACCAACACATATTCTTGCACGAACTATGATTCTTATAAATGACTTTGTCTATTAATGTCTAAGTTTCACGTGTTCAATGCAATAGTAGTCATTAGGGGCCAATGACCCATAATATGCTCCGTTCGTACTACTTTTAAATAACACGACATAAAATCTTCCTTGACTGCAATTTTATAGTAACAATCACCAACAGCTTTCCACATCGAATTGTGGTTTCTTTTTTTAACTATTTCAAAATGCCTCCCAAAAAGCGACAATCTATTGGGAAAATCAGCCTACAAACCAAGAAAGTTAGATTATTAAGGGCTGCTGAAACACCTGAGCAGCATCAAGACCGGCTTGAAGATCAGCAAATAAGGCAGTCTCAGACTAGGGCTGCTGAACCATCTTAACAGCGTCAATATCGGCTTGAACAGGATGAAAGAAGGCATGCTGAGTTCAGGGCTGCTGAAACACCTCAGCAGCGTCAAGACCGGCTTGAACAGGACGAAAGAAGGCACCCTGAGCTCAGGGCTGCTGAAAGACCTCAGCAGCGTCTAGATCGGCCTGAAATCGAACGTACGCGACTTTTCCAATCTAGGCAAACATTTAGGCAGTCTGATTTGAAATTAGAGGCATTTCAGTACGATCACACTTACGATTATGGAATACACCCCACAGTAACAATTGGAAAAATGGATGTTGTATGCCATCACTGTCTAGCCAAAAAATTCAGATCGGAGTCGCCTGGAATATGTTGCTCTAACGGGAAAATTAAGCTAGCCGCTCTAAATCCTCCTCCCTAACCACTTCTTTCGTACACGTCAGGAACGACTCAAGAATCTAAACACTTCCTGAAAAACATTAGGAAGTACAATTCATGCTTCCAAATGACTTCTTTCGGTACAACGGCAATAGTAAAAGAAACTGGTTTCATGCCAACTTTCAAAGTGCAAGGTCAAATGTATCATCAACTTGGATCAATTCTTTCCCTCACTAATGAGAATCCAAAATTCTTACAAATCTATTTTACGGGAGACGAACGACAACAAGCCGATCAACGTTGTAAAATTATCCCCAGCACCAGAAGGGAGATTGTTATAGCTCTACAGAGGTTGTTGCAAGAGCATAACAACTTAGTAAATATGTTTAAGACCGCCCTAGATCGAATGCCAACGGATGAATATAAGGTTGTCATATCAGCAGACAAGAGACCAGTAGGCGAACATGAACGTCGTTTTAATGCTCCGACCATTGACGAAGTGGCCATTGTAATGACAGGACAAGAATTCGAGAAACGTGACATAATCATTCATAGACGGAGTGATGTTTTGCAACGAATTTCAGAAACACACAGATCGTACGATGCCCTTCAGTACCCATTAATATTTTGGGAGGGTGAGGATGGGTACCACTTTAATCTGAGGCAAACTGATCCAATCAGTGGTGCAGCCACGAATAAAAAGATATCAGCTATGGAATTTTATGCCTACAGAATAATGATTAGACCAGGATCATCAAACCTTATTCTGAAAAGCGGACAACTCTTCCATCAATTTATTGTTGATATGTACGCCAAGATTGAAAGTGAACGCCTGCTCTACATCCAATTAAACCAAAATAAACTTCGAGTTGATGATTACATTCATTTGCGTGATGCTGTGGACATTGGAAAAATGGTTATTTTACCGGCAACATTTACGGGAAGTCCAAGACATATGCACGAATATGCCCACGATGCCATGTGCTATGTTCGGATATAGGGATGTCCGGATTTATTTATTACAGTTACATGCAATCCTGCCTGGACTGACATTAACCCACTTAGTGCCAAGCCATTTCCTGAAATACTTGCCTAGAATGCCAAGCCATTTTCAATGGTCATGCAGACTATTCGAAAAAAAATCACAAATACCACATTTCCAACGATAGAATCATTATTTTTGCTTTGCATTATAACCAATACCTCAGTCTTTCATACATTATGTTCATAAAAATAAATACTGCATTTAACCCTTTTTAATTGAGGTTATTCTCATAATTATTCAATTTTTTGAAAAATCCGTTTTGAGCCTAAATTAAGGACACCTAAGAGTCATATTCGAAAAAAAAACTACGTTTCCGGCTGTAGAAAGTTCTTAGATTGATCTGTAGGCAGAAACCGTCAACTAGAAGAAAACAACTGCACCGCAATTTTGGCGGGAACGTGCGTGATTGAGGGAGCGCATACGGAGGGCGTGAATACAAACTCAAACCTATCGCGTAACAGACTTCTAAGGAAAAAACCAAACACCGCACAGGCAAGCTTGAAACTTCACCTTTCCAACGGTATGAAATAATCACGGACATACGCCTACAGAAATCTTAAAATATAAGATAAACAGCGTGCCGATTCAATCGGCTTTGGCACTTTTGGCGCGAGCAGCGAGAGCCGATCTGATCGGCGCGTGGCACTGAGAGGGTTAAGGAAGAACTTTTCTGTGGCCAGGCACCTACTGATCGCCATGATTTGACAGCGAGAATTTTTAAACAAAAATTAGCCAAGCTCATGTATATAATAACCAAGAGCCATATTTACGGAGAAACTCGCTGTTGGATGTACTCAATTGAGTGGCAAAAAAGAGGCCTTCCACATGCTCACATATTATTATGGCTCAAAAGCAAGATACGTCCAACTCAAGTGGACAGTGTTATATCCGCGAGATTCCCAGTAAAGAACAAGACCCCATGCTCTTTGAGATAATTACAAAGAATATGATTCATGGACCATGTGGAGCTATCAACCCTAAGTCACCCTGCATGAAGGAAGGAAAATGTGGCAAAAAGTACCCACGAGAATTTACCCAGGAAACCGAAACCGGAGATGATGGCTACCCTCTGTACAGAAGACAAAAACCAGGAAACGGAGGCTATACTACAAATAATAATCTTAAAATAAACAACCAGTACAGACAAACTGAGGTAGACAACAGATGGGTTGTTCCATATTCTCCTCTACTTTCTAAAATGTTCCAAGCACACATCAATGTTGAATACTGCAATTCAGTGAAATCCATTAAATACATCTGTAAATACGTCAACAAGGGTAGCGATATGGCAGTATTTCAACTTGAAGGACAAACCAGGACTATCGATGAGCCTACACAATTTCAGTTGGGAAGATATATCAGCAGCAAAAAAAGCAGTTTGGCGTATCCTTAATTTCCAAATTCATGAACGTTATCCACCTGTTGTTCATCTCAGTGTTCACCTAGAAAACGGAAGAGTTTATTTCACAGCTGATAACGCCCAAGAAAGAGCTGTACAACCTCCTAACACGACACTAACAGCCTTCTTTCTTTTATGTCAACAAGATCCATTTGCTAGAACACTGATGTATGCAGAAGTTCCAAGATATTATACATGGAATGAATCTACCAGTGTTCTGCAAGAGGAAACAAGGTGCTTTAGTTCCAGAACATGATGTGCGTGCAAGTGATGCCTTAGGCCGGGTATATACAGTTCATCCCAACAACGCCGAATGCTATTACCTTCGATTACTACTTCACACAATTCGAGGGCCAACATCATTCAAATATCTGAAAACTGTGAACGGAGTAGAATGTCAAACATTCAGAGAAGCATGCCAACAGCGTGGCTTATTTGAAAATGACCAACATTGGGATATAACATTGTCTGAAGCATCCCTCACATCCTTTCCATCTCAACTAAGAAGTCTCTTTGCAATTATAATAACAACTTGCTCCCCATCAAACCCTTGCTCTTTGGGACAAATATAAAGAAAGCCTTAGTGAGGATAATCCAGCTTTGGATTTGAATTTTTCTCCTCAAGTACTTAATGAAGCCCTCATAATGATTGAGGATAAATGCAATGGCAAAACTCTCATACAGCTTGGTTTGCCAGCCCCCATACGCACTAATACTGACGTACTTGAAAGGGACATATTGAGAGAAAGAAGTTTCAACTCTGATGAGTTAAAAAGGTTCGTTGAAGACAAGAAGCCTCTCTTAGTTGATGACCAAAGATTTGCTTATAATGCCATAATGGACTTAATCAATAACGGAAATGGTGGAATTGTTTTTCTTGATGCACCGGGAGGAACAGGAAAAACTTTTCTCATTAATTTGCTACTTGCAGAAATTCGGGCACAGAACGAAATTGCATTCGCAATGGCATCATCAGGAATTGCATCCACACTACTCACTGGAGGTCGAACAGCACACTCAGCTCTGAATCTGCCATTAAATCTTGCGCAGTCAGAAACTCCAGTATGTAACATCAAGAAGGGCTCCGGAAAAGCTGAAATACTAAAAACATGCAAAGTCATTGTGTGGGATGAGTGCACTATGGCCCATAAGAAAGCCCTTGAAGCGCTTGATCGAACACTGAAAGACATACGAGGAAACAGTCAACTAATGCAGGGTGTCGAGCGATGACCTTTTCTCAAATTCCCGTATAATTCCCGTATTTCCCGTACGAAAATCCACCAAATTCCCGTATATTTTAGAACTCTCTAAGACTATGGTTCGCATACCGAATGGCTGAAAAATGTATCTTAAAACGCAAATCAAGATTTACTGGCGTAAGTAACTGAATTTTTGGAGATACTTCCGCAGCCCCCGGGTGATGGCGAGCTTTAGGCCTAATCCGTAGCGTGAGCAAAGCGAGCGCGAGTGAATTCTATCGCAGATGGGATGAGATGCTACGAACACAAATAAAATACCTTTTACCTGAGGAGAGCTGATATAAATGACTATTTTACTGAGGAGGACTGAGAGAGTAGAGAATAGGAGTGTCACATAAAAAATGTTCACGGGAAGTGACTGAATCGTAAGGTACCGTAACCGTATGGAGCTTCCACGAGTTAAAATGGCACCATAACACTAACAATAACAAAATGGCACCGAAGCTTATGCATAGCGAACTTCCGGTCCGCGAATCTCCATTTGATTTTCATTGGCAGTGAATCGTTCGTTCGTGATTATCTTCTTTATTATTTCGGATTGTGGTTCTGTTTTTATACGTTCAACTTATGACATAAGAACTAGAGGGTTGGCCTTTCATGAATATTCCAAAGACAAGTGTCTCCTAAAAGAATAATTAGTAACACTTCGCATCAGAGACGACCAGTACCCATGGAAAATATTACCGTAAGTTAATAAACCAAACAACTGGCGACAATTTTTTTAAATGCTCATTTACATCTTCACCCTAGTCTACGCAAAGTACCATACGGTAATCACTGAAAGGGTAGCGGGTTATGACCTCAATTTCACAAACGAACGAACCTCATTTTGCATGAATTATGGAACCCGAATCCTAATGGAGGTATGGATTGTCTGCATTTAGAAATATGTTAGTCAATAATTTAAAACAAGATGCCAGAAAACTAAATACAAAAAGCTGCGTGCCTACTGCGGTGTAGAGTTGATCCGTGAAAAAAAAAAAAAACTTCGCCAAGATTATACGACGTGCATTCAGTTAAATACAATCATCCAATTGGAGAAACACGTTCTTTGTCACGATCTTATAAGCAATTCAAACATACATAAACTGCTGTAATTTACGGGAAAATGTGCAACATTTAGAGACTACGAGTGTTGTATGTGGCACAACGTTAGCTGACATTTCGCATCATTAATACATAAGGAATGAACACATGCAGAGCTTTCTCACTGCACACAGCTGAAGATCATACATATCATTCTTGGTGCATTTTACGTTCCCTTAACAACAATTTGCTTATTACATGCAAGGAAAATTGTAGTACACAGTTCTCATTGCTTCCATTACCTGACTACTAAATCAGAAGCTGGTAATGCATAACCATACGCCGGTGGCGCGTCCTATGGCAAATGATAGATCGAAAGAAAATGTAAGCTCTATTGATGTCAGAAAAGTTGGATGGCGCAGCCACGCGGTAGAATGTTGAAGCTGTAACATTGTGACTGGTGAGGTTTATTTAGATGGTGACGCATTGACGTCGTGATGGAAACAGAAAGAAATTTGTCAAATTCGAGGAGGTATACGGTTGCAAATCGTATAAAACGGGTACGAAATATCTTCACTACTTTCCTGTACAAAAAGTTCAGAGAGAAAGATGGGCTTCGGCGCTGTCAATTGGAAAACTTGTTTCATGTGCAGTCTGCATTTTTGTGAAGACGACTTCTTTCCACCGGTACTGTTGATTATTGATAGTTATTGTCTCTAATTTGTATTCACGTGGATTTACCTACATCAAAAATACTGATAAACTTGTAGCCTATTACTTCTGTGCCGTACATAGAATGTAATCCGCTCTTCGTAAACTTATTTTAGGGGTTCTTCCGATTGATAATAGCCGAATGGTTAGAAAACTTAAGAAAAATTCTGTTCCTAGCCTTAATTTGCCAGAGAATTTATATTCTTGCCTTTGAACAGCAAGTATGTAGGTCATTGAAGTATGATTTGGCTTAAATTGTGTTTTGGCTATGATCTCCCTACTGTTGAATTTAGTTAATTAAAATGTAAAATCTTAGTTTTAAGTACCGGTTTGGTGACCCATCATCCCAGGCAGGCCGGTAACACCTATACTACTCAGGCAGATAGGTCACTTAGCCGTAATTTTGAAGTTATAGTGATGTTAAGTATGCATATGCGGTAATGTAGCAGGAGATTGGATCGGCCTAGGCTATTCTAATTTTAATTAGTTCCCATTTCAGGGTTTTTCAGTTTTGAGTGCGAATAGTTGGTTTGAAAGTTGTACAACGGTAAGGAGAGTATGTTTTGTATAGGTTTTAATTGGTATTATGGTTTATGTCGAGCTGAGGAGTGAATTTGGTTTGGCTTAAAGTGTAGTTTTTGATCTGTTCCGTTTGCTTATGACAAGTTCAAATGGAGACTCCATCTTTGATAAATATCTGTATTTTAAATATTTAATTAAATATATTGATAAAGAGGATGCCTCCATTTTAACTTGCCTGTGACAAGAGATTGATAAATTAATATTCTTGCCTTTGAACAGCAAGTATGTAGGTCAATATTTGAAATATTGAAGTACCGTATGATTTGAGCATCCCAAGTAACGCTTCTTTGTACCCAAAACATTCATGCAAATTCAGGGTTGCTTGATTAAATGTATTATCAGAGAGTCTTCCTTTGTGTTATGTGAGATATATATATATTGTGAAATTAATAAAAACATCGATACCCGCTAGGCTCCCAAGTACAGGCTTCATATAGCCTATGTAACAGCAGACAGTAAATTAACTATCTACATGTGGGTAATATTTTTAACTGGTAGTAATATTAGGCACTGCATTTAAATTGATTATAAATTTATTTCTATCAATGAAAGAAAATGTGTAGTATTTTGCCATCATAAATTAGAAGCCATAACAAACGCACACCCAATTACTTCACGTCACTATCTCACCGCCATATTGCAAACAGCTGACCGTAAGCTCCTCCCCCGTTTCGGACGTCAATAGAAGCCCGGAACAAGGCGATACAATTTTCTACAATACTGAAAATAGTCAAAATACCCTTTGTAATAATGAATAATAATGTTGGGGGTCATGTAGTAATAGATGTTACCCACCCACTATCCCTCTTTAGATCACGACTTTGATAGTAAAATTGGAGGTGTGTCCGCTATTACACGCGTAAATTATGGGACAAATACAGTATCGCTAACCCCGCGCATTCGGTACTGACAGCCTTCATGTCACTTTGCCCCGCCTTTCCTCTCCGCAACCCACGGTCGCCACATAACAAGACCCTACGTCCAACCGCCACACGGCAAGAATTCTGAGCATGCTTCTCACCTACACCCTGTATTTCGAAGGAAACAACGCGAAGGATATGTCGGGAGCTTGGAACAGCTGAGCGGTGTTGCAAATTTTTAGTGTTGTTGTAAATCAACTGATTCGAATAATACACAGCGCTACACTTCAGACATTATTTCTGTACAATTATACGTAATATATATAAAAAAAAGATCCTGAGTCAATCCCGAGGACATTCAAACAGAGAAATACGATACTTTTAGATGAATAAATAAATTACACACCGAACCTATGCTACCTTTATCATCGGTATTCAATTCACTAAATACGACAAAGAGGGCAAACACTCTACAGCTAATGAATATAAAAACATTCACCATGCAATGATTATCCTTTAACATGAAACAAGAGTCTGTGTGGAGGTCGTTCACAGCTTACTACAGTAGTCGACAGATAACACCATGCACACTCACTGAATCGCGACTCTACGGTTAATATTAGCTTTCGTGATAATATAAAAGTAAAGTTAAGGTAAGGTAAAGACATATTTAGCACTGGGCACTCAAACAAGCCGCTCTGTGGCGATATTATTTCCGTGGTTTTATATTGTCGAGTTGTAGGCTATTGAATGACAGACTGTATTTTGAACGCTAAGACGGGAAACAATAGCCTGTGCTCTATTATCGATTGACGCAAGCGAACTGACACCAGTAAATAAATTATACTCAGTCACTTGGCAAGGGTTTCTTTGACACTCTCCATCCCTTCACTGTCCCTATCATCATCACCACCATCATTGTCTTCGTCAGAGCTTGATGAATTGCCAAGGTTAATAATCATTCCATCCACCGCGATATCGATACCGCCTTCAGTATTTCTTTCTGTACATGCTGTACGGGATGTGTCCAGTCCTCGGGTCGAACTTTGGCGAAGTAAAAGTAACGAAACAATGACAATGAAAGGAAATCCGACACAGACAGTGGTTAACAAGCGACTGAAACGATGCCAGCCCATACGAGAAGAATTCTGTCACTTATGTGGTGAATTTTGTAGCCACATGTTGGTGACGGGTGTTTGATATTAAAATGTCGAGAGCTGTGAGACATTGTTTGTAGTTTTTGAATTTTATGCATGTGTGACGCATTTGCATTGAGTGTTTGCACCGACTTTAAAACAATTTGGTATGCGAAAGTAGACCATGGAAAGGCTAAAAAGAGTAAAATTCCACACGCGACACGCCGCGAATACTTTTTAATTTAGCTTTATTTTATCAAAGTAGATAATAGAAAATAAAATAATGCAAAACGAGATTAAATAAGTCACTTTGACAAATACAAGATTATTACTAGGAACTTCAGTTATGCACAGCACAAAATTACGTTCTTTTGGCAGTACTAATTTCAGAATAGGAACTGTATTCTAGTCATACACAAAATAAAATAAGTCACTTTGTTACTACTAGATTGTGGTTAGGAACTTTAGTCACACAAAATAAGATAAAACAAACAATATTCAAAGCTTCACTAGGGAACTCATCTGCTCTTCAATTTTCTATGCTTCAGAACGGGCGTCGTTCAATATCTTTTTTTTTTCAATTACTGGAGATCTTTCGTGCCTTTTCTATCGACTGCCACCTTAGCCGTCGCTTCGCACCTGTTTTGCTTCCTTGAACAAGGCGTAGGAGTTTCGTGCAGTATGGACTCTTGCTCACGGTTATCTTTTCTACTGCACCAGCTGCCATCACAGCGTCCTGATCAGTAAGCATTCCAATCGGACTTGCTTCTTTGTGATTGACGATCATGCACTCCTTGTTCAGGGAGAAACCGCTGTCAAGAGCTGCATTGTTGTGATAAAAAAAATCAGTATCATTTTAACGAAGGTTGTGAGAACGTTTTTGGCAGGAACTGAGGAAGGTGCTGAAGCCACTAATTCAGACCACAGCACGTCGAGCCGTGGCTCTTTTCCGTCGAACTGCTTCAAACGCCAAGTGACGGAGGGCAGTCTCAGAAGTGCGGAGTAGCTGCTCTTGATGCGGTCAGCCATTGCGCCAGAAATCAAATTCTTCTGATTACAAAGAATTTCCAGGGCAATGACGATCCTAACTTCTTCCAACTTAGGAGTCTCAGCGACCCCTATAAGGTATAGGCAGGAAAAAGCACGGGTCATCTTGTGAGCAAGAGATGGCCTCTCTTTGATTTTTTCAGCCATAGGAAATTGCGAAATTGCAGCACATCCGCGTCTCGAATTTTCTGAGATCTTGAGTTGTTAGCTTCTTTAAGGGCTGCTCTTGTCGAGAAACCCAGGTCTCCTCTGTGACTAACAATGCGGATTGATTCCTGTATGTCATTGTCAGCAACGAGCGCGGCGCGCGTAGCCCTGCGCGGAGAGGGTACGGCCGGCGGTCGGCCGGACAAAGCATGCATTCGACGTTGGCTGCGTTCTCATCCCGCTTGGCGCTCTATCGGTGGCGCAAATTGCGAGTGGCAGCGCGGTCTGCAGGCGAAATAGAAGACTGAGCGGGAGGACTCTACCTAGCGTTCGGGGGCTAAGAAGTCAGGCATTATGAGACTTTTCAAGATTTCCCGTATCAAGTGCGAATTTCCCGTATAATTCCCGTATTTTTCCCGGGTCACTAAAATTCCCGTATAATTCCCGTATTTCCCGTATTTCCCGTATCGCTCGACACCCTGCTAATGGGAGGAGCTGTTATAGTTCTGGCGGGTGACTTTAGCCAAACATTACCAGTTATACCACGATCAACTCCCGCTGATGAACTCAATGCTTGCCTCAAAGCATCGTATCTGTGGAGACATGTTTACAAAATGACACTGACGACCAATATGAGAGTCCATTTACTAGGAGATGTGACTGCACGGAATTTTGCGCAACAACTCCTGCATCTCGGTGATGGTGATTTCACGCGTGATGCGACAACCAATCTCATTTCTTTCCCGTTCGACTTTTGCGAACTGATGCCTTCAGTTCAGGAAATGATGAACGAAGTATTCCCAAATATTCCTGGAAATTATAAAGACCATCAGTGGCTTAGCAAGCGAGCAATTCTAGCGCCTAAAAACGAAAGTGTACACAAAATAAATATTCAGATCCAAGATCATCTTCCTGGCCCCAGTAAGACGTACGAATCTATCGATACTCTTCTGGAGACCGAACAGGCTGTATTTTACCCTACTGAGTTCTTGAATTCTCTGGAACCACCTGGATTTCCACCACATAAATTAATACTAAAAGCTGGATCATCAATACTGCTATTGAGTAATATCGATCCACCAAAACTGTATAATGGAACAAGACTCTGTGTGAAAAAACTCATGCCAAATGTAATAGAAGCGACAGTATTGACTGGCCATGCCAAAGGAGAAGATATCTTCATTCCCCGGATTCCTATGATCCCTACTGATATGCCTTTTGATTTCAAGCGACTGAAATTCCCTGTGCGTCTTGTATTTGCAATGACCATAAACAAGGCCCAAGGACAGTCACTCAAGGTAGTAGGCCTTAATCTAATAATAAACAAAGTTTTTTATGGTTCCGCCTAGTCAATACTTGTTTTATTAAAGATTTTATCGTGACATAATCACTTGTCTTTACGTATGTTGGTACATGTTTCGGTGTCTTGTAACATTGACACCTTCATCAGCCTACGGTTTTGGAAACACTCAGTGATATTAAAATACTTATTAAAATAACACACAGATGATTAAAATAACACTTTAAAAAGTTTTTTAAAACACTGGCATAATGAAAGTACATTAAAAGTCTTGGAAAAAGGCTTGGTGCACTGTTTTCGTTTCCAATGTCCTGCTTCCGATAATAACCTCCGAAAACCAGTAAGAGGTGACCATTCATAACTGGAAAACATACGTAAAGACAAGTGATTATGTCACGATAAAATCTTTAATAAAACAAGTATTGACTAGGCGGAACCATAAAAAACTTTGTTTATTATTATATTCTGACATTACGGAAAAATGTGCGACTTTAAAAGTCAAAAGTCAAAAAGGCCTTAATCTGGAAAGTCCATGCTTCTCTCATGGTCAGTTATACGTAGCTTGCTCAAGAGTGGGCACACCTAAACATTTATTCATTTATACACCAGAGGGAAAAACAAGGAATATCGTTTATCCTAACGCACTCCAATAATTTCCATGTTACCTACATACATGTTAGTATTTATTAAATAACTGCTAAGTGAGATTAAATATTTCTCTGAAGTTCAACCATTACATCGTATATTAGGCCGTGTTACTTTGCGTGTTATCTGTCTCGGATACTATTTAATCTACTGTCACTGTATTCATTTATGCCAATGATCCGGTTCCTCTTCCTGAGAACCTGTACTGAAACATGTAAACCAGTCACGTAGAAATTTCACAGCGAGTGTTATGGTATATCGTACATCTCTTTTCTATTTTATTCCTCTCATTCCTTTAACTTATATTTTTTTCCAATTTGTTGATAAGTTACATGAGCCAGTGGTCGCTCCTATTTGCATCATCACTATGTAGATGTTTTTCGTCAGAAGAAGAGACAACTGGATGCTCAGGAATGTTAACGATATATCGACTGTAAAATCTGGAAGCTTCTCTTGGAGGAATTGCTTCGGACATTTATCGTACAGGTGAAACCATAACAAGACGAAACTTTTACCAGATAGCGATCTAAGTGGGAGCTCTTTGGCAAAAAATAATCAAGTCTTTCCCGAAATGTGATTCCTAAAAATAACTTTTTCTATTATTTTCTAAGTTTCATATGTCAGTTCTGTAGTAATTTTCAATATCATCCTGATCATTAGGGCAAATTATCTACATGTTACACCCTCATTGTCATTGGGGCAAATGACCTTGATTTTAAGTCCGTTATATATCTAAACACCACCACATAAAGTCTTCTACGACTGAGATGTCACGATTTCTGGGACCACTAACGACATATCTCGACTCGGACAGAAGACAAATATCATGAGAATGATCATTATTTTATAGAGCCTTCCCATAATGACTTAAGTATAAACATTGTCACTGGGTTTGATAACGTAGGTTGGATAATGTAAGAAATGAATACATAAATAAATTTATCACGTTGAGTGTTAAGGAGACTTTGAGATAGTATCATCATTCCACCGGGCGAAGCCGGGTACTACTGCTAGTAATAAATATAATTATCATGATCAGGATAATCATTTATTGGCGAAGTGGATCCAATGTTTTCGTTTTGTGGGATCATTCCAGGTATTTTGATTTAGGAATTTGTATCCAATTGTGGGCACTTAATTTTTGTTGAACCAAGTGCCACCTTCTTTATTTTAATCCAAAGTCTTTTTGTGGATTATCAAGATCTATTTGACGACATTGCCATTTTTAATTATCATGTTCATTCTTTGAATACATTTTCTATTTTTCTGATTTTAAATTTATTGTGTGATGCTTTATAGAGGTGATGGAAGGTCGCGTTAAGAAGGCCATCGCTAGGTATTTCTAGGGTATATCACACTCTTGAGATATTCCTATTGGTGGAATCTTGTGTTCACTGAGCTAGGTCTTTTTCTTTGAGCCATGGTCTTTCTTAATGCAACCTGTTAGGATTACTGGTCCCCTATCATCCCTTTACTTGATGGTAGGATCTGGGGGGTTTTCTAGCCGGGGATTTTCAGGTTCTACGATCCAGCTGCCATCGAGGGATTTCAACAGATAATGCTAAGTAATACGGGTACAGTACCATCCCGGCATTTGCCTGAAGACGAAGTGGGAAACCACGGAAAACCACTTCGAGGATGGCTGAGGTGGGAATCGAACCCGCTCTACTCATTTGGACCACCCGTGGCTGAGTAGATCCTGTTCCAGTCCCCATACCACTTTTCAAATTTCGTGGCAGAGCCGGGAATCGAACCTCGGACCTCCAGGGTTGCAGCTAAGCACGCTGACCACAACAGAACGGAGGCGACGACTTTATCCATACCTAGTAATATTATCAGGTTTTGGGTTGATTTTCAGCCGCACTAGTGCAGAGTTAGCATTTTTATTCCTTATTTAAAACTACAGTACTTTTCAAGAAATAGTAAATCAGTGGATCGCGGATGGTGTGGAGAGGTGCAGGGGTTTCCAGACCGTGCATACTAACAGAACCAAATACATTGGCCGTCAGTTAATACGCACGTCACGCTACTTTTACATTTAAAACCAATAAACTTTTAATATTTAATTGCCAATATCCCAATCTGTTAATATTAGACTTGATCATGGAAACCAATATCAGATCGGCACATTGGTGACCGGTGAGCTTATTTCCTGGAGGAACACAGCCACCAACATGTGAATTCATCAGTCGTGTTACTTCTTTTATGTTCGACGATGTTGAAATGTAAACATTATGTGTCAGAAAACTGTATCATAATGAGGCTCATTATAATACTATTTTTCATTATGAAACAGTTTCTCCCACCAATCAGAGCTCAAGAAACAGTTGTTTGACCAATTAGGTAAGGATACCTTCGCGCATGCGCTCAAAATGTCTACATAAATTAGCGAAAGTGCACCGGGCGTATGTTTGCGTAAATAAACTGGCGAATATGAGACTAGAAATAGCACTGTATATACCTATAGCACTGCATATACCTTAATATTCCTAACTCCAATTTCAACACAGCGCATTGCTTTTAAACGACTTCAGTGACAGTTTGACTGAACGCAGATGCACATCGGCAGGCTGTAAACATTGCCAAGCACACAGAGCGCATGCGTCGGTCGGTCAGAGCACTTGGAAAATAGAGATATCCTACCCAGTGCTTGCACTCTGATCACAAAATTCTAGTGACTGAATCTCAACAGATATTTATCAATATTTATGTTATAACATATAATAAAGTTATAATTATCGTCGAGCAAAAACAGTCGTATGCAACTCGCCTATAATGGTAATTAAGACACTCATATGGAAATTATAAAACTCGCTTATGCTCGTTTTTTAAACATACTCGTGTCTTAATTATTGCCATTATAGGCTCGTTGCACAATGTACTATTATGGGCTTGGAATATCTTGGTCATCACCTCCGTGTATTTGCGTGTTTGTAATTGTCTGTTAACCTGTGTTTCTATGATGTCTGTAGGAGAGTGCATAACTGTAATTATTACAGTTAAGGATAGGGTGGGCACCTCAGGACTTGAATTAAGGTACTATTCCAGTATTTGCCTAGGGGAGGACTGTGGGAAACCACACATGGATACCTACTGACACCGCCGGGATTCGAACCTCCGGACTTGCTGCAGCTCCCATCAGGATCGTAATGAGCCATTTAACGCGCACGGCTACTCCGCGGGGTGGTAGTTGAGACCTTTGCTAATAGTTGTTCCTATGGTACAGAAGACTAGGAGAGATAGAGATATGAAGACATTCGAAAGGAAATGAATGTACAGGGGCTGAATGATAAGTTGGAGCAGAACAGATTGAGATGTTATGGATATGTGAAAAGGATGAATGATGAAAGAATGCAGAAACAAGTGATGGAGAAACGGATGACTGGAAAGAGAGGACGAGGAAGACCTAGAGTACGGTGGATGGATTTGGTGAAGGACAGTGTGAGAGAACAGAACCTGGAGTAGAGTTCAGTGGTTGAGGAAGGACGGTGGACAGACAGACTGGAAAACGGAAATTGATGATGATGATGATGAGGTACACTTTTTAATTTTCTACTCCCTCATCTCTATCTCACTTTATCTGACTTTCAATAATCCCTACAACAGCCAGTCTCATCCTACTTGCTAACTCAGTAGCTTTTTTCCTTCCATAATCTCCCTGAATATTAATAGCACCCTATCGAATACAAGTTCAATTCCTGTTCATATCCAAGGAGTCTCTGATCTGTCAGATGGAAGTGGGAAGTCAGTCCCACAGGTTCGAAGCTTGCTCAAAATATTTTCAGCACATTTCCAGAAAGTACAAGTGGAAAGAACAAGTGAAACAGGTTTCTTTCCTCACTTACACAGGGCCCGTGTTCACTTCAGGGAACAAACCGTGGGTAGTCCTAGCTGTGAATAATGTTTTTAGTTTTACGTCCCTTTTAACACCGCAGCATTTAGTGACACCAGAGTGCTAGAATTTGACCCAAAGAGATCTCTAACGTGCCAGCAAATCTACAGGCATTGCTCCCTCATATGCTAACTGACGGGGCCAGGACTTGATCCTGCAACCTTGGGCACTGCAGGCAAGAACGTTACCACTATGCCACGCAGTCAGTAGGGACGAGGTGAATTATCTCCAGGCACACACTAAATATATGTTTCACTGCAATTGAACACAAATATACGTTTAGGACTAGAACAGAGAGAGAGAGAGCACTTACCAAGTGTATAAGTTTTATGGTAATACGTGCACAGATATGCATTACAATCTGAACTATTGGGCTACTATCCCATGGCATGTTGCCTGTTTCCAAATAGTAGCTCTGAAACATATCAAGAACAGTAAACCATTATAATGCATCAGTAAATATATATATTAACTTCCCTCATTGCCACAAAATGAAGTACAAAATCAAGTACACAAAATATTTTAAAAAATCGTAAATTACTTGCAAAGGACAAAAAAAAGGCATTCTTCATAACATTCCAGAAATTTTAAAAAAGCAATCTATTAAAATTCTATATATAAGGAAAAAAAAAAAAAAAAATCCACAGCCTGCTTCCAGTCTCCGACCGGGTCAGGAATGGAATGAATGAAGCCCCCAATCTAGTGGCGAGGATATGGACTGTGCCGGCTGCTGAGGCCTGACGCACTCCTCTGGGGCAATGATTAAATGAATGACAGATAAAATGAAATGATGTGGAGAGTGTTGCTGGAATGAAATGTTGACAGGGAAAACCGGAGTATCCGGAGAAAAACCTGTCTGCCTTGTTTTGTCCAGCACAGATCTCACATGGAGTGACTGGGATTTGAACCACGGACCCAGCGGTGAGAGGCCGGCGTGCTGCCGCCTAAGCCACGGAGGCTTCTATATATATAAGGAAAATAAACATTTAAATCACAAAACAGGATCAGTAGTATCCTAGATCTAAAGAAATTAGTGACCAGTTGCAGGGCCAATGATAGGGACACAAACTAGACTCTCTGTAGGAGAGTGCATAACTGTAATTATTACAGTTAAGGATAGGGTGGGCACCTCAGGACTTGAATTAAGGTACTATTCCAGTATTTGCCTAGGGGAGGACTGTGGGAAACCACACATGGATACCTACTGACACCGCCGGGATTCGAACCTCCGGACTTGCTGCAGCTCCCATCAGGATCGTAATGAGCCATTTAACGCGCACGGCTACTCCGCGGGGTGGTAGTTGAGACCTTTGCTAATAGTTGTTCCTATGGTACAGAAGACTAGGAGAGATAGAGATATGAAGACATTCGAAAGGAAATGAATGTACAGGGGCTGAATGATAAGTTGGAGCAGAACAGATTGAGATGTTATGGATATGTGAAAAGGATGAATGATGAAAGAATGCAGAAACAAGTGATGGAGAAACGGATGACTGGAAAGAGAGGACGAGGAAGACCTAGAGTACGGTGGATGGATTTGGTGAAGGACAGTGTGAGAGAACAGAACCTGGAGTAGAGTTCAGTGGTTGAGGAAGGACGGTGGACAGACAGACTGGAAAACGGAAATTGATGATGATGATGAGGTACACTTTTTAATTTTCTACTCCCTCATCTCTATCTCACTTTATCTGACTTTCAATAATCCCTACAACAGCCGGAGGGTAGTCGCTCTGGGTTTTAGATTTATCTTTATCATTTTGAACTTCCTGCAAAGTCATGGCCATCTCAATTCAAATACAAGATTATCCTGCCACTCATCTCTGGTCTACTTCCAATACACAATTAATTCTGGTTAATGACTCCAGATTACGCAGACAATTAGGTAAATGACTGGCTAGATTATTCAAAGCAAGCTAAAATTTAACTTTCGTCCATGTCCATTTTCTATAGAGTTATATCTCATTTAGACACGGCATGTTTGTGATCCCAATTAGGTGTAAATCCTGATTAAGTCAGGATGAGTAAACGCAACAGAATTTCATTATCTAGATTTAGAGTGCTCCAAACAGGATTAGTTCCCACAACTAGATAAATTTGTTTGTGGCCAATGCAATTGTCAAGTGCATTCTATCCTCCAGCATTAATTGGAGTAGGATTTTTAAAAGCATAAGGTAAGCAATGTTGGCCATAATGGTTTTAACTGTGTTTGTTGTTATCAGAATATGGAGACTGCGAGTCATCTGATGAAGGTAGGAGAACAAAGATATTGGTATTTAAACACAGATAAATTCTTGTGTTGGGAAAGTTGTTGAAGACGAATAATAAATACATGATACCGTATTTATTGTCACAGGCATAGAAGAGATTCGGACAAAATGAACAGAATTTTATTTAATAAAGCTATAAACCTATACATATATATTTAAAAATATATTTTTCCACACTGTTGTTGTTGTTTCATTTGAGGGGCTTGGACATCGTGGTCATTTAGCTCGGTGTACTTAGTTATTTTTGCTTTAAGGGGTGGAACAGCTAAGTCATCTGCCCCTGAAGCCCGGTGTGTGTGTAATTTTGTCCTATAACCTCTGTTATTGTAATGGCTGTATTAATGTATTTGTATTTTAGGTGAGGAGGTGGCTGTGGCCCTACATCCCAGCATTTGCCTGGAATAGAACTGATGAAAACCACAGAAAACTACCTCCAAGATGGCTGGTGTGGGAATTGAACTCAGTTCTTCTTAGTTTTGTCTCACGAGGCTGAATGTGTCCTGTTTCAACCCTCAAACCAGATTTAAATTTCTTGACAGAGCCGGGAATAGTGCCCGGACCTCCGTGTCGACAGCCAAGAATGCTAGCCACTACACCATGAGGTGCTTTTTTTTTATCCATACCATTAGAATATCTTCAATATCTGCTCAAGCTATTTTATTTAATGAAATACATACATTAGTAGACTCAATCCTGTAAAAATTAACTCAAAACACTCTAAGATTACCGTACAATCAGCTTGATTACTCATGCTTCAAAGATCCTGTCTAGAATAATTTACAAGAGGATTGAAAGCCAGATAGAAACGGAGTTGGGTGAAGACCAGTTTGGTTTCAGGAGAAATGTAGGAACAAGGGAAGCTGTACTAAGTCTTAGGCTGATTTTGGAAGGTAGAATAAGGAAAGATAAGAGAACGTTCATGGCTTTTGTAGACTTAGAAAAGGCTTTTGATAATGTTGATTGGACTAAAT
Source organism: Meconema thalassinum (assembly GCA_946902985.2). Classification (NCBI taxonomy): domain Eukaryota; kingdom Metazoa; phylum Arthropoda; class Insecta; order Orthoptera; family Tettigoniidae; genus Meconema; species Meconema thalassinum. The sequence continues at coordinate 1,038,369,935 of OX336388.2, read as the reverse complement.
TGTTTGACATTTTGAAATCGATTGGAATAAAGTACAGGGATAGGAGGGTGATATACAATCTGTACAGAAACCAGACAGCAGTCATTCGAGTTGAAGGACATGAGAGAGAAGCTGGTATTCAGAAAGGTGTAAGGCAAGGCTGCAACTTATCACCCATACTTTTCAATCTTTACATTGAACAAGCAATGAAGGAAATTAGAGAAAAATTTAAAGTGGGAGTGAAGATTCAAGGAGAAATAATTTCAACTCTGAGATTTGCTGATGACATAGTCATCTTGGCCGACAAGCCTGAGGATTTGAATGAGTTTTTGAATGGTATGGACTCCGTCTTACGGAAAGAATTCATGATGAAAATTAATAAATGTAAAACAAAAATACTGGAATACAGCCGGAATAAATCAGAAACCTCTATGGAGATCAAATTGGCAGGTGAAAAGCTGAAGGAAGTAGGAGACTTCTGTTACTTAGGAAGCAGAATAACCAGTGATGGACGAAGCAAAGAGGATATAAAAAGTAGGTTGGCTCAGGCAAAGAAAGCATTTCTACAAAAAAAGGAATCTGCTGACATCGAATATAGATTTAGGTATTAGGAAGTCATTTTTGAAAGCCTTTGTCTGGAGCGTGGCGCTCTATGGAAGTGAAACTTGGACTATTGGTGCAGCAGAAAAGAGGAGAATTGAAGCATTTGAAATGTGGTGTTACAGGAGAATGATGAAGATCAGATGGGTAGATAGGGTTACAAACAAAGAGGTATTAACGACGAGTGGGAGAGGAGAGATGTTTCTGGTGACTGTTAATGAAGAGAAGAGATAGGTTGGTAGGACACATACTAAGACACCCAGGAATAGCAAGCTTAGTTATGGAAGGAAGGGTCGAGGACAAAAACTGTAGGGGTAGACCAAGGTTAGAATATGTTAAACAGATTGCCTCGGATGTAGGGTGTCGGAGCTATGTAGAGATGAAACGATTAGCTCAGGACAGGGAGGCATGGAGAGCTGCATCAAACCAGTCAAAAGACTGAAGACTCAAACAACAACAACAACTCTAAGCTAGGAGTAACATACCACTCCTTCTTACTCCTGAAATAAATTACATGAGATTAATAAAACACTATGATGACCAGTTTCGATCGTCAAGCGATCATCATCAGATCCATTACACTTAGGCTACAAAATCTATGTTTGAAATACAGGTGAAAATATTTACAATATGTACAATTATTTAGTTGCAGTATTGGTACTGCAACTGTCAGTGTATGCTAAATGCAGTATATATGTTAGGTGAAATGCCAAATGGTGATAGCTATCCGGAGATTGTACTTTAGAGAGATTATATGGTTGTAAACTATGGTTAAACTATAAAATTTTTAGGCTGACTACTTATCTGATTGTCTTCCGTACTACAGCTACTCGCAGTTTTCGTGCTCACTGGAACTCACTGTGCGGTCGACTGCGGTGGTTATCTTAACGACTGGTTTTTCCCTGCCTTCTCCCCCCTGCCCCTACGTGCTGTGGGGAGTGATAGCGATGTGTTTATGTGAGGTGTTGCCAACCTAGATAAGATGTATGTTATTGAATGAGGTGGGTCTACAACTATTAAAGACCGTGGATTAGCCCTCGCCACGCGTGGAGCATAACCCATTCGAACTAACCAATATTCCGATTATTGAAGCAATCAACACTATCGAAAACAATTTAAAATCCAACAATTCGGTAAAAGAAATTGAAGAGATTGTGAGATTACTGAGGGTCGTTCTCACCCAAAACGTGTTTCAATTCGACAATAAAATATACACACAGAGAGAAGGCCTAGCAATGGGATCGCCACTAAGTGGGTTAATCGCTGACATCTTCATCAATGCACTAGAAAATGCGTTCTTAGAAAAGACTTCAACAAAGGGAATAGTAATATGGAAAAGATACGTAGATGATGTAATTTGCATCTACGATACTGAACTAACAAGCGAAGAAACAATTCTCCAATCCATTAATAGCCTTCACCACTCTATCAAATTCACTAAGGAATCCGAAATAGACCGGAAAATAAATTATCTCGATATAACTATTGAACGTAAAGACAACGACCTTTCATATTCCATATTCCGGAAAGCAACACAAACCTCGCATGCAATCGACAATCAGTCTAATCACCCCAGTACGCACAAACTAGCGGGTTTCAATTCAATGGTGCACAGGGCTTTAAACATACCCGTGTCAAAAGACAACTATAATAAGGAAATAAGAACTATTATGCAAATAGCAAAGGAAAACAACTTCTCGCCAAGCAAAATAAATCAAATTATAGCCAAACATAAAAATAAAGATAAAACGATTCCCAAACCGGACAGTAATGAGAAAAAATTTGCGCGTTTCAACTATGTGAATGCGAATACATATAAAATCACTAACCTATTCAAAAAGCAAGGCATAAAGATAGCTTTCACGACGAAAAACACAACCGCTAGGCACCTCCTAAATAGTAATCTAAATAAACGTGACCCGTATTCAAGGTCAGGGATATATTCTATAACGTGCCAAGACACCGATTGTCAAGCTAATTACATCGGGCAGAGTGGAAGGCGAGTAGACACACGTTATAATGAACATAGGAATGCGATAAGATACGGAACACATTCAGCCGTGTGCAAACATATGTGTGACGCAGGGCACAGCTTTACCAACATAGAGTCGGACCTTAAAATAATCCATCTTGACATAAAGGAAGCAATCGAGATACACCTAGCCAAACGAAACAATCCCAACAATCTAAATGAACACAAGTTCATGGAGAGCTCACCCCTCTTCACGCTACTAAAAAACACACCCTGTCGGAAACAAAACACAATTTAGCGACACAGCCAAGCTAGATAAAAAAGGGGGGAAATTAGGGGGTTTTTAATAGGTAATTGTTATCTGGATCAGGTGTACGATGTACTTTTCTTCTACAATAAACCAAGGCCCATATTCGCGGCAGTATTAAAGGTGCCGGGATGTCCTCATAAGACCGTCAACGCTTAGTTCGAATGGGTTATGCTCCACGCGTGGCGAGGGCTAATCCACGGTCTTTAATAGTTGTAGACCCACCTCATTTAATAACATACATCTTATCTAGGTTGGCAACACCTCACATAAACACATCGCTATCACTCCCCACAGCACATAGGGGCAGGGGGGAGAAGGCAGGGAAAAACCAGTCGTTAAGATAACCACCGCAGTCGACCGCACAGTGAGTTCCAGTGAGCACGAAAACTGCGAGTAGCTGTAGTACAGAAGACAATCAGATAAGTAGTTAGCATAAAAATTTTATAGTTTAACCATAGTTTACAACCATATAATCTCTCTAAAGTACAATCTCCGGATAGCTATCACCATTTAGCATTTCACCTAACATATATACTGCATTTAGCATACACTGACAGTTGCAGTACCAATACTGCAACTAAATAATTGTACATATTGTAAATATTTTCACCTGTATTTCAAACATAGATTTTGTAGCCTAAGTGTAATGGATCTGATGATGATCGCTTGACGATCGAAACTGGTCATCCTAGTGTTTTATTAATCTCATGTAATTTATTTCAGGATTAGGGTATAACCCATCTCTTTTGGGTACATTCGTGTTGACCGACTGAAAAGCACTAAACTCTTGTTTAGTGACTTTAAGAACTTGAAACAAAAATTAATAATAATAATAGTTTTAATGCAGCCAATGGCCAATGAAAAAAGTAAAAAATACAATGCAGGTACTGTCAGTCGCTACAAAATTGCGTCAGGGAAGTTAATCTTCTTTTACAGTATGCCGCATGATATCAGTCACAGGGCTCGCTACACAATTCACATACGCATGTAGCTGCATTTGGAGTGTGAAAGTCTTTTCTTCCGCAACACCTGAAGTGAAATCCATGGACTGCGAAATGCGTCACAGTGTGTCGTAAATCGTAGTCTGCTCTCTTCCAGTCAGACGATAACATCGCTTCTGTCCCATAAATGTCCAACCATATTTATTTCTTTTTTAATTGAAATTCCGCAAGAAGTTCCTGATAGGCAGCGCTAGATGGAAGCTGCATTTGTAGTCTGATTTGCTCAATACAGAATGGCTCTGCAGTCAGCTCATACATTAGCCGGGACGGAGTAAATTTCCATACACACAATGCTTTCTTTAGGAATATAGACTTCACTTGGAAACAAAAATTAAGACAATGATGTAGTAGTCACATAAAAGAAACACCGTACCGGTATTATTAAATGAAGATAAGACATAGAAAAAATGTAATAATAGACCAGACGCAAAGCAGACCTCAGTCGTAAGCAGACAGCAGAACAGGTCACATACGATGCACAACTCCTGACAAATGTAAGTCATGAATTTAAATCATGGATTAAACTTACAGTTAATATACAAATATATACTCATACCATGTGTTTTCCATTTTAGATAACACAAAATACGCAAGTTACTCCTTTTGACATCTCAATCATAACAAATTTGTCAAGCATTCACAAAACAACAGGACTAAGTTCCATTCATGAAATAAATCAAAAAGAATCAACAAAAGAATAACCACAGATTGAATAAAATTGGACCATTGCAGCCAAAACAAATAGCTTCCTTATGTGCAACAATTTTATTATATGGGCTAGACCTCAATTTGAGGCATTCTCAACATTTTTATTGTAAACACGTAGAATGTAATCAGAACAATCTACTGCTATTTGCTTTTTTAGACATGAGATAAGATTCAAGCAAAGACATTTTAAGTTTATTTTTAGTTCATTGTAAAGAAAAAGTGTCTCCCATAAGTCCAACCCCTCGTCCACGTCGTGGGAGACGGGCAACGGCACAAAGTAGGGGATTGCCTGTAGGGGCGAAGTACAGTGGGGACTTCGTGTGCCCCGGGACCGTTACGGTAGCTGTGAAGGTCCTACAGGAACCCTGAAAAGTGACGGCTAACGGGGCTCTGGTGAAGCTACGATAGGCCCAGCAAGCCAGTAGTGGATAAAACCAAATGCTTTCAAAAATGGAACGAGCCTCGGACAGGATGGATTTAATAGACGACGACACGGCTGTACACACGGACTAAGATTTGGAACTTTAAACCTAAGAATGCTGACGGGGAAGGTGGAGGAGATAGTGGATATGATGGAAAGAAGGAAGTTGGATTTATTGGGATTGGCAGAAACAAAGTGGAAAGGGGAAGGAAGGAGAGTACTGAGAAAAGGCTATAGACTGTACTGGAGTGGGAACGAAGAGGGAAAGAGGAATGGAGTGGGAGTAGTAGTACGAGATGGTTTAAAAGAAGAAGTGAGGAGAATAAGTGATAGGATGATGAAAGTGAAAGTAGCACTGAGGGGAGAGACCGTAGAAATAGTGCAAGTGTATGCTCCACAAGTAGGCTGCGCTTCTGAAGAGAAGGAGGAGTTTGAAGAGGAATTGCAGAAGCAGCTGGTAGGAAGAAATATGATTGTTATGGGGGACCTCAATGCCCATGTAGGAAGAGAAAGACAAGGTTATGAGAGTGTTCTAGGACCAGAGGGTTGGGGTGGAAGAAATGAGGAAGGAAAGAGACTGTTGGACTTCTGCCAGAGGAACAGCCTGCTAGTTGGGAACTCCTGGTTTAAGAAAAGAGAGAGCCACACAATCACATGGTACAGTGATGACTTGACCAGGAAGTCGGTGGTCGACTATATACTGTATGAGAAAGAACTAAATAAGAACATCACGGACATCAAGGTTATACCATCAGAGAACCTGGATAGCGACCATCGATTACTGGTAATGAACCTGAGAGGGAGTAAGGAGAAGAAAGGGACTGAGAACCAGGAAAGACGTATAAGGATATGGAAACTGAAAGAAGGGGATAGAAGGGTCGAGTACCTCAAAATGGTAAAGGAAGGAATTCCAACAGATGAAGAAAGAGGGGTGGAAGAGGAATGGGCTAGATTTAAGAAGACACTAGTGGGTGCAGCAGAAGCAGTATGTGGGAGGACAAGTAGTAAGAAGAGGTGGAAGGAAACACCATGGTGGAATGAGAAGACAAAAGATATAGTAAGGGAAAAGAATAGAGCCTTTAGGAGGTGGTATCAAAATAGGACGGTAGAGACAAGGGAAGAGTACCAGGAAAGAAAGAAGGAGGCGAAGAGAGTGGTGGCTGAGGAGAGAAGGAAGTGGATGGAAGAGTGGACAAAGATGATGGAGGAGGATAGTGAAGGTACAAAAAAGGTCCTGTATGGGATGGTAAAAAATAAGAGGCGGAAGGATCCTACGGATTATGTTAGAATGGTGAACAAAAGGGGACAATAAGAGGCGGAAGGATCCTACGGATTATGTTAGAATGGTGAACAAAAGGGGACAAGAGATAGAAAATAGGGAAGAACTGAAGAAAATGTGGAAAGAATATTTTGAAGAACTTCTGAACCCAAATGGAAAAGATGGTGAGGAGGAAGAAATCAGGGAAGAGGAAGATGAACTGCAAACAGAAAAGGACTTAACATGGAAAGAAGTGGAAGATGCAGTGAACAAGATGAAAGGAGGGAAGGCACCGGGTGTGGATGAGTTGAGTGTGGAGATGGTGAGAGCAGCAGGAGAGGTGGGGATACAGTGGCTGTACCGAGTGATGAGGACAGCATGGAAGGAAAGGAAGACCCCAGAGGACTGGAAAAAAGGAATCATTGTCCCGATCTTCAAGAAAGGTAGTAGAACAGATTGCAGAAACTATCGGGGAATAACACTGATGAGTCATTGTGCAAAGATCTTCGAGAAAGTTTTGGAAAAGAGAATTAGGACAAGGATAGAAGGAGGGATGAGGGAAGAACAACATGGCTTCAGAGCAGGAAGGTCCACAGTGGATTTGATTTTTGCTGTAAGGCAGTTACAAGAACAGCACTATGAGTATGGAACAGATCTACTGATGGCCTTCCTGGACATTGAGAAAGCATATGACAGTGTATGCAGAAACAAAGTATGGAAGTCCCTGGAGGATAGAGGAGTAGAGAAATGGACTATAAAGAGGATAAAGGAGATGTACAAGGGAAGCGTGAGCTGTGTGAAAGTGGGAGGAGAGAGATCTGACTGGTTGGAACAAAGAAACGGCCTGAAACAAGGAAGTGCACTGTCACCGTTACTTTTCAGTGTGGTGATGGATGACATAATGACCCGAGTGGCACAAGTAATTGGGGACGGAAAGATGAAAGCAATGGTGTTTGCAGATGATTTGATGATTTGGGGAAACAAGGAGGAGGAGGTACAGGAACAGTTGGACGTGTGGGAAGGAATAATACAAGGATATGGGATGAAATTTAGCATAAATAAGAGTGAGATGGTGATCACAACAAGGAAGAAGGAAAGAACCACAACGGGAATAACAATTGGTGGGGAACAGCTGAAGAAAGTGGAGAGTTTTAAGTATCTGGGAAGCCTGATACAAGATAATGGAAGAAACGATAGAGAAATAAATGAGCGGGGGAGGCAGGCAGAAGCATTTCGGAGGAGTGTGAGAAGCATGTTATGGAGCAAGGATGTCCCTCAGAACAGCAAAAAGATCATATATCGGACGTACTATGTCCCTATCCTGACGTATGCCTCGGAGACCTGGGTTATGAAAGGAAGGGAGAAGAGCAAAATACAGGCCAGTGAGATGAGGTTCTTGAGAAGCAGTATTGGAGCTACAAAGATGGACAGAATAAGAAATGAGAGGACCAGAGAATTAATGAAGGAGGAACCATTACAGGATGGTATAGAGAAATCTAGACTTAGATGGTATGGACATGTAAAACGAATGGAGGAGAAGAGGATACCCAGGAGAGTACATGAGACGAAGTGGGAAGGAAAGAGACCGAGGGGAAGACCGAGAGACAGGTGGCTGAAGGGTGTGGAAGAAAGCGTGAAGAAGAGAGGAGAAGACTGGACAAGGGTGGAGGCTGAGAGATGGTGGGAAGACAGAAGACGTTGGAGAGGCTTGTGTTCCAAACAGACCCGGCCAGTGGCTGGAAACTGTGCAAGATGATGATGATGTAAAGAAAAAGTGTTTTGTAATTGTATAACTTACATTATGTCGTAAAATAAATTTATGTGGAAGATTTTACTGCAGTGTAGTAGAAGAAGTTCTGTAGACCGTAAAATGTACTAGCTCTAACGTAAAAAATTATATTGTATTGAAAAGTGGCCAAAAAAAAAAAACATTCAATACGGACAAATTATGACTTACGTCAAAGAAATACAAACACTACAATTCATTGCTTGGGAGGGGAAAAATAAATATTTTAACAAAGTATGAAAATTAGGTTGTGTAATGCACAAATAGTGCAAACCATTTAGATGGAAGTTAGAGAAATTAAATGTTTGATCCCAGCAGGGTTAAAAGGGTATGTGATCAGTTGGTGATATGCATGGAATACCTCTCTTTAGTTTTCTGGTACAGTATATCGTCAGAGAATTGATGCAACAAAACACCAACCATTTTTCTTGTAAAGATACATATTTTTCACACAATGTCACTGTACATTATTTTTTTATTGTGAAGAGAAATACATTCTACAGAACCTATGAAGTAAATTAAGAAACATGCAGTTAACCATGAATATGAAAAATCAGATCAACTTACAATAGCAATAAGGAAACTAATTCCAACTGCACTGATAGCCCTATGAGAGAAACTATATACAGCCTTGAGCAGTCGCTCCCAGTCGCCATCATATCGCCCTGTGACATGCAGCCGTTCTTCAGTCCAGTAAAATGTTCTCATTAAAAGTTCTTCCATAAATGCAAGAAGAATGCAGAAGGCACCGAAGGCAACTGTTCAAAACAAAAATGCAATATCGAAACAATGAATTCAACATTAAGATTATATAACAACTTAAATACTAGATCAGCCACGTCAGGCAGAACAGCACATATTGGTCGCTGTGAGCACCGTGTTGTTGCCGCAAACTACAACTCACTGTGATGTACGGCATAAATGAAAAAGGGTTGTACATGCGAAATGGTGAATGTCTCACGTTGTTAACTGTCACGGGATTAATAGCAGTCCACTATAAGTAACCATGTAGGCTACATTGTTTAGTAAAATTGATACACATACAGAATATGGAAACTCATTAGTTGTCTGAATAAATACATGTGACCACTCATAATATTATGGGCAGATGATCTGTGTACAAACTTAACAGAAATTAGTTAACCATCATCATACTAATATATAAAAATTAGATGGTGTGTGTGTCTGACTGTGTGTCTGTCTGTTACTCAATCACGCAAGAACCACTGGTCCGATTTAAATGAAATTTTGCATGGATTTAGCTGATTTACCAGGCTTACATATAGGCTACTTTTGATTTCGATATTTTGCACTATTTAAAAATGGCGACTATTTTAGCGACGTCACTACACCCTTTGGTTTTAAATTTCATATTTCCATTTCAAATAAAAAGAGAACGCTAAGAAATAGCAAACTTTTGATGGCACATACGAGCTTTAAAATTTAATTTCCTATCCGAAAGGTCCTTATCACTTTTCGTGTATCTCCAACGGTTAGCGAGTAAAACCCACATTTGTAACGTCACTACAACCTTTGGTTTCAAAAGTTCATATTTCTATTTCAAATAAAAAGAGAACGCTAAGAAATAGCAAACTTTTGATGGCATACACGAGTTTTAACATTTAATCTTCTATCCAAAAGGTCCGTATCACTTTTCGTGTATCTCCAACGGTTGGCGAGTAAAACCTAAATTTGTGCAATAAAACACAGTCAACACCGAGCGGTGCAGTATATCTCTACATATATAAAAATGAAAGTTTGTCTGATATTTTCAGAATTTCCACGGAAAATTGAGTTATTTACGCGTTTCAGACTGTTTTATGATGGATGCGCACGAAAATATTTTTTTGTCTCTGTTTGTCTGTGGACAACTTTGTTTCCTTATAACTCGAGAACGGCTGGGTGTATCAACGTAAAATTTGGTACTGATATCCATCAGAGGCACGACACTAATCATTGATGTAACTCTTCTCCGTACCTCTAATAAAAGGGGGCCTACCCCCTTAAAATATAATCTAAAATAGGCGTAGAAGGACGAGACAAAGCTCATTTTCATCCCCACAATGGGAGAGACAAAACTCAGGAAACCACATTTTAAGGCCCAAAAACCTACCGTTTTTGAGACATTCCCAGAAAACTAATTTCATTTAATAAACTAATGAACGAATGCAAGCCGGTAATCACGGCAACAGATTATCAGAGGTCCATCTATTGCTGTAAGACGCAATGCAATTCCATTAATTACATTAGTGTGAAACTTTGCCAACGGCAAGAAGATTATCACGGAACCAAATTAAGCTGTAAAATTCATCAATACTGAAACACAAACAAGTGACAATGGACACCCTTTGTACAGAAGGCATTCTACAATTCACGGTGGGCATTCCGTTGAAATTAACGTAACAGGTCGAGGACACGTTGATATTGACAACTGTTGGATTGTACCATACAACCCAGTTTTAACTAAGATCTTCAACGCACATCAATGTGGAGTATTGCAGTTCTGTTAAGAGCATCAAGTACATCTGCAAATATGTACATAAGAGAAGTGACCAAACTGTATTCAATCTGGTTAGGGAAGCTGCGCAAGAGATTAGACAAGATGAAGTAACTCTATACCAATCTGGACGTTACTTGAGTTCTAATGAGGCAGCATGGCGCATCTTTGGATTTTCGATTCACGAAAGAAATCCCACTGTTACCCATCTGAGTGTTCACTTAGAAAACTTCCAAAGAGTTCACTTCAATGAAAACAATATGCATGAAGTTTTAGAAAATCCAAAAAATACAACGTTAACTGCATTTTTTAAGCTATGCGCAAAATATGAATTTGCAAGGATCCTACTTTACAACGAAGTACCCCATTACTTCACATGGAATGCTTCGAGAAAAGAGTTCCAACGACGCCGTATTGGGACACCAGTGGAGAATCAAGCAGATGTAAATTACTCCGATGCTCTGGGCCGGGTGTACACAGTGCACCCTGCCAACTTTGAGTGCTACTGTTTACGTCTGTTACTTCACAGTGTATGTGGTCCTCCTTCCTTTGAAGACTTGAGGACTGTTCAGAATCAGACATACAATACATACAGAGAAGCGTGTGAAGCCCTTGGCTTGCTCGAAAGTGACGACCACTGGAAATCAACAATGCGTGAATCGGTTCTGACTCGATCTCCACAATGGATCAGACATCTATTTACAATCCTGGTGAGCATCTGTGGGCTGTCAAATCCCTTACAACTGTGGGAAACTTTTAAAGACGATATGTCCGAGGACAATATTGATTCGCTTTCGTCAAGAAGTTCCAGATCTCCCTTACAATGAGACAATTTACAATGAAGCCCTATTGGCTGTTGAAGCCTTGGTTTCAAATATGTGTGGCAGAGATTTGAGTTCATTCGGTCTTCATGCGCCTCAACGAGAAGGCAATCTCAACACTGAGGTTCTCAAAGAAATGTCTTACAATATTGCTGAGCTCCAAAACCACGTCCAAGATAATCTACTAAAACTTTCACCGGAACAACATGACGCATTCAATTTCGTAAGACGCAGAATTGATCAACAAAAAGGTACCATACTATTCTTGGATGCCCCAGGTGGAACAGGAAGGACATTTCTTCTGAATCTTTTGTTGGCACACGTTAGAAAAGAAGGCCAAATCACTCTTGCTGTTGCGTCCTCGGGCATTGCATCTACGCTTCTCAAAGGTGGTAGGAAAGCACACTCAGCGTTCAAACTGCCCCTAAAATTGAATTCTGGTGAAACCGTTTCCTGCAATATACGAAAAAATTTGGATCGTGGAGAAGTTCGACGCTGTACTCTTTTAGTATGGGACGAATGCACCATGTCACACAAACGTGATCTCGAAGCGCTAGACATAACACTTCAAGATGTCAGAAATAACCAAGATTTGATGGCTGGTTTGGTTGTTTTGTTAGCTGAGGAATTCATACAAACACTTCCAGTAATTCCTCGAGGAACACCTACAGAAGAAATAAATGCATGCATCAAAAAATCTGTTTTATGGAGTTTTGTCGAGAAAAAGCACATAACACAGAACATGAGAGTGCTTCTTCACAACGATCATGATGCTAAACTGTTTTCTTCTAATTTGTTAAACATTGGAAATGGACAGGTAACAGCTGATTGTCAACAACGAATCGACTTTCCACCAAACTTTGCCAGTATGGTTGCTTCTTCGGAGGAATTCATAGCAAGGGTATTTCCATCAGTTGCCGACAACTATTCTTCAGGTGAATGGCTATATAAAAGAACCATACTTGCTAAGAATGACACTGTAAATAGGATAAACAGTCAGATATTAACGACTATTCCTGGCAAAGCAACAAAATATCTGTCAATTGATACTGTTTTGGAAGAAGATGAAGCAGTTCAGTATCCAGTAGAATTTCTCAACACTTTAGAGCTTCCAGGTGTCGCTCCCCATAAACTTGAATTGAAAGTGGGAGTACCTATAATGTTACTGAGAAATATCGAAGCTCCACGACTCTGCAATGGTACCAGGCTCATAGTGAAAAGTGTGAAACAAAACATCGTAGAGGCAGTCGTTCTCACTGGATGTGCAAAAGGAGATACGGTTTTCATCCCGAGGATTCCTATCATCCCAACCAACTTACCGTTCACCTTTAAACGACTGCAGTTTCCACTTAAGCTGGCCTTTGCAATGACTATCAACAAAGCACAAGGCCAAACTCTTCAAGTGGCCGGCTTGCATTTACATCATCAATGTTTTATCCAAGGACAGCTTTACGTGGCATGTTCACGAGTATCGAGGAGCGACAATTTGTATATATACACGCCAGAAAACAAAGCTGTAAATATTGTTTACAAAAACGTTTTGTAAAGTCATCACACAATCAAGATTAAGATAAAATGTAAATATCACTTTCTAAAGATATACTGTACATATAAGGTATATATGTTTGCCACCCTCCCCCTGTCGAGAATAAATAGCCATTTAATTCCAAATCATTAAATGGTGAACTGACAGGCAAACACATGTAAATTGCAATTATTTTTAATCCAATCAGACTTATGAAATGCTGTCAAGCAGTCCCCGAATGGGCTAAGTGAAGAGGGCCGGGGGTTTTTAGTTGGTGGAAATCCAACTCCCACACAGAGTGGTGTCTTTGAAAGATTTTCCCCCTGCCGGAAAAAAAAAACCTACTATTATTCAATATTGCTTTAACTGTCACCTTCACATTTTAATTTATTTATGTCCCGTAGCGAAGCACGGGTACTTCAGCTAGTTCTGAATAATAATGATTATTATTTCTCAATTTAAAATGTTCTTTGCAGCAAAATGAAGCAATTAGTAGGACAAGTGAGAAGGATTAATTGGGTTTCAGCCACAAGATGTAGGCTGTAATATTGCAAATTTAATAGAAAATGCTGATTTTTAGGTAGATTTCATGAGAAAGCTGTCTATTGCAATGGGTGCCTTGTTGCAACTTCCAGAAAATGTCCACATATCTTCCTGTTTCACATCCCCTAGACCCCAAACCACAGTCAGTTCAAATATTTATATACAGTATATGTATCACTTTCTTGTGAACTCAATAACCATTGTCATTTTGCACCAATCCCTTTCAAATTTATACATAAAATACATCCATTTAAAATCTTGGTTGAGTTCGTTAATGGCCAAATCAGACCAAGGAGTGGAAATGGGAGGGGGGGCTTTTTCAAAAATATAAAATACCACTATAACTTGATTAGTATGTGAAATATCGAATCTAATCAAATTTTGTATTATTCTTTGGATAAGGCCCAAAAACTTATCTCTGTAAAGTCTTTTGATAGCACCAACCATTGACCAAAGGGATGGGAAAAATGGAGGTTTGAGAGAAAACAAATCGTACCTTAATAAGCACAATAAGCACAATATCAGGACCATTTAAAATGGTCAATAGTCCTCTAAAAATTAACTAAAACTTTTGTCTGAAATAATTTTTGATATGTAGTTAGTTGTTGTTTTAAGGGGCAGAACTACAAGGTCATCTGCCCCTAATTTTTGATATGAACCACCCAGGGATGAGCAAACAGTTTCCGGAATTATAAGAAGATAATATATGTTTATACGAGTGTGAATCAAATATAAACGGGAATTTGTATGTAATGTTGGTGTTAGTAATAAATCTGAGGTGGGGCATTGCCAGGATGTTGGTGGGGGTGTCCGAAGAAGGGGTTTACGCGCGCACGCATGGCGGGGAGCTGGGCTGCTTCAGCACGCTATGAATGAGCAACAGGTGCACACATCTGTAGCGCAACGCATCATTATCAGATTTCTTGCAAAAGAGAGCACCAAACCTTCTGAAATTTTGAGACGGCTCCGTGCAGTTTGGAAAAGAAACACAGTCGCAGACTCGAGGGTATGAGTGGGCTAAAAAATTTGTGGCAGGATGAGAAGCTGTGGAAAATGAACCTCATGAAAGGAGGCCGCGGCCAAGCATCACTGCAGACAACATTGTTGCCATTCGTGACATTATTGAAGAAGATCGGCACATAAACATTTATGAAATTGTTTTAGCCATAGGAAAAAGCGTATCGCAAAAAGCGACGCCGGCAACCGATCGGAAACCTCATTCTTCTCCACGACAATGCAAGGCCGCATACTGCAGCTTTAAAACGGGGAAAACAGGAGGAAATTCATTGGCAACTCTGAAACACACTCCGTACAGTCCAGCTTTATCACCCTACGACTACCATTTGTTTGGACCGCTCAAACAAGACCTAGGACGACAGCGGTTTGATGATGATGCAAGTGTAGAAGAGTTCGTGCGCAACTGACTCCGCACACGTCCCTCTTCTTTCTATCGGGATAGGATTAAAAAATTGCCAATCCGATGGTGAAAATGTGTATTGAAGACAGGACAATATGTAGAAAAGTGATCTCTATGCATGTTTTTCATTTCGGTTGATGCAATAAATTATTCCCAGTTATATTTGATCCATCCTTGTATATATATGTATTACTTTCTTGTGAACACAATAACCATTGTCATTTTGCACCAATCCCTTTCAAATTTATACATAAAATATATCCATTTAAAATCTCATAAGCTAAACATGTGGAATGTTTGTAGGTATACAACATTTGAGCCAACGGCCTGGCCATGTTGAAACACTGGATCCCATGAGAACTCCGCAGTTAAGCAGCATTGGACGTGGTCGGAACTTGGATGGAATGCAGATTCTGGGTGACCACACGCTGTTGGCGGGGAGAGGGTAAGGAGGAGCAGAAAGGACCTGGCTACCCTAACGCACGTAAACTCCGGCTCAGGATAGCCTCTTTGGAGGCACGGACCTGCCTTCGGGCAGAATACACCAAAAAAATATAACATTTGGCAAATTTAGTAAATTTGAAATATTCTTCTTTGCCCAATGAAATCTAAGGTATATCCCCTTTCCGGCGTGTCGAGAAGGATTTAATAATATATATATATATATGCCTTCAATATTCTGAAATCTTCTCTCACACTCGTCCAAAGGTTCAACTAGTACAAGAACATAGTATTTGCATCAACAAAAGTGTTAACAATGCAATGCTGCAGAGATTGAAATTATGCTTCACCATCCTGATCACAGCAGAAATATAGTAGACTGGACAAGGCACTGCTGAATACACTGCAGTCCTACCCTACATCTATTATCTATCATGTTTTTGTCTGACCCATGTACAAGTTTACTTTCCCCTGCTACACCCTCCCTCCAAGCTTTCACTGCAGGCAGAAGAAAAGTTACCATGTACATGGTGAGCAAAGCTGTTCTTCAGCAAGCACACATACACAGCAGGTATGTGTCGACATAGCTGTACTAGATAGGCATGGTTGGTATAATGAGATGACTATGTGCAAAGATCAACAATAAATTTCATAACCATTATTTTAATAGCTTCAGCAACCTTTCAATGTGCTTATATATCTAATATCTCAATGCTGTAAGATTTTTGTAATTTACTTCAAATGGAACCACCATACTGCTTCGTGACTGACAAAATTTACTTCAAATGGAACCACAGGGTGTCAAGCGAAGACCTTTTTTGAAATTCCAGTATAATTCCCGTATTTCCCGTACGAAAGTCCACCAAATTCCCATATATTTTAGAACCCTTTAAGACTAGAGTTCGCATACCGAATGGCTGAAAAATGCATCTTAAAGCGCGAATCAAGATTTTCTGGCGCAAGTGTAACTGCATTTTTGGAGACACTTCCGCAGCTCACGGGTGATGGCGAGATTTAGGCCTAATCCGTAGCGTGAGCAAAGCGCGCGCGCGATTGAACTCTCTCACAGATGGGATGAGATGCTACGAACACAAATAAAATACCGTTTACCTGAGGAGAGCTGATATAAATGACTGTTTTACTGAGGAGTGTTAAGAGAGTAGAGAATAGGAGTGTCACATAATAAATATTTACGGGAAGTGACTGAATTGTATGGTACCGTAACCTTATTGAGTTTCCACGAGTTAAAATGGCATCGAAGCTTAGGCATAACGAACTTTTGGTCCGAGAATCTCCATTTGATTTTCATTGGCAGTGAAACGTTCGTTCATGATTATCTTAGTTATTATTTCGGATTGTGGTTTTGTTTTTAGGCGTTCAACTAATGAAATAAGAACTAGAGGGTTGGCCTTTCATGAATATTCCAAAGACAAGTGTCTCCTAAAAGAGTTATTAGTAAAACTTCGCATCAGAGACGACCATAACAAACAGCTTGCCTACAAAGTGTGTGATTTGCACATTTCAAATGGCATTGGTCTAACATATCTTAGACTACAATAATTAAGTTGGTGTAAATGATATATGTTATATGTGAGAATATTACTATAATTTGCTATCCGGTTGTTATATTGGCATATTATCCATTAACGTGACCCGTTTAAATGCTAAATTTTGACGTAGGCTACGAGTTGTAGGCTATTCGCCGTACCGGTAGGCCTAATATTTACTAACAATGCATCGTTTCTTCTTTAATATTTATTTAATCATTATAATTATAATAGCCTATCTATTAACACTTATTTAACCAATAATCATTTTATAATTCTATACATATTCCAGGTATTGCAAGAAAGTGATATTTGATAGCACATGTCGGGAGCTTGGAACAGCTGAGCTGTGTTGCTAAGTTTTTAGAGTTGTTGTAAATCAACTGATTTGAATAATACACAGCGCTATATACTTCAGGCATTATTTCTGTACAATTATACGAAATATATTTTAAAAAACGATCCTGAGTCAACGCCGAGGACATTCAAACAGAGAAATACGATACTTTTAGATGAATAAATAAATTACACACCGAAGCTACGATACCTTTATCATCGGTATTCAATTCAATAAATTCGACAAAGAGGGCAAATACTCTACAGCTAATGAATATAAAAACACTCACCATGCAATGATTATCCTTTAACATGAAACAAGAGTCTGAGTGGAGGTCGTTCACAACTTACTGCAGTAGTTGATAGATAACACCATGAACACTCACTGAAACCCGATTCTCTACGGTTAATATTAGCTTTCGTGATAATACAAAGTTAAGCTAAAGACATATTTAACACTGAGCACTCAAACAAGCCCCTCTGTGGCGATAATATTGCCGTGGTTTTATATTGTCGAGTTGTAGGCTATTGAATGACGGAAGATATTTTGAACACTATGACGGGAAACAATAGCCTGTGCTCTATTTTCGATTGACGCAAGCGAATTGACGCCAATAAATAAATTATCCTCAGTCACTTGGCAAGGGTTTCTTTGACACCCTCCATTCCTTCCCTGTCCCTATCATCATCACCACCATCATTGTCTTTGTCAGAGCTTGATGAATTGCCAAGGTTAATAATCAATTCATCCACCGCGATATCCAGACCGCCTTCAGTATTTCTTTCTGTACATGCTGTACGGGATGTGTCCAGTCCTCGGGTCGAACTTCGGCGAAGTAAAAGTAACGAAACAATGACAATGAAAGGAAATCCGACACAGACAGTGGTTAACAAGCGACTGAAACAATGCCTGCCCATACGAGAAGATTTCTGTCACTCGTGTGGTGTATTTTGTAGCCACATGTTGGTGACGGGTGTTTGATAGTAAAATGTCGAGAGCTGTGAGATATTGTTTGTAGTTTTTGAAATGTATGCATGTGTAACGCATTTGCATTGAGTGTTTGCACGGACTTAAATAAGTCACTTTGACAAATACAAGATTGTTACTATGAACTTCAGTTATACACAGCACAAAATTAAGTTCTTTTGACAGTACTTTTTTTTTTCCCTTTCCTGGAGATCTTTCATGGCTTTTCTTTTGACTGCTACCTTTGCCGTCGCTTCACACCTGTTTTGCTTTCTTGAAGACGGCGTAGGAGTTTCATGCAGTATGGACTCTTGCTCACGGTTATCTTTTCTACTGCACCAGCTGCCATCACAGCATCCTGAACAGTACGCATGCCAATTAGACTTGCTTCTTTGTGATTGACAATCATGCACTCCTTGTTTAGGGAGAAACCTCTGTCTAGAGCTGCATTGTTGTGATACAAAATCAGTATCATTTTAACGAAGCTTGTGAGATCGTTTTTGGCAGGAACTGAGGAAGGTGCTGAAGCTACTAATTCAGACCACAGCACGTCGAGCCGTGGCTCTTTTCCGTCGAAATGCTTCAAATGCGCAGTGACGGAGGGCAGTCTCAGAAGTGCGGAGTAGCTGCTCTTGATGCGGTCGGCCATTGCGCCAGAAAGCAAATTCTTCTGATTACAAAGAATTTCCAGGGCAATGACGATCGCAACTTCTTCCAACTTAGGAGTCTCAGCGGCCCTTATAAGGTCAAGGCAGGAAATAGCACGGGTCTCTTGTGAGCAAGAGTTGACCACTCTTTGATTTTTTTAGCCATAGGATACGAATGTACAATTTTCGGCAGTTGGTGCGAAATTGCAGCACATCCGCGTCTGGAATTTTCTGATATCTTGACCTGTTAGCTTCTTTAAGGGCTTATCTTGTAGAGAAACCCAGGTCTCCTCTGTGAATAACAATGCGGACTGATTCCTGTATCATTGTCAGCAACGAGCGGGCGCGCGTAGCCCCGCGCGTAGAGGGTACGGCCGGCGGTCGGCCAGGCAAAGTATGCATTCGACGTTGGCTGGGTTCTCATCCCGCTTAGCGCTCTATCGGTGGCGCAAATTGCGGGTGGCAGCGCGATTTGCAGGCGAAATAGAAGACTGAGCGGGAGGACTCTACCGAGCGTTCGGGGGCTAAGAAGTCAGGCATTATGCGAGTTTTCAAGATTTCCCTTATCAAGTGCGAATTTTCCGTATAATTCCCGTATTTCCTGTATCGCTCGACACCCTGAACCACTAATCTGCTTCATGACTGACAATTCAAAAGGAGGATGTTGACTGTTTGAATAATTATAATCTGAGCATGTTCTTGGGTTTGAGATACTGAAATAACTCACTTCTGTTTTCAAACTCCAACTTACCTTGACAATAATAATACAAAAGTATGAACAAAAGATACTCACTAATATGGAGCACTGAATTTGTGAAGGCAAGGACATCCATCTTCATCGAAACTGAAACTGAACATGGAATGAAAAATTAGTAATCTTCTACATACTGTGAACTGAAACAATGCTATGCAATACACAGGGTATTCCCAAAACGTGGGGCGTGATTAGTACACCCCAAAACAACATTAAACATTCACCATGAATACGTGCCATAATCGACTGATTACGATTTACAGACTTTTGAAAGTTGTAAAGAAATAATTGGTAATTCCCCTTCCACGTCGAGTAACTGTAGCCATATTTGTGGACCAGCAGCAACGTCACTCTACATGTTTAATGGCTTTTTGGCTACTAAACGGCATTATATGAGTGCTGTAGGGAATTGTGCACATTATCAATGGGAGAAGTTGATATTTTGGTCATGGCGAAAGAACTGATGCCATCAAAATCATAATGAGAAGGGTAAATTAAATTACATGATACAAGACACAATCCCTGATTACAAAATTAATCCGACATACCTCATCCATTTCTATTGTTAACATAAATAGGTATAACTCGTAAATAATCGACCATAAGACATATGTTATTTGGGACATTTTGTGGTGTTGTGAAGTAAACTATCCATGTCCCAATCTCTTTCCACATTCCTGCGAACATCCAGTAGCATCATCATCATTATTAAGTCATCTAATGGAAAAAGAAGAAATAATAATTTTCTTTTGCATGAGATTGTTCTAAGGACCACATGCCAATGCTTTATCCTTTGTTGTAGGCTACCTTCTTCTTCCTTCAATGCTGCATCTCTTCACTATGTATCTTTTTCCTATCCTTGGACCATTTTGAACCTGTTTTCTTTTCCTTCCAGCCTTATAATCATTCCTTTTTTAACACTTTCATTCATAAAATCTCTCTCTATTGCTTCCTTTTCTCTTTCATTGTTTCTTTCCAAACCTTTATATTTTATTTACTCCTTGAATCCAAGTTGTTTTGACTACTTGTTCAAAAGATATTTGAAGATCAGCTTGGTTAAACTGTCATTGTCATTGTTACTATTATTATTGTTGTTGTTGTTGTTCATAATGACAACTATAGTCACAACATGATTATACCACATGTGACTAAGGCTCGCTTAACCCTTTAACATTTGAAAATGCATTGGTCATATGCACTCATAGCTACTCATAGCAGAATCGAACAGAGACAAACAGAACATTAAACCGATCATAACAAACAAGATTAAAGATGCCATCAGAGAGTCAAAGAGACGAAAAGCCTGCAGGCAAGACCAGATATTCAATGAACATTTACAAAATGATGTGTACATTAATAAAAGAAGCCTGAACCAGCCTCATGAACCAATGTCTCATACACTCAAGTATACCAGACAAATGGAGAAACTCCATAATCAAAGTCCTATACAAAGAGGAAAATCGGTTATAGGAGACCAGAACAGGTACAGAGGCATTGCACTGGAATGTGTTCCATTTGAAATACCCACGAAGATCATTACCAATGTCCTTTTATTTTCAGGATGTGTCAGGTAAGGGAAAGGAACCTCCCCGGCAATAATGTAATTATGATTTATTCAGCTTGTTTCCCCCAGTCATCCTTGTTTCTATGAAAATACCTTGACAACAGTGAAAAAGCCTGTAAAATGCAATAACTAAAACGTACAACATAAAACACAGAGTAATGCAACAACCTTAAAACAAGTACCCGTATGGGAATGGATCTGCATTTGTTAGGTGCATGTTTCACCGGAGAGTTGTTGCATTATTTAGTGGTTTGGTTATTGCATATTACAGGCTTTATCACTGTTGTGAAGGTATTTTCACGGAAGCAAGGATGACTGGGGCAACAAACCGAATAAATCATAACTATATTACAGTATTACTCTGCAATGAACCACCTGAGACTACAGGTCCCCCACATCCATCAAAACATTCGAAGGGTAACCCTGAGCATTTTCCAAGAGTTTGTTGGTGGAGTTCTGGTGTACTCTGTATCTCTCTCCATCTGATAATGTAACATTTATGTCACTGTGATGTAAACTGTACCAAGAAGTGTAAGATACTGAGGAAGTAAATAATAATAGAAATAATGTTATTGGTTCTATGTCCCTTTTAACTACTGAGGCTTTTAGAGACACTGAAGTGCTCCAAAGAGGATCTTTAACATGTCAATAAATGTACCGACACTTCTCTCTCGCATTTGCGCAGCCTCAAACGCCAACTAACTGCGCCAGGAATCAATCCTGTAACCTTAGACACAGCTGGCGAGAAGGTTACTGCTGTGCCATGCAGCCAGTCAAGGGTAAATAAGAAAAGACAGTTCTTTAAGTGCAAACTAGGAACTTAAAAGATCCATAGCAGCTTCTTTGTAAAGTACAGTTGCTCAAGTAAAGAATCAGCAGAAGTTGGTAAATGCTCATTTTTTCTTTCTTTCTAGTTTAGTTGTTGAGCCAAGAGCCAAAATTCAAAGGAATGAGCAGAGTAACTTGGCTGTAAGGGTTCTTGGGCAAACCTACTGTTAGGATTTGGTCAAAGCAGACCAAGAGTGCAGTCATCTTTGTTTAAGTGACCATACTACCACCACATTGAAACTAACTCTATACAGTAATAAAACAAACTTACCTGAAATTGCAAAAGCAACAAATATTACAGCAGACCATTCAGCAGTTGCTCCCCTTGTCTTAGGAAGTCTATCAGGGTAAATTACTTGCCCTTCAAGAGTTTCTCGAGCCACCTGGATAACAAGAGAAAAATCTTAAATGTATATACAGCACTAGATGGATCATCCACCTGATGGGCAAACTCACTGGAGAAATAAGAAATAGGGTGGGCATGGCTTCTAAAGCATATTACGCACAGAGTTGTTGCGTGTTTGGGAAGGAGGAAGTAAAAAGTTTATAAATCTTTCATTGAACCTATACTTATCTACAGCAGTGAGATTTGGACTGTGAAAAGAATCAACATCAGCAGCGTCAGTGCAGTCCAAATAAAATATCTTCAGCAGGAAAAACATGGCGAGACAGCCACATTCAAGAGGAGCTCCACTTGCCATCATTCGAGAGGGAAGATAAACAGCAGTCTTGGTTTGGCCACATAGGGAGAATGGGACAGGAAATGAAACCACGACTGTACTTGGAGGTAAGAGCACAGGGCAGACGACCCATAGGAAGACCCAGAACAACATGGGAGGAGACGGCGACACAGATTGAGGCCAGCCGAGGGAATATACAACAGCTCCAAGGTCTTGCTGGGAACAGAAAGAATTATCAGAGGACACCCACAATGCTGTGGTAGTGGCACAATGGGGAAGAGAAGAAGACTTAGGTGGATCAGCTGCCTCTACCAATATTGTTTGCTTTCTGCAGCCTATCATTGTCATGAGGTCAATATTTCTCTGCTAATTTCCAGTATAGTAATTATGCATGGTAAGCTCATCCTGTAAATTAATCTATGCACTATTATCATTCTAACTAGTAGCCATGAGACAATAAACAGTTCGAAAAATATGACATTTTTAAAAATCCTTAATCCTGCGTTAGTTTACCATGTAACTACATTGGGAAAATTTTCCATTTTTGGTCCGTATTGACAATTGTAATTTGTGTTTATTCAAATTAGCAGGTTCCGCCAATCAATACCTTAATGCTTTTACATACGAGGTAAGAGTTGTTACTTTCACTTTCAGCAGCGGCTTCTCGTAGACTATCACATTTGCTGAGTTTTCTCTCTTGTTTCTCCACTAAATGCAAGTCTCAATACCTTTTTTCTTTTCTTGTTTAACAGAGGATTACTTTGGTGCCTGGATCAATCAATTAATTAGAATTTTTTCATTTGCTTCGAGCCACGCAATTGGGACAAGTTTCATCCATTTTTCGCTCCCTATACATGGCAAAATTCAACCTAACAATTTGTATGACTTCGCCGCTCACATGTGAAGAAAACAGGAATACTAAATGGACTGACAAGATGCTAATCGAGAGAATTAGCATCATTTAACAGGAACAATTAAACTTGCAGTGTTTTTAAACTTTTTTAAAGCTTAAATATCTTTTAATGAATTTTAATGAATGATTGTGAATATTTTAACGTGTATGCATATCTTTGTGTCAATGCTCAGTGTTTTTATGTGTTATGCTGTTGACAAGACATTAAGTCAGCTGATGAAGGACCGATAATGGTTCAAAACATGTACTGCACCTAGGGTTTATGTAAAAGCAATAAGGTATTGATTGGCGGAACCTGCTAATTTGAATAAACACAAATGTAACTACATTGTGTACCAAGTGACCGGGTATAGCAAAATACAAAATTAATGCTTAAAACTATAACACAGCAATGTGGAGAGTGTACAGTATGTTACAATAAAAGTCTCACTCATGGCTGTGACTCAGCTCATGTGGTCAAACGAATTTAATGAGTTTTAGCCGTCACATTTATGCCAATTTTATAGATACAGCATTATTGGCAATGGTGAGTTTTATCCCATTATCAACGTGGTTAGACTGAATCTTATTTACCAACAGATCCCGCTCAGGAGAGTGTAGTATGAAGTAATAAAGTAAATATATCCCTCTCTACGTAATTATGTTATTTTCCTATTTCACACACGTAATAGGAATTAAATAGAAGGTTAACTTTGAGCCTCAATAGCTCAGTTCTATCTTGATGGTGGTTGGTTCCTTTATGCAAAACATGGTCCATTTGCTATAAACCTCCCACTTTTATAGGCCGCTTACCTCTCTGGTCATAAATTTTGATTTAGTACGCTCAGAAAGTGAAAGTACTGTACCAGTCTGCACCACAAGTAACTGCAATAATGGCAGTGGAACGCACAATCTGTGGTGATTTGCTGTTTTGTCCAGTGGAGGTCAACTGTCTGACCTTGATGGAATGTGAAGGGAGAGGATAGGCAGTGCTATCTAAAAAGGCTTTTAAAGAGCAGCACCATCTGGGAGCAGACAATCTTATCCTTACTTTTGATGTAAGCATGCCACAACTTCTAATACTTAGAAAATACTCACAAACTGATGTCTCACTCACTCACTCACTCACTCAGAAGGCTTCTATGGGACCTGAAGATCCTGCACCAATCTCACAAAATGCCTCCACTGAACTCTGTTCTTGCCAGTTGTCCACATTCAGATGTGTACAAAGTTTGGAGGTTTCATTTTTCCAGGAACTTCGTGGTCTTCCTACAGGCCTTTTTCCTCTTGGTTCTTCTTTAAAGATTTGTAAGGCCATCCTATCATCTCCCATCCTTAGTAAATGACAGCCCATTGAAGTCTTCTGGAGTTAATGATGTTGAGTATTGGTGCTTGCTGTGATAGTGAGTATATGTCTTTATTTGATCTTTTTTTTCCAGCTTTGAGATTCAGAGTCAAAATTATCCAAAAATTTTCCTATGCACTTCGTTTTTGAAAACCTGCAACTGGTGTTCTTCCTGTTTTGTTAAACTCCAAAGATAAAATCATTTTCCTGTGAAAATTATCTGGTGTTATTTTAAGTTTCCTCTAAATCAGGAATTCAAATACAAGGTGTACAATTCAAATCTTTAACACTGACTATGTGGGCAAGAAGAGTATCGGTATTTGGTTGGGGAAAAAGCGAATAAATGGCGGCAAGACATTGCAGTGCCCAGCAACCTGTATTCAGATCAAGTGCTATGACTGATACTAAGGGAATCCCACGGCAGCTTGCTGTTAGATGGAAGTCTTAAAATTACAGTAAACACACTATAATACCATAACTTGAGCAACAGGTCTAAAATAAAAATATTTTAAATATTAACTCATGGCATAGTAGAAGAATACTTGGGCACCTATTTGGCTTTTAGTATATTCTCAGCGAAATTAAATCTCCATTAAATTTCCACACCTGTTAAAGCTTTGCTGTTCCGCCCTTTAAAAAACGATAAAATGACAACTAACTAAATACCCCTCTGCTGGATTGAGAACAAATGCACTCAAATACGTATGTATTCTCTATTGCCAGACATATTAACAATAATATTTCACAGTATAAGCAAATAAAAAACATCACGACCCAAATTAACGCAGTTGTAAGATGTCTTTCATAAATAAATTACATGATATACAGCTTGTTTCGTAAGTCATCTATATATATAAAGCTCAATGTTTGTCTGTCTGTCTGTCTGTTATGTATACAAATCCACACCGTTTCACCGATCTGAACCAAAATTTGTATACTTACCCTTCGGATCCCTGCGGGTAACCCTGTCCACTTGAAATTTCCGACAGACCACCCCATTCCCTGCATTTAGGCCCTTTGTCCCAAATCTACACCGTATCACCGATCTCAACCAAAATTTGTATACTTACCCTATGTAAACCTGTGAATAACACTGTCCCCTTAAAATTTCGGACAGACCACCCCATTTCCTGCATTTAGGCCCTTTGGCAAACTTCTACACCGTTTCACCGATCCGAACCAAAATTTGTATACTTACCCTTTGCAACCCTGCGGGTAACCCTGTCCACTTGAAATTTCGGACAGTCCAAACCAATCTCTGCATTTAGGCCCTTTGGTCCAAATCTACACCGTTTTACCGATCAGAACCAAAATGTGTATACTTACCCTTTGCAACCCTGCGGGTAACCCTGTCCACTTGAAATTTCGGACAGTCCAACCCAATCTCTGCATTTAGGCCCTTTGGTCCAAATCTACACCGTTTCACCGATCAGAACCAAAATTTGTATACTTACCCTTTGGTACCCTGCGAGTAACACTGTCTGCTTGAAATTGCGGACAGACCACTCCATTCCCGGAAAGTGGACAGGGTCCGTCCCAAAGGCAATGGAAAAAAGGGGTAAAACCGGACCCGCTCAGGAAACCTTCAGGGTTGCCAGCTCCTGAACTCACCAGCCATGAGCCCTTGAGGATGTAGCACTATCCAGGGTGCACCAGGGCTACACACACCCTGCCTCCTTGAGGGTCTTGAGCAGAAGATATGAGATATTAAGAAAAGAATGAGGCTATCAGGAATGATTAGACAAGGGCCAATTAAGGCGGGAAAGTGAAAGAGTCGCTAGGCCTCGGATAACCTGATACCATCGGGGTCGGAAGAGAACAAGAGTTTGACCAAGGGAGGCTGACAGGAAAGAGAACTGAAAGGTGCCCGGCACCAGCAAGTAGAAGCAATGCCGGACTCAGCTGGGGTCCCGTGGTCGCAAACCGACGTCCCACAATTTGTGACCCTGGTGGGTGGAGGGGGGAAGAGGGGGCAAGGGTGAGAATAGCTTGCTCATTCATCGCGAGGTGACATGACAAAAATGTCCAGACTCCGCCGTGTTACCTGTTATTGCTGACTATGCTTGAAACGTTTTGCTAGCTCCTAACTGTTGGGTGAGAAATGTAACTGTTTACCTTTGCCTAAGCTATGTTGTTTTAATGGGCGCCAAGACCTCAACGCAATGTTGAAATCTAAATTTGTATTTAACAACGTCTAGCTCTGGCAGAACACATTCAAGACTCTATTCACTCAGATCGTGGTATGATTTGATCATTAACCCAACAAACAATTGTATCAGGAGAAGGAATTGGTCTATATCTAATGCTACCTACTGAAAGCAAAGATTGCATTGTAAAAGAAATGAATTTATTATATAAAACAAGTATAGAAAAATTAATAATAATAATAACTATAAAATTTAAATTGGAGCGTTGTGATTTGAATATTACCGATAGAAAATTACGTGAAAACGGAGTCTGATAAATTGATTTTACTCTTATTTCCAAGCTATGAAGTTACTGAAATATGAAATGTAAAACAAAGAAAATGAGAGATTGCGTATTTCTGCGTCATTGGCGCTTACCACTGGAAATTGCCAAAGCATTTCCCTCGTTCTTGATGATGTTGTGAGCTTCCCACAGTCTCCTGGACGTCGTCATCTCCGTCGGAATTTGATGATATTCTGGTAGATTAGATAATTCTATGGTCCTTACCTCGGACCCAAACACTCGTACAACCAAGTTTTACAAAAGTTCGTCGCTAACTCCACTGAACATCGGAGCGACACGCACTTGCGACCGTACACCTCAAGTATTTCACAGATAGTCACTAACTCCACTGAACATCGGAGCGACACGCACGCGCATCCATACTCCTCAAGTATTTCACAGATAGTCCTCGTCCCAGGGAACATCGGAGCGACTCCCGCGTATATCCACACTCGGCAAGAACTATACAGATTGTCCCTAACTCCACTGAACATCGGAGCGACTCGCACGCGCATCCATACTACTCAAGTATGTTACAGATAGTCCTCGTCCCACGGAACATCGGAGCGACTCCCGCGTATATCCACACTCGGCAAGAACTATACAGATTGTTCTCGTTTCACGGCGCGTCGAACGATATATGCACACGTTGGCTCCCCCACCATGGTACCGACATCTAGCTTACGTCGTCCTCACTGATTGGTTGACCCACCACGCGATCTTCTCCTCCTCCGGGTCATTACACTCGGCGCGAGGGTTCCGTTCCAACAATTCGTCTTTTCTAGACCTTACGACCCAAGATTGCGTCATGCTTCTCGACAAGATTAAGCGTGTACTTGAAATCCCAGTGAGTCACGTCTCTCGATATACCCTAACTGACGAAAACTCCGTAAAATTCCGTAATCAGATAATTTTCTATGATATCGTCGTTCGTAATAATTTGCTGGATAGCGTTTTCTAAGACATAGAAAACCTATCTGAATGCTAATAATTTTTATAAAATGCTCCGAAAATACCTAAATAATAATTATAATAAATTAATAATAATAATAAATTACCATGAAAAATTCTCTTGGCTGAACACTTTGCCGCGTAAATAAATATAGAATGGCTTCCTACTGACTTATGCCAGTTGCATAAAACCCCTCGAAAAACACGTTACATATTCGCCTCGGATCATCGGATGATTTACCGTGACGACGGTCCATTATCCGATTATCCCAGACACGTTAATAAACCCCATCCAAAATACATATTACATAAATGAAATCACCCTAAATTACAGATATATACACTCATATTTTTTCTTCACGCACTTTGCGTCAAAGTTTGTTGTCACAATGGATTGCACTTTGCAACCAGTCCAATGTTTTACATATGGAATAGTGTTCCACGGATATTTCCGCCTCTCAAATTTCTCTATGTTGGAGAAATAGACATAATTAATGTGTGAGCACTATGTATTTATGATGTCATATCACACGCATTGAAGGTGTTCTGATATATTTATATCACCCTAGAACTTCCTAATTTCACTGGAGGTCCCCTCCTTATGGTGACATTTAATTCCACTTATCACTGAGCACACGATCACACTATTGTGGCAGCGCCTCGTGACCATAATACTTAATCTCTCTTTGAAGTAGATTAAATTAATATTGACTTCTGAAAAAAAAACAGTAAATGTGCATTACATATAACACCAAATATTTCTGTGCCGTAATCGCCCTGTCTTGTTAAGTTCCCGTTAACCATATTCTACTTAATACTAGTTCTCAACACAGACCATTTCTCCTCACACAAATAATACCATTGTACATATTATCTTAAATTACACACTTACAAATCTTACATGGCGAGGCCGTAAACAGAAATCACGTGTGCTGATATGTATGAGTTTCATGAAGGACTGTCTCGCATTCTGATGGCCCATCTTTTATCTCGTGGACGCCTTAAGCTAACAAGCCCTATTCAAGCGCTCCCCCATCTCTTGGAGATAAATGGGAACCCATCAGCGCTGCCAAAATGGCCTTGGTGCATCGAGACAATTTAGTGCTCAACAGCATCCGACAATCCCGTCATATTTCCCTGTACCTTAAAAACTCTCATTTACTTACATACTACCCCCCTGTGTGACTTCTGATACGCCTGCCTTAAGACCAGATCTTCCACGCACCAGACACCACACTTACTCATTTGATAGGCTGGCTCGCCAGCTAAACACACTCACTTTATGACACATATTTTCGTAGACTATGTATATTATACGTTCCGTATAATCTGTTTCCCTCACTATTCTCCAGCACATATGCTGTTTTCCCAATTCGTTTGGAAACTATAAATGATTCTGTGTCACCTGCTTCCAACCTTGCAAGTGGCTCCCTTTAAATGAACCTCATCACGTTGCTCTACCTAGCATATTTCTCAGTGTCTGTAACGATGCCCTGTTGCTACTGTCCACACATGCTAACCCTACTTTCCTCTGGTGTCACACCTCTACTCGACACTCTATGACCTAAAAATGTCACTTCTGACTGACAGAATGACGACTTAGACAGCTTCAAAGTGAACCCTGCCTGATCTAACTTCTGAAAAACTATATTTAAATGACGTAGATGCTCCTCAAAACTGCGTGAACTAATTACCATATCATCTATGTAAATGGTTACAAACTCTCCTGTGTCATCCCCTAATGCGATGTTTAAAGCCCTAATTAAAGCTGCTGAACTACTCTTTAACCCATAAGGTGTTCTACAAAATTGATAAAGGTTATATTTATGACTAAAAGCTGTAAATGGTCTATCTTCGTACATAAGTGGCACTTGCCAAAAACTGGAACTCAAATCTACACAAGTGAAATACTTCTTCCCCTCAAATGTTTGCATTAATTCTTCTATTGACATAGATTTCAGCTGATCTGAACTAATTCTACTGTTAACCAAACGAGCGTCTAAACAAATACGAACAGTGCCGTCGGTCTTGGGTACCGTTATCAAAGAATTAACATATGGACTGTTAGAGTGCTCAATAATCCCATCTTCAAGCATCTGATTAATTTGTGCCTCAACTGCACTCTGATAAGCGAAAGGTACAGGATATCTATGTCCTGTGAATACTGACCTATCAATAACGTTCAATGAATGTGTATAGCAATTGGCCATACCAATGCGATCCTCAAAAACTCTCCTATTACACAATAACACATCATAGAGCCGAACACATTGTTCCACCTCTATATTACCCTGAAATGCAGCCTCACGTAACGAGTCCTCTAGACTTCCGTTCGTAATCACACTGCCCACAAAACATGGAGAACCCCGCTCTACGGCTGGCGATATCTCATTTAAAGTACAAATCACACCTACAATACTACTCCTCTGAATATGGTCATTGAACGCTACTTCTACTTCAGAATCTCCCCATTTAAATTTCAAACTCCCTACATCATAACATAAGTTACCAGACACTCTACTTAGCCACTCTGAACCCAAGATAACACTGAATACTAAATTTGGAATTACAAGGCAAATCTGCTTCTCTACATGATTATTAATTTTAATGTCTACTAAAACTTGCTTAGAAATTACTTTAGACCTCTTCCCAACAGCTGTGATAACAAAAGTGCTTTTAATTGGCATCTCCTCAAAATTTACTCCAGTTCCTTTCATTTTATCATAAAATGCACTACTTATGCAACTCTTCATACAACCACTATCAATTAAAACATCTGTGTACGCCTCGGACACGTTAAATTTAACTATGGGGCTCTTACTAACCACTTCCTGAATAATACCTTCATCATTTAGTTCATGTAATAATTCATTTCTCACATTTAGGTCATAGGGTTCCTGTATAATTGTATGGACAGGGCATGCTACAGACTGAGATTCTGACCTTACTTCGCAGCCTGGTTCGCGTTTAAAGAACCGCTACAGCTGGCCGTAGTACTAGTTACTACTGCACTGGTCTGGTTGTTCTGAGTTGTGTTGTCATTGTTTGGCTGTATATTACTACCACTAGGCTGTCCTCTTCCTTGACCCCTATTCTGGTTGTAATTATTGTCATTATAATTTCTCCCTTGATTTCCCCTGAAATCATTGTTTCTCCCTTGATTTCCCCTGTAATCATTGTTCCTCCCTTGATTTCCCCTGAAATCATTGTTCCTCCCTTGATACTGATTACCATAGTCATTTCCTCTGTTCTGATTTAGCTGATTATTATTATTTCTATTTTGAGCGTTGGCCCCTTCGCCACCGTTCCCTTGAACTTCTTGATGCCTGGCTTCATTAGGCCTATTATTATTATTACCCTGGTTCCTATTGAAATTGTCCTCATAACCCCCTCTCCCTAGTGCATCAAATGTGCTTAACAAATTTTCTACTTGTGATATTGTCTTTACATTCTGGATACAAGCAGCCTCCTTGATCCTATAGGGAAAGTGCCTAAGTAGCAACCTTACCACATCACTTTCCTCCTTCAAGCCATCCAGATATTTACACACTAATACCTGCCCTAAAAAGTATTCGGTCATGGTGGAGCTTCCTTTAGGGTTATATTTACCACACACTACTCCCTCACGATGCTGCGACTGAATAACCTCATTCCAGAACTTTTCACAGAATTTCATTTTAAAATCATTGATATCAGTAAACTTGTCTCTGTAGACAGCAAACCATTTCCTCGTTTCCCCCACAAACACTTGTTCTAAAATTTCAACTACCTGGCACCACTCAATACTACCATTTTCCAACCTCTCCCCGAATTTATTTTCTATAGTGTTCATGAACTCCATTGGGCACCCCTGTCGATTGCTGAACTTACCCAGTTCTACCTCCCTGTGTGTGCTATTCACAAAAACTGGTCTATTCTGACTATTTTCTTGCCTGATCCTAGCTTTTAATTTTAATTCTGCGATTTTCTCCTCAGCCTTCCTCTCAATACTGTTTACTGTTAATTTAATGTTTCCTTCTGATTCTTCTACTTTATCATATAGCTTTGCTTGTTTCTCCTCAATCTTGCTAATGCTCTCTTTATTACTCTCTCTTAAATCATTTACTTCTGCAACTATTTGTGAGTGGACTTTCTCAATTCTACCCCCCAGCTGTTCCTTAACCTCTTTAGTAGCTACCTGAATTTTGTCAATTTCTCCCCCCAATTGCTTTTTGACCTGCTGTGTTTCCAGTTGCACTAGTTCTTTTAAATTTTCAGCCTGTGTACTGATTCTAATTTCCAACTCCTCCTGTACTTTTCCTAATTTTCTGTCTACATCTGCAATAATCTCTTTAGCCTTTTCTTCCATCACCCCCCTGATCTCACCTCTAATCAGTTCGAATTTGTCACTCATTTCCCTACTGTTTTGTTCTAATTTAGCATTTAAAGTTTCAGTACTCTCTCTATTTTCCTTACTGTTTTGTTCTAATCTGGCGTTTAAACTATCGCTCAATTCCCTATTACTCTCTTTATTTTCCCTACTTTTTTGTTCTAGTTTAGCGTTATTCTGTTCTAACTTTGCATTTAAAGCTTCTGTACTTTCTTTATTTTCCCTACTGTTTTGTTCTAGTTTAGCGTTATTCTGTTCTAACTTTGCATTTAAAGCTTCTGTACTTTCTTTATTTTCCCTACTGTTTTGTTCTAATTTAGCGTTATTCTGTTCTAACTTTGCATTTAAGGCATCACTACTAACTTTGTTCTGATACATAAACTCGAGAAGTAAAGTTTTTAATTCTGGTTGGCCGCCTACACTCCCTGTTTCAGTATCGGGATTTACCTCCGCTACCCCGGTACTACCATCACTCGACATACTGCTCGTATCATCACTCTCCCGTTGATGACCACTACGTAACCTCATCTGTCTTTCTTTCTCATCCCCCATAATGATATACACTGATACAGACAAATAACCCCCAAAATACAGGCACAGAAATATATACCCTTCTCCTTCCACAAATGTTATTAGGTTTTCATCCCCACGTTGGGCGCCAAGTGAAACGTTTTGCTAGCTCCTAACTGTTGGGTGAGAAATGTAACTGTTTACCTTTGCCTAAGCTATGTTGTTTTAATGGGCGCCAAGACCTCAACGCAATGTTGAAATCTAAATTTGTATTTAACAACGTCTAGCTCTGGCAGAACACATTCAAGACTCTATTCACTCAGATCGTGGTATGATTTGATCATTAACCCAACAAACAATTGTATCAGGAGAAGGAATTGGTCTATATCTAATGCTACCTACTGAAAGCAAAGATTGCATTGTAAAAGAAATGAATTTATTATATAAAACAAGTATAGCAAAATTAATAATAATAATAACTATAAAATTTAAATTGGAGCGTTGTGATTTGAATATTACCGATAGAAAATTACGTGAAAACGGAGTCTGATAAATTGATTTTACTCTTATTTCCAAGCTATGAAGTTACTGAAATATGAAATGTAAAACAAAGAAAATGAGAGATTGCGTATTTCTGCGTCATTGGCGCTTACCACTGGAAATTGCCAAAGCATTTCCCTCGTTCTTGATGATGTTGTGAGCTTCCCACAGTCTCCTGGACGTCGTCATCTCCGTCGGAATTTGATGATATTCTGGTAGATTAGATAATTCTATGGTCCTTACCTCGGACCCAAACACTCGTACAACCAAGTTTTACAAAAGTTCGTCGCTAACTCCACTGAACATCGGAGCGACACGCACTTGCGACCGTACACCTCAAGTATTTCACAGATAGTCACTAACTCCACTGAACATCGGAGCGACACGCACGCGCATCCATACTCCTCAAGTATTTCACAGATAGTCCTCGTCCCAGGGAACATCGGAGCGACTCCCGCGTATATCCACACTCGGCAAGAACTATACAGATTGTCCCTAACTCCACTGAACATCGGAGCGACTCGCACGCGCATCCATACTACTCAAGTATGTTACAGATAGTCCTCGTCCCACGGAACATCGGAGCGACTCCCGCGTATATCCACACTCGGCAAGAACTATACAGATTGTTCTCGTTTCACGGCGCGTCGAACGATATATGCACACGTTGGCTCCCCCACCATGGTACCGACATCTAGCTTACGTCGTCCTCACTGATTGGTTGACCCACCACGCGATCTTCTCCTCCTCCGGGTCATTACACTCGGCGGGAGGGTTCCGTTCCAACAATTCGTCTTTTCTAGACCTTACGACCCAAGATTGCGTCATGCTTCTCGACAAGATTAAGCGTGTACTTGAAATCCCAGTGAGTCACGTCTCTCGATATACCCTAACTGACGAAAACTCCGTAAAATTCCGTAATCAGATAATTTTCTATGATATCGTCGTTCGTAATAATTTGCTGGATAGCGTTTTCTAAGACATAGAAAACCTATCTGAATGCTAATAATTTTTATAAAATGCTCCGAAAATACCTAAATAATAATTATAATAAATTAATAATAATAATAAATTACCATGAAAAATTCTCTTGGCTGAACACTTTGCCGCGTAAATAAATATAGAATGGCTTCCTACTGACTTATGCCAGTTGCATAAAACCCCTCGAAAAACACGTTACATGCTGATGTTCATACAGGGTCTTTGCTCAAACCGCTGTAGTGTTACGAAAGAATGAGTGATTCACCGGTCAATGTGAATAGGACCGGGAACCCCCCCGAACGTCTGTCATCATATATCGTCATCATCTGCAATATTCTCAGCTACGTGCAGCTTGGACCCGAGCAGTACTCGATAAGCTCTTTCACTACACGCATCGAGTATAGGCCTAAGCCAGAATATAACGTTCAGACTTTGGAAGACATCGAAGGTAGTAATCTGAATTACCTATATCAGATTTAAAATTACACCATGTTCGTTTAGTAGTCATTTTTCATTACCTTATTATTATCATAAGGGCAAATGACCTAGATGTTACACCCTTTATACCACTAATCACCACACACAATAAGTCTTCATCGCCTGTGAATTTTGAAATATTTATTTCTATCACGGTAGTTTGTAAGTTTGTTGTGTAAATTCAACAGTAGTTTTCATTACCATCCTCATCAAAAGGGCAAATGACCTACATGTTACGTCCATTATACTACTAAGTAACACCACAGTCTTCAACGCCTGTGATTTTTTAAATGTGTATTTCCATTAGTTTGTAAGTTTGATATATCCGTTCAGTAGTAGTCGTCTTCATTATCATCCTCATCAAAGGGGCAAATGACCTAGATGTTACGTCCATTAAACTACTAAGCAACACCAGAGTCTACCTAGCCTGTGATTTTAAAAATGCATACTTCCTTTAGTTTGTAAGTTTCATATACCCGTTCAGTAGTAGTCGTCTTCATTATCATCCTCATCAAAAGGGCAAATGACCTAGATGTTACGTCCATTATACAGTACTACTAAGCAACACCACAGTCTTCATCGCCTGTGATTTATAAAATGTGTATTTCCATTAGTTTGTAAGTTTCATATACCCGTTCAGTAGTAGTAGTCTTCATTGTCATCCTCATCAAAAGGGCAAATGACCTAGATGTTACGTCCATTATACAGTACTACTAAGCAACACCACAGTCTTCATCGCCTGTGACTTATAAAATGTGTATTTCCATTAGTTTGTAAGTTTGATATACCCGTTCAGTAGTAGTAGTCTTCATTATCATCCTCATCAAAAGGGCAAATGACCTAGATGTTACGCCCATTATACTACTAGGCAACACCACAGTCTTCCTCGCCGGTGATTTAAAAATACGTATTTCTATTAGCGTGTAAGTTTGATATACCCGTTCAGTAGTAGTCGTCTTCAGTATCATCTTCATCAAAAGGGCAAATGACCTAGATGTTACGTCCATTATACTACTAAGCAACGCCACAGTCTTCACCGCCTGAGATTTTTAAAATGTGTATTTCCTTTAGTTTGTAAGTTTGATATACCCGTTCAGTAGTAGTCGTCTTCAGTATCATCCTCATCAAAAGGGCAAATGACCTAGATGTTACGTCCATTATACTACTGAGCAACACCACAGTCTTGATCGCCTGTGATTTTTAAAAGCTGTTTTTCATTAGTTTAAAAGTTTGATGTACCAGTTCAGTAGTCGTCTTCATTATAATTCTTATCAAAAGGGCAAATGACCTAGATGTTACGTCCAACACCACAGACTTCCTCGCCGGTGATTTAAAATATGTATTTCTATTAGAGTGTAAGTTTGATGTACCCGTTCAGTAGTAGTCGTCTTCATTATCATCTTCATCATTAGGGCAAGTTACCCACATGTTACGCCCATTACTATAGTAATAATCACCAAAACATAGTCTTGCACGAACTATGATTCTTAAAAATGACTTTGTCTATTAATTTCTAAGTTTCATGTGTTCAATGCAATAATAGCCATTAGGGGCCAATGACCCATAATATGCTCCGTCCATATTACTTTTAAATAATACGACATAAAATCTTTCTTGACTGCGATTTACAGGTACATGGTACGCCCTTTGTTATAGTAACAATCACCAACGGCTTTCCACTGCGAATTTTTCTTTTAACTATTTCAAAATGCCTCCTAAAAAGCGACAAACTATTGGGAAAATCAGCCAACAAACCAAGAAAGTTAGATTATTAAGGGCTGCTGAAACACCTGACCAGCGTCAATATCGGCTTGAACAGGACGAAAAAAGGCATGCTGAGTTCAGGGCTGCTGAAACACCTCAGCAGCGTCAAGACCGACTTGAACAGGACGAAAGAAGGCACGCTGAGCTCAGGGCTGCTGAAACTCCTCATCAGCGTCAAGACCGGCTTGAACAGGACGAAAGAAGGCACGCTGAGCTCAGGGCTGCTGAAACTCCTCAGCAGCGTCAAGACCGACTTGAACAGGACGAAAGAAGGCACGCTGAGCTCAGGGCTGCTGAAACTCCTCATCAGCGTCAAGACCGGCTTGAACAGGACGAAAGAAGGCACGCTGAGCTTAGGGCTGCTGAAACTCCTCAGCAGCGTCAAGACCGACTTGAACAGGACGAAAGAAGGCACGCTGAGCTCAGGGCTGCTGAAACTCCTCATCAGCGTCAAGACCGGCTTGAACAGGACGAAAGAAGGCACGCTGAGCTCAGGGCTGCGGAAACTCCTCAGCAGCGTCAAGACCGACTTGAACAGGACGAAAGAAGGCACGCTGAGCTCAGGGCTGCTGAAACACCTCAGCAGCGTCAAGACCGGCTTGAAATCGAACGTACGCGACTTTTTCAATCTAGGCAAACATTTAGGCAGTCTGATTTGAAATTAGAGGCATTTCAGTACGATCACACTTACAATTATGGAATACACCCCAAAGTAACAATTGGAAAAATGGATGGTGTATGCCATCACTGTCTAGCCAAAAAATTCAGATTGGAGTCGCCTGGAATATGTTGCTCTAACGGGAAAATTAAGCTAGCCGCTTTAAATCCTCCTCCAGAACCACTTCTTTCGTACACGTCAGGAACGACTCAAGAATCTAAACACTTCCTGAAAAACATCAGGAAGTACAATTCATGCTTCCAAATGACTTCTTTCGGTACAACAGCAATAGTAAAAGAAACTGGTTTCATGCCAACTTTCAAAGTGCAAGGACAAATATATCATCAACTTGGATCAATTCTTCCCTTCACTAATGAGAATCCAAAATTCTTACAAATCTATTTTATGGGAGACGAACGACAACAAGCCGATCAACGTTGTAAAAATTTTTCCAGCACCAGACGGGAGATTGTTATAGCTCTACAGAGGTTGTTGCAAGAGCGTAATAACTTAGTAAATATGTTTAAGACCGCCCTGGATCGAATGCCAACGGATGAATATAAGGTTGTCATATCAGCAGACAAGAGACCAGTAGGCGAACATGAACGTCGTTTTAATGCTCCGACCATTGACGAAGTGGCCATTGTAATGACAGGACAAGAATTCGAGAAACGTGACATAATCATTCATAGACGGAGTGATGTTTTGCAACGAATTTCAGAAACACACAGATCGTACGATGCCCTTCAGTACCCATTAATATTTTGGGAGGGTGAGGATGGTTACCACTTTAATCTGAGGCAAACTGATCCAATCAGTGGTACAGCCACGAATAAAAAGATATCAGCTATGGATTTTTATGCCTACAGAATAATGATTAGACCAGGATCATCAAACCATATTCTGAAAAGCGGACAACTCTTCCATCAATTTATTGTTGATATGTACGCCAAGATAGAAAGTGAACGCCTGCTCTACATCCGATTAAACCAAAATAAACTTCGAGTAGATGATTACATTCATTTGCGTGATGCTGTAGCCAATGATGGCAATGTTGTGGACATTGGAAAAATGGTTATTTTACCGGCAACATTTACGGGAAGTCCAAGACATATGCACGAATATGCCCACGATGCCATGTGCTATGTTCGGATATACGGATGTCCAGATTTATTTATTACAGTTACATGTAATCCTGCCTGGACTGACATTAAGGAAGAACTTTTCTGTGGCCAGGCAAGTACTGATCGCCATGATTTGACAGCGAGAATTTTTAAACAAAAATTAGCCAAGCTCGTGGATATAATAACCAAGAGTCATATTTATGGAGAAACTCGCTGTTGGATGTACTCAATTGAGTGGCAAAAAAGAGGCCTTCCACATGCTCACATATTATTATGGCTCAAAAGCAAGATACGTCCAACTCAAGTGGACAGTGTTATTTCCGCGGAGATACCCAGTAAAGAACAAGACCCCATGCTCTTGGAGATAATTACAAAGAATATGATTCATGGACCATGTGGAGCTATCAACCCTAAGTCACCCTGCATGAAGGAAGGAAAGTGTAGCAAAAAGTACCCCCGAGAATTTGCCCAGGAAACCCAAACCGGAGATGATGGCTACCCTCTGTACAGAAGACGAAAACCAGGAAACGGAGGCTATACTTCGAATATTAATCTTAAAATAAACAACCAGTACAGACAAACTGAGGTAGACAACAGATGGGTGGTTCCATATTCTCCTCTACTTTCTAAAATGTTCCAAGCACACATCAACGTTGAATACTGCAATTCAGTGAAATCCATTAAATACATCTGTAAATATGTCAACAAGGGTAGCGATATGGCAGTATTTCAACTCGAAGGACAAACCAGGACTATCGATGAGCCTACACAATTTCAGTTGGGAAGATATATCAGCAGCAACGAAGCAGTTTGGCGTATCCTTAATTTCCCAATTCATGAACGTTATCCAGCAGTTGTTCATCTCAGTGTTCACCTAGAAAACGGACAACGAGTTTATTTCACAGCTGATAACGCCCAAGAGAGAGCTGTACAACCTCCTAACACGACTCTAACAGCCTTCTTTCTTTTATGTCAACAAGATCCATTTGCTAGAACACTGATGTATGCAGAAGTTCCAAGATATTATACATGGAATAAATCTACCAAAGTTTTCTGCAAGAGAAAACAAGGTGCTTTAGTTCCAGGACATGATGTGCGAGCAAGTGATGCCTTAGGCCGGGTATATACAGTTCATCCCAACAACGCCGAATGCTATTACCTTCGATTACTACTTCACACAATTCGAGGGCCAACATCATTCAAATATCTGAAAACTGTGAACGGGGTAGAATGCCAAACATTCAGAGAAGCATGCCAACAGCGTGGCTTACTTGAAAATGACCAACATTGGGATATAACATTGTCCGAAGCATCCCTCACATCTTTTCCATCTCAACTAAGAAGTCTCTTTGCAATTATAATAACAACTTGCTCCCCATCGAACCCTCAGGCTCTTTGGGACAAATATAAAGAAAGCCTTAGTGAGGATGTACTAAGAGAACAACGAAGAGCTAATCCAGCTTTGGTTTTGAATTTTTCTCCTCATGTATTTAATGAAGCCCTCATAATGATTGAGGATTAATGCAACGGCAAAACTCTCATACAGCTTGGTTTGCCAGCCCCATTACGCACTAATACTGACGTACTTGATAGGGACATATTGAGAGAAAGAAGCTTCAACACTGATGAGTTAAAAAGGTTCGTTGAAGACAAAAAGCCTCTCTTAGTTGATGACCAAAGATTTGCATATAGTGCCATAATGGACTTAATCAATAACGGAAATGGTGGAATTGTTTTTCTTGATGCACCAGGAGGAACAGGAAAAACGTTTCTCATTAATTTGCTACTTGCAGAAATTCGGGCACAGAACGAAATTGCATTTGCAATGGCATCATCAGGAATTGCATCCACACTACTCACTGGAGGTCGAACAGCACACTCAGCTCTGAATCTGCCATTGAATCTTGCGCAGTCAGAAACTCCAGTATGTAACATCAAGAAGGGCTCCGGAAAAGCTGAAATACTTAAAACATGCAAAGTCATTGTTTGGGATGAGTGCACTATGGCCCATAAGAAAGCTCTTGAAGCGCTTGATCGAACACTGAAAGACATACGAGGAAACAGTCAACTAATGGGAGGAGCTGTTTTAGTTCTGGCGGGTGACTTTCGCCAAACATTACCAGTTATACCACGATCAACTCCCGCTGATGAACTCAATGCTTGCCTCAAAGCATCGTATCTTTGGAGACATGTTTACAAAATGACACTGACGACCAATATGAGAGTCCATTTACTAGGAGATGTGACTGCACAGAATTTTGCGCAACAACTCCTGCATCTCGGTGATGGTGATTTCACGCCTGATGCGACAACCAATCTAATTTCTTTCCCGTTAGACTTTTGCGAACTGATGCCTTCAGTTCAGGAAATGATGAACGAAGTATTCCCAAATATTCCTGGAAATTATAAAGACCATCAGTGGCTTAGCGAGCGAGCAATTCTAGCGCCTAAAAACGAAAGTGTACACAAAATGAATATTCAGATCCAAGATCATGTTCCTGGTCCCAGTACGACGTACGAATCTATCGATACTGTTCTGGAGACCGAACAGGCTGTATTTTACCCTACTGAGTTCTTGAATTCTTTGGAACCACCTGGATTTCCACCACATAAATTAATACTAAAAGCTGGATCATCAATACTGCTATTGCGTAATATCGATCCACCAAAATTGTGTAATGGAACGAGACTCTGTGTGAAAAAACTCATGCCAAATTTAATAGAAGCGACAGTATTGACAGGCCATGCCAAAGGAGTAGATATCTTCATTTCCCGAATTCCTATGATCCCTACTGATATGCCTTTTGATTTCAAGCGACTGCAATTCCCTGTACGTCTTGCATTTGCAATGACCATAAACAAGGCCCAAGGACAGTCACTCAAGGTAGCAGGCCTTAATCTGGAAAGTCCATGCTTCTCTCATGGTCAGTTATACGTAGCTTGCTCAAGAGTGGGCACACCTAAACATTTATTTATTTATACACCAGAGGGAAAAACAAGGAATATCGTTTATCCTAACGCACTCCATTAATTTCAATGTTAGCTACAAACATGTTAGTATTTATTAAATAACAACTGCGAAGTGAGATGAAACATTTCTCTGAAGTTCAACCATTACATCGTATATTAGGCCGTGTTACTTTGCGTGTCATCTGTCTAGGATACTATTTAATCTACTGTCACTGTATTCATTTATGCCAATGATCTGGTTCCTCTTCTTGAAAACCTGTACCGAAACATGTAAGCCGGTC
Organism: Meconema thalassinum; assembly: GCA_946902985.2. Lineage (NCBI taxonomy): Eukaryota > Metazoa > Arthropoda > Insecta > Orthoptera > Tettigoniidae > Meconema > Meconema thalassinum. The sequence goes on along the minus strand of OX336388.2, from coordinate 1,038,328,002 downwards.
ACGTAGAAAATTCACTGCGAGTGTTATGGTATATCGTACATCTCTTTTCTATTTTATTCCTCTCATTCCTTTAAAGTATCAATTTTTCCCATTCGTTGATAAGTTACATGTGCCAGTAGTCGCTTCTATGTTCATCAACACTATGTAGAAGATGTTTTGCTTCAGAAGAAAAGACAACTGGATGCTCAGGAACGTTAACGATATATCGACTGCGAAATCTGGAAGCTTCTCTTGGAGGAATTGCTTCAGACATTTATCGTACAGTTTAAACCTTAACAAGACGAAACTTTTAATAGATAGCGATCTAAGTGGGAGCTCTTTGGCAAAAAATAATCAAGTCTTTCCCGAAATGTGAGTCCTAAAATTAACTTTTTCTATTATTTTCTAAGTTTTATGTGTCAGATATGAAGTAATTTTCAATATCATCCTGATCAGTAGGGCAAATTACCTAGATGTTACGCCCTCAACGTCATTGGGGGAAAATGACCTAGATTTTAAGTCCATTATATTTCTAATCCCTCCACATAAAGTCTTCTACGACTGAGATGTCACGAATTCTGGGACCGCTAACGACATGTCTTGACTCGGACTGAAGACAAATATCACGAGAATGATTATTATTTTACAGGGCCTTCCCATAGTGACTTAAGTATAAACATTGTCACTGGGTTTGATAATGTAAGAAATGAATACATAAATAAATATAATTTATGACGTTGAGTGTTAAGGAGACAGAAATATTATCATCATTCCTCCGGGCGAAGCCGGGTACTACTGCTAGTAGCAAATAGACATCACTGCCGCACAGGAAAGCCCCCATATGCATTGGAAACTCTGTGGTACACGCTACCAAACACCACCAACAGAGGGTGCCTGTAGGCACGAGTGCTAGTTACCAATGCCTGACATAGTCGTGTGCAATTGGTTGTACTTCAATATGTGGCTCTTGTCACGGATCTTGTTCAGTGGCAAGAGTCCTAAGAGTGACTTCCCTAAGCTATACCATCATCGCCTAATTGTATATTGGAGATTTCCAGTTTGGCATGGTTCCTTTTTTTAGTGTTCTTTTCTTACTTCATTCAAGATTATATTAAAACTACCCTGCCCTACGGGAGAAATAAAAAAGTTAACAAGTCTCTGCGATCACACCAAAAAAAATAAAAAATTCCTCTCGGCACGCCGGAAGGCGGAGGTAGATTTCACCGGGCAAACTAGGGGATAGGCTATAATAGGCAAAATATGCAGGTTTTCGTAGGAGGATCAGTCCTCATTTATTGCCAGAAAGTATTTTACAATTGGAGGTTAGTTATATAACAAAGGAGAAACTGTTCCGTCTAGTCAATACATTTATTTACAACATTGACTAGGCGGAACAGTCTCTCCTTTGTTATATAGTGAATCTGTCAATACGGAAAATGAACTTCTTTCAGAGCACAATTGGAGGTTAGTTAACATTTTTTCGTCTTTCTATGCATATTTTTAAGATTTTACTATCTTATGGGGATGGTAACCTTCTTGTCATTTGGGGTTCATTTTTATACTTGTGATCACTCTGTCCTTATGCAAGGTTTGGAACTAATGTGTAACTATCTAACAGTCTGTTACTTCTTCACGCAAAATTTTATCTCCCGCAGAGATGTTGGTTGGTTCCTCAGTTTAGGGGCTGCGACAAGGTGGTCATGTATCCCCGTGTACATTGGGTATGTGTAGAATCTGTTGATAAACGGTGTTATTTGTGATGACTGTATTAGTCTGTAATTCAGGTAAGGTCTGCAGACGGTCAATTGTAAGTAGTAGTACCTAACTTTGTACCAAATACTAATGTCAACGACACCTAGTTGTGAACTTGGCTGCTAGATGCCACCGCAACCAGCAACTTGCAACGAACTTGTAACTTCCCCTCCGAAGGAAAGCATGCTGACGGATTTTTAGCGCTCTTAGAAAATCCGGCGACTTTGGCCGGGTTTGAACCAGCGACCTTGGGCATAGAAGTTCAGCATGCTACCAGTTAGCCGCTTCCCTCATAGTCTGATGGAACAAGTAGTTCCGTGACGAACTAAAGAGCCTAAGATTCATGCCAAAGATTAATCTACAGTATATGAACCTATCAAGAATAATGACGAAATTAAGTGGGTAATATCGAAATGTCTTAATTAGTTCGAAATAAGGTATACTAGGCATAATGTAGCCTAATAGAACAATACAGTTGGCAGCTCTGGTGACTGAATATATTCTTACTTCCATCTCTTAAGGTACAGAATACAAAATGTGGTTGAAGTCAGAAGGACGTTACATGGAGTTAGACATTGGATCTATTAGTACACGTAAAAGCATGTTGGCAACAATGTCATGCGAGTGCTGGTCAGAAATAATCTGAAATATTATATCTTTTTGTGCCAATTTTGGATGAAATCCATTTGTTGGTATAGAAGTTATATATATTTAAAAATTGGTCCTATCAGCAGGCTTAGAATCATGTTGGTAGAACTGACGTATATAAGTTGCTCCAAATTAATGTAAAAAGTCAGGTAATATACGTGTGCATAGTTTAAAGCTGTCGGCTTGCATACTTTCTGATATATTGGTATTTTGATACAAAATAGAGAGCAATTATTAACAGTTGGCAGCCCTGGTGGCTCTTAAGAATACATTCAGTCATATCTGTTTATGTACACATATTACATACAAAATTTGGTTGAAATCCAATTGATAGTGTAGACGTTATATGCATTTAAAAATTGGACTTATCAGAAGGCTTAAATTAATTTTGGCAACACTGTCATGTATGGCCATCTGGAAATTAAACTGAAATAGTATTATCTACATGTGTGCCAATTTTAGAATAGCTCCCATGTATACCTTCCAAGATATCCAACATGGAGTTCAAATTTCTAGTGCGTTTTTTTAGCAGTTGGTAGCACTGACATCTTTTTCAAATATGGGCCTGAGATATTCCGGTATACATCTTTACTCATACTAAATTTGGTTTCGATTGCTGCAGCCGTTTAGGAGTTGATAGGGGGAGACACACACACACAGCCAGCCAGACAGACAGAAGGACATACAGACAGACAGACAGACAGACAGACAGACAGAAGGACAGACACATTTTCCCGGATATATCTCATAAGTAGACCTGGGATTTTAAGGCAAATGCCTATTTCGTTCCTTACGAAATAACATGATTTTTTTAAAATATCTTGACGTTTCATGATAAATCCCTTACATTAATAGAGTTTTATAGTGCCCTAAAATGCCTATTTGGACCTTTAGAGCCTATTTTACTATTTTAGTGCCTACAAATGCCTATTTGCTACATTTAAAATAAAATTCAACTTCTGTAATTTTTACAATCACACAATGGACATCCCTGGAACGAGCAGAACAGCAGAGGGTGGGTTTTTCACAGAAATGTGCTCTTCCCAGACAACTGTCACCAAAGGAATGCTGAGTGAAGGGTGGATGTGGAGGATTAGCTCAGAAGAACAACGAGCAGGTAGTCAAGGACGTACTGATTCGAGTGACGGGGTGAGGGGGAGGATTATCTAGGAAGAACAAGGAGCAGGTAGTAAGAAGCGACATACTGTGTCAAGTCGCCAGTGAAAGAACATCTGTTTAAGTGAATATAGTTCATCATGCCTAAAACGAAATCATCTAAGAGTGCGCTTATACAACAATGGCTTGTACAATTTCCAGGGATGACTTTTGATGGCAAGATTATTTTCTGCCAGTACTGCAATAAACAGGTATGTGCCTATATCTTAAATTTCATATTAATCTAAAATTAAGGTTTTGATATTGGCTTCTCTAATTAATTGTAGAGACCTACTGTCGGCGCAGAAAGTATGTGCAGTCGAGTTTAAACGCTAATACAATTTGAACCAGTCCACCAATCTAAAATATAAATACACCATCGTAAAGCGTGTTTTATTCTGCGTTATCTCCTGTTACATGCATATTTCTATTGTGTTTCTGGTGAAAGATATATTAGGCGGAATGCAAAAAAATACCTATTTTCTTGTCCGTTTTTTGTAAACAACAACTTTGTAGTTTAATTACATGAAAACGGAGAGCCTGTCGCTCGATTTCAAATAAAAATCGGTATAAAATACAGAAATCATTGTAAGTTTTCGGTATACAACGATTTGAAACAAAAACCTTCAGACCTTTGATGAACTCAGTCTCGATTTCGGAAGACCACCCAGTATCAAACGGACAGTCTTTTACAAAAACAATAACTTTTTTCCAACGTGTGTAGAGTAATTAAACTTCATGAATATATTTATAATAGTGCATTCCATAATCCACCTAAATTTCATGAAAGTCGAACAGTACGTTTTCATGTAACGGTACTACAAAGTTGTTGTTTACAAAAAACGGGCAAGAAAATAGGTACTTTTTGCATTCCACCTAACATAACTTTCACAGGAAACATAATAAAAATATGCATGTACCAGCAAAGAATGCAGAATAAAACAAGCTTTACGATGGAGTGATTGCATTTTAGATTGGTGGACTGGTTCAAATTTTATTAGCGTTTAAACTCGACTGCAGATACTTTCTGCGCCGACAGTAGTCCAGGCGACCTGGGTTCGATTTCCAGTACCGGCAGTAATTTAGAAATCTATGAGGTCTGGAAGGGTGTTGACCCAGCATCGTGAGGACAATTGAGAAACTACGGTGGGCAGGGGTCACGGAGGCAAGGCAATACGGCTGAGGGATGTATCGTGCTGACCACACGCCACCCAATATCTGCAGGCCATGAGCTGGGCAGCAACCGTTATTGAAAGCCAAGGCCCTTCGGGGACTGTAGTGTTATTATTCTTAATTAACTTTAGAGTAATAATGGCTTAATTTAAATAGTTCAAAATTACAAATTTTATTCAATAGCTCACCTTTTCTATTCCTCATCATAGTCTCTAATTGACATCACTTTATTGTGTTTTAGATTTCACATGAGAAAAAATGCCACCTTCAGCAGCATGCAGATAGTGCCAGTCACAAAGCGAAAGCAGCCATGAAAAGTAACATTAGACAGACTCTGCTCACACAAACTATATCTCCTACAACTCATAATGGTTTCTATGCTGATATGTGTAGAGCCCTAGTTGCAGCAAATATCCCCTGGAATGCTGTGCATAATCCGGTTTTCAGAGATTTTTTTACAGAAATACACCAAGCAGCACATCCCATCAGCATCTACATTAAAGAAAAACTACTTAGATATTTGTTACAATGAGGTCATTTTGTCAATCAGGGAGGATATTGGGGAGTCTTGCATATGGTTGTGTGTGGACGAAACCACCGACTCTGTGGGCAGGTCCATTGCTAACCTTATAGTAGGAAAACTGGAACCCAATCAGTAGGGACCGGAAAAATTAGCATCTATTTGTTTCAAAATTAGCATCTATTTTCTTCAAAATTAGCATCTATTTTCTTCAAAATTAGCATCTATTTACAAAGTTAAAAATCATCACATTGTAATATTATTTTAACGACTTCATGGTTATGAAGTGCAGTTATAGTCCTCAAACGAAAGCATTGTCAGTAGTTCAGCATTGCTTTCTTTCAAATTGCACCTTCTGTCTGTAACCACTGTGTTGTAATGGGACAACACACGCTCGCTATCAACATTGTTCGTTGGGGTCCACAAAACAGTATTTACAAATATGCTGAACTCTGTCTGAACTGCAGTGAATGCAAGCATGATATCACATTTTTCACTTTCTTTCATCTGGGTTTGAATTGCATTTAGCCAACTGTGGCCGAAGACGCGGCGAACAATGTACAGCGTGCTAACACTCACGCTGCGCCGTATGCTTGCACGCGGCCGAGCTCTGATGGCGTCGCCGTATGCTTGCACGCGGCCGAGCTCTGATGCGACGCAATGTGAGATTCGAGAAGACTGAACTGCGTTTCCCTGCGATGTAACAAAGAAAAGGAAGATTGTAGTTTTACGTGACCGTGAATCTTGTGATTATGAGCCACGGGACCTCCTTTTTACGTGGAATCCGAACCACAGGACATGGCATTTCACTTCGAAAATATAACATGCATTGACCGGGAATCGAACCCGGACCGCCTTGGTGAGAGGCATACAGCTAGTGCGATGTAACAGTAGGCCTATTTGCGCAACTGTTGTGGCGCGCTAATCGCTAATTCGAACGTGTGTCAAGGTGGCGAATTTAGCCAACCGTGGCCGAAGACGCGGCGAACGATGTACAGCGTGCTAACACTTACGCTGCGCCGTATGCTTGCACGCGGCCGAGCTCTGATGCGACGCAATGCGTAAAGACGAAATCATTGAGATTCGAGAAGACTGAACTGCGTTTCTCTGCGATGTAACAGTAGGCCTACTAGCACAACTGTTGTGGCGTGCTAATCGCTAATTCGAACGTGTCTCAAGGCGGCAAATTTAGCCAATCTTGGCCGAAGACGCGGCGAACGATGTACAGCGTGCTAACACTCACGCAGCGCCGTATGCTTGCACGCGGCGCCTCGATCCTTAATCGGCTCGTATCGAAGTTCGGATCAACTCTTTGTTGCTCGCTCTTCCTGTTAGTATCGCTTCGGGTAAGTTCTTGGACAATGACGACTGTTGTGGCGCGCTAAATCGAACGTGTTTCTACCTGAAGGTTATTACGGTCACTTATATGACGGTGTCAGTAATGAATGCGAGATATATGCGAGTACTTTTTCCCCCTGAAATTTCAATTAAAAACATGGGGTGCGAGATATACGCGGGGGCGAGATATACGCGAGCAAATACGGTATATCGATTAGAGCGGTTGAAAAAGATATGCATCATATTTGCAGTATTTCTCATGATTTCGCCGAAATATGTGGTTTTCGCCACTAAAATAACAAATTTTCGCAGAATTCGCACCAAAATCGAATATTTGTGCTAATTTCGCATTTTGGTCAAAATTCGCATTTTGTCGCATTTTGAATTTAGGTACCACAGTGCTTCAGAACACCTTAAAACTATTTAAAAAATGGTTTTAACACATATTACAAAAAATCGCATTTATCGCAAATGCGATTTTTTCCGGTCCCTACCAATCAGGCATCTACCGCTCACCTTCTTTGCTCTAAACAGCTTGAGAAAGTCAATAGTCGAAGCATTGCATACTTCATCAACAAGGGGTTGCAATTGTTGTATCCTGGGGGTGTTGATGATTCTAAAGTCCTTCTCCTTGTCTCCGATGCTGCTTCCTACATGATTGCCACTACACCTCTCCTCAAAACTTTCTATCCTTCTTTAATTCATGTTACTTGCATGGCCCATGCCTTGCATAGACTCGCAGAAACAGTTAGGGCCGAGTTTCCTGCAGTAAATACTCTCATTTCAACAATGAAGAAAGTGTTCTGTAAGGCTCCATCAAGAATAGCCATCTTTCGAGAGAAACTCCCCTCTATTCCCCTTCCACCACAGCCAATCATCACCCGTTGGGGTTCCTGGATGGAAGCTGCCCTGTATTATGCAGAACATCTTGAGGAAATCATGACTGTGATAGACAATGTGCCTTTAACGGACAACTCTGCATGTGTGTCGTCTGTCAAAGAACTGTTAAATGATTGTTCCAGTGTTCAGAGAGACATTGCGTATATTCAGGCAAATTTTTCATTTCTTCCAGTCACCATTACAAAAATGGAGGAAAAAGGAAACAGTCTCAAACAGCAATTTTCTGTAATTGAAGAAGCTGAGAATAACATACAAAGTGCTAGGGACAAGGTAGGAGATAAAATAAGAGACAAGTGGTCTAGTCTACTGCTGAAGAACCCAGGTTATTAAATGCTGAAAAGGGTACATCAGGTAATGGATGGGGAAAAGGTAGACTTACCAAGTGAAATTGAATTGAAAAATGTAGGTAAATTTTCCTATGCCCCTCTAACATCTGTGAGTGTGGAGCGCTCTTTTTCTGCTTTCAAAATGATTTTAACAGACAAAAGACACAGCCTGACTGTGGAAAATTTGGAGAAGATTATTGTTATGTACTGTAAAGCAAACTACGAATGAAAGTACTGTAGGAATGTTCCTCACAAATAAATAAACACATAGGCCTACTCCATTCGCGTTTCCACCGTTATTGGATGCCTACAGTGCTGTAATTGTGTACAGTGATTTTAGTATTAAGGTTTTAGATCAGTACTGATAATGATATATCATATAATCCAAAACATTTTTTGACACATTACTTTTTATATTGTTTTTCATAAATGTCTTTTTTATTCTGTCTTAATTTTGCAGTTATTTCGGTTAAGAATAGGGATACCACGTTTGTTAAAGAAATAAAGTATCACGTTACAGTTTAAGTGTATATTGTAATATTTTAAAGTCTATTTCCTGCCTATCCACACATTTTGAAAACATATTTTAAGTGCCTAATTTCTCTTTTAAAAGCCTATTTACTTGTTTTAAAAGCCTATTTAGGCGCCTAAAACTAATTTTTTTAGAGCCTAAAATCCCAGGTCTACTCATAAGTCTACTTTTTCCTCATTTTTGAAAAGTGTGAAAAGTAGGCTAAAAATGAATGTGATCTCGTCAATGGCGTTGTCTTGGCAACCTCGGATAGATCATCCCTCATCAATTTAAAAAGCGTTGATAAGGTAACCTCTGATGGCACTTGGCATTTTTTTAAATTCCGAAATCATTTTTCTCATCCCTTGGCGTAATGGTGGGTCAAATCAAAAATTCTTTCAGACAAAAGTTTTAGGTAATTATTAGGGGAATATTTTCCATTTTGTACGGTTTTGATATTGTGCCTATTAAGAGAGATATGATTAATGTTTCCCGAAAAACCCACTTTTTTCCACCCCTTTGGTCAATGGTTGGTGCTATCAAAAAACTTATTTGACATAAATTTTTGGCACTTATCCGACACATATTATGAACTTTGAATGGATTCGATATTTCACGTATTAAGAGAGTTATAGCAAAATTTCACTTTTTCGAAAAAAGCCCCCCATTTTCACCCCCTTCGACCGATTTTGCCCATTAACGAACTCGACCGAGATTTTATAGGGATACATATTAGGTAAAAAATTCAAAGTGATTGGTGCAAAATTACGGCAGTTACCGTGTCCACAAGAAACTGATATATATATATAGAGAGAGAGCGAGAGAGATAGATACATATATACATAAATTATATATAAACTTTTGAACTGACGGTGGTTTTGGGGTCTGGGGGATGTGAAACGAGAAGATATGTCGAAATTTTCCGGAAGTCGAAACATGGTACCCATTGCAATAGTTAGCTTTCTAATGAAATCTACCTAAAACAGAGGCTAAGGTTAGTTATAGAACTTAGTACCTTGTCAGAGTCCCTTGCCAGTGTTACGGTGAAGTCCTCAACGGTATCTACAGTGGAAGAGATGAACTTTGGAACAGTGTTGATGGTGGAAGAGGTAACCTAGAGCCCAGGTTATTAAGGGTAAAAGGTATATGGTTGCCATATATCAATTTTAAGGTTCCAAAGGTTAGTGGCGGTGCCCCGACAGCGTCTGTTCACATGTTAGTGGCGGCTGATATTCCAATTAACAAATTCACAAAGAAATTTGATAAAATGGTCCGGCTAGCTCAAAACAGTTGCCAGCGTTTCGCCCCAGTGTACCAATGGGCTCTTCAGTTGGTTATGGTACACCTCACCAAGACGCGTGGCTAGTACATACTGTGAAGGCCGCTGCAAGGCACAAAATGTCGCCACGAGCAGCGCCAATGTACTACGGAAGTCAAAACTTCCTTTCAAAAATAATGTTAGCTTACCTTGCTAATCCAATTGTTAATGTACATAGCTCAATCGGACAATTTACATCCTGTTTCCTTCGGGAACAGATATTTCCTGATATTCCAATATTCAGAAGTGGAACTCCGAGCTCAACTCGACTGAAAATTCAGTCAATTAATCGAAGTTAATCAACATGAATAGTGCACCTACACAAACATATTACCCCAGTGGGTTAAATTCCACGGTTGAACAACGGCATGTGGTCTATTCGGATTCTGGGGAGACCACAGTAATGTGCCATGAGGTAAATCGGAGTCCCTCGAAACCCCGTAAGGACAAAATCAGATCAACTTCAAGACTGTGGTTAATGACTTTTAATGTTAACTCCCTCCTGAAAATGGGAAAGCTTAAGAATATTCTCGACAAATCTAGAGAACGGAAAATTCATATCATCGCTTTTCAAGAATCAAGATATACTGATGAGCACCCTTTTGATTCGGAAAGGTACAGAAGTCTGGTGTAAGAGCTATGCCAAATTGCCCTCAATTCGGTACTGGATGTATAGTAGACAAGACATTACTTGATTCAATTGTGGAATTTAAATCCTTCTCAGGTCGTCTTTCCACTATGACAGTTAGAGCAGCTAGTACGATTTACACGCTTGTCAATTGACATGCACCAACCAACATTTCCAAGAGACAAGGCGTCGATAAAGTAGATGAATTCTGGAATTTGTTAGATTATGTTCTTCAGCGAATCCCAATAAACCATGTTAAAATCTTAAGTGGGGGATATCAATGCCCAGATCGGCAAAGAAAAGCAGTAAAAATATTTGGTCGGTAACTGGAGGACAATAAATTAAAGGATACAGAGAACTACCGGAAATATCATTCTAGAAATTATTATTGAACATTTAAGAAGAAATTATCCAAATATTTCCCCCCTTCCCTCCGGTTTCAAAATGACCTTCGGTACATTGCCTACTCCAATTCTGAAAATTGTGCACTTCTTTCGGAGTATTTTCATAAACTTCTCAATTGTGAGAAACCCCCAGAAACATTTCAATTTCGTCATACACAACAAAACCCTAACTTGGAACCACCGGACCTGCAAAAAATTTGAGAAATAATTCAGTCCATTAAAAAAAACAAAGCTTCAGAAGATCAAATTGTAGCAGAATTATGGAAAAATGTAGGTGCTCATCATCAAACTCAAAGAAATTATTGATGAAATCTGGAGGACTAAAAAAATTCCTCCGGATTGGAAGATGGCAATTGTCCATCCAGTATACAAGAAAGGTAGCAAAACGGATCCAAACAATTACCGACGAATATCATTACTCTTGATAACGTACAACATTTTGTCCAAAGCTATTTTGAACTGTGCCTATCTTCAACTAGAACCACAGATTGGTGAATACTAAGGTGGATTTCGGAAAGGTAGATCATGTAAAGAGTAAATTATCAATTTGAAAAATTCAATGTCTTACTTCCTTAAAATTTCAAACAAACATTACGTCATTACTTTTGTTAACTTTGCAAAGTCTTATGACAGCATTGACCATGAATCTCTTGTTGCTGTACTTACAGAATTTGGACTCGATCGCAAGGCGACATCGATCATCAAAGATACCCTCTTAAATAAGAGTTCAAAAATTAAATTTATGCGAGGACTCAGAGCAGGATTTTCAATTGATACAGGAATGTTTAAAAGAGATGGATTATCTCCATTGTTGTTTAATTCTGCACTCAAAACAGTCGTACGAGAATGGAGACGGGCTGGTGCACCTTCTTATAGAGCTCCATACAGCCACTCCACAAGCACTTGAATGGATTAAAGACCTGGCACCCCTTATATGAAGGGTCCTAATGCTGAAAATTGTCTATTTTGTAAATTTATATATATATATTAATTACTGTTTTGTATGCATCATATGCTAAATAAATAAAATAAGGACCAAAACTCCAAGGGATACCACTAGACTGTTTGGCATTTGCGGATGACATGGCGTTAATTGCCCCAAACATCTCTGATGCCCAGAAACAATTTGAATTACTTCAAGAACAAGCAGCAAAAATCGGCTTACAAATTTCTTTTGACTAAACGAAATTTATGATGGATATTAAATCTGTTCCACATTGGTAATGGTAAGGTATCCCAAGTAACAAGTAACTTATTTAGGTGAATGGTTCAATGAAACTGGTAACGAACGAAAATCAATAGAAGCAAGACTACAGAAAATGGAAACTGCATTCCATGAGAAAAAAAAATGTTTAAAACCAAAAATGCCTCTCGTGGAATTGTAAAATTCAACATTATAAAACTATAATTTTACCTGAAACACTTCATGCAGCAGAAACACTTAATCTGCAACACAAAACACCGAGAAATCAATTAGAGATTAAGGAATGCAAAATCAAGCGATACATTTTGGACCAAGAATTAAGGATGGAATTCACCTTTCAAAACCTAATGCTGATGCATATTTGAAAATTGCTTAAAGCACAGATACAATCCATATGAGAAGGATCCAATTCATGGGACATTTGGAAAGAATGGACCCAACACATAACACATAAAATATATAATAAAATCTATATGTTCTTACAAGAAAAAGGTAACAAGGTCCAATTGGTATAAACAGGTGGAAAATGACTTGGCTGAATTAGGCTTTCCTAATCTCAAGGATCATCTCATATTATCAAACGCCTTTCCAAAATCAACAAATAGTAGGTACAGTGACGATTGCAGTTCCGTTGATTGTTCTATAATTATGCGCAGTGTATTGATCTGGTCTGTTCAAGAAAAGCCTTCTCTAAATCCTGCTTGTTCTTTCCTCAGCCTTAAATTAACTCTCTGTTTTATCATTTCTAGAATTACTCGCGAAAGTACCTTACTTGGGATTGAAAGGAGAGTAATCCCTCGCCAGTTGTCACATTCCAATAAATCTCCTTTCTTCGGAAGCTTGATCAAAAGTCCTTTCTTCCAGTCAGTAGGAATTTTCTCTTCTTCCCAGATCATCTCAAAAAATGGGAGCAGAATCTCAACTGTAGTGTCTGTATCTACTTTCAAGGCTTCGGATGGAATGTTGACCATCGCCTTACTGTTCTTTCTTTAGTTGTTTGATAGCCTTCTGTATCTCTGTTCTTGATGGTGGTTCTGTGCTTATAGCCCTATCTTCAGACTCTTCTTCTATCATGTCCACTGTATCTCTTTCCTCGCTTATTCTCCGATTCAAGATCTCCAGAAAATGTTCTCTCCATCTTTCTAGTTGTTCCTTTTGTTTAGCCAGTAATCTTCCATCTTTGGCTTTCACAGGTTTATCAAAACTAGAGAACTTTCCTGTTAATCTTTTGATTATGTGATATAGGGTCGGTCATACTATCATTGTTTTGCGCTGCCATCTCTGCTTGTGTTGCTAAATTATTGATAATTACTCTTTTATCACGTCGAGAACTCCTCTTCACTATTTTGTTAAGTTGGTTGAAATCTGTTCTAGCTTGTACTTTCTTCTCTTGTGTTCTTGCATTGTTAAGTATTTCTTACATTCCTTCCTGCTGTTCACGGTTTCCTATGTCTCAGAAGTAACCCATTCCTCCCTTCCTCTCTCTCTCTTGCCTAAAACTTTTTCACATGTACTCTCTATGTTCTTCCAATTATGTTCAATATCCTTTCCTTCTTCTTCCTCTCTCAGCCATTGAAATCGGTTTTTCAACTCTAGTGAGAAATGTTGTTGCGCCTCCTTATCCTTCAATTAATCAAGGTTGTACCTTATCCTCACCTATTGGTGAATGTGCCTAATACTTGCTATCTTCATTCGGAGCGTAGCTATTACTAAATGATGGTCACTTCCCACATCGCAAGGAAGAAGAAGAAAGAAATTAACACATTTCTCACTACTACTTCACTAACCTGATCCATGGAGTGTGATCATAGGAAATGCAGCACTAAATATCCACAGCTACACATTGTTGCCCAATCTCTGAAAGAATAAGACACCATATTTAAGCTTTCATATTGCATAGGATTCAATTGACCAGTGAAATTTAAATAAATCACAAATATTTTACAAATGTACATGCAGTAGGAAAATTTAAAAAACAAAATGTGGACTAACAATCATTAGACAGGAAGAGATAAGACAAAAACACACAAGAAGGACAAATACAAAGACAGGCATGTGCAAGCAAAGAGAGAGACATAAAATGGAAAAGCAAGGATGAACACACAAAAAGCACAACTGTCTTCAAAGTTGAGCTATCAGACCATAGACCTCAGCTCTTTGTTGTATAGGCCTAATTGTTGTTAAACCATTTTTTTTAACTTTCCCATAATATATGTACATTAAAAGACTTGGTTATGGTATTGCGCCTTTTTCTCGGCAGAAGGGTAAGCTGCGAAACATGATTGGGAGTTTGGTGCCAGAGGCATTAGCAAATACAAGGAAAACCTTAGGTGAGTTGCTGGTAATTCCCTGTGTTGGGGAGTGGGTGATGCAATAGCAGACAGACCCGTATAGAGGAAACGCAAGAAAAGCTTGCCGAAGAATGCTGCGCAGATCTTCGGGGTTTCGGGTGTGCTCGGTAATGGCATACAACGCCCCTCGCACTTCGCGGCAGTAGTTCGCTAGCAGCAGTTCTGAACGGATCGTCTGCCCAGGCTTGGCAGGCTGAACTGTGACTGGGTTTACGCTTGGTTTACAGCTGTAGACCGCATCTCGGAGCAAGCCGCGTTGTTGAAGAATGGAGTGTGCAGTGAGCCCAGTAATCAGCATTCGGGGGACACACAGGAGCCTTGCAATGAGCATTAAAATATGCCGATCGATATTGGTCTCTGCGCATCGTTGAGTGCCGGCAAGCTTTTCTTGCGTCTGCTCTACCTAGCCCAGCCTCTTGGTTAATATCATCTGTTATCCTAGCATCACTAGATATTTCACTACCTAAATAAATGAAACTGTCTACCACTCTGAGGGGTTCATCCAACTCAATATTCCCATTTATCTTTCTATCTCTTCTGAATATCATAACTCAATATTCCCATTTATCTTTCTATCTCTTCCGAATATCATAACTTAACTCTTATCTTTATTTATTTTTAATCCTAACTCCTTACCATATCCATAACTTCCTTCCAAGCTTCGAGTTGTAACTGTACATCTTCTTCTTCATTACCCCATATTACCATATCATCTGCAAATTACAACTTTTTGTCCTTTTCTTCTACCATCTCTTTTACTAATCTATTCATTCCCTCCATTACAACAGTAAATAGTTCAGGAGATCGGATACTGCCTTGTTTTAGTCCTTGTCCTATATCAAACCATTTAGAGCTACCTAGTGGAGTTGTAACTCTACAATTGTGTCCTCTATACATTGTCTTTATTACCATACATTTATATATCCATCATCTATACCTATCTTCTTCATTTCTTCCCATAGTCTTTGTTTACTGAGTCATAGGCCTTTTCTATGTATACCATTACCACCTTTTTGTTATACTCCCAACTTTTTCCCATCAATTGTCGTATAGAGAATATTAGGTCAATCGTATTCTTCCTTTTCTAAACCCATGTTGTTCTTCGCTCTGCTCCATTTCTATCTCTTCACTTATGCGATTTAGTAGGATTCTTTCAAAAATGTTGGCTTGATGGCTCATAAGTGTTATCCCTCTATAGTTTTTGCAACGTCTTCTATTCCCTTTATTAAAAAGAGGGACAATGTCTCCTCTTCTCCAGTCGTCAGGTATTTTACTAGTTCTCCATACACATGACAATACTCTATACAACCACTGCATTCCCACGGGTCCTGCTACTGATCATGTCTACTGAAACTTCATCAGGTCCTGGAGCTTTTTCTTTATTCATCTTCTTCACTGGTGTTTCCATCTCCTCCCATGTAATTTGTCTTAGTTCTGCTTTCCAGCTTTTCTCATTTCCACCATTATTTGTTGTTTCCTCACTTGTCTGATTCCATTATTTAACAGCTTTTTAAAATATTCTCTCCAAAGATCTTGTATACTTTCTGGTTCTTCAATCACAACTCCCATCATCGGTTTCATCTTTACTGACACCTTTGATGTTTTCCTTTTATTTTTCATCATATAAAACATTTTCTTATTGCCATTCATGTTTTCCTCCAGTTTCTTTGTGAAGTCCTCCCATGCCTTCCTCTTTGCTGCTTCTACTAATTCTTTACATTTTCTCTTTTCAGCTATGTAACTTTTTCAAACTTCTTCTTTTTTGTTAGTACTCCACCACTTTCTCCATGCTCCATTCTTTCTTTTAACTGCTTGGATTGTTGTATCATCCCACCAACTTGTCTGTCTTTTTTGTTTCTTCCCAGATGTTCTACCACATACTTTTTGTGCTGCTTCAACTAACGTTTCTTTAAATAAACTCCATTCTTACTCTACCACATTGAATGCTTCATTTGGTAATGTTTGTTTTATTAATATTCTCTGTACTTCTCAGCATTATCACTCTCCCTTAGTTTCCAATCACTTAACCTTCTCACTTTCTTCTGATTTCTGTCCTTTACATAGTCCTTCATTTTCCACTGACCAACTAGTAACCTATGGTCTCGTCTGCACTCACACTCGGGATTACCTTCACATTTGTTAATTTCTATCCCCATTCAAATCTAGCTGAGTTTTTAAGTGGTGGTATGGACTCTGTATTGAGGAACGAATTCATGATGAAAATTAATAAATGTAAAACAAAAATATTGGAATGCAATCGAAAGAAATCAGAAGCCCCTATGGATGTTGAATTGGCAGGTGAAACGCTAAAGGAAGTTACTTCTGTTACTTAGGAAGCAAAATAACCAGTGATGGATGAAGCAAAGTGGATATAAAAAGTAGGTTGGCTCAGACAAGAAAAACATTTCTACAGAAAAGGAATCTGTTGACATCGAATATAGATTTAGGTATTAGGAAGTCATTTTTGAAAGACTTTGTCTGGAGCATGGCACTCTTTGGAAGTGATACTTGGACTGTTGGTGCAGCAGAAAAGAGGAGAATTGAAGCGTTTAAAATGTGGTGTTACAGGAGAATGATGAAGAACAAATGGGTAGATAGGGTTACAAATGAAGTATTAAGATGAGTGGGAGAGGAGAGATGTTTCTGGTGACTGCTAATCAAGAGAAGAGATAGGTTGGTAGGACATATACTAAGACACCTAGGAATAGCAAGCTTAGTTACGGAAGGAAGGGTCGAAGACAAGAACTGTAGGGGTAGATCAAGGTTAGAATATGTTAAACAGATTGCCTCGGATGTAGGGTGTGGTAGCTATGTACAGAAGAAACGATTAGCTCAGGACAGGGAGGCATGGATCGCTGCATCAAACCAGTCAAAAGACTGAAGACTCAAACACACACAGATCTAGCTGCGAGAAAACATTGCGTTTGGTTTCTTCAGTCTGTGAACAGTGGTCAATTGAATCCAGAATTAGTTCTACAAGGCCATTTCAGAAATTTATCTTCATCTCATCAGTGTGAACATGCTGACTGGAGGAGAGGGAAGTGAGCAACCCATGTCCCATCGCCCGTGACGATCCTGTTGAGGAACTTCGTCATCATGGTACCACTGCAGAAATGTTAGTGCTGCTCCTAAACCCTGCATTTTGTGGTCGGGTGCCAGGTTTGTCAGCACCCACCTGGCACACTTTTTTTTAACAGCGGGAATACAAAAGTTGATCCCACGATATGACAGGTGTCTCAATTTTAGTGGTGATTAAGTCGAAAAATAGCTCAAACATTGCTGTAACTGGAGCCAAATGTTTTTCATGTAACTATGTTTTCTTTGTATTTAAAGAATAGGGAAACTTAATTTCTGGATGGCCTCACATTTTCTGATGTAGCAGGGTTTTATTTGCATGGATTATTATGTATATTCACAAAATAACCGGTATTAAATCATGCAAAAATCACAGAATAATTCATGAAACTCCACTTTATGACCTTAAAATAGGAGTTTGGTACTGTATGCTATTAACTTAAAGCTAAAAGTATTGCAGGGCCAATTTTTTTAATGGCACCATCAATTCTCACCAATACATAGAATTAATACTGAATGAGCTTTTTCAACCGATTAAAAGGTCACCCGGATATTTCAGCTCATACCGGCCCATAATTCAAAGAATGCACTGCATCATGTTGTCAGAATTGGACAATAGCAGACCCATTGACCAGGGAGTTAGACAAGGCTGTTGTCTCTCACCACTTTTGTTCAACATATACATAAATAAAATCATCAGTGAATGGAGACAAAAAAAACATGGTCACATTAAGATAGATAGAGAACCTGATATAGACTCTCTACTGTTTGCAGATGACTTGGTCCTTTTTGCAGAATCTGAAGATGATTTAGAGATCAGTATATAATATTCACACAACAGCAAGAAATTACAACATGGAGATTTCCCTCATCAAAACTAAAGTTATGGCCTTCATCGGGAAAAACCATGAGAGAACAAAAATTGCAATAGAAAATACAACCCTTGAGCAGGCATCAACATTCAAATATCTCGCTATAACCTCAGTTACATCCAAGAAACCGATATGCAGCACAAAATCATCAACTTCACTAAGGTCATAGGACTAATAAATAACATCTTCAGGCCATCTTTAGTCCAGAGGCACACACGACTCAAACTATACAACATCCTAGCCAAACCTACCCTTCTATATGGCAGCGAAGCTTGGACCCTTTGCAAAGGGGATGAACGGAGACTAACGAGTGCCGAGATGCGGTTCATGAGGAGAACAGCTGGATACACACTATGGGATAGGAAAAGATCTGTAGATATCCTTAAAGAACTAAAAGTAAAGCCAATTATCAACACAGTGCAGACTTACAGATCAGCTTGGAAGGACCATGTACTAAGTTACGTATGAAAACCGGCCGGATCACCAGACGAGTCCTCAAATACCAACCTAGAGGCAGAAGAGATGTAGGTCGACCTACAAAGAGATGGAACGAGACCGTAACAGGCCACCTGGCCTAACACTTGATAGGAAGAAGAAGAAGAAGATGATTCCAGGGACAGAATAAGTTAATTAGTGCAGGTTTATGGGCAGCTTGCTCTCCCAATTTAACACCTTGTGACTCCTATTTGTGAGGTAGTTTGAAAGATAATTGATAAGCTTAATTGAGGTGCACAGGTCGATTAAGGGAATTGGAGGTTGTGCAATCCGATGTCTATCTTGGGTCAACTGTCTGCAATACTGGAAGTTGTGGAGATGAGATAAGAAGACGGATCACATTAGGACAAGTGGCTATGAAGAAGCAGAACAGAGCGATCACAATCTGTACAAAAATCTGCCTTTAATTAAACACTGGTGTTTTCAGTTTTCTCATGTGGTAGAGAAACATGGACCCTCAAGGTCAGAAACAAGCAGCATACTGATGAATTCGAGCTTCTGTGCAGGTGCAGAATACAGAGCATGAATTGGACTGAAAGGAGAACTAATATGTCCAATATTAAAGAACTTAACATCTCTAAGGATCTTTTCTGAGTGTTGAGCAAAATATCCTTCAGTTGTTTGGATATACTGTATTGTGAAAAGAGATGAAGAAAACTTTAAAAAATTAATCATGGAAGGAAAGACAGAGCAGTGAGCAGGTGGTTGGTTGGTTCTTAAGTTTAGGGGCTGCGACAACGCAGTCATGTAGCCCCGTGTACTTTGGGTGTGTGTAGAATCTGTCTGATAACCGGTGTTAATTGTGATGACTGTATTAGTGTGTGTTATCTGTTTTTTAATTTAAGTACAGACTGCAACTACTTTTGCCGCCAAGCGCCACCGTCAACGACTACTAGGCCAAGTTCAGAACTTAGCTACTAGATGCCACCGCAGTCGGCTCTTGCCAACGAACGTAGAAACCTAAGAGCGTTGTTTACATTCTTAACCTATCCAATTTAGCTTCACACAGGTGTAATTAGTGGAAGGTTCTTTAACATGCCATAAATCTATGACATGGGACCGCCAGCTTTACTTCCTCTCTGAAGGAAGGCATACTGAGGGATTTTTAACGCTCTTCAAAAATCCGACGGCTTCGGCCGGGTTTGAACCCGCTATCTTGGGCATAGAAGCTCAGCATGCTACCGACTATGCCACCGAAGCCGCTAGTGAGTAGGTGAATAGACCAAGTTAAGAAGATTACCAGGCTTTAAGGAAAGCTAGTAACCGCCCGTGACGGCGCCGTAGTTCATGGGGTCACAACACTCAGCAAAGAGTCAAATGATTTAAGAGGATTGTATAGGCTACCTAGATAAACCTCCGCACCATAGAACTGAAAAATGCAATTTGTACCAAAATTTTGAAGAATCAATAGGCTGAATTACAAAGTAAGTCTGAATAGGCTATCACTAACTTACATGCTTCAACACTTCTACAGACTGAGGGAGATCAAACACTTACCGGTACTGTAATGGAATAGGTTTTATTGTTATTCTATCTGTTTTGAAATCTGATAATCCTTTCATCAATGCTGATGGTTTTTCTATGGGTGTACAGAAATGGTGTGATGGTTACCATGTTCTCATTTACATACAAGTGGCATGCAGGAAGATCGGCAACAATTGTAGGGACCACCCTGTAAACACGTTAGATGAAGCTGTTCATATGAGCTAAGGTCAGGGCTGGATTTACCGATAGGCCCCATAGGCCCCGGTCTAGGGGCGCACCATGCTGAGGGGTGCAAAATTAATCCGCAAATTCTTTTGTCAGAAAATTTTCATAAAATGTTATAGTTGTATGCATAGTTGTAGGTTGTATGATGTAGTGTATATGTATATCTGAATATCTGTAAGTGTATAATGAGTCTTAAATGGTTTAATAGTACATTATGCAACGAGCCTATAATGGCAATACAGTAATTAAGACACGAGTATGTTTATAAAACGAGCATATGCGAGTTTTATAATTTCCATACGAGTGTCTTAATTACCATTATAGGCGAGTTGCATACGACTGTTTATGTTCGACGATAATTATTATAACTATTTTATGTTCGAATATAAATATTCATAAATATCTGTCGAGATTTCACCAGGTTTATGTACTGAACAGAGCGCATGAGACGCAGAGAATGCCTTGTATTTGACCATGGCCTCCTCGAGTAGCCTACCCTACTATGTCACAAGGCCAGGCAGTGAAATTTAAATTAGAAGGCCGTGGCACTCAGCGCATCTAATTATCTAATTGGTCAAACAACTGTTTCTTGAGCTCTGATTGGTGGGAGAAACTGTTTCATAATGAAAAATAGTGTTATAATGAGCCTCATTATAGTATAGTTTTCTGACATATAACAGTCAGGATCGAACATAAACTTATTTTAATGTCTCGTTGGCCTATTTATTATAATAGTTTATATACACAAATTTAGAAACAGTTCATTCTCTCATTATTTTAATTTATTTGATTGATTTTACTTCACAATACATTAGAATAAAATAAAAATTACCTTTACAAAGACCTTTCTGAGGTCTAAATTCTCCCTCCTTCACGATGGTATGAAGAGGGGGCGGCAAAAACCCACAGGCCTAGGAGCACATAAAACCTAAATCCGGCCCTGGCTAAGGTGGTAAATTATCTGGTTGAGATATGATTGCCACTAGACACTAGGCAAGACTGTGCTGTGATGTGTTCATCTTAGTATAGGCTACATAAGCTAAAGAGAAAGGGAGAGTGACCACTACCTAGCTCAACGCCAGCTGTCAACAAGACTATTCCTAAATTGGCCATCGACAATCGTATCTTAAATGGGTAACTTAATAAGTTGTTTGGTGGTGATTATTGTTCAGAAGCAATGTTGCTATCATCTCCCTTGGTAGTCATGATAAGCCAATAATAATAATAATAATAATAATACAGGGTCTTTATACTTGCTTGGCTAGGACATTCTCGCTTATGCGCTCCGCCAGTGACGCCTCAGTTGCCGGCTGTCGCGTGCGCGTATGTACGGCAGGATACCGGTACGGTGTTTAAGATCAGTATCATGCATTTTTACTCACCATGCTTACAGTAGATGCTGAAAATGTTCCCCATCCGCTGCCAAACATAATGGGCATCTACTTATGAAGTTTCCGGTTGCTCCGGTTAATTTAGCTTCACAAAGGAAATAACGACCTTTACGTCTATTTTGATCGTTTCTGAACCTGTACGTTTGAATCTCTTATCCAGTTGTTTTATTGTGATTGTGTATAGTGCTGTAATGCCTTATGTGAAATATTCGTTACTTGAAAGTGTATATCTGCACAATACGTACATAAAGTGCAGGAAATCGTGCGCTAGAACAAGACAAAAGTTTCGAGTGAAATTTCCTGGGAGACCCATTCCTATACATCGGACGATAAAACAACTGTCTAATTTGACGTTCAAACGTACAGGTTCAGTAAAAAAATCAAAATAGATGTTAAGGTCGCTTTTCCTTAGTGAAGCTAAATTAACCAGATTAACCAGAAACTTCATAAGAAGATGACGGTTATGCTTGGCAGTGGATGGGGTACATTTTCAGCATCTACTGTACTGTAAACATAGTGAGTAAAAATGCATGATACTGACTTTAAGCACCGTATTCCGCCGTACATACGCGCGCGCGGCAGCCGGCAACTGAGCCGTCACTGGCTGAGCGCGTAAGCGAGAATGTCCTAGCCAAGCAAATATAAAGACCCTGTAATAATAGTAATAATAATAATGTAATTGGTTTACCTCCCTTTAAACAACTGTGGCTTTTAGACACGCCAGGGTGCCGGAATTTCGTCATGTAAGAGATCTTTAGCGTGTCAGTAAGTCGACTGACACGGCTCCCTCGCAATTAAGCACCCTCCTCAATTGCCAACGAATTGCGCTAGCCTTTGACATAGCGTTATTCCGCCGCGCGACGCAGCCAGCAGTTAAACTACAGTGCATGGTTAGAATACAGAGCACCAGGAGGTATTCAACAGATTAGAACTTATGGGTTAGAAAGAATGTACCTTGCATGTCAACCATTACTAACATTAAACTCGAGAAAAGTTTTTCGGTACACTGAAAGTCATTAACCACATTCTCGTAGTTGAGGTTAGAAACGATCAAACGCCGATTTTGTGAATTAATCTACCTTGTCAGTCGCCTATAACTCGTTCAGTCCAAAGATTATGATTCAGCAGGTTGTGTCATATCACAACATGCGATACGTAAAGACAGCACACCACTCCAAGCACCATACAAAACCACATAATTATCACCACATATCACAGAACAGCAAGGGGCCATATGCACTGAGCAACGCTGGAATGCGATGGAATGCACTGAGTTTGCGAACAGTTGACTCAGCTTGCAGCAGGCTTATGTAGTGCCAAAGTGAGCTTGCGATTGGCAGATTGTGAGTTATTGAAACGTCATTACTTCTAAACGTATTCGCGTAGGCTGCATGGGCTGCATCATCGCGGAGAGCCTGAGATAATCTTTAAAAAATCCTCATGTTAAGCTCTCCTAGGAACCTAAAGATTCAACCCCGCGGCTTAGTGCAGAGGTTTGAATCCCGGCGCTGACAGCGGCTATCCCGAGTGAATTTTATCCACGGGTTCATGATAAAATGCCGGGATAGTTAGCCTACTAACTTATTATCATTTTAAATGATCTTGTATTAATTCTTTACGAGAGGGTTTCACGACATGAAATAAAAGGCAAAACTATTGGCCTGGATAAAGATTATTGGTGCGTGACTTCCCCCACTGTGCGTGACAAAAACCAGGGGTGTTATCTAGTATCTAGTATCAATCCACCATTGGTCTGGACGAAAATATTGGTCTAGGCAAAACCATTGTGAAACCCTCTTGTGAAGTTTTACCATCTTGTCGACGTCGTCGTTATGCTGGGGCCTGACGTTACGTTACGCTGACGGACGGACAGATGCACTGAGGTGTGTGACGTCATAATACCGCTCGGTGCATGTGTACCCCGACAATCTCTACTTCGTTAGTACTGAAAGACAAAAATCGCCGATTCTTGGATGTCACGGGTAATCTCGAGAGCCACTGGATGGATTTTGATGCGGTTTTCACCATTCTGTAAAGAATATCTCGAGGAAAGATTATGTAGAAAATAATTTATGTGTGATCAAGGGAAGCGAAGCAGTGAAAAAGTCGAAAACAAACTTGGCGTCCGTGCGCTTCTTAAACTTACGCTGGGCAAACCGTTAAAAATATCAATATACTATGAGCGTAAGAATTGCACAGCATGAAAAGTTCTACAAAAAAAAGTCCGCGAGAGCATATCTCTATCTTCAATACATCGCCCACTATAAGTGTTTTTAGACTGGATGGAAGGGGTACGTTCCCGCGCGCTATAGTGAGCGTGCGGCGTTCCCCGCGCTGGACCTTGCCTTGCCCTTGGTTTGCACTTGCCCTTCGCGAGTAATTTGAAACAAGATAAGCATGATAAGTATTAAGCAGATAATTTTATAACATGTCAAGAGTCTTTGGCTTCGAGCGAAGTGAGAAGCCTCCAGCCTTTCTAGCATTTTTCAGCATTTGTAGCATTTAAAATGATACAAAGTCTAGTCTTTCAGACTGACTGTCACTTTTTTTTAAATCCCGGGGTACTTCTATATCCTCGACCACAATAATTACAGTTCCACAGCAACCACATGTTGTCAAACAAATTGGACAAACGGGGATTATGACCAAGATGCTCCAAGTCTCTAAAATTAATTAGCAACTGCTTTAATTCAAGCATGATGAAATCTAAGAACCACACATTGAGGAACGCAACCATCTGACATCAAAAACAGCCCAATAATTGTGAGCAATCCTTGGGGAATACAATATGTAGGCCTACTGTAGTCTATAGTAACACAACTCAATTATTTTCACGTATTTACATGTTTCGTGCCGCCCAGGAGTGAAATTAAATCGCGAAATAACGCGAATTTTGTGAATAACACCACAAATACCGCAATCTGCGAAATAAAAAAAAAATTCATATTTTTCCCCCACACCAATCCCAACATTTTTGTCCACAAGCCGATAATCGAATTTGGTTGGTGTTCAATTCGAGAGAATGATCGATTTTATAGTTTCGCGAGGGGTAATACTACGATATACGTCATATTACGATATACTGTCGATATTCTCGTTACTCATTGGATTTTAGCGCTGTGGTAAACAGCTGTTATATCGCGGCGTGAATAGTTTGGCCGACTACCTCCAAAAGGTTATGTGATAGTTGTTCATAATGTAAACTACGTTTGCCTCCTGTTACATCGGTAGCGAGTGTAAATTATAGTAGAGAATTCTATATAAAAAAGTGCGCAAATTGTGCGTTATCATCGAAGCTAGTGTGTTATTTGCGTGAATCAGTTGGCGACCACGTGTTCGTCGTATTAGTTCCGAACTTAGCAGTACAGGAAGATGAGACGCGACGTAATTTAAATATTATGACACGAATTCAGAAATAAATTTTGCGTGTGGTTACGAATTTATACTGGCGTGTGACTACAGTCAACCGTGTGATAACAGTGTTTGTTACTGGGCATCGCTCAGTTGAGTTAAAAAATGCCGAAGGTAGCTGTTTCTGCCACAGACAGACTTAAAGAATATAAGAATGAAGGATTTCTAATTTCTTGTGGCATTCTTATGTGCAAATATTGTGATTGTCGGTTAGATTATCGCAGGAAAGATGCATTAGACAAACATTGCAAATCGGAGAAGCATTCAAAACGCCGAGAAAATTCGCGTCTTGAAGTTAGTGTTCCTAGAGTGGCCACCTTGAAAGAAACATTATCAAATGCTAGTCGTGTGAAGGATATCAAAGAAGAGTTTATTTTGGACACTACTACTACGTTTGTGAAAGCTAATATACCAGTAGAGAAACTAGACAATCCTGCTATCCGTACTTGGTTTAATAAGTACGTTCGCGGAAGTGGAGATTTACCATCAGCAAATCAGATTCGTCAGAAATACATCCCCATGATTGGCGAAAGAAGGAGGGAAGAAATTAGGGAAGATATAAAAAACAAAGACGTGTTTCTGCTATGTGACGAAACAACTGACAAGAATGGTAGGTGTGTTTTCAACATTCTTTTTCGTCCATCAGTACCATCAACTGAAATGAACACCCTTCTGGCTGCCTCTGTTGTTCTAGATTCTGCCAATAGCGTAAATTGCTCCAATGCGATATTAGACACCTTGAATTCCTATGAAATTGAACGGGAGCGTGTAGTGGCAGTAGTTACGGACTCAGCACGCTACATGACAAAATGTGTAACTACTCTTCAAGGATTGATTGAAGAATTAAGTCATGTCCAGTGCTGGGCTCATAAAGTCAATCTTATCGGCTGCGTATTTGAAAACGAGCTGGACGAATTGAACATGTCTATAGTAAAGACAAAGAATGCCTTTTTAAATACGCGAAAAAGAAAAAGCAATTACGTTGTATTTCTAAGGGAGAAATATGAAAACACAGAAAAAGAGAATGAAATTCTAGCTTTCCCAATGCCTGTATGTACAAGATGGAATTCATGGTTTAAGGCTGCAATGTATATGGCCACGCATGTGGAAGATCTGGTAATTTTTTTCAAAACATTGGAAGATTCAAATTCTGGGGTCAAATTTTTCCAACAAGCATCGACTTCAACAATACAATTTATACAATTACAAGCATTGTATGTTTCTGTTGTTGGCGCCTCTCTTATGGACTTGCTTAATTTCTTGGAGGGATCTAAGTACCCAACAATTCACTTACTGGCTGGGAAGCTAGATGACCTTGAGGTAAAGCTCAAGCTAATAGGCGATGGTGGAATGTTCAATCATACGAACCTCCAGAACTTGGAACAGCTTCCTCAAAAGGTGCAGATAAAGGTTAAGTCCAAGCTTACGTGTGTTGCCCAGTCAGCTCTAGTGAAAGTCAGGACTTTAAGGACCACGGATCCAGCCAGGAAGACTGTAGAAGCCATCGGGTCATTGTTTGATCCTCGGCATGCACCTAAGAACGTATCTCCCACAGAACTGCTCCAATTTAAAAAGAATGGCCCATTTCTTACGAAATTGGAGTCTCAACCGTTTTTAGAGGCTCACAGCATTTACCTGACTGCAATCAAGAACCAACTGCGTCATGAAGATAATGTGAATGTTCCAGAGATCCTCATGGGATTAAGGGCTGCTCACCGAGACTATGCAACAGCTGCATTAAAGTGTGTGTGGTATCCTTGTTCAAATGTGGATTCTGAAAGGTCATTTTCGAAATACAGTCTCATAGTAAGTGATAGGAGGCGAAAATTGACAGCTGCAAATGCTGAGACTTTAACCATGATCTACTTCCAGTGATTTCACCGCAGTATTTGGATAAAACTGAAAAAGGTATTCACTGAAATGTGTTTCGAGATGGTGAATGTAAAATAAAAATGTGACTTCCATATAAGTATTATCTCATTCTTCCATAGCCATGTTTAACGTTTTACCCTGCTGTTTTGTTTTTTACTTTGTTTTATTAATTGTTTATATTTTTAAATGCACTTATTGTACAAACCTTATCGCTTTCCAAATTTTAACATGTCATCCCCCGAAAAAATAATAAAAACACAAAACATCACCTTTTGAATTTTAAATCAACAAATCTTCAAAAAAATAACAACACTTTCTAACACCTCTACGCATAGGTATCCGCGGACCAAAGAAATTTTCGCCATGCAGTTTGCTTGGGTGTGCGGTTAACAGATAAGCTGCGGGTAATGTTTAGAATACAATCCGAACTTGTTTAGGCTTATGCATTACTAGGACCCAGATGTTTATTATGACATATTTTTCCATTATGGTTTTCCATGACAAATATAAGATGATGATTAAAGCTAATCTCATTCAAATTCTGTCATAAAGCATAATTAACACTCCGAACAGGAAAGGGTTGCAATTCTAACTGTATAACATTTATTTTAAACATAGAAAAAGACATACCAAGCCTAAGGGAACGACTTGTTACACAAATGTCTAAATATGTTGCTTTAGTTAATTTATGCTTTATCTAATTAAAAATAAATCCTCTCGGCAAGCCGGAAGGCAAAGGTAGATTTCACCGGGCAAACTAGAGGATAGGCTATCTCTTCTTCTCTTCTTAGTCGTTTACCCTCCAGGTTGGTGGAACCCACGGACTCAGCGAGGGAACTCACCACTACCGCCTCTACGGGCAGTGTCCTGGAGCTATGAACATCAAATCGGACGGGATACAACTGGTGAGATGTGATTGGGACCTCGCCCAGGCGGCCTCACCTGCAAAGCGAACAGGGGCCTCATGAGGGAAGGTAATGGAAGGTCAGGATGGATAGGCAAGGAAGAGGGAAGGAGGCGTCCGTGGCCTTGAGGAAGCTACTGTACCCGATAACCCGATAGTAGGCTGTCAGATATCCGCCCCCTCAATCGGATTGCCAATAATCAAACGCGCCGGCATAGCTACATCAATGAAAATGGCACTGACAGATACTATCGAGATTAGAGCACAATAGTTAACAAGAAAATTATTGTGGAACACACCAAAATATACGGGGGTTCATACTTACCTTTACTTACCTCTTAAATATATCTCGGGGACTGGGTTGTCAACTGGATCACTTAAAAGTATGTCCTCACAATAACCTCCACCATGATATTTAAAATGAACCAAAAACGAAGACGAGAAACTTTAAACTGCACAATAATTTATTTCACATAAAGAATGATTTTTAACAAAAATGAAACAACAAAATATACGTGGCAATCAGAAGCCATTGACCACATAACCATGTCCTCCTGTAGGACCTGTATTCTCTACATATAATGTTTTAGCTTTCTCAAGCTTATAGCAACGAAAAATATAACAATGCACTGGGAATGGAAACGGGGTTTGGGATGAGACACATATATCAATTGCTTTGCGTGTTTATATACTGCACATTTTATTTATAGCCACAAGGCTATTATGAAACGCCCTTGGCCTCAGTAACACAGTTGTCCGGACCAGCTGCAAAGCACCTGCATTGTCAAAGCGGACACCCGTTCGTTCAACCCTACCATAAGCGTGCTACCTCAGAGCTCGGCTCTCTCTTTTCAAATACGTAAATGTTCACATCTCAACTGAAATATTATCACGCAAATGTCTTACATGCTTCATTCAAACACCAGTGGATTCCTCCAACAATCCCAAATCATGATTATTTGTTCAAACCACTTGCTTAACTTGCATTGTTTAGAGTATTAAAAAAAACTCTAAATGTTAATAACAAAAGTTCATTAATTATTTATAACAATAATAAATTGTTTATAACAATGTCAAATGACGATTGAAAATTTAATACACGCTTCTATTAATCACTATCATTTCAAATTATTTAACAAAGATATTTACAAAATTATTTTACAATATTAAATTGTTTATATTATTTATACAAGGAATACATTGAACCACACGTTTATCCGGTTGATAATTACTCAAATCGTGTTGATATAATCGACCAATGAAGGTTAGTTATATTAAACTGTCAAATTCAGGTTTAATAATGTTTAATAATAATTATTAATATTTGTGACTGTAACCTCCATTCAAAATCTTTATCTCAAATTATTTAACACTCTTGTTAATTTTAACAGTATCTTCATATGAATAATCTTTCAAAGAACAAGAACAATAACATTCAGCGGGAAAATACTTCGCTCATAACGCACAAAAATGGCACAACAATTGGCCCAAAATTCATCATATATCTTTATATATATGGCATAAAAATCTTCCAAACTACACACAAAAACCTCCACTATTAATTCATCAACTTCATTAATTATTGTGGGAACCTCCTTCATTATTCAAGGGCATTACTCAACAGCGACTTTTACACGTCCACTGAATTAACGATTATACATCCATTGTTCCTCTTTAAAAATTCTTATATTCATCAATTGTAATAATGACTGTTATCATTTAACCTTCGTGGGTTTCATTCATGAATCGATATGAAGTAAAAATTTGCCAATCACAAATAAATTTAATAGCAAATACGATTAGACACTCCTGCCTGGTCTATCAAAATTGAGATTAACATCTTCAAAGTAACGCAGTATAAAAATACTATCTTCAAACAAAGATCATCTAAACTGCAAAATAGTCGAATAGAATACAATTAGATTGTGGAATGCAAACATTATTGTTCCAATCTAGAATTGAGAAAAACTCCTATCAAATGTTCATTACTATAGTGTATTCAATAAATTGTAATTAACGTTCGTATTTCATAAAATTGTCTATAATGCAATGATAAATGTCTATGTTGCAATCATGTTCATAAGACGACTAGTATTTCAAAGATCGTCGATTTCGAAATAGATTTTAACGCTCTAAAATCTTTTAATTATTCTTCTTTCTTGAGGATGACAGAAAATTGGTCAAAGTAATTAACTGAATAGAATTACTTTAATAAAATGACACGCTGTCTGAATTCAATCTGCCATAGCAAATCGTTAACTTTACAGTTAAATAGTGACTACAAAATATGCAAATTACTGAAAGAATCTAAATCATCAGTCTCAACTGATCCAAAATTATTTAAGTATGCCAATGACATAGCAATGTCTCAAAAATCGAAGAAAAAGGCATAAATCATCGAAGTGTACTGAGTACAAAAATATCAATCAAGAAAATGGGGCAAAAGGTAGGACAGAAAATATGGGAAGAATGGTTGCTCAAATATCACTACAAGACTCAAATAATACAAGAAACGTTCACGACTACCTTATCTGCCGATTGAAGTTCCAGAGGAAATTTCCCCAAAGAAGACTGCTGTTGGTTCCATATCACCAACATAAAGGTGAGCTCCATCCTCGAAACAGGAATCAGCGTCCTCGGAGAATCGAACTGCTTCCTCCTCCGAAATTGCACTGCTCCGTGGATACGAAAAAACATCCTTCCGGCAAAATTCTTCATTGTGCGCCGGGATAATCCTGGCCTCTCTTGAAAGTTCTCTGAAGTTCTTGCAGGAATTCGTCATGAAGTTTAATGTAGTTATTTCCGCAGAAATATTCATAGTTGTGGAGTATGAAAATATTTCCACTGTTATCTGGTATAATTACAGCCTCCGTGGCTTAGGCGGCAGCACGCCGGCCTCTCACCGCTGGGTCCGTGGTTCAAATCCCGGTCACTCCATGTGAGATCTGTGCTGGACAGAACGGGGGCAGACAGGTTTTTCTCCGGGTACTCCGGTTTTCCCTGTCAAAATTTCATTCCAGCAACACTCTCCACTACCATTTCATTTCATCAGTCATTCATTTAATCATTGCCCCAGAGGAGTGCGTCAGGCCTCGGCAGCCGGCACAGTCCGTATCCTCGCCGCTAGATGGGGGCTTCATTCATTCCATTCCTGACCCGGTCGGAGACTGGAAGCAGGCTGTGGATTTTCATTTTCATCTGGTATAATTCAGCGATGGATTAACGATGCATGAGTGTAGTTGGATGTTCACTACATGCTCGCTTTTGTAGAAAGACGATTAACGAAGTTCCATGCTGTTACTTTACTCCAATGACATATGTCCCAATTGCATCAAAGCCTTAGCCTTCCATCTCAACTACAGTTATAATGATCAAAAGCACTGCAATATTATAATGTTCCATAGTCGAATGTATCGTTGTAATACCAAACTGTTGCACTCCACGTGTCAGCCGTAGTGTAATAATGTGGAATTTAAAAGTGTTTCTCCTGTGGCGAGAAAATCACTTTTGTTGGCAGCCTAAAAGTTCCAATATCTTTCGAAGTATCACTGTGAAATTGTTCAAATCTTGTATACACCTTAATGTTATACTGCCTAATAGAATTATCATACAGGCTGAAGTTAGCGCTTGATATCTTGACTGGTGGAAACGTTAATGTGCGCGTTTCAACTTCACCTAGTTTCGAGCAGCGTAGAATGGAACTGCCCCGAGTTCGTTCGATGCGGCAGGCTTTCACCTCACGCTAAAGACACCTTACTTCACTGAATCACTTGAAAATAACTCTATATCACCAGAAATATATATGCGATCTGACATATGAGATCTGAGTATGAGAGCTCCTCTCTCCTGTGCACGACCTTTTATCAACTTCTTAAGGGGCGTAACCATCCCTTCCATAGCCTGTTGCTGCGTCATTGCTAGAAGTTTTAACTTTGGCTATACTTGACGGATTTTCAAAATTCAAAAACTCAAAATTAATTTCTTCAAAATTCCAAATCAATGCCATAACTGAAAATAGATTTCCACAAATCTGCATGCCAAACGTAATCGAATATCGTAGTTTCAGCAATCTCCGTCTTCCTTCCAAACTATCGTTCATTGGTTCGCGTCTCTCCTCCAATAGCGTAGCTTCTTCCTTAGCACAATACCTTGTTTCCTGCGATTGCGTCGTAAATCTCTGAGCTTTCTCGAACAAAATCATGACGTCACCAAGAATCTCAGCTCAATCAGCCTACTGGCATGAATTCTACGTCATCCGTGCCTACGTCATGAATATCCACGTCATAACTATGACATCCATAACTTTACTGATATTTTCCAATACAGCCATCGTGGTCTCAATATAATTCAATTTCCGGGGGCAGTACCATCCCGGCATTTGCCCGAAGACGAAGTGGGAAACCACGGAAAACCACTTCGAGGATGGCTGAGGTGGGAATCGAACCCCCTCTACTCATTTGGAACACCCGAGGCTGAGTAGACCCCGTTCCAGTCCTCATACCACTTTTTCAAATTTCGTGGCAGAGCCGGGAATCGAACCCAGGACCTCCGGGGCGGCGCTAACCAAGCTGACTGCTACGCTACGGAGGGGATAGGCTATAATAGGCAAAATATGCAGGTTTTCGTAGAAGGATCAGACCTCATTTATTGCGATAAAGTATTTTATAATGTAATTGGAGCTCAATTAACTTTTCTTTCGTCTTACTATGCATACTTTTAACATTTTATTGTCTTAGGGGGACGGTAACCTTCTTGTCATTTGGGGTCCATTTTTATACTTGTGGCCACACCGTCCTTATGCAAGGTTTGGAACTGATGTGTAACTATCTGTCTGTTACTTCTTCACGTCAAATTTTATCTCCCGCAGAGATGTTGGTTGATTCCTCAGTTTAGGGCTGCGACAACGCGGTCATGTAACACCGTGTACTTGGGTGTGTGTAGAATCTGTCTGTGTGGTCTACCAGCCCCTTATTATTTAGTTTTATGAAACCCAACTAACATCGCATTTCTCCCGATGGTCGATATTGCTCTGCGCTCTGACTGTGTGACAGCAATGTAATTGGGTCATTGGTCTAGCAAAGAAAAACCGACCGTAAACTTTTCCCCGCCAATTACTACGGCCCATTCTACTAACATATGACTTATTGCTCCTTGAAATAACACACATACACGTAATACGATCGAATTAATAGCTTACGCCACGTGATCTGTAATAGTAGAAAGTTAAATCAACACCATAAACCATGATTAAAGACTTTGGCATGGACTTAAACGTTTGAGGTGGGACGACTACAGTAACTACAGCACGTTTATTAGGTGCAGTATGTACTATATGTTGGTGGCTGAGAGGGTTAAAGCTTGGCCGTACATGGTGGGCGAAAGGGGTAGAATGCTGCTTCGAATCCAATAGTAGGCATACATTTTTGAACGAAAGCCCACATTCCATTTTAGTGGGGATGTAACTACATTGCCACATTTATTGCCTTACGACGTATTTTTGTGAAGAGTACGTTGAATTTTCCTGATTTATAAAGAGAATACGATCGAATTGGTACGTTTTGCCACGTGACCTGTAATGGCAGAAAATTAAAAAACTGGCATGAATATTAACATAACATATCGAAGTGTCGCTTCGAAGGTCCGGGTTCGATTCCCACCTCTGCCAAGAAATGTAATTCTTGTCGGAGGGCTGAAATTGGGTACACTTAGACTCGTGAAGCAAATATGTGAAGAGGTGGGTTCATTTCCCACCTCAGCCACCCTGGAAATGGTTTTCCGTGGTTTCCCACTTCTACTCCGACCAAATTCCGGGACGGATTCTTTCTTAAGGCCACGGCCGCCTCCTTCCCAATCTTCAATTGCAAATACACACATCATTACAAGCCCGAAATAACTTAGGTTATCAGACAAATTCTACACACACACCCAAGTAAACGGGGCTAAATGACCGCGATGTTCTAGCCCCTCAAATGAAACAACAACATATCGAAGGATATTCTGATCGCCAGTGCTTGCATCGAAGTATACGTATTCCTTAGAATTTCCCATGGTATTATTAGCCTACTTTCGATTTTTTCAAAAAATGAAAGTAGACTTATGAGATCTACACAGGGCCGAAAATTGTGTGTCCGTCTGTGTGTGTGTGTGTGTACTCTGAATGTCTCCTCCCCCCCCCCCCTTTTCCCCCCATCAATTCGAACATGGTGAAACCGAATTGAACGAAATTTGGTACAGAGATAGAACTAGCAAAGGGCACCTCAGTGTCATGTTTTATATCGCCGCCATCTTGACGGAAACGTAATAGCGGTCACCCAATTTTTCAAAGCTTAAATCAAATTACGAATAACCTCATCATCCAATCTCCACCAAATTTTGCAACAACATATAGGCTATTTATATGCCGAGCGCCTTTTGACTAAACTACAAGGTAATCTCAAACATGGCGAAACTGGATTGAACGATATTTGGTACAGAGTTAGCACTAGCAAAGGACACCTCAGTGTCATGTTTTGTATCGCCGCCATCTTGACAAAAACGTAATGGCGGCCTCCCAAATGTTAAAAGGTTAAATAAATTACGACCAACCTAATAATCTGATCTCTACCAAATTTTGCAACAACATACCTTTATGTGGGAAGCATATTTTGACCAAACTACAAGATCATCAGACCAACAGTTTGCATATGGCGGCCATGTATGTGTGAAAATCGATTCCCCCTATCAATTCAAACATGGTGAAACCGAATTGAACGAAATTTGATACAGAGGTAGCACTAGCGTAGAACACCTCAGTTTCATGTCTTATATTGCCACCATCTTGACGGAAACGTAATGGTGACCACCCAAATGTTCAAGGCTTAAATCAAATTACGACTAACCTAATCATCTGATCACCAACACAATTTTTCAACAAGATATACTTATATAGCGAGCGTAGTTTGTATAAACTACAAGGTCATCAGCCCATTAGTTTGCAGATGGCGGCCATGTATATGTGCAAATTGATTCCCCCTATCAATTCAAACACGGTGAAACCGAATTGAACGAAATTTGGTACAGAGGTAGCACTAGCAAAGGGCACTTCAATGTCATGTTTTATATCGCCACCATCTTGACGAAAACGTAATGGTGGCCAACCTAATGTTCAAAGCTTGAATCAAATTACGACCAACCTAATAACCTGATCTCCACCAAATTTTGCAACAACATACCTTTATCTATAGAGAATCTTTTGACCAAACTACAAGGTCATCAGACACTAGCAAAGAGAACCTCATATTTATGTATAATATCCGTATAGCACGTTGTATTTAAAGAAGCTACTACAACCAACATTCAATATTATACTCCTTGAAAAGGACAAAGAGTTATAACAATACCCATGCATTTAGGAGAAAGTAGGCTATACGTTCTTTACCGAACATCTTGTTTTGTTGTTAAATTTTAACAAAAAGTCTTAGCATATCTTTAGGCCCGTATCACACGACACTCGCTGGCAAGGAAGCTGCTGTGATCGCTGGTACAAAATCCTGTATGATTCTGTTATCTTCGTCAGTACACCTGCTTGTATGACCGAAGTGTATCACACGCTAGCATTTTGTACGCTAAGTTGTATGAAATAAAACCGAAGGGCTGTCGTTTGAGGGCATTATTATTAACTCAAAGCGGTCGCGAAACTTGCTTTAAGTAAATTAGAAAACATTCCAGGTACTGTATGAATGCATTCCAATCAATATTTAAGATCTAACTGTGATAATTGAATATTTTACCATACGCTTTAATAAGATGCGCAACAAAAACCTCCAGAGTGTATTGGAAATGTGTGCAATAGTTAAAATAGTTAAAATAGTTAAAAAGAATTTAAAAATTCTGCCGCTGGATAGTCTTGAACCCGGGATCTTCGAAAGAGCGAGCGGGCGCAATAACACTTGCACACATTTCCAGCACACTATCGAGGTTTTTGTTGCGCTTCTTATTAACACGTATGGTAAAATATTCAATTATTACAGTTAGATCCCAAATATTGATTTGAATGCATTCATTCAGTACCTGGCCTGTTTTCTAATTTGCTTACAGCAAGTTTCACGACCGCTTTGCGTTAATAAGGCGAAAGAACTGCAATTAATGCCCTCAAATGACAGCCCTTCGGTTTTATCTCATACAACTTTTTTTTTTTTTTTACTTAGTCAATTTACCCTCGGCGAGGGAACTCACCACTACCGCCTCTATGGGCAGTGTCCTGGAGCTTGTAACATCTGGTCGGAATGTATACAACTGGGGAGGTGTGATCAGCACTTCGCCCAGGCGGCCTCACCTGCAAAGCGAACAGGGGCCTCATGAGGGAGGGGAAAGGATGGAAGATAGGGATGGATAGGCTAGGAAGAGGGAAGGAGGCGGCCGTGGCCTTACAGTCGGTACCATCCCGAAGACGAAGTGGGAAACCACGGAAAACCACTTCGAGGATGGCTGAGGTGGGAATCGAACCCCCTCTACTTATTTGGGCCACCCTAGGCTGAGTAGAACCCGTTCCAGTCCTCATACCACTTTTCAAATATCGTGGCAGAGCCGGGAATCGAACCCAGGACCTCCGGGACGGCAGCTAACTGTGCTGACCGCTACGCTACGGAGGCGACTCTCATATAACTTAGCGTACAAAATGCTAGCGTGTGATACACTTCGGTCATACAAGCAGGTGTACTGACGAAGAGAACAGAATCATACAGGATTTTGTACCAGCGATCACAGCAGCTTGCTTGCCAGCGAATGTCGTGTGCTACGGGCCTAAAGATTTGCTAAGACTTTTTGTTAAAATTTAATAACAAAACAAGATGTTCGGTAAAGAACGTATAGCCTACTTTCTCTTAAATGCATGGGTATTGTTATAACTCTTTGTCCTTTTCAAGGATTATAATTGATTGTTGGTTGTAGTAGCTTCTTGAAATACAACGTGCTATAAGGATATTATACATGAATATGATGCGCCCTTTGCTAGTGCTATCTCTGTAAAAAATTTCATTCAATTCGGTTTCACCGTGTTTGAATTGATATGGGGAATCGATTTGCACACATACATGGCCGTTATCTGCAAACTATTGGG
Organism: Meconema thalassinum; assembly: GCA_946902985.2. NCBI lineage: Eukaryota > Metazoa > Arthropoda > Insecta > Orthoptera > Tettigoniidae > Meconema > Meconema thalassinum. The sequence goes on along the minus strand of OX336388.2, from coordinate 1,038,290,968 downwards.
CTGATGACCTTGTGGTTCAGTCAAAAGATGCTTCCCACAAAAAGGTATGTTGTTGAAAAATTTGGTAGAGATCAAATTATTAGGTTGGTCGTAATTTGATTTAAGCTTTTAACATTTGGGTGGCCGCCATTCCGTTTCCGTCAAGATGGCGGCGATATAAAACATGACACTGCGGTGGCCTTTGCTACTGCTACCTCTGTGCCAAACTTCGTTCCATTCGGTTTCACCGTGTTTTAAAAGATAGGGGGAATCGATTTGCACACATAGGCCTACATGGCCGCTATCCGTACATTATTAGCCTGATGACCTTGTAGTGTGGTCAAAAGAATCTCTATGCATAAAGGTATGTTGTTGCAAAATTGGGTAGAGCTCAGATTATTAGGTTGGTCGTAATTTGATTCAAGCTTATAACATTAGGATGGCCGCCATTACGTTTTCATCAAGATGGCGGCGATATTAACATGACACTGGAGTGCCCTTTGCTAGTGCTACCTCTGTACCAAATTCCGTTCAATTCGGTTTCACCGTGTTTGAATTGATAGGGGGAATCAATTTGCACACATATATGGCCGCCATCTGCAAACTGATGGGCTGATGATAGATTAGGTAGATAGATTTATTTTGACTGGCAAGATTAGGGCCATTGGGCCCTCTCTTCCATCTAACCAGATTATACAAATAATAAATGATGAGCAATACAAATACAACTTAAATCGAACAATATTACAATATTGATATAATATAAAATACATATGAAATGGATTAGCTTGATAATATACAATACAAATACAACTTAAATCTAACAATTTTACAATATTTATACAGTATAAAATACATATAAACTGGATTAGCTTGGTGGTGTAGGCTGTAAATTGTTGCATTGTTAGGGTGAATAACTAAGATACTTAGGAGTAAGTTTAAAATTACAGTAAGGTAAAGGAAATAGGCTACTGAAAAAAAAGTAGACTAATGATGGTGATGAAGATGATGATGAAGATAATTAGTCGTTACTGAAGGAGGTTATTTAGATATCTAAATAGAGAATAAATGAGAAAGTGAGAATTGGAAAGTTTGAATATATGTAATACGACGTAAGAATATAAGCATAAATGTTGAGTTCAACTTTCATTTACTTAGTGAGTATGTACTGCTGGCAACGCTGCTTGAAGCTGGACGGGGTTGCTCCTCTGACAGAGCGAGGCAGATTGTTCCACAGTCGTGCAGTAGCAACAACGAAGGAGTTGGTATAGCGTACTGTACGGTGTATGGGTATCAGCAAGAGTGTGTCGTTTTTTGACCGTGTTCCAAGAGTATGCTCGTACGAGAGGCGGTGAAGCTGAGAGTGCAGGTAAGCTGGAGTTGAAGTTGAGAGTATTTGTTGAAGAATACATAAAGAATGGAGGTCGCGGCGTTGATTTAGACGTAACCAGTTAAGTTGCTCATAAGCGGGGGTGACATGGTCATAGTACCGTAAATTAAATATGTAGCGTACACAGGCATTTTGTGCATGTTGGAGTTTGTTTTTAAGAGTAACAGTGAGATCTTTGTATACCACATCGCAGTAATCAAAATGAGGCAATATTAGGGAGGAAATAAGTCGTTCCTTTAATACACGAGAGAAAATATTCCAGAATCTTCTAAGTGAATTCAATGCGGAAAATACTTTTCTGGAAACATTGCAGACGTGCTGCGTCCAGGAAAGATGTTTATCTATAATAACGCCTAGATCTTTAACTGACTCACGGAATTCGATTGGGGGAATCGCACAAGCGTAATTTTGGTAATGTGGGTTCATTTTTTAGTTTTAGGAGGATTTTCGGGTGGGAGATTATGATTGCTTGGGTTTTAGCCTCATTGAGTCGTAGTCCATGTAAGCGAGTCCAGTTACAGATTTCAGTTAAGTCTTCATTAAAGGTGCCGATTGCTTCCGATAGTTTTTCTGGTGCTGAATGCAGGTAGATTTGTACATCATCAGCATATAGGTGGTGTTTGCATTTAGTGATTGATGACGGAATGTCGTTGAAAACAGGAGCGGTCCAAGGACTGACCCCTGAGGGACTCCTCTCTCAACTGGACGCCATGAAGACATTTGATTTAAGTTAATTTTAACACATTGTTGACGTCCACGTAGATAAGAGTCCATCCATTGGATACTGTTCTTGGAGAGATGAATTTTAAATAGACAAGAGAGTAATATGTCATGGTCAACAGAATCGAAAGCTTTACTGAAGTCAAGCAGTGTTAGGATTGTTACTAGCCCACTGTCCATAGCCTTTCTTATGTCATCCGTGACCTTGAGTAGTGCAGTACTAGTACTATGATTTTTGCGGAAGCAGGATTGGTGTTCATCAAGGATATTGTGCTCTAGCAAATAGGAGGAGAGTTGTTCGTGGACGATAAATGACCTTGTAGTTCAGTCAAACGACGCTCGCCATACAAGTATATGTTGTTACAAAATTTGGTAGAGATCAAATGATTAAGTTAGTCGTAATTTTATTTAAGCATGGAACATTTGGGTGGCCACCATTACGTTTCCGTCAAGATGGTGGCGATATAAAACATGACACTGACGTGTTCTACGCTAGTGCTATCTCTGTACCAAATTTCGTTCAATTCGGTTTCACCGTGTTTCAATTGATAGGGGAATCAATTTGCACACATACATGGCCGCCATATCCAATCTGTTGGGCTTATGATCTTGTAGTTTGGTTAAAATATGATTCCAAATAAAGGTATGTTGTTGCAAAATTTGGCAGAGATAAAATTATTAGGTTGGTCGTAATTTATTTAAGCTTTTAACATTTGGGAGGCCGCCATTACGTTTTCATCAAGATGGCGGCGATATAAAACATGACACTGAGGTGCCCATTGTTAGTTCTACCTCTGTATCAAATATCGTTCAATTCGGTTTCACCGTGTTCGAATCGATAGGGGGGGGGGGAGGGAGGGAGGGGGGGGGGGGAGGGAGGGGGGAGGGGGGGGAGGGGGGGGGGCAGACATTCAGAGTACACACACTCACACACACATACACACACAGTCACACACACACAGACAGACACACAATTTTTGGCCCTGTGTAGATCTCATAAGTCTACTTTCATTTTTTGCAAAAATCGAAAGTATGCTAATAATACCATGGGAATTTCTAAGGAATACATATACTTCGATGCAAGCACTGGCGATCAGAATATCCTTCGATATGTTGTTGTTTTGTTTCATTTGAGGGGCTAGAATATCGCGGTCATTTAGCCCCGTTTACTTGGATGTGTGTGTAGAATTTGTCTGATAACCCGAGTTATTGCGAGCTTGTGATGATGTGTGTATTTGCAATTAAGGATTGGGAAGGAGGCGGCCGTGGCCTTAAGATAGAATCCGTCCCGGAATTTGGCCGGAGTAGAAGTGGGAAACCACGGAAAACCATTTCCAGTGTGGCTGAGGTGGGAATCGAACCCACTTCTTCTCATATTTGCTTCACGAGGCTACGTGTACTCAATTTCAGCCCTCAGACAAGTATTACATTTCTTGGCAGAGCTGGGAATCGAACCCGGACCTCCGGAGCAACTGGCGATTCATATGGGTTCTTTAACATGCCAACATCGTATGACATGCGTGTCGTGATTTTTGTCGCCCTTCAAAAATCACTTACCATGGCCAAGAGCGAACCTGCAAGCGTGGGGTTGGCAGTCCGACACGATAACCACTCACCCACCATGGTAAGCGATATAAACGCGTGTTTTCTTATGTTAATATTCATGCCAGTTTTTTAATTTTCTGCCATTACAGGTCACGTGGCATAACGTACCAATTCGATCTTATTCTCTTTATAAATCATCAAAAATTCAACGTACTCTTCACAAAAATACGTCGTAAGGCAATAAATGTGGCAATGTAGTTACATCCCGACTAAAATGGAATGTGGACTTTCGTTCAAAAAAGGACGCTTGCTATTGGATTCGAAGCAGCATTCTACCCGCTCGCGTCCACCACATACGTCAGGCTTTAACCCTCTCAGCCACAAACACATGGTAAGTATAGCACGCTAAACGTACTGTAGTTACGGTAGCCGTCCCACCTCAAACGTTTAAGTCCATGTCAAAGACTTAAATCATGGTTTATGGTGTTGATATAACTTTCTACTATTACAGATCACGTGGCGTAAGCTATTAATTCGGTCGTATTACGTGTATGTGTATTATTTCAAGGAGCAGTAAGTCATATGTTAGTAGAATGGGCCATAGTATTTGGCGGGGAAAAGTTTAAGGTCGGTTTTTCTTTGCTAGACCCATGACCCAATTACATTGCTGTCACACAGTCAGAGCGCAGAGCAATATCGACCATCGGGAGAAATGCGATGTTAGTTGGGTTTCATAAAACTAAATAATAAGGGGCGGGTGGACCACACTGTATATAGATACATATACTGTATACATAAATTATAAATAAACTTTTGAACTGACGGTGGTTTTGGGGTCTGGTGGATGTGAAACGCGAAGATATGTCGAAATTTTCCGTAAGTCGAAACATGGTACTCATTGCAATAGTTAGCTTTGTAATGAAATCTACCTAAAAATAGGGGCAGGTGACCTCGCAGTTCCACCCTAATAAACAATAATAATATGACAACATCTATTTAAAGTCGCCTCCGTAGCGTAGCGGTCAGCATGGTTAGCTGCCGCCCCGGAGGCCCTGGGTTCGATTCCCGGCTCTGCCACGAAATTTGAAAAGTGGTACGAGAACTGGAACGGAGTCTACTCAGCCTCGGGTGGCCCAAATGAGTAGAGGGGGTTCGATTCCCCCTCAGCCATCCTCGAAGTGGTTTTCCGTGGTTTCCCACTTCGTCTTCGGGCAAATGCCGGGATGGTACCTTCTTCAAGGCCACGGCCGCCTCCTTCCCTCTTCCTTGTCTATCCATCCTAACCATCCCTTACCTTCCCTCATGAGGCCCCTGTTCGCTTTGCAGGTGAGGCCGCCTGGGCGAGGTGCCAATCCCACCTCACCAGTTGTATCCCTTCCGATTCGATGTTCCCAGCTCTAGGACACTGCCCGTAGAGGCGGTAGTGGTGAGTTCCCTCGCTGAGTCCGTGGGTTCCACCAACCTGGAGGGTAAACGACTAAAAAAATAAATAAAAAAATAGAAGTTATGGCTATGCATAATGATGGTTAGTGTTCTCGACGACATAAATGGTAGAGATTTAGTTATAATAGGAATGGATTAGAAGAAACTAGATGTTTAAGAACTACATGACGTGATGCTGTTGTTAATTAATGAATATTGATTAATGTTGCTATAATAGATCTCCGCTAACGTTCTTGGCTGCTACTCCGGAGGTCGGGGTTCGACTCCCAGTTCTGCAAAGAAATTTAATTCTGATCTGAGGATTGGTATGGGGTACACTCAGCCTCGTGAGGCAAAACTGAAAAGACGTGAGTTCGATTCCCACCTCAGACAACCTGGAAGTGGTATTCTGTGGTTCCCCCACTTAGGATAATGCTACGATGGTTTCTAACGTAAGGCCACGACCGCCTCCGTCTCAGTCTTCACCTGAATTACAAATACACACACTACAACAGACACAGGTTTACAGACAATAATACAAACATCCAAGTGCACGGGGCTAAATATCCAAGATGTCCAAGCACCTCAAAGATAACCCGAGTATGGATGCCTGAGGCATGGTTCAGAGGTTATTGTGAAAATAATGTTTATGCCATATCAGCAGATTATTAAGGATATTGGTGTTTAATAGGATTGGACGATTAAAATAGGCCACCCTCATTTTCAGATCACATCGTCAGAGGAATTCAAATTCCACAACATAGCTAGATTAATTGCCACATGGTCAGAGTGAATTATGCATAAATATAAGCTACATTTTATGAAGGTAGTTAATATTTTTAATTGTAAAGAATTGCCATAAGAGAATAATCAACAATCTAATGGGTCTAGTTAAAGAATGGGAAAATTTAAACGTTTAAATAATGATGCTGACTTTAACTACGAGCCACAGACAGTTTGTCCGGATGTCTGAATTAATTTGATAACATTTGGGGTAAATAAGAGGAGTGATGATTATATATTTATGTAACGTTAATGTGAGCATTAGGATCGCCAAAGGATATGAATGATAGGCTATTCATGTTGTGTTGGAAGAATGAGGTTGCATAAATCCATGGATTCAAAGAATGCAGTATTTTTGTATTGTATGGGACATCCGAGGGGATCAAATAGGATGTTTTCTTTATTTCAGGAGTGTTTATTTAGTGATTCGATATCGATATCCCTGGGGAGTTAGGCAGGGATTATGTTAACTTTGTGTTTACTGAAATAGAAGGTGAGTGATTATAAGAGATCTTCTGTGAATTGGCGTGCTAATTTATTTATTCCTTTTCTCGCATGGGACTTGAGAGTCGTTAATATCCTTTGCCGCCCAGTGCACCCTGAGTGTCTCGTGCAACACTGTTCTCGAGGTTCATGCATATGTGGTCGTTAGTCCACGAGCTAACGGGTACAGTATGTATGTATGTATGTATGTATGTATGAGTACCGTTAAGTTAACTATTTTGCCACTAGATACTAGATGGAGTGATCGAATTTATTTTAGTGAAGACTTAGTATACGCAGCGTCTAGACTTATGGAACTACCTGCAGTTTCTCAAATAAAATAAAAAACACATCCTCTAACAGTATTGGATTCAAGCTAATTTTGCACTGAACGTTACGTTCTTTGGTAGATTTGAATAAATTATTATAATTGGTTAATTACAAATGATTACAATACATTTCTATAACGGTTGATTGTTTAAATTAGATAATATATAATTAACTAACTAACAAACAAACTGGGACTTTTGACCTCAATGTTCCACCCCTTTAAAACGATAAGCAACATCATCATCATGATAATTAGGGCACGGAGTTTTAGGTCCTGTTAGTCTCCGTTTTAGGTTTTCTATACCTTTAAAATAATCACTTGTAGGTTTTCTTTCTGGATCAATATTACTATCACCGATAATAATTTTATGTTTTCCTTCTTTTGGGCCACACGCCTATGATTTAGGTTTCATACGCTGAAAATAGTTTTTATGGATAAATGCTAACACCAATATTTATCCGATCTTTTTATTTTAGCAGTCTAACATTTATTTACAGCCTAATTTCACAAAAGTACACCTTATCAATAACCGCCAGAAAACGGACAGAATATACTGTATTTTACTTTTTTGTATTGTTTGACAACGCAGTAGGTAGGTCTAACTATGAGCATGTCCAAATAACTGTCAGGCGTGAACGATTTCTTATTATCTTTATTTTTTCTTATTTTAGTAAGATTAATTTAAAGGTACATATTTCACAAGAGTTTATCCTGTCAAAACTACTCACAAGAAAGCACACAGAAAATATTGCTTATCTTGCCATTTATTTACATTGCAGTAGGTAAATTTAACTACATACATGCCCAAAACGGATTGTCGGGTAAATACGCATTTATCATCTGAAGAAGTAAAAAGAGATTTGGACATTTTAGGTCGCAATCCCCAATTTAGTTATTTTTAGTTTCTATGAAATTCATGTATTTAGCCCCAGAAACTGTGAAACATACATAATTATATCCTAAAATTGGTTCACTAAATAGCAAGGAAAAGAATAGGTTAAAACCTAAGAATACGGGCCTAACGTCAGCACGATTTTTACGTCTGAGGAATTTTGAATATGCAACTCCCTTAACTTCTCGGTTGGGTGGGTAGTACTAACACTTGCTCTAATGCGAGTTTTAAGCTACGCCGTGAGGTAGGATTAACAGGCAACCTTTTTAACTTCTCTGTTGGGCGTGTGGTAGTAACTCTTGGTAAGGCGAGATTTAAGTTACGCCATGAGGTAGATTTAACATACACGCCTTTCAACTTCTTTGTCATGAAATTAATGCACTTCAGTCGGTCAACACGATTGTACCCAACTGTAATGGGTGTTTCCCTAAAACTGATATATTTTTACATGAGATTAATCTCATGTAAATTTACAATCGTGCTGAGCGACTGAAAAGCATTAATTTCGATTACTAACGCAAGACTGAAAAATGACTTCCAACACGATAGTAATCTTCTTTGTAAAGTATCACAGTGTATAATTTGCCTGGCAATATCAGGGGTTGGAGGCATAGGAGACGTTATGATTTGCTCTACACTACTACCTGTAACAACCAGGTCAATCAGCTGCCCCTAATAATATTATTTTATGCAGCCCAAATAACGCGTTTTGTCAGGAAGGTCGATATTTCTCTGCCTGCATCTCGTATAGGCTATAATAATGCACTGCAAGCATATCCCGCAAACGATACAAAACACTTTTGTTTTTCCCTCGTATTATTCTCTAGTCACATCGAGGGAAATAACAACGCTAGTTGAGCTGCATAAAACAATATTATTAGGGGCAGCTGATTCACCTGGTATAATCGTCGATGCCCCCTCAAATTATTAAGCAAGAGACTTCCCCACTGTTATGTTATTGAATAGGCTTGACCATCCAATTAATTCCTTGATAAGTATCTCATTTTTAAATATCATCATCATTGGTTTGCAGTCCTAAAAGTTACGGTACCGTAAGCTTGAATTTGCTTAAGAATCTCCGCACCGGCGGCGCTGGCCGAGAGCTTTAATACGCGCTACCTCGTGCCTCGCTGGCATCGGGAGAGCGTGGGTTCAAACCCCTCCTCGGCCGTCCTGAAGTTGGTTCTCCTGATTTCCCATTTTCACCACCAGGCAATAGTTCCACGACCGATTCCCTGACTCGTCCTGAAAAGATGACATTTTTAAATTTGTATTACAGTATTTAATCTGTGTTAAGAGGGGCAGATGACTGTACCGCCCCTTAAAACAGGACTATTAACTGACAGACTTAGGAAACTGACATCTCACGCAATCCCTGAGCAGCAATTTGGGTTCATTAAAGGGAAATCCACAATTCAGGCAGTAAAATGTCTTCAGGAGGATGTTGAGGCGGCACTCAGGCTCCCAGGAGGGATGCTCCATGCAGTTTTTATAGATTATACAAAAGCTTTCGACTTGTTGAACAGGCAACTATTATTCAGGAAAACAGAAGACATCGACGGAAGAAATTAAGTGACATGTCTAACATGGGCGGCCGCAGAATTTTTTCCAGAGGGGGGCCAAGTTATAATTTTCATTTCATTACCTCCCCCCCCCCCCCCCCATTTTCGTTTAATTTATTATTTGCTTCGTGAAATTCATTATTCGACTGCTCTGAAACTTTGCCTACTTAATGCAAGATTGGGAGGAATATTTTGTTTTTAGTTCACAGTTTTTGTCCATGGAAGTTCGCGTTTCTTCTTTTGTGATTCATTGTCATACTGTTCAGTTGTTAATAACAGGTAAAAATAGTGGTATCACCATGTATCGACAATAATATAAAAATCAAGCAGTTCAATAATATGCTAATGTAAATCCAGTTCGCCTATTTTCTAAATACGGTAACTGGAGGCCATATTTTCAGATATTTCAAAATTATTGAGTTAAATTTAACTGTGGAAATATCCCTACATATGAATCTGTCTAATAATTGAAATAGCACTGTTTTCAAATATCTAGATTGTACTGGCCGTTACAGAGGAACCATCACGTTTCTCCTCTTCTTCACAAGCTGACAGGAATACTTCGCATTGCTCTTCTTAGTATAATGAATTTTGTGCGAAATGATAAATACGTATTGTACGTTACTCGTACTTATGACGCCCATGGTTTTAGCAAATTTTCGTTTTAGAAAGATAACATTACATTTGATTATTGCTGACTGTTAGTTAAATTATATAAAACTCACTAAATCACGTATTTCTTAGTCGCTTTGATAACGACACAAACATCGCAGGATCATTTAACTAGGTACCGGTACATTCGGACTTACGAATGTCTCATAAATGTTCTTTGAGTTAAGACCCAGCCAATGTATGTTCTGTAATTTTCTTCTTTCAGAAGCACACCATTATCAATCCCCCCTTGAACGTTGGCTTTATCACCTAATTGATCTATATTGAATTGTAACTTTCAGTCGGTCAGTACGAGCATAAGCCCAATCTTATTATATAATACGCTAAGGAGTATGTTTCTCAAAAATCAAGCTCCTAACCCAGAGGGAGTTAGAAGGTGTGGTTTGTACCAAAATCTTCCAAATCGTCTCAATAGTATAGGAAGAAATCTTGCATTTCTTGAAAAGTCAACGGAAATATAATTGTTTATCAAGTGCTTTTAAACAAATAAACAAGACGATCGCCCCTGGCAGAACTGTGTCGCGTACAGCCCGCATAGCACTAGAGCCGGGCGGATAGTCTGTACACATGGAGCACACACGGCCCATTATGCGAGAGTTTTCACACAGGTCCGCTAGTTAAAAATTACGATTAAATTAGCTTCTCCGCCCATATAAGTAGGCTACATGTTGCGCATCGAAAATTGCCTTGCAAGAAGATTCTATTGGAATCATATAGCCTACAACATCAGGGGCGTAAAACTCCTCGCAAACTTGGGAGGGGGTCAAATTTATAAACTGCGATTGCCTACCTACCAGGGAGAACTTCTATCGTTTTAGGCTTTAAAGCTTGACATAACACGGTAATATAGGTCTAAAGCTACATTAAAAGAACGTTAATTTTATTAAATATTTCTAATTAATCCTTCGGATGCCAAGCTAAGTTTAATGAAATCACACGTTTTTGATAAGCATTAAGGCCTACCAATAATGTTTAAGATTTTGATATTTAACTGTAGGAGGCAAATATAGTATTGTATATGAGATGTTAAATAATTAAAACAGTATTTCATTAAAAGATACTTAAATTTTTTAAATAATTTGAAATTGACATTCTTCAAAGCTTTTCGAACCATGTCGGCGCAACACAGGGCGCATGCGTAGCGTGTGCTTAAAGCGCGAGGGAAGAGTCATGTTATTTTACTTAGTTTAATTCAAAAAACGACGTGCACGCGTTTGTTTCCGGGCATAAGTAATGATTTTGTGTGTCCCAGTACCTTAACTTAGTTTTAAACCAGGGTTCAGAAATAATAGTTCGAAAATGTACCTTTTTGGATCGTCGTGCAAGTGGACATAACTCAAAGCGCCAAGGCTCTCGGCTGGAATCGGCAGAGGGAGTAAAAATAGGCTGTTTGTTCGGTAGAATAAAGAAATTTCGACTAAGCAAGGCAAGATGTCTTTTCCCATTTTCCGCCTAACGTAGTGACCTATTAAATCATTATAGAATACTTTCTGGTTATTTTACTTTTTTGAAGGGGGTAGGCTACTTAAAAATTTGTCTTGCACCTAAATCTTGAGGGGGACAATGCCACCCCCCCCCCCACCTGAGCCCCCTCCCGCCTCATGTTTTACGCCCCTGTACAACATTACGAAGCTATCAGTATTCAATCACCATTTTGTCTCAACTGGTCTGCTGTCTACATTCGATTGAGAGTGCGAATCTCAGTCGCTTTGATAACGGCACAAAAACACCGCATAACAATTTAACTATTAGCCTATAAATTGCTTCGCTCGTACAATTTAACACTACAGGTTAAGAATCTACAACAATGGCAGATTGCTTGCTGTTCATTTGTTGCAATAATTGCTCTGTTCGCAAGAAATGAGCCACTTGCACACCTTAAGAATAAAAATATAGCCTACGGCATTTCACAGCACAAAGAACGAACCCGGTAAGACAAATCGGCGAAAAAATTATACGAGTGTATAGTACAGATAGTTAAAAAAGTTAAAAAGGACCTAACAGAAGCTCGAATCAATCAAGCTCTGGTTTGAGATAGGAACCTGTTCAGAAAGGCGGTTAAATCAACCAGTAATCTACGCCCTTTAACAGCTGTGATGCCTCGCCCTCGCTGCAAGTGGACGGAAGAAAGGAGAACTGAACATTCGTCAAGAATGAAGATCTACTGGCAGACAAGAAAACAAGCAATACAGTGATCATATGAGTGAAGAACATCGTGGTCCATTGATGGCCGAAACGACTCAAAAAAAAAAAAAAGACAGTAAATGGCCCAATATTGTAAGCACGACCTTAAGGGACCAGTGTTTTACTAGTCAGAAAAGAAAACTTCGTTTTAAGGGTTGAAATCCACTATCGGTGTTGCAATGTATAAACATATCTCCAGAACGTGCTTTCATATCGTCACTGCCAAAGTGAGGTGGCGAAAGTGGTAGCCACTCTTGATAGTGTTCGGGAAACTTACGTCATTTAACACTAGGCATAACCATATTGAAAATTGGAGCTAGGTTTCCATTGGTAGTCTAGTGCATGGCATCATTAGAACCATGAAAATGAAAATCCACAGCCTGCTTCCAGTCTCCGACCGGGTCAGGAATGGAATGAATGAAGCCCCCATCTAGCGGCGAGGATATGAACTGTGCCGGCTGCCGAGGCCTGACGCACTCCTCTGGGGCAATGATTAAATGAATGACAGATGAAATGAAATGATAGTGGAGAGTGTTGCTGGAATGAAATTTTTGACAGGGAAAACCGGAGTACCCGGAGAAATACCTTTCTGCCTCCGTTTTGTCCAGCACAGATCTCACATGGAGTGACCGGGATTTGAACCACGGACCCAGCGGTGAGAGGCCGGCGTGCTGCCGCCCAAGCCACGGAGGCTCCATTAGAACCATATATTTTTTAATATAAATACGTATTACGTCAGCAATATTAAAGAAGTTTTCTATTGCATTATTTGTCAGTTGATTATCAGAAGCTTCAATTTATGAAATAAACTGGTGACAATGACCAATCGAATAACAACATTCTCGGAATTCCGGGGGGGGGGGGGGGGGCACGGCCCCACCTTGCCCCTCCCTGCGGGCGCCCATGACGTCTAATAAAAAATATCTTGTCGAACAATCAAATAGAAATAGACAACATAGTGTCTAAGTCAAACCCGATGACCCAAACCAACGGAGTACTGCAGGGAGACCCCCTGAGTCCACTGCTTTTCATCATAGCCACTGCGGAAATACCTGGATAAATTGCAGTTGATAACGTTAAAATATAGCCTACGCTTACGCAGATGACATGGTCCTCACTTCTCGAAACTTAGATTGCATTCAATCTGCTTTTGATAAACTCTCAACATGGGCCGAAAACAATGAATTAACACTGAACGGAACTAAAACTGTGAAAATGACATTCAGAATAGGAGGTAGACTTTCAACAAATGACTTCATAAGAGTTTAGTGCTTTTCAGTCGGTCAACACGAATGTACCCAAAAGAGATGGGTTATGCCCTGATCCTGAAATAAATTACATGAGATTAATAAATACACTATGATGACCAGTTTCGATCGTCAAGCGATCATCATCAGATCCATTACACTCAGGCTATAAAATCTATGTTTGAAATCATGAGTTTAAGCCTGATATTTTTTACTGTTGGTTCGAACTCGGTCAATGGATAGTTCGGTCAAATAGCTTAATGTTTGTATACAATACAATGTCAAGGAGTAGGCCTTACTGTTGTTCTGTTTCAGAAGCGCAGTTCTTTGTTTTAAAAAGGGTAGGCTACTCAAATTTAAATAAGATATTTTGGACTTTCACGTAGCCTTACAGCTCTGTCGTACTATATAATTTAAAAATTAGAGTAAAACAAACGAATCATTCAAAATGGGTGATAACTCAAGATAGCCCAAGTTTTTGAACGTCATTTGGCTTGAATCATGGAATATTATAACAACTCTATGCTTCCGACCGATCGCCGATGACATTTCTACACCGAGTTCAGGTTGCGTCAATAAACTCTTCCGTAGGAGAGCAGAGGGGTGACTTAAAATTAAAGTTATCTGCTTTAGCTTTCAACTTCATAAAGCACAGTTTTTCTTCAGATATCTTGACTACTCGATCAAACTCGATATTTCAGCGGCGAATCTCTGCCGTCTGGATCGTTCTATCAAGACCGACTCCAATATTGGAGTCGGTCTTGGTTCTATACACGATTCAACCGGCAATGCTTCGGATGGATGACAACAAAAGAGAGAGCATTGCTATCGCAATATTTGAAAGATAAGTTAATTTCTGTTGTGTTGAAGTTATCGGCTCCAATTATAATAAGGTGGTGAAAGTGTCGAGGAATATGAAGAGAAGAAATGCCGAGTGTGGCAAGCTCCGGAGGCCGATAAAGCGAAACAAAATCACTGAAGGAATATACGGAAGGTAAGGTTGGTCGCCATATGTTTATCAAAATGGCTGACTTCAAAAATAAATTAAAAACAACCCAACTGATGTGTACATAAATCATCCAAGCGATGCATTTAGTAACATTTGAATTAATTTTACATATTAGGCGATTATATTTTATTAGAAGTGCCAAGCGAGTAGTTCTTTGAACATGGATAGTTGGTCAGAACGTCCTGTCAACATTGATTTCCACAGGTCCTCACTTGTATCCCAAATTATAGCGATCCCTCTAACATGAATGATTCCGGCCCTTTTCATGTACTAAAGGGCCGTAGAAATTCGTTATATATTTGGTGTACCTTAATATATCTGGTGTTGCGAGGCATCTGCTGCTTTTTGGCGGCATCAAAGTGGCAATGCTTAAAACATAATATGTGATTTCTCTCTAGTTGTCTTATTTTTTATAGAGGTATTTCTTCACTTTGTTACTCATTCACATACACGAGGAAGCTATCTTCTGATGATGTTTTTCAGTTCTCTTTAGGTTGTGCCCATACAGGAGGTAGACCTACTTATGAAGTCTACCTCTCCTCTAGACTGATCATTCACAGAAAAAGTTTTAAATTTATAACCAAGCTAATTGAAGGGCATTCAACACAGAGAGCATACAAGAAACATATTTTAACTCTTGTTGTAAGTAGCCTAATCCTTTCACTGTAACTTGGACATTTTACTTGTGGAGAGCTCTAAAAATCAGCTGGGTATAATGATGATGATTGTTGTTTTAAGGGGCCTAACATCTAGGTCATCAGCCCCTCTGCTGGGTATAACCTAAGGCACAGACCTATTAATAAAGTAAATCGAAGACTTATCTTGTACAATCATAAAATTCATTTGTCGTGATCTGACAGATAATTGTTCGCTAGATTGTTTTGGGCGACCTTTTGTTCGGTTAGGTCGGTTGGTTCTTAAGTTTAGGGGCTGCGACAACGCGGTCATGTAGCCCCGTGTACTTTGGGTGTGTGTAGAATCTGTCTGATAACCGGTATTAATTGTGATGACTTTATTAGTGTGTGTATCTGTTTTAATTCAAGTGAGTACTGCAGACGGTCAATTTTCAAGTAGTTCCTACTTTTGCCGCCAAACGCCACCGTCAACGACTACTAGTTCAGAACTTAGCTACCAGACGTCACCACAGTCGGCTCTTGGCAACGAACGTAGGAACCTAAGAGCGTTGTTTACATTCTTAACCTATACAATTTAGCTTCACAAAGATGTAATTAGTGGAAGGTTCTTTAACATGCCATAAATCTATGACATGGGACCGCCGGCTTTACTTCCCCTCCGAAGGAAGGCATACTGAGGGATTTTTAATGCTCTTTAAATATCCGACGACTTCGGCCGGATTTGAACCCGCGATCACCCGGTTAGGTCACTAGTACAGATCTTCAGAATGGCTATCATTGACATTTTATGTGAAAATTCACTGAAGTCTTGTCCATTAGGCCAAGTTGTGGTCGATCAAAACATGGGTAGGCCTACCTTATGTCAACGCAAACATGCCGTTTTTTTTTTTTTTTAATACTAAAGGGCCCGTCAGCTAAGATCCGGATGTACTGCAGCCTTACACGCCAACGTTACTGTAATCTTACTTTTCTTGCTTTGAATATCATGAAGAAAAGTTTTTAAGACAAACCAAGAGAAAAATTTGTGACAGTTCAATAAATATTTTTATTGAATCATTAAAACAATTTTAGCACTTGCACCACTAACATTGCACATGTTTAACTACTGTACAGTAATTTGTTTAATTGATTGATAAACAGAATCAACACAATTACACCACTATATTCGGAATTACCAATAAAGCTCGCTGACAGCTGTCAAAGCTAGCACGTGGGGAAATGCTGTGTTGCCACTGAGGCAGATCATGACTCATAAACATTCCAAGAGGCTTGCAGGAAGACACAAATACTGTGGAAGTTATTAGCCCCCCTGCCTGGCACTCTAATGACCGTGACGAGTGAAGACACACTGAGTCAAACCATGTGCTTATTGCTGTGTCTGCATACATTGCAACATTGCTCACTGTTGCCATGGAGACCGTTACCCCTCTCGTCTCCACTCCTCACCTCACCTATCAAGCGTGTGACAGCTTTCACTGAGCATCTTTTGTAAATCAGATTATATTAAACATTGAGCATGCTCCAAATATTGGAAGCTAGATAATTTTAGTATCCGCCGAACCTAATCTTGGTAGACCAATGGTTTTAGATGATGACTGATAACCGCCAGACCTAACCTCGGTAGACCAATGGTTTTAGCATAGTCTTTAATGCTTAGCAGTCGGAATTAAATGATATAGTAAAATAATTAAAGAAATTCAATATGTCACATGGACAGTGACATAGTCTTGTGGGAGTGTTTGCCAAGTGATGCATGGAACTATTCTGGAATATTGACTGCTGTTGGATAGTGCAGTGTAGCTCAACTGGCTAGACTATGTGGTCATGAAGTCATCAAATTGCCTTCACATCACCACCTCTTTCAAGTGGAGGGATATGTTGAAAGAAATTGTTCTTTGATTGAGGTAGAGTATCTAGCTCGATAGGGATTCGCTCAGGTTTGATCCGAAGACTGGACATGTAGTGTGCAGCATAATTATGAAGAAAGAAATATTGAAGACAGTTGAACAAGGGGGTTCTGGATATTGCAGTGGATGAAATTATCATTCCCCCTCCCAATTTATCCATATCATGCTCGGCGATGATGATGATGATGATGATACGGACATTGAAGGGAAGGAAGGATGGAAGGTGTCCAACTCTTGCCAAGCAATTGAGATTGATTAGCCTACTGTAATTTATTTATTAGTTCGTTTCAATTTATCATTCTCTCTTCCAAAATATCCACATCATACTCTGCTATGATGATGATGATGAATATAGGGACATTGATGGAAGGTGTGGAACCCTTGCCAATCAATTGAGATTGATCAATTTATTTATTTATTTGTTTGTTTCAATGGTAAGAGTAAGGTTGACCATAACCGAAGTAGAAAATTCTTAAACTACTGAAATTAGCCAAAATACCAGTAGTAATGGTAGGGAGATAATCTGGAGATGATAGTAATAGATGTTCACTGCTCCGCTGCCTGTAACCCACCCAGCCATCCCAATAGGATCACAACTTACATCTCTAGCCCGCACGAGTATCCGAGGGTTAAACAGAATTGTGTGGATTGAATGTCGCATGTTTTACGTCCTAGGTAGGCTATAATTTGAATCAGCTGATTAAAAACTTTGCTACGCAGCTTACAAGGGGAGGATACGATGCATGGGTCACCGATTCGAATCATCATCATCATAGCAGAATGATTACCAGAGGTAATCCGGATCATCGAAAATCCAGATAATCCGGAAACAAACTATTTTTTTTGCATATGGCTTTTAGTGCCGGGAGTGTCCGAGGACATGTTCGGCTCGCCAGTTTTGTAGCTACTTCGAGACGGACACCCAATGGGTGAGCTACAAGTACCGTTGGGGAGGGAAGTGACGAGGAGTTGGAAGGTAGCGGCTGTGGCCTATAGTTAGGGACCAACCCCGGCATTTGCCTGGAAGGAAGATGGGAAACCACAGAATACCATCTTCAAGGTTGCCGGCGGCGGGGGGATTCGAACCTCCTCGCCTCCCGGACGTGAGCAACTGCCAGCAGTCATGCCGTAACCACGACGGCTAACTCACCCGGTAACAAACTATTAAATGAATATAAGCTACTAATCTACACAAACTTTTATTTTGACTATACCAAGAATTTAAAAGAAAAAGTTTTGGCACACAAAGTCAATACGGTGTCATACGTACTGTATTTATTTCTATGTAGCCTACTAAAATAGTGTGAAGGTTACTTTTGTTTCAAATTGGAGGTATAAATATTGAAACCTGGAAACGCTCCCTACATGTGTAGATACCTTCCTTATAGGAATGTTGACGGTTAAGTGTACAGTATTATTCGAAGGGCGCCTATATATTTTCGTGATGAAAAAATAATAATACAGTAAATTTAAAAAATCAATCCGTATATACCGGATCTTTGGATAAACGAGGTTTTTGTGTACAGAGCATAATAGCATTCTGGAAGGGGGGGGGCACTTTTCACATCCATGTTCCTACTGACATATAATGAATATGTATACCAATGACTTAAGTCATGTGGCTGGCTGCGTGGATCAGCGGTAACGTTCCCGCTTGCTGTGCTCAGGGTTGCAGGATCGAATCCTGGCGCAGTCATCGGGCATTTGAGGGTGGGCACATGTGAGGGAGCCGTGACAGTAGATTTACTGGCACGTTAAAGATCCTCTTCGGGGCAAAAATCCGGCACCCCTTCGTCTATAAAGACCGCAGCTGTTAAAAGGGACTTAAAACAATAACAGTATTAACTTATTGACTTTAGTCATGATTAATTTTTTCCTGTATTGAATTTATGATTTGCAATTATATTTTTCCACTTTTCAATACAATATTTCAATTTTATACTTCACACTAGGTACATGTTTCGGCATATGTTTGCCTTCTTCAGTCTTGATAAAAAATACACCAAATATATTAATCTTTAGGTTTATTTTTTATCAAGACTGAAGAAGGCAAACATATGCCAAAACATTTACTGTTGGCCTACCTATAGTGTGAAGTAATAAAATTGAAATATTGTATTGAAAAGTGGAAAAGCATAAATTAAAGATCTAGAATGAATAGGCTATTTGAGGCAATACATAGAAAAAATTGTTTCGTTTGTGAAGAAATAGTGAAATTAGAGCGTAAAATATTTGCATCATATGCCAGCTTCCACAGTTCATGCCAATCTTACTTTGGTCCAGGGCAACTTCAGCTATAAAAGAGTCTTTTTTATCTTAATATAGGGTTGAATTGGGTCTGCCCAATCCATACAATTTGTTTGAAAATATTTAGGTGGTTCTACGTGTTTCAAACTGATCTATTTTATATTCTACCCCAGTAACCTTTGTTTATGTATTACATGCACAGGGTCTTTATATAATTTGCTTGGCAAGGACATTCTCGCTCACGCGCTCTGTCAGTGACTGCTCAGTTGCCGGCTGCAGCGCGCGCATATGTATGGCAGAATACAGTGTTAAAATCAGTATCATGCATTTTTACTCACCATGTTTACAGTAGATGCTGAAAATGTTCCCCATCTGCTAACAAACATAATCACCATCTCCTTATGAAGTTTCCGGTAAATTTAGCTTCAGTAAGGAAATAACTACATTCAAGTTACGTCTATTTTTGTTCTTTAGGCCGGTATTACACTATCAAATAAATTTGTCAAAGATCGTTGATAAAAGATCTTTTATAAAAGATATACAGTGTAATGGGGAAATCTTTTATAAAAGGTGGTTTTATAAAATTTCTTCTATAAAATGTATGAGCATCATGGTATCTTTGATAAAAGATTCAAACCAAAATGGCAGATCATAACAGCTGGGATATTACCACAACAAAGATGCTCATATCAGAGTGTGAAATGCATTAAATGTTACATAATATGTTACATAATGAATGGTATACAATGTAAGACATAAATAACAGATAGAAAGTGTAGGTAAAAATAGCCGAGACTAGAAGTGCTGCACATAGAGTGCACATTTCAGGACAAAAAGAGGAATTAAATAGTTAAATAGGCTGAAATAAGCC
The DNA here is from genome assembly GCA_946902985.2 of Meconema thalassinum. Lineage (NCBI taxonomy): Eukaryota > Metazoa > Arthropoda > Insecta > Orthoptera > Tettigoniidae > Meconema > Meconema thalassinum. The sequence continues at coordinate 1,038,271,089 of OX336388.2, read as the reverse complement.
GTGAATAGTAGTGTGTTGTTATAATATAATCGCTAATTTCACTTATGGTATTACAAGCGAATGTAAATAACCACTTTATCTTTAGCAGTACGTAATATATATAACCAACCTCATCCAACGTGTGCCTAGTTGGCCGAGCGGGTAGAGCGTTCGACTCTGGACCGAAAGTACTAGGGTTCGAATCTCACTTAATACTTAGTTTTTTACTTCGTAACTTATGTTTCAATTTCATTTGCTCGGGCAGTGGTTGTTTCGAACGTCACCATCTTTAATTTCATCATAATTATTAATAATTTAATAATAATGTAATTTTTCAAATCTTCATGCTGCAGCTCGTTCACCAAGATTTTACTCGTATCTTTCCTGTCACTTGGCGATCCATGGTTTAACCCATAGACGTTTAGTTTATCTTTCCATTTCTTTTATATACCGGTATTGTCACTACAGAATTTCAACTACCGCAATACAGCCAATTGAACAAGGAACTGTCCTTCATCCATTTTGCTGAACTATGATAAAATATTTGATGTAGTGTAATGGTGTGATTATTGCTTTGTATAACTTTTATAAAAGTTCAGTTTTATAAAATATTTTATAAAATTTCTTTGACAAACTTCTTTGATAGTGTAATACCGGCCTTACTGAACCTGTATGCTTGAATCTCTTAGCCTGTTGTTTTATTGTCCAATTTATAGGAATGGCACTCCCTGGAAATTTCACTCAACTTTTGTCTTGTTGTAGTGCAAGATTTCCTGCACTTTATGTACGTATTGTGCAGATATACACGTTCACGTAACGAATATTTCACATAAGGCATTACAGCACTATACACAATCACAATAAAACAACCGGTTAAGAGATTCAAACGTACAGGTTCAGTAAACGATAAAATTAGACGTAAAGGTCGTTATTTCCTTACTGAAGCTAAATTAACCGGATTAACCGGAAACTCCATTTGTAGATGCCGATTATGTTTCACAGTGGATGGGGAACATTTTCAGCATCTATTGTAATCCTGGTGAGTAAAAATGCATGATACTGATTTTACGCACCGTATTCTGCCGTACATATGCGCATGCGGCAGCCGGCAACTGAGGCGTCACTGGCGGAGCGCGTGAGCAAGAATGTCCCTGCCAAGCAATTATAAAGACCCTGTATTGCGTAACAAGTTGTTACTAAAGAACCTCATTGCAAACATGCTCTATCAACATTGAATACATTGCCAAATATCCCAAAATTGTACTTTCATAGAGATGGGCAAATTTGCATAGAGATATGACGTATCCCTTCTATTTTAAGGAAGAGAGAGATAATGGGAGAGTAGGGGCAGATGACCTCACTGTTTTGCCCCTTTAAAGCAACCCTAACTATGAGGACTATCCAGAAACTAAGTTACAGTATATTTTAAATAATAAGAAAACACAGTTACATGAAAAACTTGATTGCACCATAAAAAACAATGTTTGAAATATTTTTCGACATAATCACCACAAGAATTGAGGCACCTGTCATATTGTGGGATCAACTTTTGTATTCCTGTCTCATAGAAGTCTGTTGCTTGGGAATGGAACAGTGAACGCTGACTGTTACTGCGAAACATACATATGGTAATTGTGATGGGTCATTCAAAGTAAGGCACGTGGAATGTTCAGTGTGCTGATCCATGACAGTGCTCGACCACATATGGCGAGGCGCACAGGAACTGTTCTGCAGTTCGGATGGGAGATACTTGATCATCCACCCTACAGTCCTGATCTTGCTCCCAGTGATTTCCTTCTTTTCTTACTCCTCAGGAAATTCCTGTCTTCCGATCAGCATTTTCACACTAAGAGCTGAAAACTAATGTTACATCCTGGTTCCATTCACAGACTGCAGACTTCGACTAACAAGGGAAGTATCAGGTAAGACAGGTCGAAACCTATCTTAAAACTTTGTGGGCGCAATCGTTGTACTATAAGAGGATAACTTGCGAAAAATCAGCTGCCAGATTGAACTGCAAGGCTCCGAATTCATGTGGCGAATCTCTCATGTAAATCAATGGGAAGTAGCGAGTACCGTACATGTTGGAAGGGACAGCACTGACGGCCCAGACACTCAAGGCCGGTGAGAAGCAGCTGCACGCTCCAGTCAGCATATACGCCCCGCCACGCAACTACTCTGAGTGCCGCAGGGATGTCCAGCTCCGCCAGCTGTTGTACCAGGATGTCGGTTACGATTTCGGAGCCTTGCAATTCAATCTGGCAGCTGATTTTCCACACATTGTCCTCTTATAGTACAACGACTGCGTCCACAAAGTTTCAAGATAGGTTTCGACCTGTCTTACCTTATACTTCCCTTGTAAGGAATACAAGGCAAGTCATGTGGAGTTGTTGTATTCATAGGAAGGCTCTGGTGGCAAAAAAAGAAATAACTGTGATGCTTATCAATACTTTTGATGAAGCTGTAAAAATAAACTTCACCAGAACATCCTCCCCTCATATCCAGGCCGTTTGAAGCCTTCTGCAAGGACATGCATAGTGATCACATTCAGCTCTTGTTAACACTGAGATATGATGGCTTTCCCAACGAAGATTCTTGAGAGATTTTTCGAGCTCAGTGATGGAGTTTGGGAGTTCCTTTTAAAAACACAATTTTCAAATCCACCTAATGATTTTGATTGGCTTTGCATGACAGCTTACTGAACATATATTGTTGAGCATTGAAATGTGCTAAATTTGAGTCTAGTTAGTTAGTTAGTTATTGTTGTTTTAAGGGGCAGAACTACAAGGTCATCTGCCCCTAAAAATTTGAGTACTAGGACATTATGCCTATATATACACTCGGAATAGTAGACAATATTGAAGCAATAATTACAAAGTTTGAAGTCTCAGCCAAACAAATTGAAAAGAATTTACGTACAAACTTCCCTACTGTACAAACTTTTATTTGAATCAAAACGTGAGAAATTATCTGATAAATTTTAAACTGAATTATCAGTACATCTTAAGGCCTTAGTGGTCTCACTGAAAGAGTATTTTCCTGCCAGACCTACAAACAGTTGGATTAGAAATTCATTCACTAGCTCAAGCAAAATTGATGACCAAAATTTAACTGAAACAGAGCAAGATAAACTTATTGATTTGTCAAGTAATGGAATGCTCAAAAACGTTTATAATGAAAATATAATGAAAAATTAATGGAGTTCAGCCGGACTGGGCAACGAAATCATCAGGAGTTATCTGTGAAAGCATTGAAACATTAAACACCATTTTGTACACATGTGAACAGAATTTCTCAACACCTTGTTACATGAAGAATAAATCTAGAAATGTAGATAGCCTATCACCTCAACTTGTATGATGACTTGACTTATTTCCTTCAACTCCTGTTGAGGAGCATAGGGCCTAAACAAGGGTTCGCCATCTGGTTCTATTGCGTGCTTTGGATTTTATCTTTCCTCACGAGTATCCAAGCTGCTCGCTCTCTTCCTCCACTGATCTCCTCCATGTCATTCTAGGTCTTCCTCTTCTCCTTTGGCCCTGAGGATTCCACTCCATGGCTTGTTATGAAAGCCGATCCGGCTTTCATATAGCCGTGGTAGGTTTTTTCGAGATCTCGGGAACTAAGCGTCGCCTAGGGTTGAAACCTATACCAATCAAATCGGAGTCTATTTTTTTTTCTTTCAAAAAAAGTCCGTATGTATGTACGTATGTGCGTGACATTTTTGCGTTTAGCAAAGTACAGGTCGCAATTTTCAAGAAATTTGGTACGGTGAAAGAGTTAGGGCCTGTGAGGAACCCTATTCCCCCTATCTCTCACCGTTTTCATTTTCTGGGCCCCTGAATTTATTTCTGTTTTTTGAATCATTATATCTGGGAACCGGCTGGTCGTATCCGACAAAGTTAAAGCTACAGGTGTAAGATCTCAGTGATTAGCAACTGTTTTAACCCTTATGAATTTTTGATATCTCTCACCATTTTCTTTTTTTTTGGGCCCTAACTTTTATCCCTTCTTTGAATCGACATTTCTCGGAAACGGTTGGTCGTATTGAAACAGGTTAAATTTCTAGGAGTAAGATCGCGGTGATTAGCATCTTTTTACCACTTATGGTTTTTTGATATCACTCACCGTTTTCATTTTCTGGGGCTCTGAATCTCCTCCTTTTTTTGAATCTTTATATCTTGGAAACGGTTGGCCCTATCGAACAAAGTTACGTTTAGTTGTATGATCTCGGTGATTAGCAACTTTTTTAACTCATAATTTGTTGATATCTCTCACAGTTTCCATTTTCTGGGGCCCTTAATTGCAATCTTTTTCTTTGAATCGTTAAATCTGGGAAACGGTTGGTCGTATCGAACAAAGTTAAATCTACAGGTGTAAGATCTCAGTGATTAGCAACTCTTTTAACCCTTATGATTTTTTGATATCTCTCCATTTTCTTTTTTGGGGCCCTGAATTGAATCCATTTTTTTTTGGAATCGATATATCTGGGAAACGGTTGGTCTTATCGAAGCAAGTTAAATTTACAGGAGTAAAATCGCAGTGATTAGAATCTTTTTTACCCCTTAAGATGTTTTTATATCTCCCACCGTTTTCATTTTCAGAGGCCCTGAATTTCTTCCTTTTTTTTGAACCGTTATATCTGGGAAACGGTTGGCCGCATCGAACTAAGTTAAAACTACAGGTGTAAGATCTCCGTGATTAGCAACTTTTATAACCCTTATGATTTTTTTGATATCTCTCACCATTTTCTTTTTTTGGGGCCGTGAATTTCATTCACTTTTTCGAATCGTTATATCTCGGAAACCGTCGATCCTATCGAAAAAAGTTAAATCTACTGGTGTATGATCTCAGTGATCAGCAACTTTTCTACCCCTTATCATATTTTTATATCTCTCACCGTTTTGATGTTATTAAATGTTTTTGGTTTTTGAAAAAAAGAATGGGGCCCAAATTAATATAATAATTGGTAAAAATTCAATTGATGGTCTAATTGAATTCTACGGAAAATTATCTATAATAACCCGTTTTAACCTATTCAATAAGTTAAATAATGTATTTATAGCTGTAAGATATTTCCGAGGACGTCCGGCTTTCATAACCATGTGATGATGTCAGCATTGCCTAGAATATAATTTTCCTACATTTCCACGCAATCGGGTCGAAGGTCCGAAATGCAATTCCGCAGGCCTTGCCGCAAACGAAGTTGTTGTTTGAGATTATTACCCCTCTTGCTCGCTGCTATGTACCCACACCGTCTCATCCAAAGCAGGTCGTGCGGGGTGGACTCCTACTTGTTTAGCAATGCTGTCATCAGATCTGCGCAGTGTACTGTATGGCCAATCCATTGCCACTGTCTTCTCTTGATCTGGTGTTCGACCAGCAGTTGATCTGTCCCCATCCACAATTCCTCATTTGACACCACATCGCCAGTGTACTCCTGAGATGTTCCGAAGACATTTATTTACAAATGTCTGGATCTTTCGTGTCAAGGATTTGGTCACTTTCCAAGTTTCACATGCATATAGCAGCACCGACTTGACATTCCTATTGAAAATCCGTAATTTTGTTCTCTTACTGAGTTCCATATGGGACGAAGTGTTGCAAAAGCGCCCCTAGCTTTATTCAAACGGCTGTTAACGTCTTCTTCTGCCCCTCCATTCGTCGTTTCAATGCTTCCTAGATAGCAGAAGCTATTCACCCTTTCTATGACCTGTCCATCGAGTTGCAATGGTGTACTGTTGCGGTTTCTCACCTGCATGTCTTTGGTCTTGTCAATATTAATCCAAGGTCAGACTTCCTGTGCTTCAGCTTTTAGGTCATTGAGCTTAGTTTTCATATCTCTGCAACTGTGGGCAAGTAAGCATATGTCATCAGCAAAATCCAAGTCTTCCAGTCGTTGAGTAAGATTCCATTGGATGCCCAATCGACGATTCATTGCGTTTTTCATAATATCAAGGGTCATGAGGAGCAATATAGGTGAAAGTAGGCATCCTTGTTTCACACCGGTCGTAACTTCAATCGGTTCCGTCAAACGTCCTCTATGTTCCACCTGGCTCGTGTAACTATCATACATGCACTGAGCTAGGCTTGATCTTCATTACTCTACAGATCTTAGTCCGAGGATACTCTCAAAAGCCTTCTTGAAATCAATGAAGAGCATATACAGAGACGATGGTATACTACTGATTTTTTTTGCAACTATCCATAGAGTGTTAATCTGGTCGGCACAGGATCGTCCTTCTCAGAAGGAGCTAGAACAGGGAGACGAAGAGATCCAGGATGACAAAAGGATCAGCAGTGATGTACCGACAAAACAGGAGTTAGTAAAAGCCATCAAACACCTCAAGAATGGGAAAGCTCCAGGACTGGATAATATTATTCCTGAAGCTCTCAAAGCAAATATGATGTATCTGTGGTTCTGCTACTTCCATTAATCACTGCTATTTGGGAAAACGAGACTCGCCCCAAGGAATGAAACAAAGGGCTGCTCATTAAACTTCCGAAGAGAGGGGACCTGTCTGTTTGTGGTAACTGGAGGGGCATTACACTACTTTCAGTACCCTGTAAGGTTCTCTCTCAAATCATCCTTGATAGGATTAAAGCTTATGTGGACAGCAAGCTGCGTAAAGAGCAGGCTGGGTTCCGAGAAGGACGATCCTTGTATGATGATTTCCGTGTAAATATCTCCAAACTGTGGCCCAATATTGAAGAAATTTGGAGGAAAAAAATAGATTCATCTTTTTCACTGAATAAAGTAGTGGGCATAAAATGAGATTATTGGGTCACTTGGAGGCTATCTCACAAAATATTACGTGGGCTCTTATTCATAGGAAGGCTCTGGCAGCAAAATGATTGCCAGGAAAGCTTAAAGCGGGCTACACTTATTCCGGTTATCTGAGCAGTTTATCACATGTGACATGTCTGAGTGATAAACTGTGTTAAACTGGACAGTTTAGACCGGTTTTCACACAGATAAAAAGTCTGCGCGTTCGGAGCCTGTTTGCTCAGGCCCGTCCTAAGTTGACGTACGTACACAATGACTACGTCTCAAAAAAGATACCACTTGCGTATATTATTCCAACCGTATTAAAAATGCGGCAGCATATGATTTTTAAATTGAAAAACTGAAACCTCTCGAGCCTGATGCACTACGTGATAGTGTAGTGAAGAAAATAAATAATCTAAGATCTGTTTTTCGTAAAGAACTGAAGAAGGTTAACGGTTCAAAGAAAACGGGGACTGTGTTTTTCTTAGGGGAGCAACGTTGCTCAATGAAATTTGAAATGCATTTTCGTTAATTTCCCCTTCTTGTAACTCATTCATAATAAATAAATAAATAACCCCCGGCACTACAGCCCATTAAGGGCCTAAGCTTACCGCTGCCCAGCCATTTGGCCTGCAGATATTGGGGTGACGCATGATCAGCGCATCTGGTCCCCTCGGCCGTTAATCTTGGTTTTGGAGCTCTGCCTCATTGTCAGATAGCTACTCAATTGTCCTCACGAGGCTGAGTGCACCCCGTTCCAGCCCTCACGTCAGTTCTAAAAAGAAGTTCTTTTCTGGAAAAAATAGTACGAATTTGGAATAAGAAATTGAAGGAGCAGAATATATCACCTATAACACTAGGGAGAAAAAACATTGGTGTTAAAGTAAATTGTCTGGCATTTGCTGATGATTTTGCCATACTTTCTGAAAACGTAGCTCGTGCAACAGTACAAATCAATCTATTAGAAGAGATAGCCAATAAAACAGGTTTAAAGATTTCTGTAGAAAAAACAAAATTTATGTCAAATATTAAAAATGCTCCTGAAACCCTAATAACAAAAATTGGTCAAATTAAAAGGGTAGATAAGTTCATATATTTGGGGGAAATAATTCAGAAGAATGGCTTTGAAAAATCGGCTGTGGAAGAAAGAGTGCACAAGATTCAAAGAGCATATGGTATAACCAGGAATATCCTAAAAAAATAAAAATAAATGTTTATCTAAGAAATTGAAAATACAGCACTATAGAACAGTATTTAAACCAGAATACTTATATGCCAGTGAATGTCTAATACTAAATTATAAATTGGATAAATTAGAAGTATCAGAAAGAAAAATTATATACAAAATTCTCGGTCCATTAAGAACTACAGAGTTTTGGAAATTAAGAAGTAACGAAGAAATATATCGGAACATTGAAAACATAACAGAGACAATAAAGAAGAGACGATTGTTATTTTTCGGACATTTATTTAGAATGAATGATAGCAGGTTAACCAAACAGATTTTTAAATATTTTTGGAAAAAGAAATCGACAACAGCCTGGTTTCAAGAATTAAAGAAAAATTTAGAAAGAAACAATGTAAGAGAAGAAGATGCACTAGAGAGAGAAATTTTCAAAAAGAAGTATTGGGAATGGAACGACTCCAAGGAAGGCAATATAAGAAAACAGGCTCAAAGTGGTCAGAAGATAGAAAGAAGGAACACAGCGAAAAGATGAAGGAACAATGGAGGAAGAAGAAAGAACAACAAAGGACTAAACATTGAAATTGGTGGTTTGGGGCCGATAACCTAGATGTTAGGCCCCTTAAAACAACAATTATCATCATCATTGAAATTGGTTTGTGGTCCTTAGAATACCCTAACGGAGAAAGAAGAAAGAAAGAAGAAACCTAATCGCTCCCGCTGCTACTAATTATGGGTTCTATTCCTTTCATAGCCTCCTCTTCGTCACTTGTGTCTGAACCGGATCCGGAATTGCTCTCTGAGCAAAACAAGAAGTTTGCGACATGTTGGAATTTCTTTCCTGAAATAATACCCATAGTAAATTATTCCGTCAAACAGCATCTATCTAAATTAGTGACCACCCCTACCCTCTGCCTCTTCTTCCCTGGAGTTGAAAGTTTAGACGGGCCAGCTTCATCAGACGGGGGAACTTCTCTTTCGTCACTTGGTAGGCTACACACTGGTTTCACTCACACCAAGAGCCTTTGCAGTTCTTTTCCTCACCTAAACAAATGGAATCAGAGGTTCCTCCTGTAAGCATACACTTTCCTCTTCTTCCTTGATAAAATTCCTGACAGCACACACCATCTCCCTTGCTTGGTTGTAGAGAGCCCCAAAACCGTGAAGGACGAGCCATGTACGTGGTGGAGAATGAAGAGGACAGGCCAGGACCCGGTGCCACCAAGGCCTGAAGTTGTTCTATGTTGCCGAGAACGGATTCTGGGCCTTTTGCGAGCACGTGCCGATGCCATTTTTACGCAACGAAAATAGACACGATATTGCGAATAAAAGAAATAAACTTAAAATTTGTGGTACACATGCCTCCAACCAACACAGAACGATAACGCTTACTGTAGTCTATGAAAGAATAAGCAAATGCACTTCAATAGATACACGGGATAATACTAATGACAGTGACGAGTCAAGGTACAGTAGAACACTACGTCAAACCATGTGCTCACTGCTGTGTCGGCATACATTGCAACACTGCTCGCTGTTGCCATGGAAACCATTATCCTCACCTCGTCCTTCATGCGGATGACAGCCTTCACCGCTCATCTTTGGTATATCAGAGTATAGTTTATGTTTATACAACACCTTTGGAAGATATTTCCCACCCATTGGGTTTAGTCATTACTAACACTAGTGTTAGTGAAGACAATGGAATGTCAAAGATGTGATTTTAATTTAAACACAGGTTCAGGGGTTCCTGATGGTTTAATTTATTTATCTGAGGGTTCGCAACTGACTAGTATTTGGGTACGACTGCCGTATTGGATGTTGCCAAATAGCCTACGAAATTGAAATTCTTGTTCCAGATCAGCTTGGGCAAAGCCTCCTATTATAGGAAGCTAGAAGGCATTACTCGTATCAGCCTGACTAGCTGTGCTTCTATCCCCAAGGTCGCGGGTTCAAACCCGGTCGAAGTGTTTGTTTAAGAGCATTAAAAATCCCTCAGTATGCCTTCCTTTGGAGGGAAGTAAAGTTGGCGGGCCCATGTTGTAGATTTATGGCGTGTAAAAGAACCTTCCACTAACTTAACTTGTGTGAAGCAAACCTCGTAAGTTAAGGTCAAACGTTCGTCACCAGGCGCTGGTTGCTATGGCATCTAGTAGTAGCCAAGTTCACAGCTAGGTGTCGAGGACAGTAGCATTTGGTAGCGAAAGTAGGAAGTACTTGAAATTATTGTCTGCATTCTTTACTTGAATTAAAAACAGATAACACACACTGATAAAATACAGTCATCACAATTAACACCCAAAGTACACTGGGATACATGACCGCGTTGTCGCAGCCCCTAAACTAAGGAACCAACCAATGCTTATAGGCCGGACGTTTGTTTTAGACGATTGCCCTTGACCTTGAAGCCTGCGGGTGAGCCTATACACAGTCACTCTCTCACCCTATCGCTTCACATTTGTCACCACCGATCTGATGTAATGGAATTCCAGACTTGAGCACATGGCGACACCGACTTGCTGACAGTACAGTAAACGTCGAAGTATTGTGTGACACGGAAGTATACGTTACGTATTTACGAACAGAACGTCATTATATTTGTCAATGACTGTACTTCAGTAGAAGTGTGAGAAAGATTTGTCAATCATCGGACCGCTTGGGGCAGCTGATAACAACACAGGTACTGTAGTAACTCGCCTCCAGGCTTCCATTAAGATTTTTCACTCTTCTAAAACAAACGTCTGGCCTATACTATCTCTGGCCTTATCATGGTACAGCAACTTAGAATACAGTATAGCCATAACATTTGCAGCAAGTCCGGACATCATAGGTTCAAATCCCAGCACTGACAGCGGATATCCTAAGTGTGGTTTTTCCCCTGTTTTTTCCACATTCCCTCCAGGAAAATGCAGGGATAGTACCTTACTTCAGGTCCTGGGGCACCTATCTCATTCCTGTCTCTAATACAGTTAATACACACTACTACTGTCATCACAGAAATACAGGTTATCATAAGAGTTCAACACACACCCAACTACATGGGGCTGATGACCAATTTGTCTCAAGCCCCTAAACATGAATTAACCCTTCCCGTGCGGATGCTTTTATGGCTCTGAGCGGAATTTTTTTTCAAACATTCAAAATATGTAGATTATATTTTTCATGCACTAAATTTAATTAGAACTCGCTAGGTAATTCGCTTGCCTGTTGATACTTGAGGTTTGAGTAGCTAATTAATTGCGAAATACTTCAAACCATCACTCAAATCCAAAGCAGGCACTATATCTTCATCATTCCATAGTCTTTTCTGTGAAATTATGCTCACATCACCAAATAAACACTACAAAAATGCACTCAGTTCACCAAGTATGCAATGACACGTGCGTTCATCTGAAGCAACATCTGCCTGCGGGTATATGTGAAGTCAAAGTGGTCTCTATGGATGACATAATTAATTATCAAACATTTGTCTGCATAGTAGTGCCATCTCCTGGGTTTAACATTAACTATTTTGATGGAAAACGACGCAAGATTAAATGTAGGAGTTTTCCGGATATAGCCTATCCGTCTTGCCGCTCGCGGGAGAAAAGTACGCTCCGGATATATCCATATTCTGCTCAGGAAGATTTAACAACAAAGTTTCTCTTCTGATTGGTCAGTGTTTGGATGGAATCTTCATGGTGGCATAATTGAAAAATAATTAAGAAGTTAAAGCTGCTTATCATGGCCTAGTAGTATTGAGACTCCTGTTCCGAATGTCCACGGTTCGATTCGCTCCTCTGATAAAGATATTTACTTCTGATCTGAGGACTGGAACAGGGCATATTCAGCCTTATAAGAACAGAGAAGAGACCAATTTAATTCCCACCTTATCCATCTTAGAAACACTTTCACACTTTTCTTCCAAGCAAATACCTGGATAACTCCTAACTTATCGGTGCAGGCGCCGCCTTCCCAACCGTAGCCCCTGTTGATAGTACAGGCACTACAGTAACACAGCTTATTGAATACATTTCGGACACACATCAAAATATCCCAAGTCCATAAATTGGAGGATTGAAGCACCATTGTTGACACAGGACATATTAATTGTGTGAGTAATATTGTCAAAGTGATCTATTAATTTGTGATATCAGCTTCATCATATTGTTAAAAAGAGAAAATCTTGTTTCTGTTTCAGTACACTCCTCTACCTAAAATTTCTTATATTATGGGCCCTAGTGTTACTAGCTGACTTTATACTGGAATTCCGATTTGAATTCCTGTGGCCATTTTGGCTCCTTCTTCGAAGTGTTTACGATTCCTTCAAATACCAAGGCTTGGTGAGTACTGAAATTTAGGGAGAATTTTTAAATGAAGTGAACTAAATGCATATGACCACTTACTGTGAAACATCTGTGTTTCAGGCCTTTTCTGTGTTTTTTATTTGCATCGCCCTCACATCAGATATGATCTGCTTCTTCTTCATACCCGTTCATTGGCTATTCTTCGCAGCCAGCACTTATGTGTGGGTGCAGTATGTATGGCACACAGGTACTTACTTACATGCTATTTGTAAATGCTTTCTTACTTATGCACTCTAGTAATATATTATATAATCTTCTCTTGGAATGCACGGTGAGGCATTAACATTTTCACCTTACCTTTTAACCATTGGATATATTGAATACTTTTAGAAGTGACTTGGAGTATAGCCTCTATTCATGTTGACATACATTGAAACACGAAGGTTGACTATGAAACAGCTTTCGGGACTTGAACACGAATTCCCTGCATTTTGGGCAGATGCGCAAACCAATTTTGCCACAAACCGTACACACCCAAAGATAGATCATGATATGACATTAAGAGTTGACAAATGAGCTAATTTCAGTTGTGGACCATTTGCAGTGTAACCTGTTGACACATCAGTACGGAACACGTTTTAGTTTGACTAAACGATGGTCTCATTTTAAACTCTGTTTCAATATTCTGATTTCACTGTGATAAATAATGTAAAAGGGCTCACAAAGTGTGCCCGATATATGAATTATTACTTCAATTTGCTTAATCTTTTCACTGCTGTCCAAAATGAGAATTAATGTACTGTATTCGTAAATTTTATTGAAAACAAATGGGGGTTGTTAAATATGTTAAAAATTCTTATGCTCTAGCTGCTCACTTTTTAACACAAAATATAACTACACTAAGTACAGTGTATTAAGGGTTGTCAAAATTGAAGATTAAGAGCAATGTTAATCATAATACTGCTCAATTATTAGAATAAGCAAAATAAAGGAAAATATGAAATATGAAGTTTGTAATGCATGTTACTTGCTAACATAGCAAACACACTACGAATTTTACTTTTAACATACTTAAACAAATCCTTAAACTCTTACTTTAAATATTAATGTGTAACAAAAGTACTAATAATGTTGTTAGTGAGATATAAATAAATAATAGTACTGTACATTATGAAACTACAGGGTCTTCCAGTCAAAGTAACACGTGGAGTGTCAGACGAGCACATGGCAACTCACTGAGTTTGGGGTCGAGAGAGCGCCCGTACGAATCGTTTGTAAATAACAAGCACACAAAATAACACATCATCAAAGTAAGATAATTACTCACCTTTTCACAGAAGTTGAAAATGTCATCCACCTGCATCTACACATTTCTTGCATCGTCTAAGGAAACTTTCATTCACACGCTTTATTTCATCTACCGAGATAGCCTCAATTTCTCTTGTGATATTTTGTGCTAATGTGTACACGGGTTGAGGCATTATTGAAACAATAGGCTTTAACACGTTATACAATTTTGAAACACAATAGCAATTAAACAATAACCACATATACGTCTCGTAAACAATAACCACTAACACATATGGCCTACACACGTTATAAAGGTATAACACTTATAACTTAAAATAGGCTATAAACGAAATAACAAAGTCAACTTTACTTGGCAAATACTGTGTCGCAACCGTCTCAGCACCGCAAAGTCCTGTGCTGCTCCACAGCATTAATGTCAGCAATCGAACAGCACTTCTTTCCTTAAGACATTTGCTGCCTGCATAACTGATCGATACAGGTTGCCTAATTTAAAACAAAGAGGAGAGGAAAGCTTGAGCCAACTAGTGTCTACTTTAGGATTGTCCAAAATGAGAAATAATATGTACGGTATGGAAATTTTATAGAAAACAAATGGGATCGCCGTCGATGAGTTACTGAGCAATTTCAAAATCGCTAAAATGGGAATATTCATCTTCAGATTTTAATGAGGGTAGAACATTTATAACATTAGTCTCTGTAAGGTTCAGTTCTTCCAAATGGCTGAGCAGCGGTCGCTTAGTTGGCCTAGGCCCTTCAAGGGCTGGTTTTTCTTTTTTTTTCTTTCATAATATTACAGGTGCAGTATAGTTGCGAACGTAGCAATGAAGATATATTTTGAACTCTGCTACTATTTACCGTCTACATATCAGGAATTAGGTAGGCTCATTCAGTGGTGTAGTTATTGTTTTCACAGTTGAGACACATAGTGTACTGCCGATAAAAAGCAAGCATTGATATGTACACCTCGTCAAATTTAGTGTTACACTGTCAAAATGTAGTAACCAGGAGGTCAAACAGGCAAAGGCTGCAGATAACACATGGCTTAGCAGTGTTCCTGCCTGCATGGCGTCAAGTTTGAAAATCTACACATTCCAATGCTTGTTTCCTCCTAACACTATGTGTTTGATGTACAGTACATATATCCTAAATTTCCCCCTTGGAAAAAAAAAAAGGGAGTAAATAAACATACACATTCAAGGGAAGCTGATGTGTTACCCATTTGGTCAGTTTTTTAATGTTAGCTTCTAATGTCTTTGTCAGTGCAGCTGAAATAAATAAATTGCATTATGTAAATATGTATGAATACATCCTTGTCAGCCACATGACCAGGCTGTTCCACATGCTTCAGGCAAGGATTGGCATGTGGTCTTGACTTTGCAAGCAGCGATAGAACAGCAATTTTGATAATATTTTAACAACTTCCTGTGGAAAAACCACAGCTAAAATTTTGCATTTGCCCTTCATCAATGATGTGATAAAGTAGAGATCCGTTTGGAGATCCGTAGATATCGGGTAAATTTAATTCAGTGGTATTCTCTGCCTAATTATTTCTACTGTATCATCACGTGAATATTTTAA
Organism: Meconema thalassinum; assembly: GCA_946902985.2. Taxonomy (NCBI): domain Eukaryota; kingdom Metazoa; phylum Arthropoda; class Insecta; order Orthoptera; family Tettigoniidae; genus Meconema; species Meconema thalassinum. The sequence goes on along the minus strand of OX336388.2, from coordinate 1,038,255,983 downwards.
CTGACTACCAAATCTATTTTGAACTGTTATTATTTTTGTTTTATTTTTCTTTTCTAGAAAAGGGCATATGCCTACCTACCATTATCCTGTGGCTTCTGTTCGTATACATAGAGGCAGCAGTCAGACTTCGAGATTTGCGCCATCTCCCTTTTCATTTGGATCTTTGCAGACCGTTTGCTGCACACTGGTAAGACACATTTGTATACAGCATATAAGTACAATATTATTATGGTGTTTGAAGCCAATTTTCAGTGTTCCCTTAGTAATCTAAATTTGATGTTTTCCAGTCGGTCAACACGTTTGTACCCAATTGTGTGGATTATTCCCTAATCCTGAAAAAAATGTACATGATGTTAACCCTTTCCACTCAGCCTTCACTCGCCACTAGTTTCTAGGTTACCTGGCATGCCAGGGCTTTTGTATTTCGTTTGGTAAGTGCCTGTCCCGGAAACCGAAAGAAACCAAACAGGAGAGTTTTAGTTTTTCTTTGTTTGGCTAAACTGCTCCATTTCCTTGACATGGAAAGCAGCCTCGGTGTAACAACATGGCGGCGCACAATCTGACCAAAGCTGAGATTTTGGCATCTATTTCGGCTGATTTTGATCATAGTGACCATAAAAGTGATGAAATTTTTGAATCTGGCGATGAAAGTGATATATCCGTGAGTGATTCAAGTGATGATATTGATATCGGCGTCGCAAGAAATCGTAGAGGAGGCGATAACATTACGAGAAGCAATCAGGGTCCCATCCAGGCATTTTCTTTGAACGCTTTCACACACTTAAGACATACCGTTAAGAAAGTTGAAAACTTAGTTTTGTGTCATGTATATACCATACATTCATTAATTTTGTAGTTCCTTCCTATATATATTGTTACAACCAGTAATTAACACTAGGTTTTAAAATATGAAGAATGCTGACAGAAATAAATACGAGTTGGTAGAAATCAGGACTTAACAATAATTCGAGAGGAAAGGGTTAATAAGCAATCTATCACAATTGGGTACAATCGTGTTGACAGACTGAAAAATATCAAATTTAGACTACCATATTATAATACTGTTACTTGAAAATAAATTAGGAAAATAATACCTTAAGTCAATAAAATTAGTATTCTTCAGTTTCGTTCACATTATTACCTTCGTCAGCAAAAAGTAATTCTTACAAAATGATGTTGCAAGCTTGATACTCACGTTTTATAAAAAAGGCTGATTTTAAAACTATTTTTTTTTTTAACTATCTAAATGGAATCGTGCTCAAACATTAACTTATCTATATATTTAAATCACTACGGCGACTTTTGTTACATTGAGAATGAGATTACGTCTTAACCGATTGACTTCGTAATGCATTCTAACGAAAGCTCTTGGCATGCAGATATGCGGAGTGTCTTTAAAATAAACAAATATGTTACAGAATATTTTTAAATTAATAAACAAAAATTCAGAAATCTTGCCAATCATGCATGCGCACAATCACCTTGCCTCATGACAGTCATGGCGGCTACAAATCCACCGCGTTTTAATTTCATAGTTATGTATAAGAATTATAATGGAAGGGAACATTGTTTATGACGTTTCCATGATATACACTGGAATATAATTATACAAGACAGAAAATGTTGAAAAACGTAAACTGACATCAAATTTTGAGTGTGCATGATGCTTAACTACCTTAATATTGCGCGCCTTTACCAGTGGTTCGGTAGCTCAGGTGGCTCCGCCGTAGTCTCATAATTTATGCATCGCCCAATGTATGGGGTTCAAATCCTCTCTCCGGCATGTTTTTTTTATTTCCGTATTTTCCTTTCTTGCAATTGCTATTATATTGTCAAAACATATTTAACTTTTGGCATTCCCATAAACTAAGGAATTCTACGTTCCCATCTCAATTTAAAACGCTATGGTAATTTTATTGAAACGCTTTATAAGTTCCAACATTCGACAGATTACATTTGCAATAACGGTAGGCTATTTATCTTTATTGCTACAGAAGTTTTGGCATATTGTTGCACATGGGATAACTGTTGAGCCGACTGTGAATCAAGGATTGTACGAATTCCAACACATTAGAATCCTGGGCAACTTACTTCCGAGTGTTTTCAAATCGCGCCATGTACTATGGTACTCATTTGTTTTCTTCAGTTCTTTCTTTGCCTTATAAACATACAAGGCATGTCCAAAATGTTGTTACATGAAATTCCACTAATGAACTGTACCTTTACCAGTTATACGGTAATAATATACAGTAGGCCTACGTTGAAATTCTGATATTGCAAATGTAGGCTGGTGTAAAGGTAACTCCATTGGATCAACCAATTAAAGGTCTCCATTATCTGAGAGAATTCTGAGTGTATTCAGAATTAATAAAGTTTGAGCGTTAAAGTGTGTTGGGTAAACATGATAAGAGCAAGCACAAAAAAACAAAGAAAAAGAGAGAGAACAAGTAGCTTTAACATAAATACTGTATATATTTTCAACCAATAAGTTCACAATTTTAGTTACAAGGTTGTATACCAAACGTCAGGTCAAGACCTGAGGAAAATATCCCTCCGCGCATCTTCTCTCTCTGTCCCTCCGCGCATCTTCTCTCTCTGTCCCGTTTTGTATTTCCAGCCTGGCGCGTATCTGATCGAGTATTTGAAACTACCTTAACCACAAACTACTTTATTGCGTTCGGACCTTTGATTCACTTCAATTACGAATTTATCTACGGTATATTCACTTAAGCAAATAAGGTTTCCTATCGTGTTGGATCACCCCAGTCGAAACCCGAGGCTCTGTGATTATTAAAAAAAAAAAGGATGCTTGTAGTTTTACGTGACCGTTGATTGTGCATGTTGAAAACATTATAATATTATTTGTCTTAGGCGAGGTATGGCATATAAACGATGAGTACCGTATTTGCTCGCGTATATCTCGCACTTTTTTTCCTGAAATTTCAACTAAAAAATGGGGTGCGAGATATACGCGGGGGCGAGATATACGCGAGCCGAAAATACGAGTGAAATTTGTCGGTGCGAGATATACGCGCTGAAGACAATGTGAGAGTCCACCAGGAATTACAACAAGATCCGTTTTCATTTCTTGAAGACGTTTCTTCGTGTCTTCCACCAAGTGTCCGCGGAAACTGACCCACACTAGCATTGCCGGGCGTCGAAGCATTGCACCTGGCCGTGCTCCCCACACTGTACGGACCCAGTCCTGGATAAGAGCTGTATCCATCCATCCTTTCTCTTGCACGCGAACATGAATGCCTTTGGGAAACTTCGCTTTAGGTATTGTTTTTCTTTTAAAAATAACATATGGTGGCAATTTTCTTCCGTCCGCAGTTACTGCTAGCATGACTGTGCAGCGTTGTTTCTCACACCCAGTTGTACGCACAAGGACGCTAGATTCTCCCTTCTTGTTTATGTTAGTGTTGGATGGCATGTCGAAGTTTATCGGAGTCTGATCTGTGTTGCCGATTTGAGATAGCAGGTAATTGTTTCTCTTCCGCATTGCTATCACATGACGATGAAACTCGATAATTTTGTCATTGAAATCACTCGGCATTCTCTGACAGAGAGATGTTCGCCTTCGCAGACACAAGCCCTTTCTTTTCGTGAACCTACGGATCCAACCCCGGCTCGCTTTTAGATCAGAACAGCTGATACCGCGTTTATTCGCTAGTTCACACGCTTTAAAATATAGCATCTTGTGCGAGATACTATAGCCATCAGTTCGTAACTCCGTGACGTAATTAAGCAACTCGTCTTCAAGCTCAGGAAACTTACCAGTTTTTGGCCCTATGAATGCTTTACTTGTTCGGTTGGTGGTTTCCAGCGCAGCTTTCTGTTTACGCCAGTAGCGAACATTAAACTCAGTCACACTGAATTCTCGTCCAGCAGCTCTATTACCATGTTCTTCTGCGTAGTTTATCACTTTGAGTTTAAACCCAGCCGTAAAACTTCCACGTTTCTCCATAACTTCGACGTATGCAAGGAAACAAGCACACTTAACTGAAAAACAACAGTGGAACGCGGAGTCAGAGTACCGGTACTGATGTCTACAAGGCAACTGACAGACGACAATAAAGGAAACCTCTGCCGCCAAAACGAACAATAATATTGCGTATTGATGACTGTTGTGGCGCGCAGTGTCTCGATCCCTAATCGGCTCGCATCGGACAAGTTCGGATCAACTCGTCGTTGCTCGCTCGTCCTGTTAGTATCGCTTCGGGAAAGTTCCTGGACAATGACGACTGTTGTGGCGCGCTAAATCGAACGTGTTTATACCTCAAGGTTATTACGGTCATTTATATGACGGCGTCAAAAATGAATGCAAGATATATGCGAGTACTTTCTTTTTTCCTGAAATTTCAACTAAAAAAATGGGGTGCGAGATATACGCGGGGGCGAGGTATACGCGAGCAAATACGGTAATATACGAAGACGAAATGGCGTGTCTCCTTGAACCCTTTGAACCAACTAATTGCTTACGGTATGTGTCATCCGTCAGCATCTTATCTTGGAAAAGATCGAAAGTAGGCGGGGAGAAACAGACTGCTTCCTTGAAGGGTTACGACACGTAGGCCTACTCTTGAGAATCAGAAGGCAGAACGATCTACTGTTACTACAAAGACTTAGCTGTAACGTGAGGTGGAGCGTAATTATAAAACAAAACAATAATTATACCTCGCATAGGAAGATAATACTGTCAGGTGTATAGGCGTATTAGCCATCATCAAAATGTTATTACAAACCATGGCGAGTAGGCTATATATTTTCGGTTGAGCTGACATAGGCTACTAAGAAGTAAACAATCTCCTATAAATAAGATTAAATTTTAGTATACAACATGTGTATATAACTTTCAGATATTGTCGCTAATCTTCCTCCATTGCTTCTATTCCACTGAGACCGCCGTCAGATGATTCACTGTCACTATCACCATTAACTTTCACTGTCACTTTCTTCACAGTTGGAATTTCATTCTTGAAAAAAATACTGCACTTTCCTACGAATTCCACACAGTACAAAATTCTGAATACTGTGACACATGAACCCTCTTTCCTTGTGACGTCGGTCGACTTTTCGCTGGATACTTGCCTTCGCCATGAGCTTTGAATTCAGCGCGCACCGAGTAAACACTGTATGTCGAAACGCCAGTCAAGTATGCAGTTTTCTTCACCAGCTCTTCTACTGTCCACTCGGGATTGCCATCCGTCAACCTACTACAGTATATACATTTAAAATCATGTGTTTGCATCTTTTACTCAAACTTCTCTCCACTTATATTATTTTTGAAGTGTTTTATTGGTGATTCAAGCTTTACAGCTGCAGTTTGAACACGTTGTCTACTTCAAGAAGCCATCTTGAACTCCGTGCAATTGTAACAGTATAGCCAACCTTTGACCCTGATTCGCCATAACATCGAATGAGTCGGTTACTCTTTTGCCGCTCAAACAAGGTTTATACAGAACGAAATATAATATAATATCAAATTCGTACTGAATTACTCTGCCTATCGTATAAAATACCACTACAAGCTATATTCACGCACACAGTTAATCACATGAAAAGCAAAGTTGGTGCAGCTCCCAATTAGCGAGAAAATGATTAATTTATTGATAGATTTATACCAAGGAATTTCTTAAAAGTAATCTAGCCAGTTTATCGAAACATAGCAACATGCGCTGAAACATTTTGTACTGGAAAAACAAGCAGATAAATTGGGAACTATTTCCTTTCGCGTTAGCCTTTTCACAGACCAAAACATCAAAGGGGCCACTTAGGTCTTGACCTGACATTGGGTATAGTTGTGTACAGAGATAAACAAGGTTAGTTTCTTAAAAATAAATAAATCAAATTACAAATCTTGGGCATATGTAAATGCCGGAAAGCAAGAATTGAGTTGCTTTTGACTGGCTGACAGGGAGCAAATCCTGTCAAACCGAAAGAAAAGAAAAGGGAAAACTATAGAAGTTAACAAAAGACATGACCTATGAAGGGGGCCAGTAGCTGACAGGGGTCCAGTCCTACAGTACCCTATAAGAATGGTAATATGTAAGTAGTTGCCAAGATGCAACAAAAGCACTTTCAAAAGAAATAATGTAATGGCAGAAACATAATATGTGAGCTGCATACAAAATTTACTGAAACGGTGAAATGGCAGAAGCAGTTGGGCAAGTAGCCTTTTACCTGAACGTAAACCATGAAAGATATGGTGCACAGACAAAGTGCCAAGAAAGTTACAATGCTGAGATTGTTCTCCCAAAAAACATGAGAATGGCTAAAGCCAGTAGATAAGTTATACCTCCTAAAAGTAGTGGGAGAAGATCGCACAGACATTAAGATTGAGGAATCTTCTAAACCATGCTTGTTTAAGATTAACATGAAAATAGAAACAACATAGGTAGTGCACAAGAACAGTGCAATTGCAGAAGCAGGTCTGCTGTAGAATACACATGAAAAAGCATTAAATACCTTATACATTTGGGTACTTAACTTGTTGATGTAGTGCTGGTGATAATCCAGTGTTGCGTAGGACAAGGAAGACATAGGTTATGTCCAGTTCGAAATTGCGTAGCACAAAGTACACACATCAAAAAAAGTTTTGCATCACCTCGGTTCCAAGAGTTCCGGAACCTTTAAATACAAAGGGAATAGAGATCAACACAAACAACATTTCAGCTCGTTTTATTGCTCATGAGACCCACACATAGCATGTTGTACCATCATACAGCTAGACTTTCAGCATTTGTGGTCCAGATTGCAGTACACACCACTACCTCTAATACCCAGTAGCACGTCCTCTTGCATTGATGCATGCCTGTATTCGTCGTGGCATACTATCCACAAGTTCATCAAGACACTGTTGGTCCAAATTGTCCCACTCCTCAACGACAATTCGGCGTAAATCTCTCAGAGTGGTTGGTGGGTCAAGACGTCCATAAACAGCCCTTTTCAACATATCCCAGGCATGTTCGATAGGGTTCATGTCTGGCGAACATGCTGGCCACTGTAGTCGAGCGATGTCGTTATCTTGAAGGAACGCATTCACAAGATGTGCACGATGAGGTCGAGAATTGTCGTCCATGAAGACAAATGCCTCTCCAATATTCTGCCGATATGGGTGCACTATGGGTCGGAGGATGTCATTCAGGTATCGTAAAGCCGTTTCGGAGCCTTCCATGACCACCAGTGGCGTACGTCGGCCCCACATAATGCCACCCCAAAACATCAGGGAACCACCACCTTGCTGCACTCGCTGGACAGTGTATCTAAGACGTTCAGCCTGACCAGGGTGCCTCCAAACACGTCTCCGACGATTGTCTGGTTGAAGGCATATGCGACACTCATCGGTGAAGAGAACGTGATGCCAATTCTGTGGGGTCCATTCAGCATGTTGTTGGGCCCATCTGTACCGCGCTGCATGGTGTCGGGGTTGCAAAGCTGGACCTCGCCATGGACGTCGGGAGTGAAGTTGCGCATCATGCAGCCTATTGCGCACAGTTTGAGTTGAAACACGACGTCCTGTGGCTGAACGAAACGCATTATTCAACATGGTGGCATTGCTGTCAGGGTTCCTCCGAGCGGCAATCCGTAAGTAGCGGTCATCCACTACAGTAGTAGCCCTTGGGCGGCCTGAGCGAGGCCTGTCATCGACAGTTCCTGTATCTCTGTACCTCCTCCATGTCCGAACAACATCGCTTTGGTTCACTCTGAGACGCCTGGAAACTTCCCTTGTTGAGAGCCCTTCTTGACACAAAGTAACAATGCGGACGCGATCGAACTGCGGTATTGACCTTCTAGGCATGGTAGAACTACAGACAACATGAGCAGCGTACCTTCGTCCTGGTGGAATGACTGGAACTGATCGGCTGTCGTACCCCCTCCGTCTAATAGGCCCTGCTCATGCATGGTTGTTTACATCTTTGAGCAGTTTTAGTGACATCTATGAACAGTCAAAGGGACTGTATCTTTGATACAATATACACAGTCAACGTCTATATGCCGGAGATCTGGGAACCGAGGTGATGCAAAACTTTTTTTGATGTGTGTACTTCACTTGAGAGAGTGTGGTACCAAATTCCACACGTGTGCTTAGAACAAAAGTTGAGGTTACTTTCACAGAGTGTTGGACGGAGCCGAAGCACTCGTATAATAGTAAGGTAGTCCTTAGCTATTATAAAGATGAAGTGGCTATGTTCACTTAAGTCTAAGGCCCCTTTCACACCGAAGATGCAAGACGCAAGATGCAGGGTGCAGGATGCATGCATCTTGCATCTTGATGAAAGCGCTTTCACACCCAAGATGCATGTGCCACTTGCACCTTCTCTTAATATCCATTATCTCTGTCGAGTTTAGTACGTGAGTTTGAGAAATGAATAATCAATTATCCGACTCTTCAGATGGCGAAATTACAATTCTGGCTTGTGCAGTCAGAAGGAGACGAAGACAAAGAAGGAATCGTTTATAGCAGCACCCATACTGGGATAATGCTGGAGAGCATGGCCCTGCTATTGTGCCTCAGCAATTACTGAACCATCCGGTAAAGTTTCAGGCGTATTATAAAATGGAGATTTCGACTTTTTACAAGTTGTTGGATCTCATGGAACCGTCACTAAGACGCAGGGATACAAATTATCGGTTGTGTGTATCTGCGAAAGACTACTGATATTTCTGAGGTAAGTAAAGCAAAGCCAACTCCATACAGGCCATGGAGGCCGGGAGTAGTGGAAGGTAGAGGTTTCCACTCTTTGTGACATCGGCACTAAATGGGATGGAGTTGTCAGCTCCATGCCCGGCCGTCTTTGCTCCCAGGAATTACCCTGGTATTCATTTCTGGTGTAGGCTGAGTGAACCCCAGGGCTAATTGTTTTTCCGAAAGTGGTAGATTTGTTTCTAAAATCCACTACCTGGGTGGGGTAAGTACTGCAACTATATTTTCCCATGAATAGTATAACTCATTTTTGAAACGTGTGAATATAGCTCAAAACTGAAAACATTACTCAGGAATATTTCCTACAGGATTGTTTCTTAGTAAAAGTATCACTATATAAAATCGATTGAAAAGATAATTCGTATGATGAGCGATGATAATAATCATTATATAGGGGCACTAAATTCTGTAGCTTACTTTTTGTTATTAATAGAAGCCGAGTATTTGGTTTTTCTAAAAATTAATACCATTAATTCGTCACGGAAAGATGCCAACTAGCAGTAGGTGTCTAACCACCGATATTGAAACTAGCGTATATATTTTAGCACACAACTTTTCATTGTACTGGTGTTGGTGAAGACATAGCTCTCTTACCTGTTGATTCGAATTTTTGTGCCAGGGCCTTCCAGGATTTCCCTTGGTCATCCCTATTTGAGTAGCCTACTCCTTACTTGTAGTATCGTATATTGCAGGATAGTCTTCGATTGCTTTAACAAAGGTCACGTTGAAGTTCTCCGTGTCGGATAACATAGTTGAAGGGTGGATGGAAGTTTTGTACTTGGAACACAACGTCTAATTGAAGCCTGAAATTAATGAAACTCAAAAGAAATGGCGCGAGTCAAGCACACGTGCAACGGTGTGAATCACATGCAGTGATGCTGAGAGTCGGGTGAGTCAGATTTCCAAGGGAGGGGCGAGTATGCAAGACTGCACAACAAAGATGCACGCTGAAATCTCCAGCCGGCTGGTTCTCAAGATGCAAGTGCGTCTTGCATCCAGGATGCTAGACGCACTTGCATCTTCGATGTGAAACCGCTCGTTCAATTACATAGTCTGGTGTTTAAGATGCATGCATCTTGCATCCAGGATGCATGCATCTTGCATCTTCGGTGTGAAAGGGGCCTAAGTAGATATTCTTGGTACATAAAGATGTACACTTGAGTTTGTGTTGCAGGAACACGTTAAAGTTCAATCCAGGTTGGATTAGTTGAAACATGTCTAGACGACATGGCGAAGGTTGAAGTAACACTTCTTGATTCAGAATTACGATGCGAAGTTTACAATGATGAAGTTTTTCGTCCGGTGTTCAAGATGGGTGGTTGGTGCCATACCAACGGAGAAATCACAAGGAATATGTGTCGGTCTGCATCTTAAATAGCAGACAGCACTGAAGTCTGGAATTTTCCATGTCCGGCCATTGGGGTGCCCCAAACATGTGGCGGGAAGAAGCGTGCTGAATGGCTGGAGAGAAGTGACGTCATAGAGACGGCCAATGAGCGCGTAGCAAACTGAGACCCGGTAGACGGACCAAAATTGCCACGAGGAAAAGCGATGACCTAATTAACACTTACGGAAATGTCTTAGAGGTGAGATAGATAATATAACAGGTGAGTACAAAATAACTTTAAATATAACTGAATTAAACAATAAAGTGAAACAAAGATGATTTGTCACAAACACGTGGTGACGAAAAAATGAGGTAAGTCAAATACTCGTCTGACTTTTGCCGTGACAAAAACCTACGAAATTTAACCAGTTAAATATTCGCAAATGCGAACATAGGACTATTTTGGATTCCATTGTTTTCCAAATTACCTTTATATTTCAGTAGCAGATGCCGCTGCAGTCGAATGTTGGAACCGCCATTTGTCTTGTGCTTCAGATCTTTCTGTATAGTCTTTGGTGGTCTGTTATAGTCTTTGGTGGTCAGTCCAGGTCAGTCCTCTGTCGAGAATACATATCGCAGCTTCTACGAATTGTTAAACCTTTCATTTTATATACCATAACTATGGCATACTAGCAAGTGACTACGCAGAATTACTGGGCTGGTTTGTCTCGATAATTCATTGCCAGGTTTAAGAGTGGGCTTCCCTGTGTAAATACGACTTGTGACACGTACAGGAAATATAATTATAAAATTGACTCCATTATTAAGGTGACTGGCGAAGTGGTTCTATGCTCCTCTTCATAATTTACTGTCATGGATATCCGAAGAATTGTACCAATAACAGGTGACGGAAATTGCTTATTTAGAGCAGTTTCGTACTGTTTATATCGAAATGAAGAAAGTCATAGTAAGTTGTGTTTGCAAACTGTTACAAAAATTGTTGCTGACTAGAATATTTATAAGGATTTTATTATTGGCGATGAGTCTTATCGCCTTCCCTTCAACAACCAACTTGAGTATGAAAATCTTATGTCTCTGAACGGTGAATACCGTATTTGCTCGCGTATATCTCGCACTTTTTTGACCGAAAATATGTGTGAAAATTTTCAGTGCGGGGAATGACCGTATTCCCGAAAACACAAAATTTGCATTATTGAAAGAAGGCAACTGGCATACGGTACTCGCCCTATTCATTGTCACTGCTGTCACTGCTGCCAATCTCCGAGATACTCTCGCGTGCATCATTCTGGTCATCATCCCATACTGCTTCATCCTGACTTCCGTCCAATGCATTTGCGATGCCCGTCTTCAAGAAGATCTTCACAACAATGTCCGTCGACACCAGTTATTTCTATTCGTTATGGTTATGCGACATTAAGAACCTAGGGAAAAGACGTCATACGCTCGTTAAGGATGATTCAAGGCAGAAAAGGAATTTAGAGCGCAGACACTTGGCGATCGATACGATCGATCATCTTCCATATCGATTGCTCGCTACATGCACGAGCAAGCTCGAATTTAGCCAACCGCGGCCGAAGATGCGGCGAACGATGTACAGCGTGCCAACACTCACGCTGCGCCGTATGCTTGCACACGGCCGAGCTCTGATGCGACGCAATGCGTAAAGACGAAATCATTGAGATTCGAGAAGACTGAACTGCGTTTCTCTGCGATGTAATAGTAGGCCTACTTGCGCAACTGTTGTGGCGAGCTAATCGCTAATTCGAACGTGCCACAAGGCGGCGAATTTAGCCAACCGCGGATGAAGACGCGGCGAACGATGTACAGCGTGCTAACACTCACGCTGCGCTTCGATCCCTAATCGGCTCGTATCGAATTTCGGATCAACTCGTTGCTCGCTCTTCCTGTTTGTATCGCTTCGGGTAAGTTCCTGGACAATGACGACTGTTGTTGCGCGCTAAATCGAGCGTGTTTCTACCTCAAGGTTATTATGGTCATTTATATGACGGCGTCAGTAATGAATGCGAGATATCTGGGAGTACTTTTTCCCCTGAAATTTCAAATAAAAAATGGGGTGCGAGATATACGCGAGCAAATACGGTATGATGGTCATGTTGAACTCCATTGTATAAGCCAATTGTTTAATGATTATTTGTTTAGAGTGCATAACAATGAGACTAACCACGTTGTAGATTATGGCAATGGAAGTGTTATTTGTCATTTATTGTTTAGCGGCTCCGTTGATGCAGGACACTTTAGTGTGATCGAATACGACATTAATCTGGGGATAAATCCTACTGTAAATAGACGCATTCGACGAAAAAGAACATTAACCGGTCGTGAGGAAACTACAAATAGACGCAAAACAACGAGAAATCAGAGAAAAGGCGAAACCACTTTTAACATACAATATAAACCTGCCATTTCAGAAACAGTGCCAGATATTATGCCGTACAGCGTTGGGTCCTTGACAAACTAATGTAAACATTGTTCTGCATTGTTCTTCTCTTGTGAAAAAACTATGCTTGGTTACTTTGGCCTTTGCTGTTGCCATGTTAAAATTGATCTGCCGGAATATAAAATACTTGACACGCTTAAACCGTTTTTCACTGGAAATGATGTTACCTCAAGGAACTTCAGAGAGAATATTCGGCAGTACAACAATTCTATGTCCTTCGTTTCCTTTGGTGCCAATGTTACCGTACCACCTGAACACGGTCCATATTGTTTTAAAATTTCAGGAATTGTACATCATCGCATTTCTTCCATATACAGTCCTCTCTCGGTAATCCGGCAAATATCGGACCAGAGCATTGCCGGATTACCGAAAACGCCGGATTACTGGAAAATATTGAGAAAAACGCAGATATCATTTGAAAATCAGTTTTAATTACATTGTACTATACAAAGTAAAAAAGTACGAAAATACATCATATAACTCACGTTATTCCTTGGAAGTAGACGGCTGGAAATATCATCAATTGTCTTTTGCTTTTTACGGTTGAGAGACACTTTGAGAACTAGTTCCTGTAACCTTCTTAAAACTAAGACATCGTTAGCAGAGACGCCATTTTCCACCGCCCATGCAATTTGAGGAGGCGATGGCCGCATCGTGAGAGATTGATTGTACATCCTCTGTCACTTCTCCTTCGACCTGTTCCTCGTCCTCTTCCTCTCTTGCCACTTCCTCTATGATGTCATCTTCTGTCATAAACTGGTTGTTTTCGTCATCTTCACTGGTAAGTCACACGCCTACGTCATCAGTTGTCAATGCGTTATCTGGTGAATCCACGAGTACAGTATTGGGGACGCATTATCAAATGAAGTGTTGAGCTCGTACTCGAATATAAAACGCCGGATTACTGGGAGTGCCGGAGAGCTGAGATGCCGGATTACAGAGGGAGTACTGTAATCCAAAAATTTAAGTGACAGTTGTTAAGGCCAGTTGTATATATTAGACTGCTCAGAAGCTAATCAAATCAGACTCACTAGCAAATCGAGCGAATTCTTGCATCAGGGAGGGCATCAGGGAAGGTACACTTCATATTCAAATAATATTTTGCGAGAGCATAACCCTTACATTCAACTGTATGAGACAATGCATTGAAAAATATGCGAAGAAAATTAACTGGCTTTAAGAGAAAAACGTCAATGTTAATGCGTTTTTTGACATGCACGGGACATATAATTCTAAAACTGCCTCCATTACGGTGGCTGGCAAAGTGAGTCTGTGCTCATCCTGTAATTGGTGAAGTGATTCTATGCTCCCCTGCATAGTTTGCTGTCAAAGAAGACCAAAGGATTGTAACTATAACAGGCGATAGAAATTGCTTATTTCGAGAAGTTTCGTGCTGTTTATATCAAAATGAAGAACATCGCCCTGAGCTGCATTTGCAAACTATTGCAAACATTGTTGCTGGCAAGGATAATTATGAGGATTTTATTATTGGCGATCAGCCTCATCGCATTCTCCTCAGCAACCAACTTAGTATGAAAGTCTCTGGACGGTGAATACACTGGTCATGTTGTACTTCATTGTATAAGCCAATTGTTTATTGATTTTATTTGTTTAGAGTGCATAACAATGAGTACACTGTTGTTTTTGCAATGCGAGTATTATTTGCCATTTAATATTTAGCAGCTCCATTGATGCTGGGCACTATAGTGTTATCGAATAAGACGTTAATTTTGGGAGAAGTACTACTATAAAACCCCGTTCGACGAAAAGGAACATTGTCCGGTCGTATGTAAACTACAAATTGACGCAATGAAGTGAGAAATCGGACAAAATACGAAGCCACTTTACAAATCCAATATAAATATGCCATAAAAATCTATTTTCTTTTAACAGCCACCAATTTCCAATCGCTTGGTATAATTTATCACAATCAATAAAGCTCAAGGGGAAACTATGGAACATGTAGATCACTATTTGCCTCATCAAGTTTTCAGTCATGGGCAGTTATATGTTGCAAAGTCGATCTTTGTCTGTAAACATAGAAAGATTGCATATAAGAAAATCCTTCCGTAAATATTTTCCCAATGACCGTCTTGTTTTGAAGGGTTTCAACTAGTAACTACTTAATTTTCTTGGATTATCAATTTTCACAACAACGTTGTCTCTACTACTTATAAAACAAAGTCCCCGATACTTGGATGTCGCGGATAATCTCGAGAACCACTGGATGGATTTTGATGCGGTTTTCACCATTCAGTAAAGGATATCTTGAGGAGGATTTCTGTAGAAAATTATTTATTTATGATCAAAGGAAGCTAAGCAGTAATGATTTCAGTAAAAAAGTCGAAAAAATAACCTGGCGTCCGTGAGCTTTTTAAGCTTACGCTGGACAAACCGTTAAAAATATCAATATACTATGAGTTTTAAGAATTGTTCAGCATATAAAGTTCTATAAAAAAGTCCGCGAGAGCATACCTCTATCTTCAATACATCGCTCACGTAAGTGTCTTTAAGTTTTCATTTCTTCCAAAAATCTCCAATCAATTACTGAGGCGACAGTTTACGAACTAGCTAGGGGCGAGCCTATTACCCCAGATACAGCCAGCAGCAAACTGTCGAGTCGTGTTGAGTTAAGACTTCAGAGAAGAGCGGTTGTGTTTGGAGTTTCCTTGGAAGTGCAACTCGGCTTTTCTTCATTTCGCCTGTGAACTTTTCGTTCCGCAAAATACACAGTCAAGTTAAGATGGGACGGAAGGGGGATTGTGTTTCATGCACCTCGCGATCTTTAATTACGCCTGACAAGAATTCGTTGCACATACATCTCCATGATAATATAATTAATAGTCCAGTCAGTGATTTTAACCCCTCATGCCGAGACGTAAAGCGGATATAGGTCGTAGTTCAATGACATCGAAAAAAAAAATATATAAAAAAAAAAGCGTTTATCACATAATGCAATCATAACACTGTTCCCGGGCGAAGCTGGGGCGGATTGTTAGTCAATATTATAAAGCTTATTATTTTCACGTGAACATATGAACATAACATAAGTCATCCCAACCTCAAATTTTCAATGCACCAATATATTATGTCCGCATCATTGATATTTCCTTCCATATTAATCAAAAATTTTAACAAATGTGGTTTTTTAGTCTTTCATTGTATTTTTAACAATATTTAGACAGTTAATATTTTGAGAAATATTTTTGAAATTAGCCTTTTTATAAAATTTTAGTATCAGACTTGCAACTTCATTTCATATTAATTAAGTTTTGCTGACAAAGATCATAATATGACCGAAACCGGTTCATTGTATTTTAAGAATAATAATTTTATTGACTTAAGGTATTATTTTCCTAATTTATTAAACTTTAATATGGATTTTTTGGGTAGACATGGTCATCTTCATGTCTCTTCATACTGTAATTTGAAGTTTTGGTGAAAAGTCCTTTAGATAATACATATAATGTGGAAAGCCCCAGGTGTGAAGCTGTGTTATAATGTTTATTTTTTCTATTCGTAGCATTGGTTATCCAGTAGTCACACTTGGATTTGGTTTCAAAAGTTACGTTGGATATCGAATGCGCCAAGTAAGTAATTTTAAAATACAGTATATGCATTGTCAAATTGGGAAGGTAGGATAAATGAAAAATAAAGGGTTACTGTGGAAACTTGGTTCATAATTTCTGAAACATACACAAACATATAGGCATAATATCATGACCAGCTCTGGTTTGGAATGGTCATCCCAAAGCATAAAAGGTATCATGTGACAAGGTTTCGTCAAGTATAAGTAAGTGAGCACACAAGTCGGTTATAGCGTAGTGCAAACTGGTAAGTATGGGCTAATGACGCACTTTAACTAATGTCCTAAAGTACACGATTCTTACCCATTTAGGATTTGATTGCCGCTGAGCATGGCCGCGCCAGCGTTTGTTGATTAATGTAGCAGGAGCCCCGCGGGGTAAAACTGAGGACACAGTGATGACAAAATAAATTCTGCACATAAGTCAAGCAGCATTGCGTCAGATAAGCGTCACATGAGCTCATGTTACCACAGACAATATTAAACGATGACAGAGGTTACTGGAGCTGAGTCATATTCTACTCGCACAACTGTACCTGTCAACGAAGCAGAGTGACGTGTGACACAAATAAGCAGAGAATAGTTCCCATCTCGACCGCCGGCAATCAATTCGTGAGAGGGCAATAATGGGTATGGGTCGAAGGGTGGTAGCATCTCAGAAACAGTTTAACAGTGGTGTTAGTGGTCCTCCACCACCAAGATAAAAGGAGCACAGCAGATAAAGCTTTTTTGTTCAAGAGAAGTGTAAAGTAAAGTTGGTTGACTTTTCTCTTTTTGTTATACACAAAAATAAGATACTAAGGGCAAAAAGTTTTGAAATGTAGGTGCTGGCACCTAGAAAAATTGCTGAGTTTTAAGTGTATTTATTATGTCGCCCATCTTCGCACTCGGGCCCCCGGCAGGATCTCCGATCACGTGATATGATGACGCCCCTTTCCCTCTTCCAAAACACTGCTACCGGGGAGGGGAGGAAGAAGACTTACGGATAATCCGGGGAGTGGGCTGCTGGGATGGTTAACTCAGAGGCTTATGGAATACTGGGCTACACAGATGTCTCGAAAAGAAATAGATGATAAAAACAAAACACAATATATTCTAAATGAGAAGGGTTACAAGCCCGTGGGCCAAAATGGGGAGAAACAAAAGAAAACAAGCCCTGCCTTCCTTAATAAACCCAGAGGTGGAAAATAATGACCAATGTGAACACGCTCATTAACACATGCACATCTCAGGTGCCGAACACAAAGCCAACAAACATACCTAGAACTCCAAACGGTTCATTGAGTAAAACAAATGACCACGAGGTCTAGAAGATAACCCCCAAACAGTACGTCGCAGAACTATTTGCCCACCAAAAGAGAAAACCTAGAAATCTCATGTTCGTATTTTTATTTTATTTCGGGGGTTAGCTGAAAGAGAAAACATAGATAACATCCCCAAACACCATGTAAAATTATTAATTGGTGACTTCAATGCTCAGCTAGGTAGAGAAAGAAAATACCGTGACATCATCGGAAAATAGCCAGCACACAATAGAACAAATAAAAATGGAGAGCGACTAGTTCACCTGTGTCGAAACCATAACTTAATATCAAAATCTACATGTTTTAAACGAAAACCTCAAAAACTGATAACATGGAAACACCTTGACCACCAATGGAGAATGGCAACTGGACCACTTGTGCATGGATAAACATCACCACAAAGAGATAACATTAAAGTCCTCCGCGGAATCGACACAGGTTCTGATCACTACGTAATTAAAATTAAACTCCCACCCCAGAGGAGACAACAAAGGTAAACCCCAAAAACTGAAAGAACAATAGATCCTATCCAGTTAATCAACAATAAACATTCCCAAAAAGCAACTGAAAGCTTAAAATAACTGATCAACTTGAAAATTTGGCTCAGAACCTAAAACAAATTGCAGAAGACCTGGCTCCAATTAAACCACGGATAAACCATCTATGGTGGAATAATGAATGTGATGAGATGATTGGAAAACGACACCGAGCCTGGTCGTTACCCCAATCCCAAAAATTGAAATATCTTTTCAAAATTTAGTTACACAACGAAAGAAACTACTAAAACTTTAAGAAGAATTAAACGGCAATATCATGCTGACACACTACAATCAATTGAAGAGGAATTCAAAATTCCACAATCACGGAATTGTTACAAAATCTTTAAACAACATCTGAAAAAATATGAAGCACCAACCTTATTGTTAAAAGATGAAGAAGGTGAATTGGCCCATAACAACCAGGATAATGCACAAATTATGGCTAAATATTTTAAGACATTCCTAAACTGTGAAGAAGCCATAGAATTTCTTCAATTGAATGTTGACACTCCAATACCACCACCACCAGAGAACATTAACCCGCCCAAACTAGAAGACGTTTACATAGCACTGAATGAAATGGAAAAATTTCAAACCCCTGGAGATGACCAGACTTTTGCGGAGATTAGGAACTATGCTGGAAATTCAGCAAAAATCGCCCTTCACCAATAACTGGTCAACATCTTGATTACAGGAAAATTTCCTGAACATTGGACATCAGCTATCATCCATGCATTACACAAAAAAGGGGATAAAACATACCCTAACAATTATCGAGGGATTTCACTCCTGGATGTTTTAAAATTCTTGTTCGAATTCTTCTCAATAGTATTACAGTCCCGATACCAGAAGAGTGGCATACTACATAGTTACTCAAATAAGCATTTTTAAAAGAAAGAAATTAAAATCAGGATCCAGTTACAAGACCATTGGCCCAAGTATAGAACATAATAAATATTGGTTGGTTGGTTCCTTAGTTTAGGGGCTGCGACAACGCGGTCATGTAGCCCCGTGTACTTTGGGTGTGTGTAGAATCTGTCTGATAACCGGTGTTAATTGTGATGACTGTATTAGTGTGTGTATCTGTTTTTTAATTCAAGTAGAGACTGCAACTTTGAATTTTCAAATAGTTCCTACTTTTGCCGCCAAACGCCACCGTCAACGACTACTAGGCCTAGTTCAGAACTAGCTACTAGACGCCACCGCAGTCGGCTCTTGGCAACGAACTTAGCAACCTAAGAGCGTTGTTTACATTCTTAACCTATCCAATTTAGTTTCACACAGGTGTAATTAGTGGAAAGATCTTTAACATGCCATAAATCTATGACATGGGACCGCCGGCTTTACTTCCCCTCCGAAGGAAGGCATACTGAGGGATTTTTAACGCTCTTAAAAAATCCGACGGCTTCGGCCGGGTTTGAACCCGCTATCTTGGGCATAGAAGCTCAGCATGCTACCAACTACGCCACCGAAGCCGCAACATAATAAATATCATGCCATGGCAGGAACCAATGGCAGAGAATCAAGAAAATTAAGATTGCTTGTTGATGCCACGAGGAAAATAAAGTCTCTAGGCGCAACCTTTTAACCACACTAAGGCTACAACATCTAAATAATGAAACATAAGAATTGTCCGAGCTAATTGTCTCTGCAACGGCTTCAGTTCGGCATGCATTATAAAATAGCACTGAAAGAGATGAAAAATTATTTTCATAATCAATCAATTAGCGCTGGAACACGTCTCAACAGTTCGGTCCCCTTAGTTAGACCCAATAGCGTCCCAAGCCGCTCTGTTCTAAAGCAAGCACAGGATCTCTATCACTGCGCACAAGTTAGTTGGAGCGCCCTAAGGCATAGCGCTCGTCCTACAGAGTTAATTTGAAATCCTTTGCGCGGCGCATACTGCCAACTGTAGAGCCTCATAGTTCGTAGGAACCACATGACATGATATTTTAGAAATTGCACCTTATATGGTGGTATGGCAAATCAGATAATCCGGCCTTTATTTGTTCGGCCAAGAGATTTTTAATTTACCGCGGCAAGCAGCCAGCGATAGTTCTGTACAGTCACGCACCAGAATAGTTCATCTTTATAGCAACAATGTTCAAAATCCTCCGCGATCCATTGTCGGGCCTTCCGAGATATTTCCCAGAATATAGATCCGTGTGTCAATCTTGTGATCGGCACACTCCTATAAAGCTACATTTCAAATTATTCTATTTTCTCTCATTTTACTACACCAACATTCAGATTTTCACTTCTAAAGAGACATTCATTCTTCCAAAGAGTGCCATGCTCCTGACAAACGCTTCAAAATTAGGTATTAGAAAGTATTTGATGTTTAAAGAGATTTATCTGCGGAAAAGCTTTTTTTCTTTGCCTATTCCTAAGTCTTACATTGTAGTTTTGTCCATCACTGCCTATTTCGCTTCCCAAGTAGCTAAATTCTCCTACTTTCTTTAGCCTTTCACCTGCCAGATGTCGATACGGGTATCTTATTTCTTGTGGCTGCATTCCATTATTTTTGTGTGAGATTTATTGATTTTCATCACAAAGTCTACAGATCACGTTGCTGAGATGGAGCCCATCACTTCCGAGCGAGGCGCGCCATGACACGTGATGGGCCTATATTGGCAACGCTGTACAGCTTTGCCCGGAGCAGCTAGCTGGTGAACCATGTCTGATTTCCCCGTACAAATACAAACCGATATAAAATAATTGAATTAATTTACGTATTTCAGTCATACAGCATAACTTTTTGATGTGTAAGGATTACAAAGTGTCCAAGAACTAAATTTTCCAACGATCCCGAGCCGAGAAATAGTTATCTTGCAAAAATGGTAACTTTTTTTCTTGGACACACAAAATTTTGAAATTAAAACACCATTTATACAACATTCAAATATATATGGTGTTAAAATTTGGATTCGATCTGATGACTGGTTTGAGAGATAAAAATTCTTAAATGTGACGCATGTTTGAAACACGCTTAAAAACGGGCACTTTTTGTGCTCCAACTGCGGTAATAAATATTAAAATATAAATTAAAAATTCCAACCTACATTAAGTAATGTAAAATAGAACGAAGAAAATGTTGATGTTATTGGATTTTATGTACGTCTATTGGTTACTTCACAAACAACCTTCAAACTCGAGTACACATAATATTTTGGTCGACAGTAGATGGCACTAGTTCCAAGTCTTGCTGGTTCCTAATACTTTTATTTTTCATTCTGAAAGCCTTTGATTTTTGACGATTTGTGTAAAAGAGCAGAGTTATTACTGTGTAGAATCACATGAAAATGAAGATATTGAAAGTAGTGACAGTAGATTAATCATTTTAGCGAAATAGATCATTAAAAATTGGTTCTTGAATAGTTTACAAAACACTTCGAATTTTGCATGTATTTTATTTCTGAGACAAATTATATGTGAAAAGATGCTTTTCTAGTGCAGAAAAGTTAATTAATATTGTATATATTATTTTTTATTATCAATTCAAAATGAACACTGGCATTTTCATTTATATAATAAAAAGTTCATCAGTCTTTCAGCTTTCTATTGACATATCATGTTATGTTATGATTACAATGTGATTATAAACACTTCTCTATTAGTCTGTACATTATTGAAAATTACTGCAGCATTTGATAGATAAATCTATAGCAGTTCTAGGGTTAATACAATCATGGTCCTGTTGTCAGGTTGTATCAATTATCTAAACATAGTTTCTGCACACATTTTGAAAGTCTGAATAAACCATTTATCTGTGGGATTCAGTGCCAGGTTTCATCATAGGTGTACACTGCTGTGGTGACACGATCATAGTTGTTGGTGTACTTGGAATGTGTTGGTAATAGATACAGTAGTTCACAGTTCTATGTGGGGGGAGTGAGGATGTTCCTAATCGTTGAACCAAAGGGGAAACAAAAGAAAGTTTACAAGCTACAGAGGAATCGTTTAATGGTACAGAAAACAAGGAAGTATAGAGTTAACAGTATCATACCTGAACAAACAAACTTAAGAACCAGTCTGTAACAGAATTGCTTAATCAAGGTTAATGTGGTCGACCCAAAAAAAAAAAACAATGGTAAGATATGGTAAAGGAGGTATTGAAAGATGGGAAAATGTCGATGCATCACTAGACATAATTCTGACTCTTCTCAGTTAATAATTTTCTAGGTATTTCCTCATCTACTGAAATTTTACTGCCTTACATGCAGTGTTGAACATGTTTTTTTTTGTTTTTTTTTCAGCGCAAACAGAAAGATGTAGCAAAAGAAAATGAATTTTATATGCAGTTATTAAAACAAGCATTGCCACAAGAACAGCCACAAGCACCACAGTCCTGCCATAATATCAGCCCTGAAAAAAGTAGAGGTAGGTTGAAAATTATATGTACAGTAATTAAGCATAATTCTAGGTCAGAATATACCATATTATTGATATATTTATGAATCTGCAGGTAAGCCACCAATTTCAGGTGGCAAGATTCACTAATGTGTACTCAAATAATATTGGAATCATTACTTATTTTTTGCTTAGTATTTGTTTTAAATAGCAAGGAGCAGTTAGGGTTAAAAAATCTATTTTAACCACACATCAGAAACGGTAGGGCATTTGATTGGAAAGTGAACAATTTTTGTCCCGTCCAGTTCAATGCAGCAATGGAATGGTTACTAAAGTGCTGTATTTCTCTTCTGCTTACGTTACTAGAAACGAGGCAAAGTCGACTGTCAATGCTTCTTTCGACCTTGGTATGAACATCTTCTTTGTACTCTTATGTTGGTACTAGAAGAAGTTTGCAGCTGCTGATTCAGTTGTTGATCATTTATCGTGTCTTCTAAATATAAATCCTATCATTTTGAGCCCATTGCAAGCAGTATATCAAAAATGAATTCCCAGAATCGGAGCAAAACAAAGTTTCGGGTTTGATTGCCGGATGTCAGGGATTTTAGAAACTAATGTGAGGGCTGGAAGTGGTGCTCTCAGCCTCGTGAGGACAATTGAGTAACTGACAGTGTGGCAGTGCCACAGTCATGGAGACCAAGATTAACGGCTGAGGGGATCCGACGCGTTGACCAAGCGTCACCCTATAATCTGCAAAATAGCGAAGGTGGAGGGAGGTGTGTCCTGAAGGTTGAAGGTAGACTTGATATCGCCCAGGAAGAAGGATTTGTTGGCTATTATGTATACTATTTTGTTTTCGGTGAATTTGGAGATCTGGAGGATGCGTTTTAGGTATCTGGTTGTTAGGTTTTCAAGTTCTTTCATGTTGAGTATGCTAAGATTTTTCCGTTTTAGTTGGATTTCGCATGTTGCTACTGGGGCAACTTTAAGTTTGAAAAGAGCCACTGCAGTGTTGATTGATAGCTGGTGGGGTTTTGGTATCCCGTACATAGCTTTTGTTGAAGCAGCTGTTCTTTTCTTAATATGAATAGTGAATGTTGCTCCAGTGGTCAGTAGTGTTATTCCCAGGTATTTGTACGAGTTCCCATACATGAATTGGTCTGTTTTGGCTATTCGCCCTCCTCTTCTAAAGTTCATTACTTTGGTTTTCGTGCCATTTTTAGCCTATTTTCAATTTTGAAAAAATAGGCTTATGAGATCACCTTTTGTCCGTGTGTGTGTGCGAGGTGTGTGTGTGTGTGTCCCTAATAAAATCTAAACGGCTGGAGCGATTTCAGTGAAACTCGGTAAGTTCATAGCACTATTCCCGGCGACCTCGACCGTGCCCTTCAAATCTTGTTACGTCTCACCAATCCAACATGGCGGCTGTGCGAAATATTTCACTAGCACTCAATATCTCCGAAACTATTACCGATATCGCCCTGAAATTGTGTACGGTGATAAAGGGCACTACTAGAAGTTCACCTGTGAGACTTTCAAAAACCTGGTGACTAAAAAACCAACATGGCGGCAAAGCGAAGTTGAGACATTTAAATAGACTTTTCTCGCGATTTAACTATCCAAACGTAATGAAACTTGGTACAGCAAATATTCATACACATTGCAATGCACTGGAGTCTAATTTAGTTCAATAGTTTACATAACCTCAAAATGGCGGCTGTGCGAAATATTTCACTGACATTCTATATCACCGAAACTATTACAGATATCACCCTGCAATTTTGTACGGTGATAAAGGGTACTGATACAAGTTTACCTATGTATATTTCATAAACCTGTCAAGTACAAAACGAACATGGCGACCAAGCGAATTTGAAATATTTTAATAGACTTTTCTCTGAGCGCAGTGAAATGTGGTACAGTAAATGATTTTGCAGATTGTAATGCACTGCCATCTAATTTAATTCAATTGTTTACATAACCTCAAGATGGCGGCTGTACGAAATTTTAAAATTAAGTTTTTATTTCATCTGTCGTAATCATGCGATCGAAGTGAAAGTTTGAATAATAAACCTAGGCATAAATTGTCCTTGAATGGTACATAACTCTATGGCCTATACATATAACAATCCTAATTGGCGAGGTTCCAAAATATTTAGACGGTTCTCAATATCTATGAATCTTTTACAGCAACCAAACTGAAATTTTTTATGTTCATAGAGACTATGAACATATGTTCACCTATAGGACTTTCAGTAACCTGGTGAGCACAAATCAAACATGGCGGCGACGTGAATTATAAATATTTAAATGGATGTTTCTCGCGAATTAACTATCCGAGTGCCGTGAAACGTTGCACGTTAAATGCTTATACAAATGTTGATCCACTAACATCTAATTTATTTTGATTGTTTGCATAATCACAAGATGGCTGCTGTGCGTAATTTTAAAATCTCGTTTTTACTTCTTGTGTTCTAATCATGTGATTGACGTTTGAATACCATACGTACACAATAATCTTAATGTAATAGTACAAAAATAAAAATCCAACCTGGGGACCATCTGAAATATTTAGACGGTTCTCAATATCTACGAATCTGTTATAGCAATTAAACTGAAATTTTGTATGTTGATAGAGGCAAATAACATGAGCAGGATATATGAAAATAGGCTGTATAGTTCTTCACGGAACTACTTGTTCTTTAGTGAATTCCTGTCTGCCCATTTGGCGAGTATATCGAATGCTGTTTAAAGGTTCGTTAGGGACCTCGCTAGATAGGATTACTAAGTATTTGATAATTCCTTAGGAAGATGATCTATCATTAATATCCCAGTAACATTCTGTAACTCTTTGTCAAGTATTTGTTGTGCATATTGTTAAAACTCCTTATTAAGGGTTAGTTACAAATCATCTTCCAACAAGTTACAATATTCATGTTTTATTTTGGACTCAATGGAGCCTCCGTGGCTTAGGCGGCAGCATGCTGGCCTCTCACCGCTGGGTCCGTGGTTCAAATCCCGGTCACTCCATGTGAGATCTGTGCTGGACAAAACGGAGGCAGACAGGTTTTTCTCCGGGTACTCCGGTTTTCCCTGTCAAAATTTCATTCCAGCAACACTCTCCACTATCATTTCATTTCATCCGTCATTCATTTAATCATTGCCCCAGAGGAGTGCGTCAGGCCTCGGCAGCCGGCACAGTTCATATCCTCGCCGCTAGATGGGGGCTTCATTCATTCCATTCCTGACCCGGTCGGAGACTGGAAGCAGGCTGTGGATTTTCTTTTTTCATTTTGGACTCAATGACCATGTTCAATCCCCTCAAATGAAACGACAAATTATATGTTTTATTCTCAGTTTTTATCCTTTGGGGCCGATCACATTGCTGTTCTGCGCCTTATAACAGGCATTATTTTACACGAAAATTTAAGGACCTATTCATATTAAATTGTATTTCTTCCCATGAGTTGAAAGTGCTTTCCACCCAGATGCTTCATGAAAGTTCAAAGAGATGAAAATCACATACTACCAATCATATACTTTTTCTGTATGATTCCAATAAAACAATGTAGGAATATTTGTGGACCAGCAGACCCGTGCGAGAAATCTTACATGTTCATAAACCACACTTTCCCCAATAGGTTTATAATGAGACTTAAGGAGAAAGGTTATTATGTTTTTATTTCAACCAAATGATTATACAGTAGTCGTCACTGTTGGGGCACTATAGCGCATAGGTGGCACCGTGGTATGGTACCATGTTAGTTAGTCTCTTGTCCCGGCAAGAGTGTCTACGACAGGGTGTCTACGACCCGGGAAAACCGGGAATTCTCAGGGAATTATGAATTTCTGGAATAATCAGGGAAAAATCAGGGAATTTCTTTGTTAATCAGGGATTTTTCTCAGTTTGGCTATATCACGTAAAAGTGGAAGCAATACTTTCGAATTTCGCGGGAAGTTATCGCTCGCTACTGATGACAGTGCTCAGCCAAAGAGCAGTGCCTTCTCAAGCTCAACTGAACGCATGATGTGGCAACCTTTCCGTTCGTCTTCTGCGCGAGAGCCAACTACGCCATTTTGTCGGGCCTTGAGCATTTTGTTCGTTGCGTCTGGTATTGCCAATTTAGGGATTTTGTCGGTAGATGTAGGCACTTTGGCGACAAAATATTTTAAATTTAGTATTGTTTATACTAGCTTCGCTCGGAAACAGTTATGAATGCAATTCGTGACAAGCGCTTTTTTTCCCCCCGATGTCAATAAACTACGACCTAGGCCTATATCCGTTTTACGTCTCGGCATAATGGGTTAAAATCACTGACTGGACTGTCCATTATAATTATCATGGAGATAGCATGAGCAACGAATTCTTGTCAGACGTAGTTTAATGGCGAGGTGCATGCAACACAAATCCCCTTCCCGTCCAATCTAAAAACACGCATAGTGGGCGATGTATTGAAGATAGAGATATGCTCTCGCGGACTTTTTTGTAGAACTTTTAATACTGAACAATTGTTAAACTCATAGTATATTGATATTTTTAACGGTTTGCCCAGCGTAAGCTTAAAAAGCGCACGTTCGCCTGTTTTTTTTTTCGACTTTTTCACTGATATCGTTACTGCTTGGCTTCCTTTGAACATAAATACATTATTTTCTTTTTATACTAAGAAGAGATTTAGGGACTATTTAAACTCCCGTTAGCGATCGAATTTTGACTACTACTGGGTGATGACGGGCTACGTTAATTTACGTAGTTTTGTATTGGTGCGCAGACAATCGGCAACGTAAATTAACGTTTTCTTACAGTGCTTCATTCTTGTGTAATTTTCTCCTCTCTGCCGTTCATTAATCAAAATACTACGTGTTATTTACGAACTAAGGTCTTTGTTCAACGAAATGCAGATAGGTATATTGTTGTCTTGATAATGCTTTCGGTACTGGAAGTGAGGTTTTATAACACTCAGTTACCGGTACCACGTATATATTGTATTGGCACGCGCGGAACTGACAGTGCGATAATCAGTTCAGACGAGTCTGCTGACGATAATAATAAGAGTAAAAATGACAATGATAGCAGTGAAAGTAGTGACGATGAGGTTGATGGATGGACAAGTAAGTAAAATTACACGTATTATGCTCCATCTTACTTCTCATGCTAGGTGAACTTCAGTTGCCCGGTCCGCAGTAAGGAATAGAGTAGCGCGCGCCCGGATAACAATGTGTTAGACCTGGGTTGACAGTACTGTTTGCGCGGCTTTTCCATCCCGGTATTCTTTGATTATTGTCTGCTCCTGCGTTCCTTAGCTAGGCTAGAACTTATGTCCAATTAGGTAGATTTTTTTGTTTTTAATTGTGCCCAGGAAATGTTTTTGCAACACCTTTCAAACTCTACCTTGTATTATCAAGCAGACTTGGTTAAATTCTTTTTAGGGGCTTCGGTGGCGTAGTTGGTAGCATGCTGAGCTTCTATGCCCAAGATCGCGGGTTCAAACCCGGCCGAAGTCGCCGGATTTTTAAGAGCGTTAAAAATCCCTCAGTATGCCTTCCTTCGGAGGGGAAGTAAAGCCGGCGGTCCCATGTCATAGATTTATGGCATGTTAAAGAACCTTCCACTAATTACACCTGTGTGAAGCTAAATTAGGCTAAAATGTAAACAACGCTCAGGTTTCTACGTTCGTCGCCAGGAGCAGACTACGGTGCTGTCTAGTAGCCAAGTTCTGAACTAGTAGTTGTTGACGGTGGCGTTTGGTGGAAAAAGTAGGAACTACTTGAAAAATTCAAAGTATGCAGTATGAATTAAGAAACAGGAACACACACTAATACAGTCATCACAATTAACACCGGTTATCAGACAGATTTTTACACACACCCAAAGTACATGGGGCTACATGACCGCGTTGTCGCAGCCCCTAAACTGAGGAATCAACCAACCTAAATTATTTTAGACTGATAATAGTGTGTTCTGGCCTGTTGAAACATCATTCATAATGATTTCCTTCATTTAAATGTATTTATAAATTAATACATTGACGAACTCATTTACTTCTGTCATGACGAGGCGGGCCTAATTGAGAGTGAGAACTTGGAATATGCCTCCCTTCGTCCCTTGGGTATGTAAATTACTGTGTAGGCCTATATTCAGACTTATGCTACCGAATATCATCATTCCTGCGACGTAGGATCAGTGATTTCATTGGTAATGAATGGTTTTACAACTTAAATATTGGTCTAAGATGATCACACTCGTATGATACACACCTTGATGTGTGTATTCAACCTCCCGTTGTCCTTTTTATTGGGGGGATTTACCGTAGTGAAAGCAGCATGACTTCATAAACCTTGCATATTTTACTGGACAATAAGTTCACTTATAATATTCTATTGAAATACATTTATTTTCACAACTGTTTCCCTTGTGCCACCATTGCTCACATCCGTTTGGCTCCTGGAATTTCCGAGAACAGGAAACATAAAACTTCATCCTATTTTCCATTTGCTTTCCTGGATTACATTTTGCTTCTTGTTCCTGGAGAGCGCTTAAAACGAACCCAAAAATAGCGTGCATTTCATCACACTTCCTGTTCCCGGGCGAATGTGTAGCATTCTTTACTCAGGGAATTCTCTCATTAATCCTGGAAAAATCAGGGAATATTCAGGGAATTCTTTTAAGATGAGTTGGTAGACACCCTGGTTAAGTGCATGCGCTGGCAGGAGACGTACTGTCGTTGTTGTGACAGTGAGTTGAATGTGCCAGTCGGACCTTGACATATCACAGTTGGAGCAAAGGGCAAACATTAAGTTCTGCCAGAAATTAGGCAAAACCGCTGATGAAACATTTGAAATGATGCAGCAAGTGTACGGTGAGGACGCATGACGGCCATAAGAGAAGCCTTCCTGGCAACTGCTTTCAGCGGTACTTCCAGCAGCTATACCAACTTTGGCAAAAGTGCATAACGGCCAACGGCGAATATTTTGAAAATAATGGGAATACTAATTGCCATTTCTGGTCCGTATTGACGTATATAAATTGAATATTTTGAAGGTGGATGTGGTTCTGTGTAGGTGTACGCCGGGTAATGCAGCATCATGTGCAACATACAGAGTCGTGTGTGGCCTATCCTCCAGGCGTCAAGTATCAGAACTTAATGACTGTACTGCGTAGAACACTATTTACATTTCAGTTAGAATTCCAAGTTCTATGTTCCCTAACTTAAAAAGGCAATCACTGAAAATTGGATCATCATAACACTCACCGGTTATTCGATATTTATGAAATTATATGATTAGAGTACCCATTCCTTTAAATTTACTGTTTCTGAAATCCATGCAAAATGATGAAGGAAAGACCTCAGAATGTTAAAATGACATGAGAAAGGTGTCACAGTGGCCAAAATTTGAAGTGGACAGCAATTACGGAGCGTATTTTCCACTGCCGGCTGGATCGCGCCCCTCCTGACTGCTTTAAACTGCCTGCCCATTCGACGATTACAGCATTGGTTTGAGCGTACATCCTCGTTTCCAAATAAAGGTGCTAGGAAGCAGCACCAAGGCACTGTGTCAGACATAAGTTTTGAATTGATGTTAATGGAGCAGTTGTGTTTGGAATGTATTCTGAATGATTTTATAATGCTGTACTGCTGCATGCCCTTTTGTAAATCAGAACAGGGCAAGCTAGAATACCGGGGAATCTCATTTCATGAGATACCATCGGACAATTCACTGCGTGGGTTGTGGTTACGTGCAATTTCCAGAGAAGGTGACTCAGGGGAAGCAAATAAAAAAATAAATACATACATGAATGAATGATTGAGTAAATACGTGGGACAATAAATATGTAAGTAAATATGTAAGTAAATAAATAATTTAAGAAATATGTAAGTAAATAAATAAGCAAATAAATAAGTAAACAAATAAATAAGAAAATAAATAATTAAATAAATACATGTGTAAGTAAATAAGTGAATAAATAAGCAAATAAATAAGTAAACAAATAAATAAGAAAATAAATAATTAAATAAATAAGTAAACAAATAAGAAAATAAATAATTAAATAAATAAATGTGTAAGTAAATAAATATGTATATAAATAAGTGAATAAATAAGCAAATAAATAAGTAAGTAAATAAGTAAACAAATAAATAAGAAAATAAATAAGTAAATAAATAAATGTGTAAGTAAATAAGTAAATAAATCTGTAAGTAAATAAACAAATAAGTAAATAAATAAGTAAATCAATAAATAAGAAAATAAATAAGTTAATAAATAATTAAATAGATAAATACGTAAGTAAATAAAGAAGTAAATAAAAAATAAGTAAATAAATACATATGTAAGTAAATGAGTAAATAAATATGTACGTGAATAAATAAATAAGTAAATAAATAAGTAAACAAATAAATAAGAAAATAAATAATTAAATTCATAAATATGTAAGTAAATAAGCAAATAAGTGAATAAATAAGCAAATAAATGAGAAAATACATAATTAAATAAATATGTAAGTAAATAAACATGTAAGTCAATAAACAAATAAGTAAATAAATACGTAAATAAATAAATAAGCAAATAAATAAGTAAATAAATAAGAAAATAAATAAATAAATTTGTAAGTAAGTAAATAAATAAGTAAAAAATAAACAATCTGTCCAAGAAATCTGTAAAAATGTATAATACAGCCATCACAATAAGACGGGTTATCAGACAAATTCACCTCGCACCCAAGTACATGGGGCTACATGACCACGATGTCGCAAAGCCCCTAAATAAATCATCATCCCATTTTTCGGGGGCCGGAGGCATTTCTTTTCCCTGTCTTTTATTGTCCTTATTCTTTTCTTTTCATCTCGCCAAGTATGTAAGTTAGATTTAATTCAGTTAGAAGTAGTTATATTTTTATTATCATCTTCATAATTACGGGAAAATGAGCTAGACTTTTCGCTCCTTAAAAACAATCGCCTCCACCACAAGTAATTTTGCTTTCCTTTATACTGAAAATTTGCCCGTAAGTATGTGTCTGAATACTTTTAGATGTTAGAATAACAAAGGAACTAACTTAGTGTAATGTTTTCACGTCAGTCAATCTCGATATTAAGCCTCCAAAAATAACAATACTTCGTTTCAGGTATCTTCCCCTTTAAAAAGCCGCGGCAATCTCAGTGCCTTGGTGCTGCACCTAGCGGTGAATTAATGCATATATCTTGTACGCCTGTGAGTGTCGAATGGGCAGGCAGTTAAAAGCAACCAGGAGTGTTGCGATCCAGCCGGCAGTGGTATTTTCGTACAGCAACAGTATCTGCAAATCGCACACTTTGTACATTTTTTTAAAAGTCATTTTTTAAGGAAATTATAGATATTTATGAAACTAGAGTGCAATTCGTCACTGCTAATGTCCATTCTGTTTCATTTGAATGTTCATTTGTCACGATCGGTCGCTTGTGAGCGCCGCAGGAGAGTTCTATTGTACAGCCCGGGGGCAGTACCCCCTGAGGCCCACCCCGCCATCTTTTACCAAAACTACCCGCATAGGCAGACCATAAGCCTCATGCATTTCCTCAGACACGAGCAGGCCCGGCATACTGCTGACGGCCACGCTTACGAAATATAAACATAAACACGGTAAATGGAGCGACAACTATGGGGAAATGCTGACCAGGCAGTGGGGGAAGGCCTTAAAACCTAGACCCGGAGGAGCCCCATCATCTGTTCTGTTCTGCTCTTGGCCAGCGGCCCTGCCCGACGAGTTCCAGTTCTTCACCAGGTGAGATCTAGCTGTGCTCAGAGTCCTTTATCTTTGTAAAACACCTACCCTGAACGACTGTACACTTTACAAATTGTACTACATTCATATTTGTTTAAACTCCCCAAGAGGGACATCACATCACATCTACTGGCCAATAAACACATGGTCAGTAAACATACACCATTTATTACTAATCACACTCCATTTTACATCCTCATACCCAACCTGACCTTAGTCATAATTGCCCCTGACCGTAGAGGCCAGTAACTGCATCGTCAGGTTCTATTGTACTCGAGCACGCGACCCGACTGCAGAGTGCCGAGTCACTGACTCTGCACGTTCGCTGAATTGCTCAATCTACTTAATTGGCAGACTAGATTAGCAGCCTGCAATTAGACATTCATCCCCTGGCAGGTAATTGCATCCTGCCGAGACGCCCCCAATAGCTTAAGCACTCACACCAACACACTACACTGGTAGTCTCTCCCAACCACGGGAAACTACCCTCATTCGGAAGCAGTCCTCAAAATTAGCACACCTACACAACCGTGTTTATCCCACCCCCAACCAAGGGATAAAACATATTTGGTGGAGGCACGGCTACCACGCAAAATAAGGGTAAGGGACTCAAACAACGAGCCCTCATGGTAGAGCGATCCGTACCGCAAACAGCCAAGCAAAAGTTGAATTTTTTTTTTCTGGGAGAAAGCATTATATTTTTCCCTTCACTCTAGGGACATAAGGGTAATTTTGGTTAACCCACCCACCCCCCCTAGAAAGAATCAGAAATCTAATACATTAGAAGCCGCACACATTTCTTTTTATACCCTCACTTAGCTCAGAATGGCACCACATGCAGAAGCAACAGGGATTGTAAGCCATAGAGGCAATAGGGGTACACCAATATTATTCACATTATTACTAAGGTGCCAGAGGCACATACAAAGGCGACAGGCACAAATACGGGCACTCCAGACAAAGGTTGGAACAATACAGGGCTATGCTGCCCCACAATATAGGGGAAATGGGGACTATCGGGAAAACCCACCCCCAAGCAGGCAAGGCTATGCATCCCCACAATATAGGGGAAATGGGGACTATCGGGAAAACCCACCCCCAGGCAGACAGGGATATGCACCCCCGCAGTACAGGGAAAAGGGGAATCGCCGGGAAAACCCGCCCACGCAGCAGCAGACGTACACCCCACCCTGTCGGAGACAAGAACATAGACCACCGGTCAATAAACGCGGAACAACAACCCCACAGAAAGGACGGGAGGCCCGGGACACGTACACGAACACGTACACGAAAGGACCAGAACACTATCCACTCCCCGACGAATTCCCGAGGGAGTTTGGGGACGTGGCACCCCGCCCGACAGTCAAAAGGGCAATGCTTCCTACACCCAGTTACCCCCGCAAGAGGGGAGCTGGCGCAGCCACCCCGAGGGGGGACAGACATACAGCACGGGGAGACGCACATCCACGTTTTCAAAAAACGCCTAGACGGGGAGGTTCGGCTAGCTAAAAAAGCGGCGGAGGTTCCTCCCCTAACACAACACCAGAGAGGCCCCTCACCTAAACAGACTCGCAAGAGCAGAGGGAAGAAGCAGCCAACTAAAACAAGGGCTGACGATCCGCCCCCGGACCGTTTCCAAACACACCCCGTACAAGGGGACGGTAACTGTCTGTTCAGGGCCATTAGCTTTTTAGTCCGCCATACCGAAGATCACCACAGGGAGTACAGGCAGGGAATATCCTAGCCAACTGGAAAGAGTACCGGGATTTCGTAGAGGACGAACAGGAAAACCCATTCCTGGACGGGGCAGACTACAAAAGATACATGGGTAGGGATGGTACCTATGCCGGCGCCGTAGAAGTGACCGCTCTCGGTAAGGTACTTAAGATGAACATACACGTATACACTGAGGTATACTCGGCGCCACTATTCACAACCACGGGATTCGACAGGGCCCTGCACATACTATTTACGGGGAACCCTAGGGCGGGACACTATACGCCCCTCACAATCACACGCGAACAAAACACAGACAATCAGCCCACAACACCGCCGGACATGAATATATCACCGGCAGGGATACAGGAGGAAAAAGGCAACCCACACCCTCCAGACGGGAAACCATACCCCCTACACCACAACACAGGGCGGGAAGTGACCCCTCACAGGCGCAGGACGCGAACACACTTGGCATAGGGGAGCCGGCAACACGAATCGAACTCGCGACCGCCTGGAACAAGAAACAAGGTCACAAGTGCAAACGAAGGGTCAGGTTTGCAGACACACCCTCACAGGAGGAGGAGAGGAATAACACACCCACACAGAAACAGGGAAGTGTGAACACATTAACCACTCGACAGAATCCCTGTATTTTGACAGAGCGGGCAATGAAGAGAGCAGGCAGTGTACTGACTGGGCACATTTCGCTGACCGAGATAAAGAACTCTAGCCAGGAAATAAGCCGCGAGGCCAAGCGTGCCAAGTACAATGAGCGGCCCTCTCCATGCTTCTTTAGCACAAATGTAACACAGGGCATCAACAGTGGCACACACAAGGGCAAGGACAAGGACACTAAGGTAGTAACAACAACAACAACATACACCCTCTACAATACATCTTTACAGGGGGAAGGACTCCAGTTAGCGGCACTGACAGTACACGCCAGCATAAATGGCCACAGGGTGCAAGCCCTCGTTGACACTGGCACAGCGGTAAGCTGCGTCAACAGAAAACACGTCACCGAAGGGCAGATACACGGTGTCACAGGTGACATCCGGCTGGTAGCGGCCAATGCTCAGACGCTAGAAAACTCGGGGGTGGCAAATATACACATCAGGCTAGACCATTTTGCGACAACACACCCCATGTTCGTAATAGAACATCATTCTGCGTCAGCAATAATTGGTATGGATTTCCTCGCCAAGTACGAAGCTAGCATAAATTTTGCTAGCGCAAGGTGCTTTTAATGCATGACCAGAGGCTCACTATACATCCCATGGCATACGCCAGGAACACAGATAGGATTCGAGCGCAGCGAGAAATCCACAAGCACCAAGCCTCCACACTAAACACAATCGACAAACACACAGGCACACACACAGATAAGACGATCAATCACACTCACAGGCAGGACCTGACACCGGAACAAGATAGGAAGCTCACGGAGCTCCTGGAAGACAATAGGGATATCTTTGCCCACTCGCTGAAAGATCTCGCGGTGACAGACCTTATCGAGCATCACGTCACACTCACCAGTGACCGGCCAGTCCACCAGCTCCCCTTCAGGGTGAGTCAGAAGGAGAGGCATGCTATCGACACTCAGATTACAGAGATGCTCGAAGCGGGAGTCATAGTGCCGGTGATCTCGAATTACAGTGCTCCCGTCTTGCTGACCAAGAAGCGAGATGGTTCCCACAGGTACTGTACAGATTACCGTAGGCTCAATAAGTTAGTAGAAAATGACAGTTATCCACTACCACGGGCCGACACCTATTTGGATGCCCTCGGTGGGGCCAGCTGGTTCAGCTCGATGGATTGTTATAGTGGATTCTATTCAATCCCCGTTTATGAACCGGACAGGCACAAGCTGGCGTTCGTTACAGAAAACGGACTCTATACCTATACAAGGTTACTAATGGGCCTCCGTAACGCCAGCCAGACCTTCCAAAAGCTAGTGGATAAGGCATTTTCAGGGCTAAAATGGCGCTCGGTGCTCGTCTACGTGGACGACATAACGGTCTTCTCCCACACCTTTGACGAGCGTCTCGTACACTTGGAGGAGGCTTTCGCAAGGATTAGAGAGGCCAAATTAAGGCTTAAACCTGCGAAGTGTCAATTCGCCAGACAGCAGATTAACATATTGGGCCATATTGTCAACAGAGAAGGCATTATTCCCGACTAGCGAAGACGGACGCAATAACGGGCATCCCGATGCCTACAAACCTGAAACAATTGCGTAGCTTCATTGGTCTCGCTTCCTATTACAGGAAGTACATCCATAGGTTCGCGCACATCGCCCACCCCCTAACCGAACTCGCACGTGAGAAAACGCCCTTCAACATTAAACAGGAACATGTAGATGCTTTCAACACACTTAAGCAACTATTGACCACCCCACCACTGCTGCAACACTTCCATAGTGATAGGCCCACATTTTTACACGTGGACGCAAGCCAGTATGGACTGGGAGCGGCCCTATTACAGGAAGATGCGGAGGGGCGCATAATGCCAGTAGCTTATGCTAGCAGAAAATTAACGGCCGTCGAAACAAGATACTCTGCCACAGAGCGGGAAATGCTGGCATTTTCATGGAGAGTGAACTATTTCCGGGTATACCTCTATGGTATCCAGTTCACGGTAATGACTGACCACGCGAGCCTGCTTTTTTTGGGACAAATTCAAAAACCCAAATTCGCGACTCAATAGGTTTATATTCCGTCTTTACGAATATAACTTCGTGGTTAAGCATAAGAAGGGCGCTACACACCTAGATGCAGATGGGTTGTCTAGGCTGCCAGTAGCCGATCCCCCAGATGACAGTAAGGACCACGAATGGGACGACATGCCGACTTTTGCCCTGACGGTGGTTAACATAAAGCAGGAGCAAGAGCGTGATCCATACTGTAACTTTTTACCAGCCCTTTTTGGGCGACTGATTTAAAACTTCCCAAAATCATCCTCCTATTTTTGATCGGAAGTACTTCATCATATACCACACAATTGAAATGGCAGGGTCGTGGAGTGTTGGACACACATTTGGTCAACCTAACTGGTATCATTTGGGCGTTCAACTATTAGGTGTAATTCCCTATAAAGAAAACTAATTATAACCTTCAAAATATGTGTATTAATATCAACTTTAAACATATGGCGGGGACTCTCGTCGAACAGACTATGGTTTACTATCTTCTCTCCTCGGCAATGACGAAAACATGTGACCCAAAATGAATGTTGGAATATAAAGATGCTTGTTACTCACTCATCGACGATCTAGCAGATAATCTACGAGACATGCTCGATAGATCAGTTCTCCCCAGCATTTCTAAGATTTTCCACACGTGGTTTGAGGTTAGAGATGTTTACTGGTTTACATAGCCACATCTCTGCGAGAGAAATGAATGTGCTTCCGTACCCAACTTGAATTGTGCTAACAGAGATAACATCGTTGTGATATGTAGCCGTTTCGAGTACATTCACAAGCCATGCTTTCAACAAAACTGTTTCTCCAAATAGGCCTACGCCAAATTACGAGAACGCGACCTTTCCAATCAGACGCTACAATAGAAGTCAAGCCCCGCTATACACGAAAATCCCACCTCTCATCTTGTAAACACATGTTTTCGTCTTTCTCCGCCAGGGTCATGATACCCTCCAACCCATACAAAATACACCAATAATCTCGAACCCATGTATATTTCTTACAACTCGTGGCGCGAAACTCTTCTCTGACGTCAGAACCTTACACAATTTACACAAAGCTTTCTTCAAGACAAGGGAAGTTATTCTCTGCCCAATCTAAATTTGGCCTAGAGTTTCCTGCTGTTGCAACATCTTGTAGCTTACCTACACAATCCGCTGTCTTGTATACTGACATCTCCCATACAAATTAAATGAAATATTCCTGACTGAGTCCCCGAGATACACAAGATATATATACACTAAATAAAATGAAATTCTACAACCTAAATGATGATGATGAACAAGAAAAGAAATGGTATGAACAAATTACCCTAACCTGACTTCTCTTGCAGTCAACCAAATAAGGGTTTGGGAACATTGTGACCGGAACAGTCACAATACTTGAAACAGATTCTAATGACACTAGAAAACTTGGAAAAGGTAGATTCCAAGACAGCACGGCTGGCTAGGCGATTTTTCCTAGACAAAGACGGGGTACTGAAATTTAAACCCACAGCCATGCACGATAATGCACCTATTGCGGTTCCGGACTCATTGAAAGAGAGTATCATGACCGGACACCATAATAGCCCAATGGCAGGGGCACATTTGGGTACGCATAAAACATACCATAGAATCCGGGACAAGTATTACTGGGTAAACATGAAGGGCGACATAGACACCTTCGTAAAGACATGTCACACTTGCCAGCGATTTAAAGCAAGACCTGGCAAACCTCATGGATTACTCAACCCTATTCCCGTAGGAGAGCTATTCCACAGAGTCGGGATAGATGTTAAAGGCCCCATCACTACATCTGAAAAAGGTAATAGATACATACTTGTGGCCACAGAGTATCTTACCCGGTATATGATTACAAAGGCTGTTTCCAAAGCAGACACGAACAGCATAGTGGAATTTCTATTTGACATAGTCACGCGATATGGCCTATTCCAAACCCTATTATCCGATAGAGGGACTAGTTTCACCTCGAGAGTGCTCCAACAGTTTTTGGAGGTACTAAGGATAAGGGCATATACAACCACGAGTTTTTCCCCACAGACCAATGGGCTCACAGAAAGTATGAACAAAATCATCGGAATAGCGCTAGCCAAGTTCACGGGGGACACAGGGACAGACTGGGATAATTATCTACAGCCCATTACATTCAGCTACAATACTTCTATATCCACGGCCACAAAACACTCTCCACACTTCCTGTTGCACGGCTATACACCCAGAAGCCCCATTGACAACATATGCATCCTACAGGACACTCGCACAGACAACGCAGCCCGGTTAGAGTATTTGCAGATAGCTCGCATGAACGCCAGAAAAAACATAACCGCGGCACACAAGAAACAAAAAGAACGGTACGATCGGCAACGGAAGACCGTGGAATACACACCCGGGCAATTGGTTGTGGTTTCCAATTCCGCCCGTAAGAAGAACGTGTCCGAGTTCCTCTTACCACGTTGGACAGGTCCCTTCAAAGTTTGCAGGAAGGTATCTGACCTGAACTATATAGTAAACGTGCGGCATGGACACATACTCATCAAGGACACTATACACGCCCGCCGTATGAAGGCATACTACACTCGGAAAACAACACCCACACGTAAAGGCGGGAACACTGCAAAAAGGAAAGGAAATAATTCCGCTGGCAGACGTGAAAAGAAAGCCAAGAGATAGCCTTCGAACCCCGAGGACCTCACCAGGATACGAACCTAACACAGACATTTAACTACCACCGACGAACATATTCGCACCAGGTCTACAATAACACAAAATTTGGGGACACAATATATATGAACAGAGGTAGGGTTTTTTACATGACGAGAAACCAAAGGCACACCGTATATGCAGACAATAGAAAAGCGTGTCAGCAAACCCACGCACATTGGCTCAACACATGCGATAAGCAGACCTGCCAGACTAGCAGCAGGCACTTTACACGCCATTGAAGCTTGACACTATCGCCAGTCAGCGATAAGACGTAAATGAACATGCGACCTTCGCAAGTACCAGACAGGCTAGGAGCGTTCTCGCTCTGGCAGTAATACACACAATCATTCACTAGAGGAGTCTTAGCCACATTGCGCCCACAAATTAAATCCAGGGTCAACCAAAATTCATACAGACAACAAACATGGGACATACATACAGGGGCGTAGGTTCGTTCTAAGGTACTCGCAATAACAGCCTACTTAGGGCATTAGCGACCCCGGGACTGCCAATAGGGGACGTACCGGGAACGCCAGGCCTCTACGGAGACCACAAGATACTTTTTTTGGAACCATAGCGCCCGACACCTGAATACGGGGGACGCCACTCTCACAGACAGACGCCCACGCAAAGTAGGTAACACCACATTTCTACGGCCAAAAATCATGGCAATTTGGATTACCCCGGACATAAAATGATAGGGCAAGACACAATGGAGAACGAAAAACAATAACAAATTCCCAAACAAGCTTGTAAGCGGAAAAAAGGTGACAAGGTAGCAACTTGGCCTTACAAGAATGAAAACACATGTCAACATACAGACAGTGGCGAAAGTCACGTTTCGTTAGCCTTCATACATAACATTAGAAACTTCCTGTAAACAGGGACACAAAAAAACACTGCGTTGCAAATAAGCGAATTCCAGCGCATTGCAACACACTGTTGCCGGTAGGCATTCTTATAATAACAAGACATGGCAATGACATGCAGACATGATGACACTGGCACAGAAACAATAACAATAACGACATACAGTAACATGGATGTTGATACAGAAAGCTCTGCATCCAATAGTACATAAATACTGTGGGCCGGATTAATCTCGGGAATACAGGCTACCATACGCCTACCATCACTGACACTAGGAACATGTCTACAAGGGTGATAACACGCAACACGCGGCACCTGACAATTAGCCACGCAACACGAGATAAAGCCTTCTCCGATAACATCCCACGCGCCAGCAGACGTCAGCGATTGGCGACTTCACACATACAGCGCGCTAATTACAGCCACGGCCACTTCCTTCCTTCACGCGCCCAACATTCAGGGGCGGATACAGACAGATTCCAGGAGGGAACAACCCCCCCTCCTAATAATTTATTTTCTTGTTTTTTTTTTTAATCTCTAAAAATCATTACAGACGATCAGGCTATGCCAATTCATACTTACAGTCACATGCTACCGCAACGTCATGAACAGGAGACCAGATTGGGCCGTAACGTCACAGCGTCACCGCACTTAAACATCCTAAGGGCAGCCCGAGGGCGGTGCCCACAGACACATACATTCTCACACAACGTAGGTATCACAGACCCACAGGCACTCCACAGACTGGTATTTTAGGAGACAGTAGATGCTTTATGGTATCTCGACTTAGCCAGCGTACATCCCAAGGAGTGGGTAGAGAACACATAGTGACTAAGAGAGGATGACACACCACGACAGGCGTAGAGATGGATAATGCCATCAGGATGGCCATGGTACCAACTATGGGCTACCATCCCAGCACCCTTCCTCCCACATACCCTGTCACCTACAACACTATCCAACACAGACATACAGATACATAAAAACAGCTACACTACATTTCAAAATATACATCGGGGTTGATAGACTTCATGCTTCTAACAAATTAAGGTATGCTACACCTTGGCCCCAAACGCCTACACCTGAGTATTAGGGGTGAGTCGGACACTGATATCAAGCGGCAATGCACATCTCTGTGTAGAGAGATGAGGCCACATCTATACTAACAAGTATTTTATTAAATAATCCCGCATGCAAGGGACATAAACTTATTGTATCCCAGCTCAGACCTTATCCTCAAGTGAGAGCGGACACGCCTCACATCCATCCCAATGCATGAAATATCCTATCCACACACCAGGGATTGTATTATTATTACACCCGCATGACGTTTTTAAATTTTGCACACTTGGGAAAAACCCACCCCATCCACTCACAGTAAATACCTCCTCACAGCATCATCGGCTCCCGGCCACCATGAACATGGAGTCCAACGATGCACGACCCCCTCCCACCACTCTTTAACCACATTCAGCAAATAACACCCTTTCGGATCCTAATAACAAGGGACCAAACGCCCTACAAACCTACTAACACGTCGAAGAAAATACCAAGGCATCACCGCTGGAAATCCGACACGGCAATGACAAGCCCAAAGTAGCCAATGCATTTCGAAGATTCTACAACCCCAGAACACTAAAAATATTTTTACATAATTACATGGGACACACAAACATTTTTGCAAAGCACACTTATTTTAAAGAAACGACCAAGGGGAAGACCAAGAGATAGACGGCTGAAAGGAGTGGAGGAATGTGTCAA
Source organism: Meconema thalassinum (assembly GCA_946902985.2). NCBI lineage: Eukaryota > Metazoa > Arthropoda > Insecta > Orthoptera > Tettigoniidae > Meconema > Meconema thalassinum. Next base: position 1,038,214,184 of record OX336388.2, on the reverse strand, counting down.
GAAGAGAGGCGAGGACTGGACCAGAGTGACAGCGGAGAGGTGGTGGGAAGAAAGGACTAAGTGGCGAGGCTTATGTTCCAAACAGACCCAGCCTGGGGCTGGAAACTGTACAAGATGATGATGATGATGACTTATTTTAAAAAAGGAATCTGACATCACACTAGATGGTGATGAGAAGGTTCATGGAGAGCAGAATCGCCACACAAGAACAGAGCTGGAGAAGGCGGTAATGAGGCCTGACCTAGTTTAATGACTGACAGACGAAAGGTCGAAGCAACGATGACTTAGTGCGGGCAAACGTCGAGATCTCGGGTGTGCCTAGCCTGCCCCCGTGTCGGAGAAGGTTATACCCATTATGCGCTACGGTCATCGAAGCCAGACCTGCAGGGGAGACTTTTGATGGCTAGTAGGAGAATTAACCAGCTCCACACTAGACTCAGGAGACGAACCTAGAGACGACCATATTAGGACTAGACTCTTAGCTAGTTGTAACCTAAGTAGAGTTCCTATGGCAGGGAGCAAGTCTTCCATTTCGAGGAAGTGAAGATAGTGTGCCAAGGGTTCAGCGGGACAACCCCTGGCCACGCAAGACCTCATTCGGATATGGGGCGAAGAGGATTTCCGGACGCTAAATTCCTGGATGATATTATTTTATCGGATGATTTTTTCCCGAACGATGTCCCGTGCCCACATAAATGGATGACAGCGAGTCTCCAGAGCTAAATGGTAACGCACCGGGCGGCCAGAGATATTAAATAGGTATGCAACGGGCTGCCAAAAGGGGTTTTGTGGGCAAACCCAATGATAAACATAAATGAATGATAAATGGCGAATGAAGCGAATATAAGATACAACAATTATAAATGAAATGGATATCCGCGCGCAGCGTTTGCTCCTTAGCAACGCAAGTGCACAGGCCTATATTAATTACTAAGAGGGGGAAGTCGACAATTAGTATAAGAGGAGGGGACTACGGGCCCCTGCTGGGTTCCAGACCCGGCAGGATGTCACAAGGGCACCTCGGGAGGGAAACCGACCGGGGGGGCCTCCGATCAAAATTCTAGTATATAAGATACAGTTCCATTTAAAAGGCAACTTAGATTTAAGCAAATTTAATCAGCACTGTTGTAAAACAGCAGCTACAGCACATTTCGGCACTAGACTAAGGACCATTTCGGCTTGTAAATACAAAATATTTTTTTTTTCATTTAAGTATTAATTAATATAACTTAGATTAAACACTTTTTAATTAAGATAGAGCGTTCGGCACCTGGCAACTAAAATCGTTACCAGGGTAAGACCGACAACACATAGCGCAAACACGCGTATACGACGCGAATGCGACACGTGCGCGCGTTAACACATTTCGCCAAGGGCATATTACCAATGTACTTTATATTACAGATTTGAGCTCCATCGCTACGGCAGAGACCGTCGAAAACTACGGTCACAGGTAATGGCTATGCGCAAAGCAGCATAATTCTCCTGTAACACCACACTTGTTACACTACACCGCCCTATAGCGGGCTACAAATTTACAAATACACTAAAGAAGGAGAGAGCAGTACAGATAACATGGTTAGATCCAGCCGGCTTAGACTAAGATAGGCTAAGTGGCGCCAAGGTAGAATATATGTCTTATGTGCACTAAATAGGTTTAATATATATAATATGAATATACATGTATCATAACATTGAATTCCATTTCAGACGACCAGGGAAGCAACAGTAAGACATCCATTGCCAAATAAATGCATAATTAATCATTCTTTCCAGTTGAAGCAGAAATTGTACATATACCCATTGTAAATATATTTCCTAACACACCAAAAAACACTATACTCCTATAGTATCACTCACATACAAATACACTATCTGTCGTTCTTCAGTCGCGCCAATAAGGTGACGGCCACAGTGCTCAGCAGCAGACAGGGGTCGTGGGACGCTGAACGCCACTGGCACAACTCACACCGACGCTTAAATAATGAGCGACATGCGATGGCCAGGAATGGTACAATTTTGTAAGTGCCAAACCTAGCCATCAGGGTGAAAATTCTCCCGCCCACGAGGAGAAATTCACTAGGACAAGGTCAAGAGCTACTAGAGATTTGACCGCTAAACCACGATCCAGAAAGGCCAAGTAAAAGGAAAGCAGATGAGGTATAGAGAATAAGGGTTAGCCGACATAAGAGAGAAAGACGCGGAAGAATGACCTCACAAAAAGGAGCTCTAGAGAAAGATATTATTATTAGATTCTATTACATTTTGTATTCTAAGTGTATTTTATTTTTGTATTTTATCTTGTATTTTATTTTGTATTATATTTTGTATTATATTTTGCACTTATCACAATGCCACACCGTAAACAGCCAATACACTTGTTTTTTCTTTCCTTTCTTCCTGATAATGATAATTTGTAAAGGCGTTCTAGTTATCCCAACACAATAAACTCATTTTAATATACACCCTTAAAATTACACCCCAGAGTGCCTATTTTTCTTTCTTCTTCACTCTTTCATACATTATATTTCAGTGGCATACCAAGTGTAAACGCAGAAGGCAAATTTTTCATCCTGCTGCAGGCCAGCATCACAGCCAAAACCGATGTTTTTTTCCCCTTCTGTGACAATGCAAAAATAACAATTTCCCACACTATGTATTCAAGATATGTATTTTTAATCTCAATGTAACAAAATTTTTATAATTGATTCTACACACATGTAAAGCATAAACATGTTCCATACCCAATACCCACCCCCTCTGAGCACACTCTAAACTCACATCACCACCAGGACAACAAGACACCGACACTGAAGAAGAAGAAGAGGGACAAGAAGAAAACGAGGAAAAACCATTACAGCGACACGCCCACTCTATTTCCCGTTCAAACGACGAAGGGGACTTGTACAGCCCGGGGGCAGTACCCCCTGAGGCCCACCCCGCCATCTTTTACCAAAACTACCCGCATAGGCAGACCATAAGCCTCATGCATTTCCTCAGACACGAGCGGGCCCGGCATACTGCTGACGGCCACGCTTACGAAATATAAACATAAACACGGTAAATGGAGCGACAACTATGGGGAAATGCTGACCAGGCAGTGGGGGAAGGCCTTACAACCTAGACCCGGAGGAGCCCCATCATCTGTTCTGTTCTGCTCTTGGCCAGCGGCCCTGCCCGACGAGTTCCAGTTCTTCACCAGGTGAGATCTAGCTGTGCTCAGAGTCCTTTATCTTTGTAAAACACCTACCCTGAACGACTGTACACTTCACAAATTGTACTACATTCATATTTGTTTAAACTCCCCAAGAGGGACATCACATCACATCTACTGGCCAATAAACACATGGTCAGTAAACATACACCATTTATTACTAATCACACTCCATTTTACATCCTCATACCCAACCTGACCTTAGTCATAATTGCCCCTGACCGTAGAGGCCAGTAACTGCATCGTCAGGTTCTATTGTACTCGAGCACGCGACCCGACTGCAGAGTGCCGAGTCACTGACTCTGCACGTTCGCTGAATTGCTCAATCTACTTAATTGGCAGACTAGATTAGCAGCCTGCAATTAGACATTCATCCCCTGGCAGGTAATTGCATCCTGCCGAGAAGACCCCAATAGCTTAAGCACTCACACCAACACACTACACTGGTAGTCTCTCCCAACCACGGGAAACTACCCTCATTCGGAAGCAGTCCTCAAAATTAGCACACCTACACAACCGTGTTTATCCCACCCCCAACCAAGGGATAAAACACTATACTACTGAAATAATATATAATAGCGGACCCGTGCAAGAAATCTCGCATGTTCATACGAGGGTCACTACAAAAGTTTTGAGGTACACCAAAGGTTTTTATTTTATTTTAAATTATTCTGATTGTTGCACTTCCTCAAAGTACTCACCACCACACTGTATACACTTTTGCATTCACTGAAACCACCTCTAGAAGCACTCCTGCCACACATTTTCTTCGATAACTGCAAGATCATCTTTGTAGGTCGTAACAGCTGCTTCAGGGGTTGAAAATCTCTTCCCGCGCATGTAATTTTTTACCATTGGGAAGAGAAAATATCACACGGAGCCTGGTCAGGACTGTAAGGTGGACGAGTCATTAGTTTGACCTCCGTAGACTCCAGGAACTGGATTGTCATGTTGGCCGTGTGTGCAGACGCGTTGTCGTGATGGAGAAGGATCCCTCGCAGTCCCGTGCGTGGCCGCCGTTCATGACGTTTGGCAAAAACTTTTGGCAGGCAAACCGTGGTGTACCAATTAGCAGTAACTATCCTTTGTTCCTCCAGTGGAATGGTTGCCACATGACCACTCTTTGGGAAGAATGAAGCCACCATTTTCTTGTCAACACTTCGGGGGGGTTTCACTTCTGTCGGTGTCTTGTCATCAGGAACGATCCACACTGCTGATTGTTGCTTGGTCCCCGGATCAAATTGATAAATCCAGGTTTCGACACCAGTGACGATGTCATAAACACACCTCGAGTCCCCTCCTTTGAATCTAGTCAGCATTTCCTCACACCATTCAACACGGGCATGTTTTTGTCCTTCTGTCAAATTGTGAAGATTAATTGGAGGGTTATCCATTTTTTAAGTCCGTATTGACGCTTACAAATCGAAATATTGAATCAAAAAGTTTCCGCCCAATCAATACCTTTCACACTAAAATTTAATGTATCTTTTTCATCTTAGGGACATGTTTCGAACAATATTTGTTCTTCTTCAGCCTATACATTTATCAACATTGTATCTTATCTTAGACATTTGCATATTTAAAACACATGCACAATAGACAATTCATTAAAAGCATACAACTAAATTCATTAAGAGCATACAACTATAAAAAACGTAATATTAAAACACTTGATAACACATTAAAATATTTGGAAATTTCATGTTCCCATTTGTACTGGAAGGCCTTGCTATGACGGCTTATTAAACGGTGATAAGTAGTAGTTCAATGAGAAGCTCAGAGTCATCTCCCTCTGGCTTATGTTTGCAGGTGATGTATTGATGGGTTTCACATGGCTTTGGTTAATTTTCGTTAGTAGCTGCGTCATACGGATTGTTGTTTTTAACTTAGGTAAGGCGATCCTGCCGTGGGGTGTTTATTGTGGAGTAAACTGTAAAGATACGAAATTTAATTAAACTGTGAAATGCGTCTGAGAAGAAGAATAGATATATTGAAGGGTTAACCAGTAACTTACTAGGTGACGTCTTGAATGTGACTTTCGGGTTTACTGAATGAAAACCTTCCTGCCTGGTGCTGTAATGAGCCAAAGGTCTAGTATTAGTATGTATGTGTGGGAGACGGAAACTGTTGCCGAATGATGTTGTATTAAGCGGCTTACCTGTCCTGCCTGTGAGACGTGTAGCGTGGAGCCGCGTTACACTGACTGACCTGCTATGCGCCGGCTGAGGCGAGTGTTTGCGGTAGTGTGTGGCGGGAAGGGGAGGGTAAGGAGAGGGGAACCTGTCTTGGCTGTGTGGAAGCAGGTGTGTGGGTGTGACGCGTGACGTCATATGTTTTGATTAGTAACTTCATGGGGGGTGCAGGGTTAGAGCTGATGTGGGAGGGAGATTGGTTTGAGTGTTATTCGGAAACGTTTGTTTATGCCGTTTGGAGTCGGGAAAAAATTTGTTGATGTTTTCATACAGAATGTTTACTTCGAAGTTGATTTCATTGAGATTGTATGTTGGGTTATTGCGCTGTGCATTATCAATTTCTATTTGTTCAAGCACGTTCATTATTGCTCCCTTCTTGGCATAGTGGATGATCTCCATATCATTCTGGATATTTGTAAATTTATGTTTGGTGTCCTGCATGTGCTGTCCCATGGCCGAAAATTTTCTATGTTTTATGGCGTTAACATGTTCGTAATATCTTGTAGTGAAGCTGCGTCCGGTCTGTCCTAGGTAATCTGCTCTACATTGTTGGCAACAGTATTTGCAAATCGCACACTTTGCACACATTTTTTGAAAGTCTTTTTGTAAAGAAATTATAGATATTTATGAAATAAGAGTGCAATTCGTCACTGCTAATGTCTATTCTCTTTCATTTGAATGCTCATTTGTCACGATTGGTCGCTTGTGAGCGCCGCTGGAGGGATCTATACTACTGAAATTATATATATCATGATACATTCTGTGACTAAATGAAAAAGCAATATTTGTTCCTCCCTTCCAAATTTCCATTTTCAAGTTGTAGTAAATATGGTGAAAGAATTATTATTTAACCTTATTGTTCCCAAATTTCTTTGTGAATTTGTTGAAGCAAATAGACTACCGTGCTGAATTTTTAACCATATTTTCAGGTGCTGATCTATCATCATTGCCTCTTACCTATTGAATGTTCCAGTAACATCCTCTAAATTAGAGAGAAATTGTGATTCTTGATGGTTATCTGAATGTTTTCTTTTCTTCTTTTATTCAGGTGTGTCAACGAATGACGCAGCGATATCGAACGGCACAGCGCACAGTACCACACTGTCGTCCACAACAAAAAACAATCACAGAAAAACCCTCGACAAAGGGGAACGAGAGAAGGTTGAAAAAGCAGAGGCAGAGCGTAGTAGTAGTACTAATAATAGCAACAGCACAACGGCTAATGGCAAGTGCTCATCCGACAAAGCTGCCAGTAAATACAGTAATGGCAGTATTCACACGGAGCTTGAATTTATCGAGAGAGTTGGGTAAGTTGTCTAATTCAGTTTTTTCTCTATTATTTGCAATTGATTGCAATGTAGGGATGTTACCAGTATGATTTTCAAATCGTTGTCAAGTACTCGAATCTGTGAAAATCTGCAAAAATTATAAATGCACAAAGAAGAAAAATCACACCCATACAAACTTGTTAGAAAAATTCACAAATGTGTGCATACTTGATACCTAAACATCGAATTTCTAAGCTTAGTGTTTCTTTATACAAAACATTAATCTCTCATTTTCATTGTTCAGAGCTAATAAAAATAAATTGATGGTAAATTTAAATACATTTTGTGTAAAGTTAATAGTAGAGGTGTTAGAAAGTGTTTTTATTTCTTTGAAGATTTGTTGATTTAGAATTCAAAAGGTGGTGTTGTTTTTATTATTTTTCGGGGGATGACATGTTAAAATTTGGAAAGCGATAAGGTTTGTACAATAAGTGCATTTAAAAATGTAAACAATTAATAAAACAAATTAAAAAACAAAACAGCAGGGTAAACCGTTAAACATGGCTATGGAAGAACGAGATAATACTTATATGGGAGTCACATTTTTATTTTACATTCACCATCTCGAAACACATTTCAGTGAATACCTTTTTCAGTTTTATCCAAATACTGCAGTGAAATCATTGGAAGTAGATCATAGTTAAAGGCTCAGCATTTGCAGCTGTCAGTTTGTAACGTGTTTTTCGAGGGGTTTTATGCAACTGGCATAAGTCAGCAGGAAGCCATTCTATATTTATTTACGCGGCAAATTGTTCAGCCAAGAGAATTTTTCATGGTAATTTATTATTATTATTAATTTATTGTAATTATTATCAAGGTATTTTCGCAGCATTTTATAAAAATTATTAGCATTCAGATAGGTTTTCTATGTCTTAGAAAACGCTATCAAGCAAATTATTACGAACGACGATATCATAGAAAATTATCTGATTACGGAATTTTACGGAGTTTTTGTCAGTTAGGGTATTTGAGAGAGACGTGACTCACTGGGAATTCTAATACACGCTGAATCTTGTCGAGGAGCATGACGCAATCTTGGGTCGCAAGGTCTAGAAGAGGCGAATTGTTGAAACGGAACCCTGTCGCCGAGTGTAATGACCCGGAGGAGGAGAAGATCGCGTGGTGGTTCAGCCAATCAGCGGAGACGACGTAAGCTAGTTGGGACTGAAGAGTGGGGGAGCCGACAGGTGAATATATCGTTCGACGCGCCGTGAGACGAGGACAATCTGTATAGTACTTGACGAGTATGGATGCGCGTGCGAGTGGCTCCGATGTTCGGTGGAGTTAGCGACTATCTGTGTAGAACTTGCGGTGTACGGTCGCAAGTGCGTGTCGCTCCGATGTTCAGTGGAGTTAGCGACGAACTTTTGTAAAACGTAACCAGTGCGGTTTTACGCGAGTTTGGGTCCGAGGTACGGACCATAGAATTATATAATCTACCAGGATATCATCAAATTTCGACGGAGATGACGACGTCCAGGAGACTGTGGGAAGCACACAGCATCATCAAGAACGAGGGAGATGCTTTGGCAATTTCCAATGGTAAGCGCACATGACGCAGAAATACGCAATCTCTCATTTTCTTTGTTTTATATTTCATATTTCAGTAACTTCATAGCTTGGAAATAAGAGTAAAATCAATTTATCAGACTCCGTTTTCACGTAATTCTCTATCGGTAATATTCAAATCACAACGCTCCAATTTAAATTTTAAACTTATTATTATTATTAATTTTGCTATACTTGTTTTATATAATAAATTCATTTCTTTTACAATGCAATCTTTGCTTTCAGTAGGTAGCATTAGATATAGACCAATTCCTTCTCCTGATACAATTGTTTGTTGGGTTAATGATCAAATCATACCACGATCTGAGTGAATAGAGTCTTGAAGGTGTTCTGCCAGAGCTAGACGTTGTTAAATACAAATTTAGATTTCAACATTGCATTGAGGTCTTGGCGCCCATTAAAACAACATAGCTTAGGCAAAGGTAAACAGTTACATTTCTCACCCAACAGTGTGGGCTAGCGAAACCATTACATTTGTACGCTCAACGTGGAGCAAAGTAAATACCGTTTCACTTGTCATCCCAGCCTAAGCAAGAGACCATTACATTTGTCGCTCAACGTGAGGGCGAAAGAAACCATTACAAGTTGGGCAACGGCATGAAGTAGGGGATTGCCTGTAGGGGTGAAGTACAGTGGGGACTTCGTGTGCCCCGGGACCCCTGCGGTAGCTGTGAAGGCTCTATGGGAACCCTGAAAAGTGACGGCTGACGGGGCTCTGGTGAAGCTACGATAGGCCTAGCAAGCCAGTAGTGGATATCATATTTGCTTTCAAAACAGGAACAGGCCTCTGAAAGGACGGAAGCAAACGACGACGACCCGGATATGCTAATGGACTACGAGTTGGGACATTAAACATACAGACACTGACAGGAAAGGTGGAGGAGATTGTAGATGTGATGGAGAGAAGAAAACTGGATATACTGGACTTGGCAGAACAAGATGGAAAGGAGAAGGTCGCAGAGAACTGAGGAAAGGGTACCGGTTGTACTGGAGTGGGAACAGTGAAGGAAGGAGAAGCAGAGTAGGAGTAGTTGTGAGAGATGGAATGAAGGAAGAGGTAAAGGGAATAAGTAGGATCATGAAGGTCAGAGTAACTGTAAAGGGAAGAAGCCTGGAGATAGCCCAGGTATATGCCCCTCAAGTTGGATGTACAGCTCAAGAGAAGGAAGACTTTGAAGAGAAGCTACAACAGCAGTTGAATGGTCAGAGCATCATTGTCATGGGAGATTTGAATGCACATGTAGGAAGTGAAAGGCAAGGATATGAAAATGTATTGGGAGCAGAAGGATGGGGTAGCAGGAATGAAGAAGGGAGAAAGTTGCTGGATTTTTGCAAGAGAAACGGTTTAGTGGTAGGCAACTCCTGGTTCCGGAAGAAAGAAAGCCACAAGGTAACGTGGTTCAGCAGTGATCTAACAAAGAAATCTTTGGTAGATTCAGGGAGGTGAGAAGACTAAAGGAGTGGCCCCTCACCGCAGCTAGCCTGTGGAGAAAGTGGGCCCACTTCGCAGGGTTGGGAAGCCCAAGATGCCACGCCCACTTGGCACCACCGTGCGCTACTGAATGTGGGAGAATGCTGTTAAAACTATAACAGTGTTTTCTTCATATTCTTTCTCTCTTGGGCGGGCTGCGTGGCTCAGCGGGAACGTTCTCGCCTACTGTCACCAAGGTTGCAGGATTGAATCCTGAGAAGAGTAATGGAGTGGCCCTTAGCCAGATCAAGCACAAGACACCTAATTATAATATGCTACACTGTACACAAAATAATGACATAGAAACTGTACATCTCATCAAATTAAAGCCGCTCACAGACCACAAATTGACAGGAACAAGCACTGCAATCACAGTCCAACTGTGAGCATTACTGTCCTTTGAACTGCATAACTTTGGTGAAATGTTGTCTAATTCTTGTTCCCTGGATCTTTTCATTTTGCATTCTGAATAAGTGTCTTAGTCGAATGTTGAAATACAGTTGACATATTAGCCTAATCAGATAGAGAACATGATTGTCTTCTACAGACTGTTCAATACAATGTTCATTCAACTCAGTGAAGACAGATTCATGCAAAAAGTATTTTAGCACTTGCGACGTCATGAAGTCTAGCGTATTTCCCGTCACTCTATTAGCGGAATTTTGCACTTCCCTTATCCTTTTCTCAGCTCGCCTGCACACACTAATTACGTCTTTCGATGGGAAAACCAAGCCTCGTCTATTCTTAATCCTTATCAGGTGACAGTTAACACTCGAATTTTCAACTTCTCTCAAACAACTAATGCATTGCTCACTTGCTATTTTCCGCTCAATCTGATGCACAACAAAACCAGCGATGTGTTTCACAGCCTCAGATGAAAATCACTGATATCACTCCCGGAAAGTTCCTCGAGATAATGATGATTCGATTCAGTGTCATTTTCGGTGTCAAAGCGTGGGGTCGAAAAATGTATCCCCTCGACCGGGTTCTTCTTCACAGTGAAAGTCAAAATAGGGATGTCCTCTAGGGCTAGGCAATTCGATCCTCTCGGTGTATGGAGTTGTTTGTGAATAAGTATTTTCTTGAAAGTTGAAATGAACTGTTTAGCTGTAGGGTTGTTGTTGCATCCGAATCGAGAACGGAGGTATCCAAAAAAAATCTCAATATGATCTTGGCTCACTTTATAAAACGGCAGATACTTGAGCAGTTCTTTCGAGATGACCAGATGATCTACATCTCAATAGCGCTCTGCATACAAACTCTGAAGCCAAGAAATCCAGTTTTTCGGCTACCGGAGCAAATAAGAGTCCCAGACGCATCTCTCAGGTTACTGATATAGTCATCACAATGAGCAAAAAACTCTTTTATTTCTGCTGCGTTGCTTGTGTTCATCGCCTGTTTGGAATACTTTTGCAGGATACTCCGAGAGTTCAAAATGTCGAACAATCTATTAAATAATTTAAGAAAAATTATTAGCCCCTTCACATTCTCAAAACCTTCAATATTTCTTTCTAGACAGAATTGCAGGGCATCTGCGACGGATGCACTGAGCAGCAAGCTTCACATTCATCTTTTGCAGTTTGTAGTTGACGTGAGCTCCCCGCAGTTTATTAGCTAAATGCAGCCCTTCATTCTCTTGTAGCTTCTGCAGAAGTATGATGTGGTTCCAAGATATAATTTGCTCATCCTTGTCATACAGAATTTTCTTGTCACCCAGTGTATTTTGGACTAGTTTAAGCATGTGACATGGATCTAGGAAAAAACTAATCGGTGATTTTGTCACAGGATGAGGAAAAGATGACATTAAACCATCATGCTTGATATTGCACCCTAACTGATTAGCCATGCTTATATTACTCACTGACCCATCACATGTCAGTGACACTATAGTAACCTTGGCGTCATTCAAAATTCGCAAGCATTGCATAACTAAAGAACACCGTTGTTCCCAACTAATCCCATCTGAAAGGAAGTATCCAACAGGCACACGCCAATGCATATTTAAGGCAACAAGCATAAAAACGTAAGCCTCTCTTGCCACCTGTTTGTTATCACATTCTGCTACAGACCCAAAATCGACGTACCCTGTGGTTTTTCGTCCATCCCACTCAACACACTTCCTAATTGCCATTTCATCAACAATCAAAGAACATAGGAGAGGAAAATCTCCGTTAGCCTTTTCTTTCAAAGCGGAAAGTGCTTCCGTGCAGAATCCTGGAGATGCATCTACAGATGTGTACCATTTAGCAAGAGTTCTAGGGTGGGGTAAGCAAGTATTGAACATGCTTCTGATGTAAGAATATGCTTTGGGGGAGTAAAAGTCTAATGTCAATGCAAATGACCGCAGTTCAGGTGAATAACCTTTGCCCTTACCGCACTGCTTCATAAATAATTCTTTATAAACGCTTGAAATATCAGTAAGCTGAATAGCGCACTCATTAGTAATTAAACTTTTTGATTTCAAGTCATGAAATAAAGTTTTCATAGTTGTCGCCTTCTTTTTCATCCCAGCATTTCTTCTTCGTAAATTTTTAATCTTCATTCTAGTACGTCTCATCGAAGCTCTCATTTTCCTAATTATCAATTTCAATTTCTCTTCTTTCTTTTGACACAGTGCATGTTGAAAGTTTTCTCCGTTTTTCTCGTCCGGGGTTTGAACACCCTGAATAAACAAATGGGAATATTATTAGTTAAAATGGGGACTACCGAACTACAGTATGATACGAGTATATTGTGTTCAAATAAAATAGGAAATGTTCTCACCTTTTGCACCTGAACAGTATTAAGGGCACTGGTAGCCCCATCCAATACGATATTACTTGGCTCGAGAGTGTCAACATCCCTGGATCGTGGTTCCTTCCTTTTCTGCAAACCATTATTATTTAGAATGTCATCCAAACGGAACAATAAAACATAAAGCAGTATCTTAATTTAAGTCGTCAAGTGATAATTACCTTAGGAGCTGAAGGCAGTGGCGAATTCTCCCATGCATCGCATATACCGGCGGTATACCACCAGTGATAAAAAATATAAAATGTTTATCTCGACATTTTCTCGACTTGTATGTGGTAGTGCAGACAGAAAAATTGAGCTTGTCATCATTCATGTTCCGCCGATTGTTGTCATGGAAGCTGGCGCTCGAACCCCGCGTAACTCGCTAATTTTCTTCTGGGGTACACACTTTTAGCTACGAGTGACTGTACTTTGGTATACCGCAAGTCTATCCCGGTCGTTGAAAGGGCTTGACACTGGCACGCGGGAGAGGGAGGCTAGGAGTAGCCCAGCAAAGTTCCGTATGGGGTATCGCGCTACAGACTAGCGGTGAGTGTAGTGCTGATTGGCTGATTTCAAACTGTACTTTCACCCTGCTCACAAGGGAAGGCACACTAGTGCAGCGCCTCATACACTTCAGTTATGTTGTGAGTTCGTCTTGGCGTGAATTACTTCTCACTGAAATATTAACATGTTTAGATTAAATGAAACACTGGAAGTGGATAGTAGCGTTGTTGAAAGGATTTTATTCCATTGGATTTCCTCAGTAAGTTGAAATTAAAGCGAACTATGGGATGTAGGCTACTAAAATTTCTTCCTGACTGGATCCGTGGTTCTTGAAGTCCTGACTTTCTCTAGAGCTGACTGGGCAACACACGTAAGCTTGGACTTAACCATTATCTGCATCTTTTGAGGAAGCTGTTCCATGTTCTGGAGGATCGTATGATTGAACATTCCACCATCGCCTAATAGCTTGAGCTTTACCTCAAGGTCATCTAGCTTCCCAGCCAGTAAGTGAATTGTTGGGTACCTATATCCCTCCAAGAAACTAAGCAAGTCCATAAGAGAGGCACCAACAACAGAAACATACAATGCTTGTAATTTTATAATTTCTATTGTTGAAGTCGATGCTTGTTGGAAAAATTTGACCCCAGAATTTGAATCTTCCAATGTTTTGAAAAATACTACCCGATTTTCCACTTGCGTGGCCAAATAATGAGCCCTGCGCGGAAAAACAAAACTTTATCCGCATCTGCACGGCTGTTATCCGCCCCACATCCGCACGACTGTTATCAGTCCCGCATCCGCACGACTGTTATCCACACGTTTGTTATCTGAATCTACTGGCATTACAGTAATATTTTCAATGTGTTGCTTTACAGTATACTTTATTTTTTAGACATTTGAGCAGAAAGTGGTTCCCTTAGGCTATGTGTGTCATGTGCTATGTTTAAAATGAATGTTACACAGCCAGAATTGCAACCCTTTTCAGTTCGGAGTGTTGATTATCCTTACTGACATAATTTGAATGGAATTAGTGTAAATCATCTTACATTTGTCATGAAAAATCATAACGAAAAAGAAAAGTCATTAACATCCGTGCCCTAGTAAGGGATAGTGGGGGAATTTTGCACACTTAAGCAAGAATCGGGCTTGTGATGGTCTCATAATACAGCTGCAGTTATGAATAAGGGAGCCTTAGTAATCATATATTCGATGTGCAGAAACAAATTTAATTCAAAAATACATTTGGTGGACTATAATTCAAAATCTCGCAAATATGTACTTGCGCACCATTACCCACGCTGCAGGGTAATCATGTGCATGGGTTGGGGAATTGTGAGCATGGGATGAATGTTGGAAAGCCATAATAATACGATGTGAATTGGCTGAAACTTGCATTGTGCATTAATATTAGAATATTCCAATGCTTTTTACAATAGCATGACAATGCAATGATACTAAAATTCTGCAGTTTTGGATATTAGAATAAAATATCTTCGTTTTGTCAGCATTAAAGGAGGCAATCCAATTTAGGCTTGTTTTTTCAGGTTGTCTCAACGTTAATGTAGGATTTCTCTTCAAGAACCCATACAACCAATCTTTGCCTGCTAGATCTTTAATTTTATTGAAATTATGGGGAATCTCATTCTCCTCTGCAAATTTGAACGCAAACCGTCTGACAAGCTTGGTGGATGTTAAGCCGTAAAATAATTTTGCCAATGTCAAAACGTATTCGGTTAATTGTGACTCCATTTTGTTGGTAAATCAGGTTTACGGCCTAGACGAGGTAGAACAAGCCTATTTTGGAGCAACTGCTTTCGACGGTTGACTCGGAAATGTTGAAACGTCTCCCTACTTCCCTCATTTTCCTCCCATCATCCCCAATTGTACATAGAGCTTTCTGCATATTTTCTGCTGGGTAGGAGTTTTTCACCATTTTCCACGTATAGTTTCTTGGCATCTGGAGAACAAACACGAAATATTTTGCCATTAATTTTGCGTTGTATTTACTTGTATCATTATGTTCTGCGACCATTACCCCACTCTGCTTTTAAAACGTAACTCGATGAATCCCGGTAAACTAATCTATTATATTGAAAAATAAATACATGCATAAACACTGTAAAAACTGGCATTTAAAACAACATTTAATTTTAAATAATTGAATCACAACTGTAGGCTTACCTTCTTATTTGCTGGCTACAGAAAATAACATGCAACCTGTAAAGTTTCTTCATCCAAGCTTCACGGCTATCACATAGCAACTGGCATCATGCTGACTCTCCCTATCTGATAGGTACGATGACAGCTTTATAAGGGTGGCAGGGAACTGAGTTGCTAGTTGTACTACCAACTCTAAAAACATAGGTGCGCACAGTTACCCAACTTTCCCCATGATATTCAACAAATTCGGATTGTATTCTAAAAGCTATCCGCAAATTTACTCCAAATATTATCCGCAGCTTATCCGCTATCCGCAAATCCATGCAAACTATACCCGCATGGCGAAAAATGTTGCGGATATCCGCATCCACACAGGGCTTTAGCCATATACATTGCAGCCTTAAATCATGAATTCCATCTTGTACAAACAGGCATTGGGAAAGCTCGAATTTCATTCCCTTTTTCTGTGTTTTCACATTTCTCCCTTAGAAATGCAACGTAATTGCTTTTTCTTTTTTGCGTATTTAAAAAGGCATTCTTTGTCTTGACTATAGACATGTTCAATTCGTCCAGCTCGTTTTCAAATATGCAGCCGATAAGATTGACTTTATGAGCCCAGCACTGGACATGACATAATTCTTCAATCAATCCTTGAAGAGTAGTTACACATTTTGTCATGTAGCGTGCCGATTCCATAACTACTGCCACTACAGACTCCCGTTCAATTTCATAGGAATTCAAGGTGTCTAATATCGCATTGGTGCAATTTACGCTATTGGCAGAATCTAGAACAACAGAGGCAGCCAGATGGGTGTTCATTTCAGTTGATGGTACTGATGGACGAAAAAGGATGTTGAAAACACACCTACCATTCTTGTCAGTTGTTTCGTCACATAGTAGAAACACGTCTTTGTTTTTTATATATTCCTTAAATTTCTTCCCTCCTTCTTTCACCAATCATGGGGATGTATTTCTGACGAATCTGATTTGCTGATGGTAAATCTCCACTTCCGTGAACGTACTTATTCAACCAAGTACGGATAGCAGGATTGTCTAGTTTCTCTACTGGTATATTAGCTTCCACAAACGCAATAGTAGTGTTCAAAATAAACCCTTCTTTCATGTCCTTCACACGACTAGCATTTGATAATGTTTCTTTCAAGGTGGCCACTCTAGGAACACTAACTTCAAGACGCAAATTTTCTCAGCGTTTTGAATGCTTCTCCGATTTGCAATGTTTGTCCAATGCATCTTTCCTGCGATAATCTAACTGACAATCACATTATTTGCACATAAGAATGCCACAAGAAATTATAAATCCTTCATTCTTATATTCTTTAAGTCTGTCTGTGGCAGAAACTGCTACCTTCGGCATTTTTAACCTCAACTGGGCAATGCCCAGTAACAAACACTGTTATCACACGGTTGACTGTAGTCAGACGTCAGTATAAAGTCGTAACCACACGCAAAATTTATTTTTGAATTCGTGTCATAATATTTAAATTACGTCGCTTCTCATCTTCCTGTACTGCTAACTTCGGAACTACTACAACGAACACGTGGTCGCCAACTGATTCAAGCAAATAACAAACTAGCTTCGATGATAACGCACAATTTGCGCACTTTTTATTAAATTATATAGAATTCTCTACTATGAATTACACTCGCTACCGATGTAACAGGAGGCAAACGTAGTTTAGAATATGAACAATTATCACATAGCCTCTTGGAGGTAGTCGGCCAAACTATTCACGCCGCGAGGTAACAGCTGTTTATCACAGCGCTAAAATCCAACGAGTAACGAGAATATCGACAGTATATCGTAATATGACGTACCAAACGCCACCATCAATGACAACTAGTTCTGAACTTGGTTACTAGATGCCACCACAGTCAGCTCCTGGCGACGAACGTTGGAACCTAAGAGCGTTAGTCAAATCCAACCTATAATTTAGCTTCACACAAGTGTAATTAGTGGAAGGTTCTTTTACATGCCATGAATCAATGACATGGGACCACCTGCTTTACTTCCCCTCCGAAGGAAGGCACTCTGAGGTATTTTTAACGCTCTTAAAAAATCCGACGACTTTGGCCTGGTTTAGAATTAAAAGTATCATGTACCAGTTGGCAATTCAACCATAGTACAATGACTAGTGAGACTTTAAAGTGCTTATCTGTTCTGGCCAGTAAATCTGGAAGTAGGCTCAACATACACATGGAAATCGAAATTGCAACACCTTGTTGAAATCGGTTGTTTGTGTTGATATTCAAGATAAGGAACGACTCCATGTAGTCTACGTACTGTATGTAAATGACTATATACGGTATTGAGGCCCATTGAATTGTGTATACAGGTCTGTCCACGTGACTGGTCTTGGAGGAACCACCTCCAGTCGGAGGTATGATTGACTTGCATTCCGTTCAGTGAACTGTTCCACATTAAACATGCCTCAACAACAGCACTGTCAACAATTGGCACAGTCTGAGAAAGGTTAGATTATTCGAAATACCTAGCTGAACCCCTGCTCAACAGAAGTACAAATTCAAGCAACTGTGGCGACCTACAATCCACAGTAAACGGTTGGGAATTGTCTGCCTGCAGGTGGCTTACAAGCCTGTGTTCCTGCAGAAGGTTTTCCATTGACCCGACATCGTGTATGGCTGCCAGGGTGATTACAAAGATCAGTGAGGGTCAACGAATGACTTACTGTCCTCTTTATGGATGTTTCACGCTTCTGGTGCCTGCAGTCATCCCCAATTCTGTGTACTGGGGAGAGGGGACAACCCAGACCTCATTACGAGAGGCACACAGAGTCAACACCTGGCATTATGGTCTGGGGAGCTATTGGCTTTAATGTGAAATCACAATTAGTAATATTGTTGAAAGCTATATAATGGCTCATCAGTATGTTGACAGAATATGCAATCCAGTGGTTGTCCTTATGATAATGCACATTGCAAAAGGATGATGCCCTCATTCACACTGTACCAACGAGCTAGAGAAAGGTACTGTATATAGAGTGGATATGGCACCGCCATTATGGAAGAAGGTTGAACTGGCGGCCGCGTGATATATACCGTCAAGAGGGTGGGAGTCAGGGCGGGAGAGGCGTGACTAACGAGATTACATAAGAACTAACAATTTAATTTGTACATTAAACGAAAACTAACTCAATCATCTTACAAGACAATAAGCTACGTTGCTTTTGCTCGGTTCATTGGACAATTTCATTGTCTTTTAAAAAGAATAAGTTTTGCGTACAACTGACGCGCATGTTGACCTCTCTCACTTTGAGCTGTATTTCTGCAGATGTGGTGGAGCCTGGATGTATAATACTGTTTCACAATTCGCTCATGAGCGAAGCATAGCGAGGCTTTTCCCCAGGTTCAGTAGCTGTAAAAAGATGGTCAGATTTCTGCAACAGATAACCCGGCAGCATAGCACAGACATCAGTCTGCAACTTCAGCATGATATTCTTTGTGTTCTTTCGTAACATACTGTCATTCTTCCTGATGACGCTCTCAGCTGTCTTACACAATTTCACTACATCATTTGATGGATTCGAAATGCCATCTTTCACGTCTTTCTCTTTAATCAGTCCTTCTTTCTCAACATCTTGACGTGATAAAAGCACTTCTAGGCATTCAATACAAGTTAATTTTTTAGACACCTGGCGAACGACACTTCCTGTTACGTACTGAACGACATTTTCTACAAACAATCTCAGTGAATTATAATCTCCACAGTAACCATGATCTGTACCCC
The DNA here is from genome assembly GCA_946902985.2 of Meconema thalassinum. NCBI lineage: Eukaryota > Metazoa > Arthropoda > Insecta > Orthoptera > Tettigoniidae > Meconema > Meconema thalassinum. The sequence goes on along the minus strand of OX336388.2, from coordinate 1,038,195,205 downwards.
CAGAATTGTCTGTCAGCATAGTAACGTCCTTCCCATTGACACTACGAATATCTGCAGTTGCAGCTGTCACAAGTAGGTCACACTCCATATGCTTACAGTTGGAATTCATGGATGGGTCTACCCTCGCAATTAAGCACTTCCTGTAAGCTGATTTAAATGTACTGCATTTTGATTATTTCTATTCCCGCCTCTGGAGTGAAGAGAAGAAAAAAAATAGCTCTAAGTGATCCTGACTCAATCTGCGTGTTAATAAGTATCTCAATACAGAATGTTGTCCCCACTCGTATGTTTCTGCTAGTTGTATCACACTTAATCATCATCTTGAACGGTTTCCAGCCACTGGCCGGGTCTGTTTGGAACATAAGTCTCACATCGTCTTCTGTCTTCCCACTATCTCTCCGTCACCACCTTGGTCCAGTCTTCTCCTTTCTTTCGCACGCAGACCTCCACACCCTTCAGCCACTTATCTCTTGGCCTTGTTCTTGTTCTTTTTCCCTCTATTTTCATCTCTTGTATCTTCCTGGATATCCTCCTCGCATCCATTCGCTTAACGTGTCCATACCATTTAAGCCTTGATTCCTCTATCCTATCCTGTAATGCACCCTCCTAATTCTCTGATCTTCTCATTTCTTAACCTGTCCACCTTTGTTACTCCAAGAATTTCATCTCACTGTATTCTGCTTCGCTCCCTTCCTTTCATAACCCAGATCTCTGAGGCATACGTCAGGATTGGAACGTAGTACATCCTTTATCATCATCAAATTCCAGCTCCAGTCGCCCGGGTGCTGTTAACGAGCCCTCTTTGGTCTTCCTACTGGTCTTTTTCCTGGGATAATCTTGTTGAAATAAGCTTTTGGTGTCCTCTCATCACCCATTCTTTGAAGATGCCCATACCATCCTAATCGTTGCTTCTGCAAATATTTTGTAGCACTGATATCTATGCCAGCCTCTGTCCTGTTTGTTTCGTTCCTTACTTTGTCTCTCCTTGTCCTTTGAAGCATTGTTCTTATAAACTTCATTTCGGATGCCTGAATCCTACTTTCTTCTCTTCTGGACAGGGTGCAAGTTTCTACTCCGTAGGGGCAGATGACCTCGTAGTTCCGCCCCTTAAAACAACAATAACTAACTAACTTTCTACTCCGTAAGTTAGAATTGGGATGTAGTATGTCTTAAACAGTATATGTTTACACTTCCTGGGCACTTTATTATCCCACAGTAGTGTTCTAACTTGTGCATAGAAGGAGGCTGCATTACTAGTTCTATTTGTTACTTCACTGTTGTTGTTGTTATCCTTACACACTGTGCTACCAAGATATTTAAATTGATCAACAATTTGTAGAGGCTGATTATTCAGGTAAATGGTTGCATTAGACAGTCCTGTTGTCATCACTACTGTCTTACTTTGGCTTATTTTCAATCCATACTCCTTGAACAGCTTGTCCCATGAATCCAGTTTTTCTTGTACCTCTCTGGCACTTTCTCCCCAAATCATGACGTCATCTGCAAAGACAAGGGCATTTGTTTCATTACCCTGTTCTTCTTTTATTCTCTTCAGGATTATGTCCATCACTGTGATGAATAGTAATGGAGACAGTGAACTTCCTTGTTGGACTCCTTGTTTTGTTGTGAACCATCTGCTTTCCCCATTACCTATTCTTACACATGCCCTTGTGTTCTCATACAGCATTTTGATCTTGTTTATCAAGCCTTTTGGGACATTGTGCCTTTCTAAACATTCCCAAATTTTTGATCTTGCAATGCTATCATAAGCTTTTTCTATATCTAGAAATACCATTACTAATTCTTTCCCTTTTTCAAGATGTTTCTCAATAAGCATTTCTTGCAGCAAAGATCAGGTCAATAGTACTCCTTCCTGGTCTAAAGCCATGTTGTTCTTCTTCTAAAGCCTTTTCTAAGTGTCTGCGTACGGTCTTTTCGCAATTATTTTTTCCAAGATCTTTGGACCATGGGATAACAAATTAATTCCACGATAGTTCTCACACTTTTTCCGGTTTCCTTTTTTAAACAATGACACTATTACACCTTTAGACCAGTCATCAGGGATCTTATTGTCCTTCCATATAGCATGTAATACTCTGTACAACCAATGTATCCCATTAATTCCTGCTGCTTTTATCATGTCTGAACTTACTTCATCAACTCCAGTGGATTTCCCTTTGATCATAGCTTTTAAAGCTTCTTCCACTTCAGACCAGGTTGGGGGTGGTTCTTGGTGGTTTTCATCATTGGCCCTTAAATTGGTGTTCGTGTCCCCACTGTCATTATTAGATGCATCATTTAAAAGTTGATCAAAATACTGTCCCATTAATTTCCTGATTTCATTTATGCTTCTTATCACTTCTCCATTATTTCCTTCCAAAGCTGTAACTGATTCCTGTTGTCTTTTATTGTTTTTCACTGTTTTATATAGTAATTTCTTATTACCTTGTATATCTTCCTCCAGTTTCTTCGCAAATTCATCCCAAATCTTATCCTTCTCTTCATTAATTATGAGTTTAACTCTTAATTTGTGCTCTCGATATTCTTGAGCAAGTGATCTGATTTTATCCTCATTTCTGTCATTCTTTTGTCTCTCCACTTCTAATTTTCTCTTTACTTTGTTCCTTAATTGAATTATTGTCTTGACTTCCTTATTCCACCAGGCAGTCTCTTTATGTCGCATTTTACTACTTGTTTCGCCACATAATTCTCTAGCTTCTTCAACTAAGACATTTCGAAAATTTTGCCACTCTTCCTCTGCACTTTTGGTATCAGTTTTTGGAACGTTTCTTAAAATTCTTCTCTGAAATTCCTCACGTTTATCAGATTTCTCCAGCTCCCAGATCTTCATCTTTTTTTTTTCTTTTCCATCTTATAATTAATCAGTTTAACACCAGTTATACTAACTAGAACAAACCTATGGTCACTGTCGAGACTTTCACTGGGAACGACTTTGACATCCACAACTTGTTTTCCTGCTTCACCCGCTGTTATTACAAGGTCTATCATTGATCTATGTCTTCCATCCCAGCTGTATCTAGTTACTTTATGGCTTTCTCTCTTCTTAAACCAGGTATTTTGAATTTGAAGACTATTTCGACTGCACATATCAAGCAGGTCTTCCCCTTCTAGATTTCTGTTTCCATAACCAAATGGGCCAATCACTCTTTCTACATCCTCCCTTTTGCATCCCACCTGAGCATTTAAGTCACCTATTATCATAATGTTCTCCTTATCCAATTGGTTCTCAAGCTGTTCTAAGAACTTCTGTTTCTCTTCATCCTTGCACCCCGTTTGTGGGGCATAAACCTGCACTAGGGTTGGGATTTTTTCGTTTGATGGTACCTCTAATCTAATGATTCTGTCGCTAATATATTTAATGTCTGCAACAGCATCTACTTTCTTACTTAGAATAAAGCCCACTCCATTATGTGACCCTTTCCATATACCACACCAGTAAAGGGTATATCCTCCTCTTAAAGTTTTCTTCCCTTTCCTTTTCCATTTGGTTTCGCTCAGACCCAATATATCCAGTTGCCTTCTTTCCATCAGATCTACAAGTTCTTCACATTTTCCAGTTAATGTCATTACATTCAGTGTTCCTATTCTCATTTTGGGTTTATCTTTCTTTATTCTGTTTTTTCCCACAGCCTTACATTGCATAACATCAGGCTGGATGTCATCATTCTTGTCAACTGTAAGGCGTGTGAGCTGTCTATTTTGGGTATTCTTCTTTCCGAGGCTCGTTTTAACATTGAAAGCGCATAACTATTTACTCCTTTATTGGCTTGCTAGGCCTAACATATTGGAGGATTTTCTGTCAGGGTTGTCTCCCTTAGCCTTTGGTATTCCACTACCACACCTACAAGGCAGCAGGTTGTACTCATATTTAACCCCTGAGTACTGGGTCGCCTCGTCCGCCATCTTCACTGTACCAAAGTCCATCTTCTCCACTGCAGATGCCGTTGAGGTCTTCGCACGTAACCCTGTGCACGGGGCCTATGTTATACCCCATAGGACTGGGTCCTCACCAGAACTTCCGTTACTGTAGTTCCATGGTATATTACAGTACCGTTGCCCACCCCCACGACGTGGACGTGCCTGGCAAGAATTATCCATGTAGCCAATTTTAATTGACTCATGGACCGGGTTAAGGAGCTGTCTAAATCCAGCCTCCATCCTTTATATGAGCCCCTTATTCTTGTTCTGAGATATTTAAAGGTTTACTAGAGTTGTTATAAAAAATTCAGCTGTATATTTCATTATTATTAGTTAACAGGTATTTGTTTAGAAAGGTTTGTTTTAACTCAAATTGACAATTCTGATACATTTTGTCCAGATATAGACTTGCTATACGGGCCTAAAGTACGTTACACCACTTGTGCTATAAACTGGTAAAGCATTTTGTTTACAATAAAAACATGCATGGCAGTCCACAACACTTGATTTAGGTAATTTTTGTTACTCCTTATCAATAATGTAATCTCCATTCAGGTAAAGTATTCGATTAAAGACCTAGTGCCAAGATGGCTGCCGCGTATGTAGACAAAGTATACCGCTCTCTTAAAGATATCGAAAATGTAGACGAGGACAGTTCCGTAATTAACGCCAGTGATAAAATATCGTGTAGGAAGACACCTAGTATGTGTGACATTGATAGTAAACCATCAGAGATACATTTAGGTGTAAATACGAGTGATATACTGTGCACGCTGTGTGGCAAGGCATCGAGTGAGAGTGTGAAATCTCTACAGTTAATCATCGACATTTTGAATAGGGACCTTAAGCACACCCAAGAAGAACTATCTAAATTAAAAGCCGAAAACAGTGTACTCAGACATAACGTAAACGACCACAACAATCCCCCGTCATCGTCGGACTCGTGGAATGTGGTGGCAAATCGCGGACGCCAATGTAGGCCTAAACCACGTGTGCGGGAAACAGTTAGCCAAGCTGTTCCCACAAAAAATATGTACGGTGTTCTTGCTGAAACTGAATCCGTCTCAGAAGAAACACCACATACAAGGGCATCAACAAACTGTAAGCCGGAAAAAGTGCGGAAGTTAGCCACGTACATAACCTCAAAAAGGAAAGTACTCCTCCTCAGTGACAGTCATGGGGAAGGATGTTCAGAAGAGCTCAATTTAAAAGTATCAAGGGACTTTGCGGTAAGTAGCGTCACCAAACCAGGCGCTAGAGTTAAAAATGTTCTGGAAAATTGTGTTGAAATGTGCAGAAACCTTACTCATGAAGATTATGTTGTTTTGTTGGGGGGGGTACGAACGATGTAGCGAAAAACGAAGCGAATGGTGCAATACAAACCTACAAAGATAAGCTCCCACTACTTTCAGGTACAAACGTTATACTATTAGGCATCCCACTCAGACATGATCTAATGAAAGAATCGTGTGTCAACAAGGAGGTAAAGAGGACGAACAAAAAGCTTAGAGCACTATCCAGACTATATCAGCATGTTCACTTTCTTGATATTGATGTACCAAGAGAACTGTTTACCCGACATGGTCTTCACTTAAACACCAAAGGAAAGCAACAGATCTGTTCACAAGTAGCGGAGGAAATCAACAAAAAGTTCCACTCCCACGGACCAGTCATCCCACTACCGCATACTGCAAGTCCGACTACTGTAGAATCAGTGAATTCACTTGGTGGCGAGAGTTTTTTAGAACAGAGGTAAGTGCTCCTGCAAGAACTATAATCCCCAAGCTTAACAACAGTACAAATGCACAGAGTTCCTCAATCAGAATATTTCACCAAAATGTACAGTCACTTAATAATAAACTAGTTCATATTGATATGCTTCTACAAACATCACTCAAAGATATCCACATCCTGTGCTTGTCTGAACACTGGATGAAACCTGAACAAATCAATCATGCTGTCATACCAGGGTTTACTTTAGCTAGCTACTACTGTAGATCAACATCAAGAGCATGGAGGTGTATGTATCTATATCAAAGGAAACATAGAATTTAAGCCTATACCAATTCCCGATGACTTATGCATAGATAAAAATTTTGAGGCAACAGCTATTTCTATCCCAAAGGAAAATTTAATTCTCATCTGTATATATCGTTCACCAGGAAATAGTGCAAAGTTATTTCTGAATAAACTAGAAGTGATAATAAATAAAATAAATAAATTTAATAAAAAAATAGTTCTTTGTGGAGATTTCAATATTAACTTTTTAGAGGAAAGTACGGAGAGAAGGGAATTGCTAAATTTGTTAAGCTCCCATCATCTAATTCACACAGTAACAGTACCCACAAGAATAACAAACTAGTGCAACCACACTTGACCAGATAATAATTAATGACAACGTGAACTGCAACTCTCTCGAAGTAATCAACACAGGTTTCAGTGACCACCGAGCTCAAATAATAACTCTAAATATTTCAAACCCAGTTTACAATGCTCAGTTTGATAAATGTCGAAGCTTTAGTCAGCACAATATAAACTATTTCAACAACTTGTTAAAAGGAGAAACTTGGGGAAGGTGTGTACAAGTCAATAGATACAAACAAAAAATTCCAGGAATTCATTAATATTTTCCTGTATTATTTTGATATTGCATTTCCTTTGAAGAGTATCAGACTGAAAGTTTCTTCTCCATCAAAACAATGGCTTACTCTTGGAATAATTACTTCATGCAAAAGAAAGCGTTTCCTCCACGATTTTCAAAGTACGCACAAAACCTCCAATGAATTTAACATGTATTTCAAGACCTATAAGACCATACTTAACAAAGTTATAAAATTAGCAAAGAGAATGTCAAATGATAATTATATCCTGGAATCTAAAAATAAAACTAAGGCTATGTGGAATATCATAAAAAATGAAATCAGGCAAACAAAACCGGCAGTAAATAACATAACGTTATCAGAAGACTCCAAGAAGATCAATGACCCACAAAATGTCTCAAGAATTTTTAATGAGCATTTTGCTACCATAGCTGAAAAACTACTAAATGTAAACAATATACAAGCAATAAAATCAACACTTGCGAATATAACATTTAATGGAAAATCAATGTTTGTTGAAAATGTTACAGAAGCAGAAATCCTCATTATTGTAAAGAACCTACAGAATAAACATTGCTCAGGAGTTGATAACATTCCTGATATACTAATTAAAAAATGTATCCAAAATATAATTACCCCCTTAACACACCTCTGTAACCAATCTCTCATGTCAGGAATATTTCCAGATATCTTTAAAATTGCAAAAGTAATTCCATTATTTAAAGGGGGAGATAGAGAAAACGTAACCAATTATAGACCTATTTCTTTATTGTCGATATTTTCAAAAATTTTAGAGAAGATAATGTACAACCGCCTAATTAGCTTCATAAACAAATATAAATTGTTAATTGACTCTCAACATGGCTTTAGAGAAGGAAAATCAACAATGTCAGCAATTTATGAATTTTTAAATCCTGCTTTTGAGTCACTTGATGAAAGGAAGAGAGTATGTGGCCTGTTTTTGGACCTGTCTAAAGCTTTTGATGTGATAAATCATTGGATACTAATTGATAAACTCCATCGATATGGTATCAGGGGTATCGCTAGTAAGTGGTTTCAGTCATATTTAAATAATCGCCAACAGATCGTCGAACAAAAAAGTTTAGAAAATACCACAAACATATTTAAATATTACCACTCAGATCCTATGTTTTTGAAGTATGGCATTCCGCAGGGGTCCGTTCTAGGGCCACTACTTTTTCTCCTTTACGTAAATGACTTGCCATCTCAGATACCTGCATTTAAAACTGTACTATTCGCAGATGATACAAGTGTTTTGATGAGGGGTGAAAATGACACTGAACTTCAAAAATCAGTAGAGGAAGTAACAGGTCAGCTGCCCTTATGGTTCAACAATAATGGATTCCCTATCAACACTAGTAAAACAGTGGCTCTTAACTTTCACACAGTTCAGAATAAAAGTATTAATTCTCCCTCCATAATCTTAAATGACCTTAAAATTGGTAACGCCTCTTCTACTAAATTCTTAGGCCTTTGGTTGCAGGATGACCTAAAATGGAACTCTCATACCACTAAACTTGCCAAGAAACTAAGCTCAAGTTGTTATGCATTAAGAGTATTAAGACAATCGACTAGCTGGAGAACTGTTCTTAGTACTTATTTTGCTTATTGCTATTCGCTTATGAAATATGGAATCATATTTTGGGGAAATTCACCTGCTGCTCACCAAATCTTTATTATCCAGAAAAGAATAATTAGAACCATGAAAGGAACTACTAGATTGCATACATGTAAGCCTCTGTTTAAACAACTGAAAATTTTACCTTTGCCATGTATTTACATCTTTGAACTTCTATTATTTGTCGAACAAAGCTTAGGAAATGAGGATATCTTTGAGATGAATTCAAATATACATAACTACCAGACCAGACAAAAGAACAATCTTCATGTACATGCTGCAAATACAACACTATGTAAAAATGGTGTATTCCATGCAGCTATAACGCTGTATAATCATTTGCCAAATAATATTAAAAGTACAGCAAATTACATAAAGTTCAAAATAAAAACTAAAGAGTTCTTGCTGGAGCACTGCTTCTACTCAGTTAAAGAGTTTTTAGAATATCAATAGTTATGTATTCATAGGACTAAATGATGTAAGGTTATCCTTGTGTAGGCCTATATTATTATTGTGATTGTAAATTTGTGAATTGACGTGTCCTATATCATTGTACAATGTACATTATATGATTGAATGGATGAATAAAAAATACAATACAATATATAGTAAAACATGCTTGGTAGTTAACGACACTTCAAGTACATAATGTTTGTTACTCATCATCCATTCAATGGACCGATATCTTCAGCATCGTCAGAAGTAAGAAGACCCTCAAAGTAGTGGTGATGAACAGGCGGGATGAAGGGAAGAAGGTCTTCCATATCCCTTTTCTTCTCTTTTGTAACAGCTCTTGGTCCTCTGTACAGATTTCCCTGATGTATGTTAGGCAGAGAAACCGGGCGTCCCTTTTTAGATCCTGGTTTGAAGTCCAACTTGTAAAATGCCATGTCCTCTGAAAGAGTTTCCTTAAAAAGGATTGTGAAAGGTTCGCTCTTTTGGTACCGAATCCACTGCATCTTTAGCCATGACACTGGATATCTTTCAGTGTCAGTTTTCCTTTTGGTGGTAGATTGCAACAAATTGTCTACAGACAAGAAGTCCTTGTTTGACATGATAGTGACATGAAAGGGATTTTTCTTCCTTTACTTGGCAATAATATTGTACCAATCATTGGGGCATAAAATCTGTTGTCTCTTGCTGTAGTTTTCTACGGAGGTAAAATCACAGTCATTTGGGAGATGGGAATGTCCACTTTGCATGAACTTTTGATCTATGATTTCAATATTATTGTCTTCGCTGGTAACTATTTTTATTAATGTCATGGAGATATTCCAATTCCTGTTCTGTACATGTATCACTATACATCAAAACATGTTTTGCTGCTGCCGCACTAATTTTAATGTGTTTCACCAAACACGCACCAATTTCTTGGGAACCTCGAGATCCAGTCACTTCATCCCAGCAGTACATGAATCCTAATTTTGATGACAACTCGTGCCATCCTAAATTGTAAACGTATAAATTACGTTTATAGTAAGCTACTTGACATGTCAGTTTAGGTAAGGGTAGAGACTTTTCTAAATCAAAGGAAAATGCATAGTAAGAGCTATCAGAAGCTGATCTTTCGGTGTCCACATTCATTGACTCCCGATCTTTCTCAGCCTTGCGTAGATGCAGTTCGTGGTCCTGTTGAAGCTTTACTTTCGCTTGATCATCAGTAGTTGAATGCTTGAGTTTATTAGCGAAAGTATCACATTTTACACAAGAGTCCTTGCTAGGAGCATGGAAATGCAAATTGAACTCGTTAAAAGTTCTACGATAAATGTGCTCTTCAACAGGCTCTTTTCCTTGATTTTCAACATGGTCTTTGTACAAATTATAAAGCAGTCGAATATTTAAATCTTCTGCCAAATATTTTCTGTTTGGGTTGTGGGCACGAGTGTAGTGTGACTGATAAGAGGGGAACGATGCAATGTGATCCCGTACTAGTACCATTTTTTCTTCTGGGGTTTTGTTAGCAGGAACTTTCTTGCCTTGTTTATCTCCACCTGGAGACTCTCCAAGTTGTGCCTTCTTTATAGTTCGGGTCATCCTACCATCAGAGATTTTGAAGGTCTCCAGAAAATATTTTTGACATACTGTTGTACTTTTTCCATCAATGGTCACATGCAGGGTTGATACGCGACCGGAAAAACCGGGAGAACCGGGAAAAGTCAGGGATTTTTGTTGTGGTCAGGGAAAACCGGGAAAAGTCAGGGAATTTTCTATTAAAAAAAACGAAAGAGAGAGAGAAAGAAGAAAGAAAAGAAAGAAGAAAAAGAATTATTAAGGTTTGACAGTTATTTTTTGGTTGGTATACCAAGATGTCTACTGGTAACGAAATAGTAACTAATTTTACAAACGGGTAACGAAAGTAACGAAAAGTAGCTAATTTTTATGTCTGGATAGCTGGAGGTAACGAAAAGTCGCTGAGGTCGGTTTAAATCATTTAAACCCGTGCCGCTAGGCTCACAGATTGTGATGAAGCGAATTTCCGGCAAGCGGTGCCGATTGAGTAGGCTTCCCCGTGCACGACCTCAAGGAAATGCATACTGAGGATACCTTCTGTGGTACTGTATACATCGGTTCAACGTATATTTTCGGCATCAGGAAGAGAGTTTAATTTTGTGTGTAATGTATTTCTGTATTATTCGGAAACCTGACTTTTTGCGAGACGTTTATTCGCGATAACTTCCGAAACTCAACAGAAACCTCTCATTTCTGATATTGACCTCTAAATTTGGATATCTTAAATTGAAGTCCAGAAATAATGCGAAAAAAAAACCTCAAAAATGCTCTGAAAAACATAGACGACGGTATATTTTAAAAATCTATCCGTCTCGTAAATTTGCGATATCCAGTTTGGTTAATTCGAAACTCCGTTATATGTCTGTTTTTCCTTTGAACTTTGGTTCTGTTGGATATATAATCTAACCGGTTATCTTGAAAACTTTTATAATTTGAATTCGAAAGAAAATGTGCCTCTTGTCGTATTATTCGTGCAATCCTCTCTGAATCATTCATAATATCCGATACCTACTTCGAACGTTCATCCTCCAAAATCACATCCTCGAGACGGCCGGCTGACCGCACGACTTGCCTGCGGGAATCTCGTCAAACTGACCGAGATCGACGCCAGTTGCGTAAAAGTCATAAAACCCTTGCCCGGTCGCGAACTTGTGTCCACGAGGTCTGCGGGAATCCTGTCATAGGTGGTTGGGCACCCATCACGAAACATACCGATCCCTACTCGCCACTTTTCCCATTACCGTATACTTAAAAGTGTACGGGGAGCGAGAAGTTCATCAACCACTTAGAAATAACAGACTACGTAGCATCGCGATACTCATTTCTTCTCGTGATCCACCGTGAACTTCCAACCACAGCATAGAGACAGCGGGAATCACAGCGCCGACCATACAACATGTCCATAACTGCTCGTGAATTTTAACCATGCCCAACCTCGAGCTTGCCTCCGCCATTCTACCAGGACAGATAGACAGGCAGACAATCGTTGAATGGCCGGATGCGGTGCCGATTGCATAATAACGCGTTCTCAGTGTCCAACCGCGAGGGCAACGTGAATCTCGTAAAACGACCGAGAGCGGTAGCGATTGCGATACATCACGATATTTTTCCGCATTCGATGATGAATACAATTGGATTCTTGTCAAACGGACTGCAAGCGGCGCCGATTGCGTAATAATACTCTATTTTTCCGTGTCCGACCTCAAGGAAATAGAAATCTCGTCGAACGACTAAAAGTGACACCGATTATGTAAATAGTGATTTTTCTCCGTGTTCGATCGTGAAAACAACAAATCGCGTTTAACGGCTGAGACCAGCGCCGATCGTGTAACGTCTCGATATTTCTCCGTACTTGACTGCGAAGACATGATTCGGTGACGATCAAGTAACGTTGCATATATTTCGTGATCTTCCACGGGGACAAAGGAAATCTCCCCAAACGGCCGAGATCAGAGCAACTTCTTAGTAATTATAACTTCTCGTACACAAGGCTGCATATTAACTGAAACAACTCATTTGATATTAGTTATCTAATGTTAGAATAAAATGTATCAGTTGACAGTTTCTAGATACTTTTATTGTGATTGGCTAGAAAGTAGGAATTGGTGATTGATTGCTTTCTCCTCAGTTATTTTTTTTAAATTGATGTTAGCAAATTAACATTTATTGTAAAAATGTGTTTCTGTTCTTATCGTAATAAACGTTATTTATTACAGTAAGGAACTGTTGGTTTTTGGTTTTTGTTATTTGTTTTTATACTTTTAAAGAAACGCGAAGTCCGTCCCTCTGGTTAATGAATTTTCTATTCTTTGCTCTGGAAAATCGGGAAAAGTCAGGGAAATAAACGACTCTGCGGTCAGGGAATTTTTTAAATTTTGGTCTGGAAAACCGTGAAAAGTCAGGGAAAATTGAAATCCTGAAAGCGTATCAACCCTGACATGGAAAATGTTAGTAGTAGTTTAATGATTTTTAACACCGGTTGTTGGCCGATGACGTTGTGGCAACGTTTGTTTTACTAGTCCACATAACCATGCGTTCTGAGCGGAGAAAGACCCCATTTTCCAAAAGGATTCAAATGCATTTCTTCTTGACAGCTCTGAAATTTTATAGAAACATTTTTTCCTGCAGTTGCTATTGGGGTTACTGAATGATTTTCCGGCAACCACTTTTCCAGTTCTTGACGTGTATGATTGTCCACAATTTCTGTTTTTATTTCTCTGTGCTTTCTTGCTGACATTTAGTTTCCTCTTTCGATATCGCGTAAGCGAATCTGCTACTGCTTCATTTTGATCGAGTTCTGCCTCATCTTCCGCCCTGCTGTTATGACTATTGTCCCCTGAAAAAAAAAAAAAAACCAACACAACTATGAGTAAATCTAATAAATCAAAGAAATATGTACCTGTCATTTGAAACAATCTAGGCTTTGGTTTTGTATTTTGTTTTGAGATTGTCATTTTAGGTAAAGGTTTTAGGCCAAAAACCTAATTTACAGCTAGTAGTTGGGCTGTCTCTGTAAATGCCAGTAATAAAAATGATTCCAGTTATTTACCACATTTTCCAGTATTAATAATGATACTGTTGACATTAGCACTGTAAAACTTTATTACCTGGATTGAAAAAAACAGTGAGTTGTCGTAGACTCCATTTTCAGGTTACGAATTTTGTAACATTCCGTTTTGCCTATATAATGTAGAGGTTTCTTGCTGTTGATATGCCTAACATGTAGTACTTTAGCTTGGTATAAGCCTTCAAGGAAAAGAAACTCTGAAATTCAGCAGTGAAGTAATAAGAAAACTAGAAAATAAACACCACTTACCAGAACTGCACACATCTGAATGTGACGGAGAATACTCATCGCTGGATCCATTATCAGCCAAAATACTTGGTTCACTGACGCTGTCTTCATAACTTGAACTCATGATGAATCACACTGACGATAATTGTTTCCATTAAACAAATGAAATCTTATTATTGGAACCGTTAGACGACTGAAGAACCACACCACATTCATAAAACTCCAGTTGCAGGAACAGTGGTGTAACTCCCAACTACACCACTTTGGCTTTCAGCCGGTAGATGGAGTCACTGACAGCAGAAAATTGTGCTGCTCCCTATACGGTTGCCAGGCGAGTTAGGACTTGCACCATGTGTGCTGTTGACAGAATGCCACTTGCTGAACATGATCCTCACCATAACTCAAAAAAACGGAAAATTGGAGTTACACCACTTGGGCTTTAAGGGGCTCATATAACCCTTTTGATGTTTTGAGGGACATTCTTACTCCATACCAGGCTTCTAACACTTTTCCTGAATAATTCTGCTTGCCTCCCCCACTCATTTATTTCTCTGTCGTTTCTTCCATTTTCTTGTATCATTCTTCCCGGATACTTAAAACTCTATACTTTCCTCAATTCTTCCCCACCAATTGTTATTCCCGTTGTAACTCTCTGCTTCTTCCTGGTTGTGATCATCCACTCACTTTTGCTTATGCTAAACTTCATCCATATCCATGTACTATTTCTTCCCATACATCCAACTGCTCCTGTACTTCCTCCTCCTTGTTTCCACAAATCATCAGCAAATGCCATTACTTTCATCCTTCTTTGGCAAATCACTTCGCCACTCTGGTCATTATATCATCCATCACTACAATGAAGAGTAGCGGTGAAAGTGCACTTCCTTGCCTCAAGCCATTCTTCTGTTCCAGCCAATCTGATCTCTCTCCTCTTACTTTCACACAGCTTATACTTCCATTGTACATTTCCCTTATCCTCCATATAGTCTGCTTTCCTTTCTTCTCCAAACCCTTCCATACCTCACTTCTATGTACACTTATCATATGCTTTTTCAATGTCCAGGAAGGCCATCAGTAGGTCTACTCCATATTCATGTTTTTCCTGCAACTGTCTTCTGCAAAAATTAGATCTACTGTGGACCTTCCTGCTCTGAAGCCATGTTGTTCTTCTCTCATCTTTCCTTCAATTTTTGCCCAAATTCTCTTTTCCAAAACTTTCTCAAAGATCTTTGCTCAATGGCTCATCAATGTAATCCCCCAATAATTCTTTCACTCCTTCCTGCTACCTTTCTTGAAGATGGGACAATTATTCCCTTCTTCCAGTCCACAGGGGTCCTCCTCTCTTTCCATACAGCCCTCATTACTCGGTATAGCCATTGTATCCCCACCTCTCCTGCCGCTCTCAGCATCTCTACACATATCTTGTCCAGACCTGGTGCCTTCCCTCCTTTCATCTTCCTCGCTGCGTCCTCCACATCCCTCCATGTTAAGTCCTTTTCTGTTCCTGTGACTCCCCTACTTTCATTTTCCTCACTGCATCCTCCTCTTCCCTCCATGTTAAGTCCTCTTCTGTTCCCAGTTCCTCTATTTCTTCATCAGGGTCACCATTCCGGTTCAAGAGTTCTTCATAGGATCCCTCGACATGATCTTGTGTTCATCCTTATTCCATACTTCTCGACCACTTTAGTTTACCATTTGAACGTAGTCCGTCATATCATTCCTCCTCTTACTTTTAACCATCCCATATAGGACCTTTTTGGTACCTTCATCCTTGTGCAATCTTCCATTCACTTTCTTCTCTCCTCAGCCACCACTCTTTTCACTTCCTTCTTTCGTATTTGGTAATCCTTTCTTGTCTCTATTGTCCTATTCTGGTACCACACCCTAAAGGCTCTATTCTTCTTCTGCACTGTATCTTTTGTTTCCTGATTCCACTCTTTTCACTTCCTTCTTTCGTATTTGGTACTCCTTTCTTGTCTCTATTGTCCTATTCTGGTACCACACCCTAAAGGCTCTATTCTTCTTCTGCACTGTATCTTTTGTTTCCTGATTCCACCGTGGAGTTTCTTTCCATCTCTTCTTGTTGCTTGTCCTTCCACATACTGCTTCTGCCACCCTTACTAGTGTCCTCTTGAATCTACCCCATTCCTCTTCTACTGTCTTCAGTTCCATAATTTGGAATGCTCTCCTTCACTATTCGTAGGTATTCTACCCTGTTTTCTCCACTTCTCAACTTCCATACCCTTATTCGTCTATCCTGATTTTCTGCCCCTTTCTTATCCTTGATCCCTCTCAGGTCATATCACTATCGTACAGGATATAGTCAACCACCGACTTTCTAGTCAGGTCATTGCTATACCAGGTAATTTTGTGGCTCTCTTTTCTTGAACCAGGAGTTTCCCACTAAGAAGCCATTCCTTCTATAAAAATCCAACAATCTTTCACCTTCCTCATTTCGACTGCCCCAATCCTCTGCTCCAAGCACATTTTCATACCCTTGTCTTTCCCTTCCAACATGCTCATTTAAATCTCCCATTATAATCACATTCTTTCCTCCCACCTGTTTCTGCATTTCCTCTTCAAACTCTTGTTTCTCTTCAGCAGTGCAGCCTACCTGTGGGGCATACACTATTACATACCTGCCAACCCTTCCGATTTATTCGGAAACTTTCCGATTTTTCACCTAGTCTTCCGATCTTCTTAATTACTATTATTTCTTCCGAATTTCGGTCCCCAGTGATATATTGTAAAAGAAAAAGGAACTGCAAATAATTTCTATTCGCAAGGAGATTCTCTCGTAAGTCATAATTGCTTTTGTGATTTGCGTAACCTTGTTTTTTGTGTAAGTTTTTGTAAGTTCATCGCTTGGCAGTGAGCTCTATAGCCGCTATCTCGGAATGGTGAGTCAGCTGATCGGCCTGCCGCATACTGATTGGTGGTATTTCACGGACAAATAGATGTCAAGCCTACGCTGATTAGTCGAGGCTGGCCACGTGACTGTGCAGAATGGGTGAAACCTTGTATGCTACGCGGGGGAATTGTGACTTCCTCCGTTTGGCGCCACGTGTTCATACTCGGCTAGCGTCACGTTTAGTGCATTTAATTGAAGTATTAATGTATGTGTCGGTAGATAATTATTTCAACGAGTTGTGTCGATGATGGTTCCGTGTCGTGTGTTTTAAGTTTTTCTCGTCACGTTCTGGCGACAAAACCTCATAAACGTTATCTCCAAGTGTTCAAAGAAAGCTATAAAACTGAATTTCCATTCATTTTACCATCTAGTAGAGGAAACCATTTTGCTCTTTGTTCCGTGTGTCGTTGCGATATAAATATAGCTCCTGATGGAAAAACTGACATTGTAACTCACAGCAACACTTCAAAACACAAGGACAGTGCTAGTTGTTTACAGAAGAACAAAAATTAGGTACATTTTTTGCTCACGGGAATGAAGACAATGCTGCCATTCGAGCAGAATGTTTGTTCTCGGCGTTTGTCGTAGAACATAACCTCTCGTTATCATGTTCCGATCACGCGGGACAATTGTTTAGAAAAATGTTCCCGGATTCGGAAATTGCGAAGAAATATGCCTGTGGCAGGACAAAAACATCCGCCATTGTTCATGAAATGGCACGTGACGCCGATTCAAAAATTATTAATATTTTAAAATGTGGGCCTTTTGCGATCTCCACTGATGGTAGCAATGATAGAGCTGTATCCTGTCGTCGTGTCATTTTTCAACAAAGAATCAAAGATGATTGAAAATCGTTTGCTATCCATGGAAAATTTGGAAGGTGACTCGACTGGTGCGAACATTGGAAATTTGCTTCTGCGTCTCCTGGAAAGACATGCCATTCCAATGGCAAACTGTATAGCTTTTAGTGCAGACAATGCCCCTGTTATGATAGGGAGGAAAAATGGTGTTGCTGCAAAATTAAAAGAGCAGTGTAAAAACATTATTGTTGTAGGATGCCCATGCCATTTAATTCATCTGGCTGCTGAGAAAGGTGCTGATTCCCTTCCTGTGAAAATTGATGAGATAATGATTGATATTTATTGTTATTTAAACAAAAGCTGCAAGAGTAAAAATCATCTGAAGTTATATCAAGCTCTTTACCAAACTGATGTTAGGAAAATACTGAAGCATGTGTGCACGCGTTGGTTGTCCTTGGGTAAATGCTTAGAAAAACTGATTTCACAGTGGAAGCAAGCCACTGCTGGGTTTTTTATAGGATGAGGTGAACCAATCCACTGGAACAAAATCATCTCTCAAGTATTCCCAAATTCCCAAAGTAAAGGCACATGAAGATAAGCCTGCAGAAGTGGAATTTGGTGTTAGTGTGAACAACAGAGTACAAGATGAAGCACGTGTTATCATTGGCAAAAGGAAGTTGGAGAGCAGTTTTTCTTCTCCGTCTGTAAGGAAAAACGTGACTGAACCAAGTCAATCTGTTGGTATTTCAAGACAGGAGAGACTATTTCTTTTTCTGTCATCTAAGTTAAATGAGGCATTTTGCTTGTTTCTGGCATTTACCATCCCTACATTTGAAAAATATAACAAAGTTCTTCAATCGCAAGCACCTCACATCCATGTCCTAAGATCCATACTGATTGATTTGCTGACGGAAATTCTCTGTTGGTTTGTTAAGTCAGTGGCCATCAAGAAATATTGCACAATTTTAGAAGTGGTCTGTCACACGAGAGAGAATCAGAAAGCTGATGATGATTTGGTAATTGGTTCAACATCTAGTTGTGTAGAAAATCTGGCTTCTGAGGAGAAGAAGGTCTTTTATTTGCACGTCAGGAACTACTTCACTGCAGCCTCTGATTATATTATTCATAAATTTAATTTGGACAGTGAGTTTTCTGTTAATGCTCAAGTGGCACAGATAAGGTCTTCGTCTACTGCTTCCTTTAGTGCCGTGAAGTATTATATCTAAGTTTCCAATTTTGTTGCCAAAAAAAAAGACTGAAGATGAGCACCGAGCAATGGATGCATTACAATGCCAGTTTTGTGCTCTCCAAATTGAGGATTTGCCATCTTCTATTGTGGAAGGAAAAAGAGCAGATTGTTCTTGGTCTGCTATAGGGGATATACGAGGTGGAGATGGGTGTCTGAAATATGACAGACTAGCTAGAGTAATGCTGTCAATATTAACAATCCCACACAGCAATGTTGAATGTGAAAGATTGTTTAGTCAGGTGAAGAAGACAAGGACACAATTCCGATCATCTCTGAATGACGAAAACCTCAACAAACGGTTAGTGGTTAAATCAAGCCTAAGTGGAAATTGCTACGAGCAGCAGTATGACGGGGCATTTTTGAAGAGAGCAAAGTCGGCTACAAGGTCTGCATTAAATCAGTAAGCAGTCTCAAGATTACCATCCACATGGTATATACATTACCTAATCATAATTAGGTAAGTTGTCCATGGTAGCCTAATTAACTTTAGTTTGACAAAACTTGAATATGTGGTAGCGAATGCGAAGTGCAATCCATCAGAATGATTGTATGCATTTTCTTTAAACACACAATTGTGTGTTCAATTTCGTTTAAATATTTGCCGTACATACTACTCGATGATTGATGATTGTTCACATTTTTGTGAATTTTATGCTGAATTCATACTTTGCCAATAAAGACATGCAGGTCTTTTGTGTACCCTCTTTTGCCCACGCCTCTGTATACTGCGCATGATGAAATCTATAATTTTAAAAAATCTTCCTATTTTTGACTTCCGAAGGTTGGCAGGTATGCTATTAGTACCTCTACAGACTTTCCTTTCAGTAATATTTTTACCTTCATCATCCTGTCACTTATTCTCACCACTTCTTCTTTTAACCCATCTCTCACTACTACCTCCACTCCATTCCTCTTTCCTTCCTCATTCCCATTCCAATATAGTCTACAGCCTTTTCTCAATTCTCTCTTTCCTTCTCCCTTCCACCTTGTTTCTGCCAGCCCCAGCAGATCCAACTTCCTGCTTTCCATCATATCCACAATCTCCCCCACCTTTCTAGTCAATGTTTGTATATTCAGCGTTCCGAATCCTAGTCCATGATCACAGCTAGGTCGTCGTCCATTATATCCGTCCTGTCCGAGGCCCGTTCCCTTCTTGAAAGCAAGTGTCTTATCCACTACTGGCTTGCTGGGTCTATCGTAGCTTCACCAGAGCCCTTTTAGCCATCACTTTTCAGGGTTCCTGTAGGACCTTCACAGCTACCGTAACGGTCCTGGGGCACACAAAGTCCTCACTGTACTTCGCCCCTACAGGCAATCCCCTACTTTGTGCCTTTGCCCGTCTCCCACGGCGTGTACGAGGAGTTGGACTTTTGGGAGTTGTATCACACTTAAGGGATCAATAATCAAACCGTATATTGGCATCTTTCTGCTGGAATCGCAAACAAGCTTTCCATCTGAAAGTTTCAGTTTCTTGAGGTAGACAACACAATTGGCTACATGGTTACAAATCGTGGCTCTGTTCTTCTTCGATACTGGTGCCTTTGCACCTTTTCCCAAAGGATGGCAGGAATTGAGTATGTCGAATATAACATCTATCATTTTAAAAATTTCACAGTACATTCACAGTCGTTGAACTCCGTAAATTCTATTTCTTTACAAAACACTATGGCACAAGCAACAGATCTGCTAAGTGTTTCTGTTGCTAAAGCAACCTTCATTTTTTTGGGAGTAATACTGTATGTGCTGTTTCTTCAACTTATTAGCAGCACATAAACCTTCCTTTTCCTGTATATTATGAAATTCTTCCAGATAAACCCACTTGCTTCCAGTGTTTTCAGTCTCTTTACCATCTCGAAGAATCTTCTTATCAGCTAATAAATTGGGTGCCAATTTTAACATGTGGGTAGCATAAAAAAACAACACACCTTTTGTTTAGTATCTGAAGGGTGGGGGAACCAGCACTGAATATTATCTATGTTAAATGACACTCCTAGCTTCTTCATGACAGATCTACTGCATTTGTTGCAGTGTCATCACATACCACAGCAACAATGTTTATAAGATTAATTGGAGGATTATCCATTTCACAAGGTCCGTATTGACGTGTACAATAACAATTCTAATGGGGTGAGGGGGTCTCCGCCCAATCAATACAATTGGGCGGAGACCCCCTCACCCCATTAGAATCGTTATTAACAATGTTTATCTCGATCTCATGCAGCTTCCTTAAATATCTTTCTACTAAATTGAATTTCATAGATGCAAACATACCGTACCATTTAGACAATAACCCACCTGTATTTTCCAGCTGCGATTCAAACATGTGACTATAAAAACCAGAGCTTCTCTAGTTAGTGGACAGTCATCACTTTCTGTGCATCCCTGACGTAAATCTATGTAACTATGAATTTGATTTCTGTCCCATACTAAATATTTCTTTATGGCCATTTCATCGAACAACAGCGAAGCCAGTATTGGCTCTGTGCTTGCCTGCGCCTCCTGCTGCAATTTCAAAAAACTCTCCTCCTTAAATCCAGGATTTCCATCGAGAACAGAAGCCCAATAACGCAAGGTTCTTTGATGTGGCAATTTGATTAAACTTTTAAGGTATCTATATGCCTAGGCTGAATAAAAATGAAGACTCGAAGCAAATTTTCGCACTTCAGTTCTATATCTTTGCACACCACCATCCTGGGTGACCTGTACAAGTTCCTTCAGATCACCTTCAAAACACTTAGTTATCACTTCAGATCCTGCTTCACATAACATGTTATTTAGCCCTTTCATAAGTTTCTGATAATTATTTTCTGTTCTTTTCGGATAAAAGTTTGCTTAGCAAAATCTGTATTTTTGTCCACTAAACGATCGAACATTTTCTTCATCTTCCGTGGGCTAGGGACAGAATATGTGTTGGTTGGTTCCTTAGTTTAGGGACTGCGATAACGCGGTCATGTAGCCTCGTGTACTTTGGGTGTGTGTAGAATTTGTCTGATAAACCGGTGTTAATTGTGATGGCTGTATTAGTGTGTTATCTGTTTTTAATTCAAGCAAGGACAGCAGACAATAATTTCAAGTAGTATGTACTTTTGCTACCAAATGCTTCGTCCACGACACCTAGCTTGCGGACTTGGATATTATTATTATTATTATTATTATTAAAATGGCTCACAACTATCTTTTCTTAAATTTTAAGGCAGCCTAATATATTTACTTACTGATATCGAGCTCTTCTGCAACAATGCTATCTGATTGCGAGTGTTCTGTAGTTTCCTGGAAACTTTGCTTCTTCGGCGAAGATCTACAGGCCTGCTTCTTCTGCAGATGTGTAGCAAAATTGTAGGTACGGCATTAGCTAGTAAACGTCGCCTCTCATTTGCTACATACATAATTATATCTATCTTCAAAGTGTAGAAGACAAATAAAGCCGTATCTCGTGGGGTACCATTTATCCCTTCTTAGGTTGACAACCCATTGTTTTGTTAGTTCCTGGTTCTGCAAAGGGAATCTGGAATTCAAATATCACACAAACTTAAACTGCTGCATCACGTTTTCGTAGAGCGTTAAAAATCCCTCAGTATGCCTTCCTTCGGAGGGGAAGTAAAGCCGGCGGTCGCATGTCATAGATTTATGGCAATGAAAAGAACCTTCCCCTAACCTCATTTGTTTGAAGCCAAAATTTGTAGGGTAGAATTGATAACGCTCTATTAGTTCCCAACGCTCGCCGTCAGGTGCTGACTGCGATGCCATCTATTAGCCAAGCCCGCAAGCTAGGTGTCGAGGATGCTAGCATTTGGTAGCAAAAGTAGGTATTACTTGAAATTATTGTCTGCACTCCTTACTTGAATTAAAACAGATTACTACTTTTCGTTTATAAGTTATAGCAGTTTTTTGAAAATGTGGGGGTGTTCCCCAAGCCGATTTTTGGCTATTTTTCTGGAGATGTTTAGGGGGTCCTATAGAACATGTTTTTGAAGAAATTCGTTGTCATTTAATTTTTTCAGTCTCGAACCCTAATTTGACCGTACTATATACCTTTCTCTAGCTTGTTGCACTGTACACATCTCCAGGAAAGCACTCCCCAACATCAGCTCCTTATAATGGCCTGCTAGATCCCTGGACCTCATTCCTATTGAGCATATGTCACATTGGAGAGCATAGGGGTGATTTTTAGCCTACTTTTCACATTTTGCAAAAATGAGAAAAAAGTAGACTTATGAGATCGGGCAAATGTGTGTCTGTCTGTCTGTCTGTCTGTCTGTCCTTCTGTCTGTCTGGCTGTGTGTGTGTCCCCCCCTATCAACTCCTAAACGGCTGCAGCAATCGAAACAAAATTTGGTAGGAGTAAAGATCTACACCTGAATATCTCACAGCCATATTTGAAAATGATGTCAGTGCTACCAACTGCTAAAAAATCGCAATTGAAATTTGAGCTCCATGTTGGATATCTTGGAAAGTATGAATGGGAGCTATTTCAAAATTGGCACACGTACAGACCATAATATTTCAGTTTAATTTCCAGGAGGCCAAACATGGCAGTGTTGCCAAAATGATTTTAAGCCTCCTGATAGGTCCAATTTTTAAATGCATATAACTTCTACACTATCAATTGGAATTCAACCAAATTTCGTATGTTGTATGTGTACATAACCATATATGACTGAGCGTATTCTTAAGACCTACCAGGGCTGCCAACTGTTAATAAATGCTCCTAATTTATTTTATCCAAATACCAATATATCAGAAAGTATGCAAGCCGACAGCTTTAAACTATGCACACGTATAGTACCTGACATTCTATATTAATTTGGAGTAACTTATATACGTCAGTGCTACCAACATGATTCTA
Organism: Meconema thalassinum; assembly: GCA_946902985.2. NCBI lineage: Eukaryota > Metazoa > Arthropoda > Insecta > Orthoptera > Tettigoniidae > Meconema > Meconema thalassinum. The sequence continues at coordinate 1,038,171,916 of OX336388.2, read as the reverse complement.
AGCCTGCTGACAGGTCCAACTTTAAATACATGCAACTTCCATACTATCATTTGGATTTCAACCAAATTTCGTATGTGTTATGTGTACCATAACAGATATGACTATGCGTATTCTAAGGAGCAACCAGGGCTGCCAACTGTTAATATGTGCTGTCCCTATTTTTGTTACCCTAATATCAATATATCAGAAAGTATGCAAGCCAATAGCTCTAAAATTTGCACACGTATAGTACCTGGCATTCTAGACGAATTTGGAGTAACTAATATACGTCAGTGCTGCCAACATGATTCTAAGCCTGCTGATAGGTCCAATTTTAAAATGCATGTAACTTCTATACTAACTAATGGATTTCATTCAAAATTGGCACAACAATAGATCATATTATTTCAGATTATTTCTGACCAATACATGCATGACATTGTTGCTAACATGATTTTACGCGCGCTGTTAGATCCAATGTTTAACTGCATGTAACGTCCATGCGATTCATTGGACTTCAACCAAATTTTGTATTTTGTACCTTAAGAGATGGAACTAAGAATATATTCAGTCATCAGGGCTGCCAACTGTAGTGCTCTATTAGGATACATTATGCCAGGTATACAGTATTTCGAACTAATTGGAAATTTCGATATTAGCAACTTAATTTCATTATTCTAGATAGGTTCATATTCTGTAGAATAATCATTGGCATGAAAAGTAGGCTGTATAGTTCTTAACGGACCTTCTTGTTTATGGATTAAATATTACTGCATAAATTATGCTAAATTTTAGAATTCATAAAGGGGACAGACCTTCAGATTATTGTGAAATGAAAATGAAATCCTATTGAATAAATCTTCTGTTGTACGCATTCTTTGTATTGTAGACTGCACCATAAATTGAAGAAAAATTCTTATATCTTTTGTATAAACTCCCACCAGCACAAAAGTATGTTTTGGTCTATAATTATCTTTTGTACTTTTTAATATTTTTATTCTGTAGGCTAATTTAATAAATTAAGGTACCGGTAATTCAATCACCCAACTGTTAAAAAACACCACTATTATTTATTGTCTAATGCTTTTTATAAATGTGCTTTGTGTTCAATATTGAAAATTCCAGTGTATTCACATCATTATAGTTCAAATGGCACTTAACACATGTTGCACTTTATGTGACTACTGAGTGTCTTTTAAAAACCTAAATGCACTCTAAAAGTACTTGCTCCCACCCTTTGCTCGAATCACTGCCTCGGGTCAAAGTTTTGCTGTGCCTGTTGCGGAGTTTTGACCGTGTGTACCGAATTGGGTTCATCAGCAGGCACCAAGTGCAAAATCTCCACAATTTGTGCTTCAAAAAATTTGAAGATTTTCTGGTGTTAATTACTTGGTCATGAAAGTCGGTATTCCATCGTAGATGTTATCTAATGTCTTGTGAATTTAGACTACTTAATGGGGGAAGGTTGGTGATCTCTCTTCAGACTTACTTGAGCCATTCATTGCTGCTTGCGATCAAGCACTCAACATTATCACCATTTGCAGACCTGTATATCTAGGTCTCTAGTACTAGCCATTTCTGACTGGTTGTCATATTTAGCATACTTAAGGAAACATGCAAAATAATTGTTCCTTGACCAATACCGGTACCTTAATCATAACCTACATTTCTTCAGAACTTATCCTCAACCATCATAAATGCATTATCTGGATTAATCTCCAATCCATCCGACGTTTCACTTCACAACCAACCTTAGAAGTAGAATACATGCATGACGGTCTCAACTGGTGTAGCAGCAGATGACAGCTATCCTCGTCACCGAAGTTAGGAGTCTGTACCTAACCCATTATGGCGCATTTAACCCTCCGACCTTAATATTTTTAGCCTACTTTTAGGAGTCTGTGCCTAACTCATTATGGCGCATTTAACCCTCCGTACTTAATATTTTTAGCCTACTTTTTAATATTAAAAAACTGAAGTATTCCAGAATTTGATTTTCATGACTTTTTTGATGACAAATACAAGCTTTCAGCTATTAGGTCATGCATGTATTGTACATGAAGTATAAGCCATCTAGATGGAAGGTAGAGAATTAAAATGTTCGACTTATGCAATGCGAACTTGAACCTCGGACCTCCAAATTTGTATCATGTTGCTCTGACCCAGTTGCGATGTGTGGATTTTACAGTTTGTACCATGTCAAGGAATTAATGAAGGGGAGGGGGTTTTAAAAGTTAAATTTTTTCCTTGACTTACTTAGACTACTAGCCCCCAATTATAACTTGTTTGATGTTTGCATCCAACAGCCGCCTTATTTCCGTGTACTTGGAGGAGTGAAATGGAGTTTTACCAACTTAGTTTTATTATTTTGGAAGACAGTTTTGGCAAGGGGGAGTTCCTACTCAACTCAGGAACATTCTCCCTTACTACAATGCATGAGTCACCACTGCTCTGACCACTGAAGTAAGCAGGTGACTCAAGTCCCACATTGCTAGACAGTTTAGTCATGTACCATCCATCTGAATGGCTTGTACTTCCTGTACAATACATGAACTAATAGCTGAAAGTTTCCCTCTGTCATCAGTATGGTGATGAAAACCTAATTCTGGAATCCAAAACACACAGCTGGCTACTAATACAATGTGATTGTGCCTAGTATATGCTAGACCACCCTGCGGTGCAATGACTAGCATTCTTGGCTAGTACCCCACCCCCAGTCCGGATTGGGTTCCTAGCTCTGTCAAGAAATATAATTCTGTTCTGAAAGCTAGAACGGGTTATAGGCAGCCTCGTGAGGTAAAACTGAGGGGAGGTGGATTCGATTCCCACCTCTGCCATCCTAGAAGTGGTTTTTCATGGTTTCCCTACTTCTATTCCAGGCATATGCCAGGGGCTATGATTTCTCAAAGCCCATAAAATGAATCAACAACAACCAAGTATATGCTGCCTTTACTTAATGTACCTTTTGCCAATGAGAATAATTATGATAAATCCTCAATTAGGTAATTGGCCAAAGCAACGGCGTACAAAGCTGGAGGTCGCACGTTTGAGGTCCGCACGAGTTGGACATTTTAATTCCCTACCTTCCAGTTGAATGGCTTGTGCTTTCTATACAATACAAGGCTTAACAACTGAAAGTTTCCATTTCCATTTTGAAGGTATTTCAAAAATAGTATTAATGACCCAGGAAGCTTTGAGTTGTAAAGGTCCTGTTGTGAACACAAGCCATATAGTTACCAGGTAGAGAGTTGAAAATATTGTGACACTTTCGCAAATCATTCCTACAACCTTTGGCTTTGGCCACCTCTTATTTACCATTTGAGCTACATGGGGGTTGTGCTATCATACACTAGTTCCACTGATATCTACTTGCCTAGAGAGTTAAATGTCATGGTACATTTGGTAAAGAATTGGTAGCCAAAGATTGCAGTTTTAATTCCTACATGTCTCATAGCATTTTTACTCTTTTCCTTACATCTGTACGGCTTGTACTCAATGTACACAGTACGGCCCAAGAGCTGAAAACCTCCTCGGTCATCACTGCGTTCTTGAAAATCCAACTTTAGAAATAATGTTTATACTTGGGGTAGTATTTCTGAGGGGCCAGTATATTGAAATATTTCATACTTGGGCTAAATTTAGAGAAGTACAGAATACAATTGGGTAGATGGCTTGGAGAAATCCATGGCCAGTGTTGCATAGCAAGTTGTTTGGAATGGCAGGCGCAAGGTGCAGGACGTATTGATGGCCGTGGTAGTGAAGCCGAAGGCTGTGAGCAGCAGCGCCCCACGCTCAGCTGTACCTCGTCGTGCTTGCAGCTCTGTGAACGACTTCGATGTGAACGAAGTGGAGAAGGACAAGAGCGTGAAGGGGAGTGTGCAGCCCCTCAAAGCATCGTCCAACAAGTGGAGCAACCACCAAGCCCGTGAGAATGCAGTCAACACTCAGCGGGAGCGAAGGCACAAGGCGAACCGTGAAAATGCAGAAAACCACAGTGCTAGTTCTACACATAAAGAGGCAGAGCACTGTATAAGGTAAGTTTACAGTAGTTTTGTTAGTGTTTCCCTGGAATGGGTTCTATGGGTGGGTTAAACTATTTCAGCCGATGCTACCTATTTCCCCGTGTATTCTTTCAATCCACGCATTTATGTGCAGAAACTCATAATTAGTACTATCTAGTGTCCTTCTTTGTTTTGTGATATTTGCATTTACTTGACTACAGTAGAATCCCGCTGTAACAAACACCAGTATAACAAAATTTTCAGAATAGCGAAATTCTAGTATGGGCCCATCTCTATTCCCTATCTACTGTCTGTTAAAACTTTTAATTTTTAACGAATTTCATACTATTAGTATAACGAATGTCCGGCTCTGTGGCTAAATGGTTAGCCCGCTAGGCTTTGGCCCAAAGTGCCCCGGGTTCAATTCCCTGCCGAACCATCAGGGATTTTAATCTCCTGGGGTTGGGTCCCGTGGCTCGGGGACTAGGTGTATGTGCCGTCTTCTTCATCACTTCATTCTCATTACGACGCGCAGGTCGCCCACGGGCGTCAACTAGAAAGACCTGCACTCGGCCTCTCCGGGGGCCATACGATCATTAGTATAACGAATAAAATTTTGTATTTTTGCTGTGTAATTGGATTTACTGGCCCGTTAAATACCCCCTTCGGGACAAAATTCCGGCATCCTGGAGTCTCTAAAAGCCCCAGTTGTTGTAAGGGATGTAAAACCAATTTCATTATTATTAGTAGTGAAAAATCATTTGGGTGGTAGGCAATAGTGGTGTATAAGTGAGGTTATGGCACATTCATAATGGGCATTTTGATGGTCATGAACATCGCAGCATTTATGCAAAGTAATAGATCAATATTTAATTGATCCAAGACTAAATTAAAGTGTCAGATCCTTTTATAAAAAAATCTGTTGCCGGCATTAAAGTACTAATTATTGAGTGTCTTCTTTATTTTTAAAACCACCAAGTATGTGTAAAGTAATTAATTGGGGATGCATATATATTAATTACTTTTTCCACGATAATTTCCATTTTCCACGATAATTTCCATTTACACAAATAAAACTGTTGGTTTGCTTGCAATATAGGAAAAACTTTCTTCAATTACTACGGTATATTATTAATTACTTCGTGTACATACGTACCTTATTTACTCGCCTATAGGAACCCCTCGCCTATAGTACCCCCCTTTATTTTCGAGAGCCAAAATACAAATTTCTTGGAAATCGCTTATAGTATCCCTCCTTAATTATTGAGTCAGTTCTTGGAAATTTACGAATTCTTAAATTTTTTTAAAATTTTAACTAAAATTCATCCTCTTTTATGACAAAAATATTTTTCTTGTTATTTAGTTATTCAAATGATATGACCGCCATTTTGCATATGCGATTGGGCAGGATATCGAATTGTGTAGCCAATAGGCCTCACCCAATATCCAATAGAAGATGCCACACTATTGATGATGATGATAATTGTTATTTTAAGGGGCCTAACATCGAGGTTATCAGCCCCGCCACACTATTGGCAGAGTAGAAGCACCAAGTTTAAAATCCGGCCAATGAAAGTTATGGTTTCATATCTTGCCTGCATTCTTTTGTTTTGTATACAAAGATGTAATACCCTTCGAAATGGTGTTCGCAGCAGCTTTTTCTCAGTTTTAATACATTTCATTTGTTGCAAGAACTGTCGGCTTTTGTGAGACACGTTATTTGTATATTAATGTGGAACATGTGAATAATACGTACTCAGTTGTGTTTACAAATGTTAGATAATGTGATCGTTCAGCATCATCACTTGTTCCCTAATTGATGCATGTTCAAATAAAAATAAAGTTTGCATTTCCATGTCTAATACTTTGTCCATTCCATTCAAATTTCTTTATGGCAGTCTCATAATGGCCTGATTATAGATGTAAACTTTGTATATTTTGATTAAATATATCGTACAATGTGGCATCAAAATAAAATAGCTTATTTTTACTCTCTCTCTTTTTCCCAAAATAATGGATTTTTGCGAAGTTTGCGTCTATAATACCCCCCATGAATTTCGGAACTAAAAAGTTAGAAAAAAAAAAGGGGGTCCTATAGGCGAGTAAATGCGGTATATCATAATTTTCTACTCGTCAAACAAATATTGAGCTTTTACCTGAATAAAGGCATGTTGAAATAATATAGATCCTGCAACGAATATATCACCGGGTGAATATTTACGAATTGACTTATTTCATTATAACTAAATTTCTCCATAACAAATTAATTTCTAAGGTCCCAAAAATTTCGTTATACTGGTATTTTAATGTATATTTACATGACTGTGTGTTGTCTCCCACAGTTCTTACCTTAAGTCAGGAAAATTGCTGCGGTAATTGTAAGATACAACATTCTTCATTAAATTCACAAAAACTATGCTGTATATAGCATTCTGGATTATGAGAGTCTTTTCATTGTATTTTATTAAAACATGGTTTCCATGGTGTATGTTTTTGTGTTTACCTCATGTATCTTGGGAACCATCATGGTAGTTTTTAGGTAGATTTCATTAGAAAACTACCTATTGCAATCGGTACCATGATGTGACTTCTAGAAAATTTTGATATATCTTTGCATTTCACATACGCCAGACCCCAAAACCACCGTCAGATCAAAAGTTTATAGAATTTATGTATCTATACATATATATATATGTATCACTTTCTTATGGACACGATAACTACCAGCATTTTGCACCAATCACGTTCAAATTTATACATAATATATAACCCTTTAAAATCTCGGTCGAGTTCGTTATTGGGTAAAATTGGACCAAGAGGGTGAAAATGGGGGGCCCTTTTCGAAAAAGTGAAATAATGCTATTACTTTCTTAATATGTGAAATATCAAATCCATTCAAAGTTCATAATATTCTTCGGATAAAGTCCAAAAATTTGTTAGTGAAGTTTTTTGATAGCACCAACCCTTGACCAAATGGCCAGGAAAAAGGTTTTTTTTTTTTTTTTTTTTTTTTTTAGAGAAACAAAAATCATTTCTTCTAATAGGCACAATATCAAAACCTCCTCTAATACCGTATTTACTCTTCTGTAGGACCCCTCGTCTATAGTACACCCCTTAATTTTCGAGAGCCATAATAAAAAAATTCTTGGAAATCGCTTATAGTACCCCTCCTTAATTATTGGGAGTCCTGTCTGTCATTGTCTACAAGGTGCGCGGGGCGAGCAGCTCCACGAGGATGGGATACGGCCGGCGGTTGGTCAGGCAAAACAATCTCTGGGAAAGTGTGATATCTTTTCAGAGGTTGTTGGCAATAATCAGGGAATATACTTGTCTTTGTATACCAGATTTTGGATCATTGTTGGCTGCTTGGGCCATACCATTCAATCGTACGCGAGCTCCGTTGCTAACAAGGCGTGACCTTGTTTGAAGAAAGAAGTATTTCTTTCTATGCATACAGGCTATGGCAGCCTCCGTGGCTTAGGCGGCAGCACGCCGGCCTCTCACCGCTGGGTCCGTGGTTCAAATCCCGGTCACTCCATGTGAGATCTGTGCTGGACAAAACGGAGGCAGACAGGTTTTTCTCCGGGTACTCCGGTTTTCCCTGTCAAAATTTCATTCCAGCAACACTCTCCACTATCATTTCATTTCATCTGTCATTCATTTAATCATTGCCCCAGAGGAGTGCGTCAGGCCTCGGCAGCCGGCACAGTCCTTATCCTCGCCGCTAGATGGGGGCTTCATTCATTCCATTCCTGACCCGGTCGGAGACTGGAAGCAGGCTGTGGATTTTCATTTTTTCATACAGGCTATGACTCGCGCTATGCGATAAATGGCCGGCTGGCCGACATACGCACGCTATGAGAGGGGTGGCCGGCCACACGTACAGTGTTGTCGCATTCACGTAGGAACGAGAGGCTAGTGACCAGCAGACAGACGCACGTACTTAGTTTGTTTTGATTAAATATATCATACTATGTAGCATCAAAATAAAATAGGTAGCTTATTTTTACTCTCTCCCTTTCCCAAAATAAGGGATGTTTGTGAAGTTCACGTCTATAGTAACAACCCCCCCCGCAATTTCGGAAGTAAAAATTCAGGTAAAAAGGGGTCCTAGAGCAGAGTAAATACGGTAATTACCTAAAAGTTTTGTCTGAAAGAATATTTGATATTACCCACCGTTACGCCAAGGTATGAGCAAAATGAGCTCAAAGAGCCGTAACATGAATCATCATTTATAAAAAAATAGTGTGTGACAATTATTGTATTGCAAAGTGGATATTTTTGTAATATATCATAATCAATACGGGAAAAGATAGAAATATGATTCAAGTCATAGATTTACATTAGTGGCTCTATTTCTCTTTTATTTAACTGCTATGTTTTTACTGTTACTAGGTTGGAAGCTGATGTCAAAAGATTGAAGATAGATCTTCAGTCAAGTAGACAGCTGGAGCAAGATCTGCGCAGTCAGATAAGTACTCTGATTGCTGGTGAGAAGAGTGTCAAATTGGAGCTTAATCAGCTGCGCCAAGACAATGATGAATTGCAGTCTAAGTAAGCAATGTTACTTCTATGTAAATAGAAAAGTGATCTAGTACATGTAGGTCCAGTTTCAGAGCTTAAGCTCAACTTTGAGGAAAGGTTAGGTTTCACAAGCCAAGACAAACTGATGAGTTGAGCTATTCTACCCTCTTACTAAGCTAAATGAATCTTCAGCTTTGGCTCCTGTTCATTTCTGTTACACTTCACTTCAGAGACGCCAATGATAAAACTACTCAATACATACTGTGTAATACCGATAAAATAACAGTACTTATAGTCAATGGTGTCACACTAACGACACATAGTGAACACAAATCATATTTACATAGACAGTTGTTTGTTGTTTGAGTCTTCAGTCTTTTGACTGGTTTGATGCAGCTCTCCATGCCTCCCTGTCCTGAGCTAATCGTTTCATCTCTACATAGCTACCACACCCTACATCCCAGGCAATCTGTTTAACATATTCTAACCTTGGTCTACCCCTACAGTTCTTGTCCTTGACCCTTCCTTCCATAACTAAGCTTGCTATTCCTGGGTGTCTTAGTATGTGTCCTACCAACCTATCTCTTCTCTTCATTAGCAGTCGCCAGAAACATCTCTCCTCTCCCACTCGTCTTAATACCTCTTTGTTTGTAACCCTATCTACCCATCTGATCTTCATCATTCTCCTGTAACACCACATTTCAAATGCTTCAATTCTCCTCTTTTCTGCTACACCAATAGTCCAAGTTTCACTTCCATAGAGCGCCACGCTCCAGACAAAGGCTTTCAAAAATGACTTCCTAATACCTAAATCTATATTCGATGTCAGCAGATTCCTTTTTTGTAGAAATGCTTTCTTTGCCTGAGCCAACCTACAGTTGTTTAGCATATTGCATTGCTGCCAGAGACTTCTTATTGCCAAATTAAACACCAAATAATTTTTCATGCTTTCATAACTATTTTAAAATTCAAGGATTAGTGAAAGACATTTCAGAACATAGGTCCTAAATACTGTGTTGTTTGTGACCATTTGTGCTGATATCAAATACTCTCTCTCTCTCTCTTAAGTTAACAGCCCTGGGGCTGGTTTGCAGCAACTCACCAATTTTCTCTATTCTCTGCCAACCTCTTCAATTTGTTATATGATTTTGTGTTCGTGTCTGTGATCTGTGTGATGTATGCTAGTGGCAGCCTTCCTCTTGTGTTTTTCCCTTCTAACATCCCTTCGATGACTCTTGCTAGCAGGCTATTATGTCTGAGAATATGTCCCAACATATTCACTCTTCTTGTTTTCACTCTCTTCATAAAGCTTCTACTTCCTCCTGCTCTTCTGAATACCTCTTCGTTGGTCATATGTTCTATCCAACTGATCTTAAGCATTCTTCTCCAGCACCAAGCCTCAAAAACCACAAACTTCTTCTCTTCTGACTTCCCTATTGTCCAGGTCTCACTACCAAAGCCACACCCCACACATACATCTTCAACAGTCTTTTCCTTATTTTTAGGTCTATACTTTTGGATATGAAGAGATTCTTCTTTCTATGAAAGGTGTTCTTTGCCTGAATAATTCTACTCCGAATTCCTCTTTTGCTGGTTTTATAGTCAAGGGTGCACAATGTGGGACGTAATTTACGCTGGAACTTGTGTTGTTTTGTCTGTTCAAATCTGCAACCTCATAATCGACTTGATGGAGTAGTCCCGTTTCTGTAGTTTTCCTTCGACCTGACAACACCTACTCCAGGTCTGTTGATTATTTTTCCGACAGGGCAACTCCTGGAGCCTGTTCCACGAATGAACTTTGCAACTTTTCACCTTGCTATTTGCTCTTTTCAGTTCAGATTTTGTTCCACCATCACTTATCAAGATTTGTCTTGCAAAGTGAAAAGTTAGGGATCTTTTCACTTTTGAAGCCTGTTATGTTCCTCCATTGGTGTAGAAATGCAAAGTGCAAAGGAATGAAGTGAAATGTTTTCAGAAATCTTTGCAAAGAGACAATTCCCTTTTCAGCTGTTATTGAACAAGTTTCTACACTAGTTTCTCAGCAAAGAATTTTGTTTAGTGTTATAAATAGGGCTCGGATTTTTAGGTAAATAAATATTCTTTTATGTAAATACATATTTTAAACTTTTTGTCTATAAATACATAAATTCCTGCTTTTCACTTATTAGCACATAAAAAGACATAACATGTACACCTACATTTTTAAAAATCAGTATACTAGATCTTTCAGTTTATTACATTTTTTTCTCTGTTACTTTAACGGGGAAGAACCTGTGAGCTATCTAGTCTTCATGCAGAGTGTATGTCAACTTGCAGCTGTGTTTTTGTTATCTTCTTGCCCCGTCACACTCACTGTGGAAGCCGGGGATGCCTGAAGTAAAGGAACTACAAGTTATCGTCTGCAGCAGTATGTTGCAGAATTTAAGGATAATTTTACTTCAGATGGGGGCGTTCTGTTCTGCCAACCATGTGGTAAAGCAATCAAGGCTGAGCAGTGATCTCAAGTTACACGGTACCTCGAGATCAAGAAACATATTGCCGCAGTTTCACGCCTTCAGAAGAAGTGTTTCGCGATAATCGTCGGTCATTGGTGATGGACAACCTGATGATGTACGAAGTACGTCCAGAAAGTAAGTTCCGTTTGGTAATAACATTAAATTGTGTACAGATACAGAAAAAATATTTATTGCACAAAATTCTACAGCCCTTAACCTACTTTTCCACATAACTGCCGAAATGTTGCAGGCATTTGTCATGGCGTGGCACGAGGTTTTGTATACCTTCTTCATAGACGTGTGCTGCCTGTGTCTTCAACTAGGTGTACGTTCCGCTGCAGCGCAGTTCCGCATATGCGCGGTAGACGCTCTGTATCAAGGAGAAGAAACGTGCGCCATTTGGAGAGCGCTGTCACCCACGTACGCGTTGTTGTGCATGTTTACTCGTACAATGTCGGTGTTGATTGAAAATCCCGCCGCTTGTGAAATCAGATCTGTGATTCGTTTTCTGAATGCTAGGAAAGTGAAACCAATTGAAATTTATCGGCAAATTTGCGAAGTGTATGGACAAAATGTGATGAGTGATTCAATGGTGAGAAGATGGGTCCGACAGTTCAATGAAGGACGTAGTGAAGTGCACGATGAAGAACGAAGTGGGCGTCCATCTTCTGGTTCACGCGATTGATGATAAGATCCGGGAAAACCGCAGGTTTACAATTAGTGCTCTCGCTATGGAATTTCCCCAAATCTCACGATCACTAATTCATGAAATTGTTACCGAAAAACTGAACTTTCGTAAACTTTGCCGACGTTGGGTACTAAAGATTCTTACGGAGCAACACAAAACAAAACGGATGGGTAGTGCACTTCAGTTTTTGACCCGTTACAATGAAGGCGGCGAAGAATTTCTGACACAGATAGTCACAGGAGATGAAACTTTGGTTTCTTACGACACCCCTGAAAGTAAGCGGCAATCAATGGAATGGAGGCACACTTCATCCCCAGCAAAGGTTAAGCCGAAACAAATCATGACACCTCAGAAAATGATGTGCACAGTGTTCTGGGACTGGAAAGGCATCTTACTCATTGATTTCTTACTGCGAGACACTTAGGAAATTGCGCTGCGCAATACAGAATAAGCGCCGAGGGTTGCTGTCAAAAGGTGTTGTTTTTCTTCACAACAACGCACGACCACACACTGCAAATGTGACGAAAAACCTCCTACAGGGATTTGGCTGGGACGTGTTTGACCACCCTCCGTACAGCCCTGACCTCGCTCCTAGCGACTTTCATCTGTTCTTTCCTTGGCGGTCAACACTTCAACAATGACGAGGAGCTGAAAGAAGACGTTTCCAACTGGTTGAAGACACAGGCGGCAAACTTCTATGAAGAAGGTATCCTAAAACTTGTGCCACGCTATGACAAATGCCTGCAACATTTCGGCAGTTATGTGGAAAAGTAGTTTAAGGGTTGTAGAATTTTGTGCAATAAATAATTTTTCTGTATCTGTACACAATTTAATGTTACTACCAAACGGAACTTACTTTCTGGACGTGCCTCGTATCTCGTTCTGTATTGTAATGCTTCAGCAGATAGTGAGACATATAGAATAAATTGCATTCGTGAGAACTGGATATTTTTTATATTCACATTAATAAACTAAATTATAATTACATATTTTTACTTTTTTGTCACATATTTCAAGTAGTTTTAATACATAAAAAATAAATATTTTCCCGATTTTTAGCACCTAAAAATCCGAGCCCTAGTTATAAATATGTTACGACGAGAGCTTTTGTTTTCAAGTGATGATAGTGATGAAGAATCCACCAAGAGGATGTACAAAGACGGGATGAATTTTCATAACCTCACTTCGATGGAATTTTGTGTTTTAGTGTTTCCCTAATACAAGCTGACTATATTCTTGAAACCTGCAACAAAAAGAAGTTATCTCTTTCCAAAAAAGAACAAATTCTTTTGCTTACATTGGTTAGGAAATGGTGCCCAGCTGCACGGTATAGCAGGAATGCATGGGACATCAAAATCAACTATTTTCAGAACTGTTACTAAAGTTGTAGATCATCATCATCATCATCTTGCCCAGTTTTCAGCCACTGGCCGGGTCTGTTTGGAACAGAAGCCTCTCCAACGTCTTCGGTCTTCCCACCATCTCTCAGCCTCCACCCTTGTCCAGTCTTCTCCTCTCTTCTTCACGCTTTCTTCCACCCCCTTCAGCCACCTGTCTCTCGGTCTTCCTCTCGGTCTCTTTTCTTCCCACTTCGTCTCGTGTATCCTCCTGGGTATCATCTTCTCCTCCATTCGTTTTACATGTCCATGCCATCTAAGTCTATTTCTCTATACCATCCTGTAATGGTTCCTCCTTCATTATTTCTCTGGTCCTCTCATTTCTTATTCAGTCCATATTTGTAGCTCCAATACTGCTTCTCAAGAACCTCATCTCACTGGCCTGTATTTTGCTCTTCTCCCTTCCTTTCATAACCCAGGTCTCCGAGGCATACGTCGTGATAGGGACATAGTACGTCCGATATATGATCATTTTGTTGTTGTGAGGGACATCCTTGCTCCATAACATGCTTCTCACACTCCTCGGGAATGCTTCTGCCTGTCTCCCCCGCTCATTTATTTCTCTATCATTTCTTCCATTATCTTGTATCAGGCTTCCCGGATACTTGAAACTCTCCACTTTCTTCAGCTGTTCCCCACCAATTGTTATTCCCATTGTGGTTCTTTCCTTCTTCCTTGTTGTGATCGCCATCTCACTCTTATTTATGCTAAATTTCATCCCATATCCTTGTATTATTCCTTCCCATACGTCCAACTGTTCCTGTACCTCCTCCGCCTAGTTTCCCTAAATCATCAAATCATCTGCAAACACCATTGCTTTCATCTTTCCTTCCCCAATTACTTGTGCCACTCGGGTCATTATGTCATCCATCACCACAATGCTATAGTAAATGTAATACTGTATTATTTTCCTAACATAGTAAGTTGGCCTGAAAATCCACATAATATTGCGACGGAATTTCTAATGAAGGGTGGCTTTCCTTCTGTGTGTGAATGTGTTGACAGTACTCTCGTTAATATTGATACTCCTACTGAGCACGAAGAGGTTTATTTTGATAGACAAGGGAATCATTCTCAATGTTATTACACTCCATATTGGAATCTGTTAGGTCCGTATTGACAGTAAAATTACTAGGACAAATATTAAGGACCTCCGTCAATCAATACAATGTATTGTAGAACCTCGATGCATCGTTCCCGGAACTGTCATTTTCCCGTATGCATCGTTCAATTTATTTAGTGCCGAAAATTTTCCATATAAAGTAATATTAAATTTCCCCGCATCTATCGTTCCTCGAACTATCGTTTTTTCGCATGGAACTTCAAAAAATCACTAGTCCATGGCCACAATTTTCCTGCATCGATCGTTTATGAGGAAAATATATGCAAACATTCTTTTGAATTTGAAGCGGCTTAGATAAGCGGCAACCTGTTACGCGAGAATGTACGAGGTACGAACGATTAGGAGTTCCTAGGCTTGAGCGAGTTTCTCGGCTGAAGCAAGGTTCAAGTAGGCTGGACTGCAGTGCGCCGATTGTTTACGCGCAACCACACTATATAACCACGCCTTCGAGCCTTCAGGAGCCAACGATTCTGCTCGAAACGCCAAGCCGTCATTGTGCTGTTTCATTTCATTCTGAGTGGTTCTGTGTAGTATCTTGGTTGTGTGCGGGGATTACAATTTTATCTGTAGTTCGTAATTACGTTGTCTTTCTCATTTTAGTTCCTATGTAGTATTGTTACTCAGGACATGTCACGTCCCGTGAAAAAAGTAAGAACTCTAGAAGAACGTTCGAAAATTATAGAAGAAATTGAATCAAATCCTTTCGAAAAAAGAGCTGATACCGCTAAACGTCTTGGGTTAGCACCTTCAACTTTAAATTCCATATTTGTCAAGAAGAATGAGATAAGAGAGCAAATTGATAAATGTGTCAGTTCCAGCAAACAAAGGAAAACTTGAAGAGAATCTACATTCGCGGAGCTCGAGAATGTCCTTTTCAATTGGTACCAGCAAGCGAGGGCTTCCAATATCTCTATACATGGAAGAGTTTTACGGGAAAAAGCCAAGAAGATAGCTGCAAGATTGAAGATTGACAATTTTGCTGCATCGAATGGATGGATCGCTCGATTTAAAGTGTGACATGGGCTAGTCTTCAAGTAGGTTTGCGGAGAAAGTGCTTCAGTGGACACGGAAGGTAAGGAGCTGTGGTTTGAGAGACTGCCATCGCTACTGGAAGATAACAAGTTGTGAGACGTATACAACGCGGACGAGACCTCACTTTTTTACAGTGTCCTTCCGGACAGAACACTGGCGCTGAAGGGTGAATCTTGCCATAGGGGGGAGTTCAAAAGAACGACTAACCGTTCTGCTGTGTGTGAACAATGATGGCAGTGATAAGAGGGTGCCAGTCGTATGGGAAAATCATTAAAACCACGTTTTAAGAACACGAAAAAAATACCTGTGATGTATCATGCAAACTAAAAAGCTTGGATGACCACTGAAATATTTTTACGTTTTTTAAGGTCATTTGATGCCTCTATCGGTGCTCAAGGAAGAAAAGTCGTGCTCTTTGTGGATAATTGTGCCGCTCATCCACAGGACAAGTCATTTCTTCGCAATGTGAAAGTTGTGCATTTCCCCCCAAATTGTACCAGCGTGTTGCGTGCTTCGAGCAGCTGTACCGTAAGCACCTAGTGCAAACTGCTGTGTGCTTGTTGGATGCCGGGAAGGAAACGAGTAAGAAAATCGATATACTGAAAGCGATTCATTTCACAGTATCAGCTTGGCAGCAGGTGTCCCAGTCAACTGTCGTGATCTGTTTCCAGAAAGGTGGTTTCAGCTGTCAGCTACGCGCAGCGGAAATAGACTCCGCTGAAAATCCCTGTGCTAATGCTGAAAATAATGGTGATGGTGATGATGATGATGATGATGATGCCTTTAATGACGACTGGGAACAATTAAGGGGTGAAAAAGACTCTGTCGCCATTGATTTTGAAGACTATGTGCTGATCGATTCTAATGTAGCCACATGTGCAGTGGAAACGATTGAAGGCGCGAGGGAGAGGAGTGATGAAGAGGCAGGAGACGATCGTGAGCCCCAAGTCGTCCCGAGTTTCGCCGAAGCGCATGCCGCCTTAGCGAAGGTGAAATCCTTCATGTACTCGCATGATATCAGTGATCGTGAAGAAGATTATATTATGCAAGTATAGAAGGTTTCGTTTCGTCTGAAACGCAAAGCTTCGACGCAAGGAAAAAAACAATTCATGACTTTTTTCTTACTAAAAAGAGCAAGTGATAAAATGACACATATGAAATCATATCGCGTACATCGTGGTTGCAATATTTTGATGCCTCTATGAAGTTTACATGAAGAAATATGTCCAAATACAGTAACCGTACTTTATTATTTTTTTTACTCAATTTTTATGTTACCCACATTTATCATTTCCCGCATCCATCGTCATTTTCCCCCTCCCCCTTGAAAAACGATGCATCGAGGTTCTACTGTAATTATAAAATTTTACAAATTAGGGTACATATTTCGAGCCACAAATAGCCCGTCTCAGCCCTATCACGTCGACATATTCATACAATATCAACAACATATCAACAAAATTTCATCATAGGTACCATTAAAACTAAACACCACATGTTAACAAACACTTCAAAATAACATTGTAAAACTTCTAGGAGTTCAGTAGCGTTATATTTGATGACTCAAATGTTCTTAAAAATACACTTCAAAAAGAATTTTTGTTTCATATTGCCGTGGGCTTGAATTTGTAATACAGCTTAGAAAGTTGAGCTGTATCCTTCTTGAATTGAAAGGAGCTGGTTGACAATCGATGACGGAGATCCTCGGCTCAATTAAACTGAAATTGCGTCCTTTGAATTTTGAAGTTACTTGTTCAATCATTGCCAACCCTTCCGATTTATTCGGAAACTTTCCGATTTTCACCTCGTCTTCCGATCTTCTTAATTACTATTATTTCTTCCGAATTTCGGTCCCCAGTGATATATTGTAAAAGAAAAAGGAACAGCAAATAATTTCTATTCACAAGGAGATTCTCTCGTAAGTCGTAATTGCTTTTGTGATTTGCGTAACCTTGTTTTTTGTGTAAGTTTTTGTAAGTTCATCGCTTGGCAGTGAGCTCTATAGCCGCGATCTCGGAATGGTGAGTCAGCTGATCGGCCTACCGCATACTGATTTGGTGGTATTTCACGGACAAATAGACGTCAAGCCTACGCTGATTAGTCGAGGCTGGTCACGTGACTGCAGAATGGGTGAAACCTTGTATGCTACGCGCGGCAATTGTGACTTCCTCCGTTTGACGCCACGTGTTTATACTCTGCTAGCGTCACGTTTAGTGCATTTAATTGAAGTATTAATGTGCGTGTCGGTAGATAATTATTTCAACGAGTTCTGTCTATGATGGTTCCGTGTCGTGTATTTTAAGTTTTTCTCGTCACATTATGGCGACAAAACCTCATAAACGTTATCTCCAAGTGTTCAAAGAAAGCTATAAAACTGAATTTCCATTCATTTTACCATCTAGTAGAGGAAACCATTTTGCTCTTTGTTCCATGTGTCGTTGCGATATAAATATAGCTCCTGATGGAAAAACTGACATTGTAACTCACAGCAACACTTCAAAACACAAGGACAGTGCTAGTTGTTTACAGAAGAACAAAACATTAGGTACGTTTTTTGTTCACGGGAATGAAGACAATGCTGCCATTCGAGCAGAATGTTTGTTCACGGCGTTCGTCGTAGAACATAACCTCTCATTATCATGTTCCGATCACGCGGGACAATTGTTAAGAAAAATGTTCCCGGATACAGAAATTGCAAAGAAAAATGCCTGTGGCAGGACAAAAACATCCGCCATTGTTCATGAAATGGCACGTGACGCCGATTCAAAAATTATTAATATTTTAAAATGTGGGCCTTTTGCGATCTCCACTGATGGTAGCAATGATAGAGCTGTATCCTGTCGTCGTGTCATTTTTCAACAAAGAATCAAAGATGATTGAAAATCGTTTGCAATCCATGGAAAATTTGGAAGGTGACTCGACTGGTGCTAACATTGGTAATTTGCTTCTGCGTCTTCTGGAAAGACATGCCATTCCAATGGCAAACTGTATAGCTTTTAGTGCAGACAATGCCCCTGTTATGATAGCGAGGAAAAATGGTGTTGCTGCGAAATTAAAAGAGCAGTGTAAAAACATTATTGTTGTCGGATGCCCATGCCATTTAATTCATCTGGCTGCTGAGAAAGGTGCTGATTCCCTTCCTGTGAAAATTGATGAGATAATGATTGATATTTATTGTTATTTAAACAAAAGCTGCAAGAGGAAAGATCATCTGAAGTTATATCAAGCTCTTTACCAAACTGATGTTAGGAAAATACTGAATCATGTGTGCAAGCGTTGGTTGTCCTTGGGTAATTGCTTAGAAAGACTGATTTCACAGTGGAAGCCACTGCTGAGTTTTTTTAAGGATGAGGTGAACCAATCCACTGGCACAAAAACCTCTCTCCAAGTATTTCCAAATTCCCAAAGTAAAGGCACATGATGATAAGCCTTCAGAAGTGGAATTTGGTGTTAGTGTGAACAACAGAGTACAAGATCAAGCACGTGTTATCATTGGCAAAAGGAAGTTGGAGAGCAGTTCTTCTTCTCCGTCTGTAAGGAAAAAAGTGACGGAACCAAGTCAATCTGTTGGTATTTCAAGACAGGAGAGACTATTTCTTTTTCTGTCATCTAAGTTAAATGAGGCATTTTGCTTGTTTCTGGCATTTACCATCCCTACATTTGAAAAATATAACAAAGTTCTTCAATCGCAAGCACCTCACATCCATGTCCTAAGATCCATACTGATTGATTTGCTGACGGAAATTCTCTGTTGGTCTGTTAAGCCAGTGGCCATCAAGAAATATTGCACAATTTTAGAAGTGGTCTATCACACATGAGAGAATCAGAAAGCTGATGATGATTTGGTAATTGGTTCAACAACATCTAGTTGTGTAGAAAATCTGGCTTCTGAGGAGAAGAAGGTCTTTTATTTGCACGTCAGGAACTACTTCACTGCAGCCTCTGATTATATTATTCATAAATTTAATTTGGACAGTGAGTTTTCTGTTAATGCTCAAGTGGCACAGATAAGGTCTTTGTCTACTGCTTCCTTTAGTGCCGTGAAGTATTATATCTCTAAGTTTCCAATTATGTTGCCAAAAAAAGATGATGAAGATGAGCACCAAGCAATGGATGCATTACAATGCCAGTTTTGTGCTCTCCAAATTGAGGATTTGCCATCTTCTATTGTGGAAGGAAAAAAAGCAGATTGTTCTTGGTCTGCTATAGGGGATATACGAGGTGGAGATGGGTGTCTGAAATATGACAGACTAGCTAGAGTAATGCTGTCAATATTAACAATCCCACACAGCAATGTTGAATGTGAAAGATTGTTTAGTCAGGTGAAGAAGACAAGGACACAATTCCGATCATCTCTGAATGACGAAAACCTCAACAAACGGTTAGTGGTTAAATCAATCCTAAGTGGAAATTGCTACGAGCAGCAGTATGACGGGGCATTTTTGAAGAGAGCAAAGTCGGCTACAAGGCCTGCATTAAATCAGTAAGCAGTCTCAAGATTACCATCCACATGTATATACATCACCTATTCATAATTAGGTAAGTTGTCCATGGTAGCCTAATTAACTTTAGTTTGACAAAACTTGAATATGTGGTAGCGAATGCGAAGTGTATTCCATCAGAATGATTGTATGCATTTTCTTTAAGCACACAATTGTGATCTCTTACGTTTAAATATTTGCCATACATACTACTCGATGATTGAGGATTGTTTACATTTTTGTGAATTTTATGCTGAATTCATACTTTGCCAATAAAGACATGCAGGTCTTTTTTGTACCCTCTTTTGCCCACGCCACTGTATACTGCGCGTGATGAAATCTATAATTTTAAAAAATCTTCCTATTTTTGACTTCCGAAGGTTGGCAGGTATGTATGTTTGTATATATATATATATATATATGTGTTTGCCAAAATACCTGACATAGGCGATCCCATTGCTAACCCCCTTTTGTTGTGAAAATATCTTGTTATTAAATTAAAATTAAATTAAAACAAACTGTAGTATTTCCATGAATTCTTTTATTTCAACTACTGATAATTTGCTGAAATTTCTTAAGTTATTTTCTATGATCTTCATGGTGGCTGGCACAGGGATGTTGGTATACATGTCTTTTATATCGACGGTATGCATTGTGTAGGATTCTTTTAAGGCTAAATGCTTCGTGGATTCACAAAAATGGACTGAATTTCTGAAACTGCTGTCACATTTGAATCTGTAATGAATTTTGAGGAATCGTTGTTTGAATTGAGTCTCTTTGTAAACCGGGACTACTCCTATAATTGACTAGTGGTCTATTCGGAACATTGGTTTTATGAGTTTGGGAGAGCTCTGACCTTGGGTATGTTTGGGTTCATGCATACTAGCTTGCTTGACAGTCATTTAGGATGAAATTGGTGTGTTTTAATAGTTGTTTCCATTTCCTTTGTGTTCATGGAGTAGGATCTTTTGTTAAAATAGCAAAATTGGGGCTATTTAGAAAAGCTTCTGTTTTTACAATGTTATTTAAAAGTGTTCTTTAACATGTGCTTGTTAAGTTTTAATGTCACCTATGATGAAATGTTAATATGTTGTTGATATTACATGAATATGTTGACGTGATAGGGCTGAAGAAGGGCTATTTATGGCTCGAAACATGTGCCCTAATTTGTAAAACTTTTCAATTACATACTATTGATTGATGAAAAATGAAAATCCACAGCCTGCTTCCAGTCTCCGACCGGGTCAGGAATGGAATGAATGAAGCCCCCATCTAGCGGCGAGGATATGAATTGTGCCGGCTGCCGAGGCCTGACGCACTCCTCTGGGGCAATGATTAAATGAATGACAGATGAAATGAAATAACAGAGGAGAGTGTTGCTGGAATGAAATTTTGACAGGGAAAACCGGAGTACCCGGAGAAAAACCTGTCTGCCTCCGTTCTGTCCAGCACAGATCCCACATGGAGTGAGCGGGATTTGAACCACGGACCCAGCGGTGAGAGGCCGGCGTGCTGCCGCCTAAGCCACGGAGGCAATACATACTATTGATTGATGGAGTTTCTTAATATTTTCATGTCATTGGGAATCAATCAATATTATGGTGATTGGTGGTGCAGACTTGACCTTCTACAGTGCTAATGCTAGCTGGCCGGTTAGCGTGCACGATTCCAGGGTCCTAAGAAACACTGACGTCTGTAGACGTTTTGACTCAGGTTGGAGACCATTCCCAGGAGCAGTTATATTAGGTGACTGTGCCTATGGACTAAGAGTGGTTAATATCCACTCTTAATAGAAATCCTAACGATGCTGTTGAACAACGATCTAATCGGGCACATAAATCGACACTACGTATTGTTGAGAACACTATCGGAATTGCTTAAACCACTTAAGATTATGTCCAACAAAAGCTGGAAAGATGGTCTTGGCGTGTATTTCGTTGCATAATATTGCATGTAAGGTTGGAAGAGAAAATGAAGGAGAATTACTTACCTTAATGGATGAAAATGGAAGACCCCAATCCTGGAAATGACGAGGCACCCGATCTCGATGCCGTTGCTAAACTCAATTCATTATTGAGATATTTCGCTTACTGAACTGAACTATAATATCTGTTTCTACATTAATAACATTTATTTTTATTTATTAGGCTATATTACTAGTGATTTACGTACAATAAATGTGTTACTAGGTAATTCACGTTCAAATGAATGAATTGGTAACCAATAAGCAATCTTCTGTAGTTTGTAGCATCTCCTGAGAAGCAGAAGCTGCAATGTCACTCGTAAATTCTGAAGGTGGTATGCATAATTCTCTTCCCAATGGGCAGATGACCTTTTAGTTCTGCCCCTTAAAACAATAACTATAACTCTCTTTCCAACTTCAGAGTTTGCAATTTTCTGTGGTATATTTCCACACGGGGAAGTTCTTGTCTCAGTTTTGTAGTCTCGTCAGTGGAAGCAGTGGAAGGACGTTGAGAATTTGACAGCTTTTTTTTCATTCTCCTCCGTGTGTTTTCGCCTCTGGGAAGGTCAGCAGGAGTCGATATTGGCACTACGGTCGCTTGTTCTTCCATGTAGCTTTCTGGAAGATTTAAGCCGTCTAATATGGCCGAATCTTTCTGCAGGATGTCAGTGATAGCAACATCCACCTCATCCAACTGCTTATTCTTCCCTCCTTCACTCCTGGTCTTCTTGCCATTAGCTCTCTTTGCCTAAAAGCAAGAATGTAATGCTTGAGACATGATATGTAGTTGAAATCATTAAATATATTCTTCAATCACTACTACCTCACAATTTCATGTAACATGCTGTATCGACATGTGAAGTAATGAAAATTGATTTAAGGTAAGAAGAACGTTACGGTCCTACCTTGTCACTAATGTTCGTTACTGTAGCTCTTAAGTGTTGAGAGTTAGTTATTTTTATATTTTATAATTTCAAGATGGTGGCTGCGCACGATATTTTAGCCCATTTTGTCATAATGTTGATAGTAGATGGTCTTTATTTAAAACTATCAGAATGCCAAGTACTGTGAACATTGCAGCTGTAAGTGATTGTGAATATTGATTCTTTGGATCATAAGTTATATACCTAGGTATTATGAAACTTGCAATTTGCATGGCCGCCATCTTGAAATTGTTTGTCTGATGACCTTGTAGTTTGTTCGCAAGACACTTCTCACATGAAGGTATGTTTTTTCTCAGTTGGTAGAGATGCACTAATTAGAAATGGATGTAATAAAACCAATTTAAGAGATGCAGCTCAACCGGACCTGTTGAAGAAATGCCTGCATGTGAAAGCGCAGAATCCCAATGAGGCATTCAACCATGTCCTGTGGGCTAGAATTCCTAAGACTGTGATTGTTGGGGCTGATACACTTAAGGAAGGGCTAAATGATGCTGTCATATCATTTAATGATGGAAATATAGGGAGGGCTAGAGTGTTGCAAGAGCGGGAATGTTCTAGATTTATCACTGAGGTAAGGCAAATCAGTTAACTCCATTTTTCTCAGGACTGCATTTTTTTTACTTAGGGTACACATTTCTCAGAAACTAGGAACCGAAATGTATGAAACTTTCCTTGTGTAGAACAATAGAAGTACCTTTGGAATTTGGCATAAATGAAATAGGAGATTTTTAACGCATATTATTTTCAAAATATTTTGGTCAAAAAAAGTTACATGTTCAAAAATATCATAAAATGCAATCCACTCCGAAATTTCCAAAATGCAAAGGTATTACTGTAGATAAAGCATTATTAAATAACCCCTGAAAGTTTCAGGTGTCTAGAATGAAAAATACTTTATGTAACCTGCACCAGAAATCTTCCAATTTAACATGGGCAGTATAGGCACATCCTTCTTACCTTAAGCGACGCTGGTATATTCTCAATTAAAGGATTTAATGGAAACTTAAATATCTACTTACCAGTGCACGCCATTTCCATTATACAAAAAGATTGTCCCTCGCGTACGTCCAAATTTTTCTGATCCAGCTAACTGCAAAGACTGAGCTTTCTTAAGAACTTCAGTCCATGCATATCGCTCGTCATTGTGAGATAGGTTACTTTTAAAGTTGCCAAAAGGGATGTCCCGTTTCTCCTTGACAATTTCTAGCACAGCCAGCTTATTATAATTATCTTTCTTTCCCATGATAAAAACTTTAAAACGATTCGTACCACAATTATATCTTCAAGTTCACCACGAAAAATAAAGTGTTAAATCATGTAGTATTATACAGTTGGTTTATGGAATAAACTTGATCGGATCATTCCTATGCAAAGACTGTTCACTTTGCAAAGAAATTGAAAAGTAATACATAGATCATGATGGAACAGAAAGACTTTGCACTTTGCAAGAATTGAAAAGTGAAACGTGAAAAGTTGCTAAGTTCATTCATGGAACAGGTCCCTGGTGGATCAGCAGTTGGATATTTGGATGGTTCTATCCATTGGTGCTCAGTTCTTTCTTTCCCCTTGACTAAATGGGAGTTGCCCAGAAATGCAGCAAATTTTTGCTATTGAGATATTGCGCCTCCGGGTTGGGTGGTAGGAGATCATGAAATTGATAATTACTTACAAGCTTACCCTCGAGAAGAATAAAGCAAAGTCGATGAAAACAACAGGACATCGGGAAGGCAGCCTCCAACCTGTAATTCACCACCCCATACTCACCCTTCCCAGCGGACTTCTCCCCACGTGGACAGACGAGCTGGGTCTCTGCTACCTCTTTGTCAGAGGTCCATTATGTGATATTGCTGGGATGCCAATCCTGAAAAAGAAGTTATATCCCCAGGAAGGAAAGCAGGGACCAGGAGGATACTCAAAAAATCTGCAACTGATACCCTCTGTGCCCTGATTAAACTGGCCAAAGAATAGTAACACGGGCGGATTTAAAATAATAATGTTTTTTTTTTTAACTGACCCTAACGTTTGCTTTACATAAATAGAAATATGATAATAAGGTGTGCTTCTACTTAAGAAATCAAAACGAAAATAAGAGAATGTGGGCCTGTACCTAATTTACCTACGATCTCGCTAGGCAAACACCAGAGCTGATGGCAAAATCAAACTAACATGGACTAGTACAAGAAAAATCTTATTAAAGGAAGCATAGCCCTGTCAGGAACCAACATTATTCCAAAACCAAAATAAAACAAAAGGTTAAAATAACGAGAAAAATAAAATCACTACCCAACAAAAGGTTAAAATAACGAGAAAAATAAAATCACTACCTATGTGAGGACACCAATAATAGAAATTAAATGGCGTGACAAATCGATCACTAATCCAAGAAACATTTTACGTTACTTAGGACAAAGGAAGTCAGCACTACCTTCTTTACGGAATAATATGTAAATAATAATTCATCAACACAAATGTAAATATTTCCACCAAATGTTTAAATAACACGGCCTCCACAAATATACTGACGTCCTTACCAATAATCACATCACAAAAACAATTGAAGGCAGGAAAACAAATGAAATGCTACTGGGTGTCCTTCAACGAACGAACACTATCGCTTCTAAAAATGCTATTTCTAACAACAATAATTTTTAAGCAAAGCCTAGCGAGACGAAGAAGCGTTTCCAACACTAAAGAAATAATTGAATTTTTAAGCTCGGATCAGTGAAATAAAATAAATTGTTTAACTAATAACGAAAATAAATTTATATAATTATATATATATGGATTTAAAGAACAAACAAAAAGTACGAGAAGGAAAATTAACAACGAAAAATATAGGCATATAGCCTTGCAAAATAAAACATTTACATATTGAGCACCACCATTAAGTTTTAAAAGGCATGACACTCACTAGTCAAACACAAAGCATATAATTTAAAAAAAGGAAATCATTGCAAGAAAATACAAGAATAAAACAATTGGATGTACCTTATTTTAAATAATCCAGGGACACTAGAAGATAAACAGATTTATCCTCTAGGAGTTATAAAATAGTAAAAACAACATACTTGCTTCTCCTAGGTCTTGTCGGATACCACGACATGCTGAATACCTTTCCATCATCACTTGCATACCAACTCCAGTCGTATATCCTTCCGAACGACCTCACTTGACTGTTTTCTCCTATTTCCATGCTTCTTATATGCAAATATCAGATTTCTTCTTCAACCCAGCCCTCTCCGATGGGGCAACAAGTCCCATCAGAGAGGCGTTTCAAACACGACTTTCTTAGCCAAGGACTCTTCTAGCCAATATGGCTGACAGACAACTCACGAACGAATTGTGCAGCCGGCACCAAATTTTAAAAATGTCCAATTAGGAACCTTGCCGCCATTAGTAACAATTCGCAATTGAAGTGGTGCACACTACACCACGACACACAGTTATGCGGTCAATAAGGTTTCTTTCAACTGTTAGTTGTATGTCATATTTTATTTTTCAATTCCAAAGCACTCCACACACACAGCTCTGCATGCTACTGCCATCTGTCGGACACAAGAGGAAGCCGAGCGGCCAGTCTCACAAGAGTGCGCCAGTTTCAAATATACAAGTTCAGAAAATGACTGTCACATATTAAATTCTTCTTCTTCTTCTTCTTCTTCTTTAACCTTCGGGCGGGCGCGCCTTTTGCACTCACACCAGTTGGCGCGCTCCGGCATTTTGGCCGCTCTCATTCACGTTCAGTTCTCAAAGCCAGAAGTGTTTGTTGACATGAAATTCACTGGGATTTCAATTGTTACACTAAAGACACATTAAGTGAGCAAATGTTTTTTATTTTTCAACGACTTTTATCACATCTGCAAACTGAAAAGGAACAACGCAACACACATCTCAATGAAAATAGTACTGTAAAAGAAAAATATTCCAAATATAGGCCTATCACTTGTGTTCAGATTTTATCAAATCAAGGTTACAATGTTACCACACTTCCATTTGGAATTAGACGTCTTCATCTTCATCCTCTACTTCAGGCTGTGCACATGAGTTGCATGTGATTTCTTGGACTGAATGTTTTTTACATACATATTTCGCACATTTCTTGCAGGACATCCGAGTCCGATTGTTCTTAGATCTACCACAATAAAAACAAATTTGCCTTTTTGTGGAAGGTGTTACTTCAACCTGATCAGGTTCTTCCTTATACCTTTCTAGAAAACAACGTAGTTCTCGAGGAAGAGTAGTTATTGGGGCCCGGTATTTTAGATTTTCTTCCATGAGGGCAAAACTTAAGTTGGATACATAAGTTCTTCTCCTCAAATCCGAGCCTTGAAGATCTTGAAGGAATTAATCCCAGCCACATCAAGAAGACGGTAAAATACCACCATTGGCCACCTTCGAGTTGTTCTGGAAGTGGAGCACCTTGAACACATGAGGTCCACTGTGTCCACCCCTCCTTTGGTGCCATTATAGTCCATAATTTGGTGTGGTTTGCCTGTCTCTTCATCAGTTTTGTTGTCGTCGTGCATCGTAGACAAGACGAGCACTGCCTTCTTTCTCTTTGTCACCATAGAGATCAAAGTCATATCAGGTTGACCACCAAACTTGTAACTTCCGGGTACTGATGAAGAATTGCGCTCCACAAACTCTGGGGGAATCTCCTTTTTGTTACTTTTCAGGGTGCCCAAAAAGGTCAATCCGTCCTTCAGCAAATCCTCGGCTAGAGGATAGCTGCTAAAGTAATTATCTGTAGTGACATTACGATTTGTTTTCTTGATGGGATCTGTCAGTCTGACAACAATATCATGAGGCTTGTTGGTGGTAGCATAAGGGCCAGTTTCTTGCTTTCCACAATAAATTTCAATATTGTACGTATAGAATGTTCGAGCATCACATAAGGCATACATTTTGATGCCGTATTTGGCTGTTTTTTTAGCCATGTACTGCACAAATCGACAACGGCCCCGGAAAGCAACCAGCATTTCATCGACGGTCAGGAATTCACCAGGAGAATATGACTGTTGAGAATTGTGGACGAATTTATTCATAATGTCTCGAATGGGAGCTAGTCTGTCACTGTTCATCCGCTCCGTTCGTGTATTCACATCATCGAATCGTATACATCTCAATAAAAATCGGAATCGCCTTTCGCTGAAATTAGCGCGCAAAATTGTATACCCATTCCCGTTTGTCGCAAATGGTTCAGCTAGATTCGTACGATCTCCCTTTTGACCGCCATAAATAATAATGCCCCCAAAAAAGCACGAATTTCTTTTATATCAGTCAACCTGAAATCCCTCTCTCGATTTCCAGTTTCCTTTTTCTGAATGTATATATTGGTGTTCTTAACAATACTATCAATAATGTCAGGGGACATTATTAGTGAAAAACATTCGATTTCAGTCATACAATGACGGGCAGTTACCTTAGGGCCTGGAAAAGTTTTGATAATGTTTCTTCCCCTTGTTTTTACAAGATTTGCGACAGGTTGATTTGCCCACAATGTTTCTCCATCTTTACCGATAAAAAATCGAAGACTCTCGCTATTTTCAGCGTCTTCTTCACCTTCACTTTCAATTTCCACTTCAGACTCACTGACGTGGTCGTCCACATGTATTTCTTCAGTCTCGAAATCTGGATCATTCTCATCGTCTTCCGTCAGATCTTCTAGCTGGTCCATTCGTTCGTCTTCCTCCAACTCTTGAAGAATTGTAGAAATATCTTCAGCTCTGAGGTAAGGTTCCCTGAAACCCAAAAGTGAAGATTGAGTAAATCGTAGGTATTCATAAAATCCTACAGAGTAAATACGAGGGAACGAGGGAAAGGGAGGACAGTGAAATAGATGTGTAAAGCATAAATATTTGAAAAATATATCACCCTGAAATATATGATATTTGAGCAATTCATCATATAATATTATAAATCAAGTAAAAAGTAAATAAATAAATACTTACATTGTGTGTGGTGGACGGTAAACGTTCAGCACTGTTAGGCGCGCGGCGGCAATGTGGCCGGTCGAACGTCCTACCGTGACACAGGCAACTTCCGTAATGAATTGCGCAATCCCTCTACAAGTCTGAGGTGGTGTTGTCCTGCCATCTGACGTCTTAGATAGTAGTTAGAGAATACATAGGGGCGTGGTTGTCCCTCACGGGAGTATAGCAAAGTAGCGCGTCTTTTTTTAAAAACCCGGCCAATTTGCCGCGTGCGCGCCCGCCCGAAGGTTAAGGGATGAGCCTATACATGGCTCAGATATAATTGGCCGGGACATGCAAGAAATTGTGTGTGGGGTCCCATCAATCCAATTGTTTTGCAGTGTTTGATTGTTTGAACCTCTTTGATCCTTAGATCTGACATTCTCCCCTTCCTGACAATGTATTACCGTATTTTCTCAAATCTAATGTGCCACCGAATCTAATGTACATCCCAACCCTTCAAATAAAAATCAGATTTGTTGGCAAATGTAATGACTATTGAGCATCGGCAAAAGGTACATCTGGTACTTCAATGAACTAGATGTTACGACGTCGCTTGTATGATAATGAAATGTGATTCGCTAATAAATGCATTATTACTGTGTTAATAGATCCGTATATTTCGAATGATATTTCAGTTGAAATATCAGGACAAGGAACTAATTTCCAGCACTGATCTTGTCGTAAAACTCGTAGTCATTTCAACGAAATAATTTCAAACTCCATCGCCACTTATTAATGTACGATACGCATAAAGAATGACACCGCATTCAATGTATTTCAACAAAATATGTGTTAACATGATCGCTGCATATTAATGAACACACAAAATATATGCTGGCAGTCAAAGTCGCAAGATAGTAATCGGACAGAGGTTGATCTCGGGCGCCTGGATAACATCGAGAATTTGTGAAGCAAAGCCGTTTGATTTGTATAGTAAATTTTTACGGAGATCTACATTTAATGCAATCTATATATATATATAAAGCTCAATGTTTGTCTGTCTGTCTGTCTGTCCATCTGTCTGTCTGTTATGTATACAAATCCACACCGTTTCACCGATCTGAACCAAAATTTGTATACTTACCCTTCGGAACCCTGCGGGTAACCCTGTCCACTTGAAATTTCCGACAGACCACCCCATTCCCTGCATTTAGGCCCTTTGGCCCAAATCTACACCGTTTCACCGATCTCAACCAAAATTTGTATACTTACCCTATGTAACCCTGTGAATAACACTATCCACTTAAAATTTCGGACAGACCACCCCATTTCCTGCATTTAGGCCCTTTGGCGAACATCTACACCGTTTCACCGATCCGAACCAAAATTTGTATACTTACCCTTTGCAACCCTGCGGGTAACCCTGTCCACTTGAAATTTCGGACAGACCACCCCATTCTCTGCATTTAGGCCCTTTGACCCAAATCTACACCGTTTCACCGATCAGAACCAAAATTTGTATACTTACCCTTTGGTACCCTGCGAGTAACACTGTCTGCTTGAAATTGCGGACAGACCACTCCATTCCCTGCATTTAGGCCCTTTGGCCCAAATCTACACCGTTTCACAGATCTCATCCAAAATTTGGTATTTACCGTCTGGTAGCCTGCGAGTAACACTGTTTGCTTGAAATTGCGGACAGACCACTCCATTCCCTGCATTTAGGCCCCTTGGCTTAAATCTACACCGTTTCACCGATCTGAACCAAAATGTGTATACTTACCCTTTGTAACTCTGTGAATGTCACTGTCCACCTAAAATTTCGGAGAGACCACCCCATTTCCTGCATTTAGGCCCTTTGGCAAAAATCTATATCGTTTCACCGATTCGGACCAAAATTTGTATACTTACCCTTTCAAACCCTGCGGGTAACCCTGTACACTTGAAATTGCGGACAGATCACCCCATTCCCTGCATTTAGGCCCTTTGGCACAAATCTACACCGTTTCACCGTTCAGAACCAAAATTTGTATACTTACCCTTTGGTACCCTGCGAGTAACATTGTCTGCTTGAAATTGCGGACAGACCACTCCATTCCCGGAAAGAGGACAGGGTCCGTCCCAAAGGCAATGGAAAAAAAGGGTTAAAACCGGACCCGCTCAGGAAACCCTCAGGGTTGCCATCTCCCGAACTCACCAGCCATGAGCCCTTGGGGATGTAGCACTATCCAGGGTGCACCAGGAGTGGTGGGGCTACACACACCCTGCCTCCTTGAGGGTCTTGAGCAGAAGACATGAGATATTAAGAAAAGAAAAAGAAGGCTGACACCTCGAAGAATGAGGCTATCAGGAATGATTAGACAAGGGCCAATTAAGGCGGGAAAGTGAAAGAGTCGCTAGGCCTCGGATACCCTGATACCATCGGGGTCGGAAGAGAACAAGAGTTTGACCAAGGGAGGCTGACAGGAAAGAGAACTGAAAGGAGCCTGGCACCAGTAAGTAGAAGCAATGCCGGACTCAGTTGGGGTCCCGTGGTCGCAAACTCACGTCCCACAAGTTGAGAAACCCTGGTGGGTGGTGGGGGGGAGGAGGGGGCCAGGTGTGAGAATAGCTTGCTGATTCATCGCGAGTTGACATGAGAGAAATGTCCAGACCCCGCCGTGTTACCTGGTATTGCTGACTATGCTGATGTTCATACAGGGTCTTGGCTCAAACCACTGTAGTGTTACGAAAGAATGAGTGATTCACCGGTCAATGTGAATAGGACCGGGAACTCCCCCGAACGTCTTGTCATCATATATCGTCATCATCTGCGATTCGTGCAGCTTGGACCCGATAAGCTCTTTCACTACACGCATCGAGTATAGGCCTAAGCCAGAAAATAACGTTCAGACTTTGGAAGACATCGAAGGTAGAAATCTAAATTGCCTATATCAGATTTAAAAATACACCATGTTCGTTTAGTAGTCATTTTTCATTACCTTATTATTATCATCATAAGGGCAAATGACCTAGATGTTACGCCCATTATACCACTAATCACCACACTCAATAAGTCTTCATCGCCTGTGAATTTTGAAATATTTCTTTCTATCACGGTAGTTTGTAAGTTTGTCGTGTCAATTCAACAGTAGTTTTCATTATCATCCTCATCAAAAGGGAAAATGGCCTAAATGTTACGTCCATTATACTACTAAGTAACACCACAGTCTTCATGGCCTGTGATTTTAAAATGTGTATTTCCATTAGTTTGTAAGTTTGATATACCCGTTCAGTAGTAGTCGTCTTCATTACCATCCTCATCAAAAGGGCAAATGACCTAGATGTTACGTCCATTATACTACTAAACAACACCAGAGTCTACCTAGCCTGTGATTTAAAAAATATGTATTTGCATTAATTTGTAAGGTTGATATACCCGTTCAGTAGTAGTCGTCTTCATTATCATCCTCATCAAAAGGGCAAATGACCTAGATGTTACGTCCATTATACAGTACTACTAAGCAACACCACAGTCTTCATTGCCTGTGATTTATAAAATTTGTATTTCCATTAGTTTGTAAGTTTAATATACCCGTTCAGTAGTAGTAGTCTTCATTGTCATCCTCATCAAAAGGGAAAATGACCTAGATGTTACGCCCATTATACTACTAGGCAACACCACAGTCTTACTCGCCGGTAATTTAAAAATATGATTTCTATTAGAGTGTAAGTTTATTATACCCGTTCAATAGCAGTCGTCGTCAGTATCATCTTCATCAATGACGTTGAGTGTTAAGGAGACTGAAATATTATCATCATTCCACCGGGCGAAGCCGGGTACTACTGCTAGTAGCTTATATTATTGCTGTACATTGATATATCCAGAGGATATTTGACAGTTATAGGGGTATATGCACCGATTGAAGGATACTCGAAAGAAAGTGATATTTTGTATAATGATCTACAGAAGATAATCAATATTACTAATACACAAGATATGATAATGTTAATGGTAGACTTTAATGGCAGAGTTGGTAATGAGAAAATTCAGAATAACATTGGAATTCATGGAGAGGTAACCCGCAATAATAATGGAACAAAATTAATAGATTTCACTATCTTCAATCAGTTTCGGATTATGAACACACTGTTTCCACACAAGGACAGTCATAAATATACGTGGTCCGCAAGAAATCAGAAATCAATTATTGATTATATCATTTGTAATGGAAAATTGGCAGATTTAGTTTTGGATACAAGAGTTTATCGAGGACCTGAATTGGAAACAGACCACCATTTATTAGTTGCTCCTATTCGTTTAAAACCACGGTGGTTCAAGAAAAAGAAACAAAGACCACAGGAAAACGAAACGTTATATAAGGTTAACCTTTCAAATGATCCCAGTATAAAATGGCTATACCAAAACAGGCTTGATAATCACATTCAGATGATTCCACTTTCTGACGATGTGGAAGACGAGTGGTCCAATTTGAGTTCAGCTCTAAAACAGTCAGCATTTGAAAGTCTGGGAGAAAAAAGAAGATGGCAAAAGAAAAAGGGTTTAAGAATTTGGGATGAAGAAATTGCAAAAGTAATCTCCGAAAAAAGAAATTCATATAAAAAGTTTCTGTCTACTGGTAAATTAGAAGATAAAATTGAATACCATCATAATCGAGCAACAGCAAAAAGAGAAGTTCGAAAGAAACACAGGGGAAGTTGGGAAAACTTTGTCTCGTACCTGGAGACTGACATAACAAGACCACAACCACAAACCTATAAAATTTTTAAAAAACTAAATAGGGAAGTAAAAGAAGATGTAAAAATTAATGTAATATCTCACAAACAATGGCTTGAGTATTTTCAGAGCCTTTGGTTGAGTCCAAATATTGAACAACTTGTTTTACAAGCATCTAACAACAAGTCTTCGGAAAATATTACACTCGACGAATTAGAACAGGTCTTGAGGAAACTACGAAATGGGAAAACACCTGGAGAAGATTCAATAAATGCAGAAATGTTGAAATATTCAGGCGATGCCTTCAAGAAAAGATTTCTCAGATTATTGAATTTAATCTGGACGGGTAACAGGCCTCCAGAAGATTGGCAAAAGGCAATAGTAGTTCCTCTTCATAAGAAGGGAAATATTAAAGATTTGGGAAATTATAGAGGAATAAGTATACTTAACTCTGGATACAAAATTTTTGCAAATATTGTTAAAGAAAAATTACTGAAACATTACTCTGAGGTGATAGGGAATGAACAACATGGGTTTAGAAAAGGTCGCACATGTGCAGATGCCTACTTCACCTTAAAAAAGTCCTCTCGGCACGCCGGAAGGCGGAGGTAGATTTCACCGGACAAACTTGGGGATAGGCGAAAACAGGCAGAATATGCAGATTTTCGTAGAAGGATCAGACCTCATTTATTGCGAGAAGGTATTTTATAATTGGAGCTTAATTAACTTTGTTTTTCGTCATTTTATGCTTATTTTAAACATTTTATTGTCTTATGGGAACGGTAACCTTCTTGTCATTTGGGGTCCATTTTTATACTTGTGGTCACACTATCCTTATGCGAGGTTTCGACACTGATGTGTAACTACTTAACGGTCTGTTACTTCTTCAAATGGGGTTGTTTGTTCTCTGCCCATTTGATAGTTGTAAAGTCAATACGGAACTCAAAATGGAAAATTTTCCAAATAATCTGTTACTTCTTCACGCAAATTATATCTCCCGCAGAGATTTTGGTTGGTTCCTCAGTTTAGGGGCTGCGACAACGCGGTCATGTAACCCCGTGTACTTTGGGATGGCTGTATTAGTCTGTAATTCAGGTAAGGACTGCAGACGGTCAATTTCAAGCAGTAGTTCCTAATGTTGCTACCAGGTACTACCGTCAACGACACCTAGCTGTGAACTTGGCTACTAGATGCCACCGCAACCAGCAACTCGCAACGAACGTTGGAACTTCCCCTCCAAAGGAAAGCATACTGAGGAATTTTTAGCGCTCTTAGAAAATCCGACGACTTCGGCCGGCTTTGAACTCGCGACCTTGGGCATAGACATTCACCATGCTACCAGTTACGTCACCGAAGCTGCTTCACACTTAGATGGAAATCTGAATCTGATCTCGTGCAAGTGCGTTATCTTGGCAACGTCTGATGGCTCATCCCTCATCAATTTAGTAGTGTTGCCATGGCAACCACTGATAGGTCTTGGCATTTTCTTATAATTTCGAAATTATTTTTCTCATCCCTTGGCATAATGGTGGGTCATATCAAAAATTCTTTCAGACAAAAGTTTTAGGTAATTATTAGGGGAATATTGTCCATTTTGTACGGTTTTGATATTGTGCCTATTAAGAGATATATGATTAATGTTTCCCGAAAAACCCACTTTTTCCCACCCCTTTGGTCAATGGTTGGTGCTATAAAAAAACTCTTCAAACATAAATTTTTGGGCTTTATCCGACACATAGTATGAACGTTGAACGGATTCGATATTTCACATATTAAGAGAGTTATAGCAATATTTCACTTTTTCGAAAAAAGCGCCCCATTTTCACCCCCTTCGACCGATTTAGCCCAGTAACGAACTCGACCGAGATTTTATAGGTATACATATTCGGTAAAAAATTGGTGATTGGTGCAAAATTACGGTAGTGTCCACAATAAACTGAGATATCTGAGGTATCTATCTGATACACGGTGTGAATTGTAATGGCTGTATTAGTCTTAATTCAGATAAGGACTGCAGACGGTCAATTTCAAGCAGTAGTTCCTAATGTTGCTACCAGGTACTACCGTCAACGACACCTAGCTGTGAACTTGGCTACTAGATGCCACCCCAACCAGCAACTCGCAACGAACATTGGAACTTCCCCTCCAAAGGAAAGCATACTGAGGGATTCTAGCGCTCTTAGAAAATCCGACGACTTCGGCCGGCTTTGTAACCGCGACATTGGGCATAGAAGTTCAGCATGCTACCAGTTACGTCACCGAAGCCGCTTCCCACTTTGTCAGGCGGCTTCGGTGGCGTAGTCGGTAGCATGCTGAGCTTCTATGCCCAAGATAACTGGTACAAACCCGGCCGAAGCCGTCGGATTTTTTAAGAGCATTAAAAATCCCTCAGTATGCCTTCCTTCGGAGGGGAAGTAAAGCCGGCGGTCCCATGTCATAGATTTATGGCATGTTAAAGATCCTTCCACTAATTGCACCTGTGTGAAGCTAAATTGGATAGGTTAAGAATGTATACAACGCTCTTAGGTTTCTATGTTCGTTGCCAAGAGCCGACTGCGGCGGCGTCTAGTAGCTAAGTTCTGAACTTGGCCTCGTAGTCGTTGACAGTGGCGCTTGGCGGCAAAAGTAGCAACTATCTGAAAAATTGTTAGTTGCAGTACTTAAATTAACCAACAGATAACACACACTAATACAGTCATCACAATTAACACCGGTTATCAGACAGATTCTACACACACCCAATGTACACGGGGCTACATGATCACGTTGTCGCAGCCCCTAAACTTAAGAACTAACCAACCAACCACTTAGTCAGATGGAAATACTGAATCTGATCTCGTGCAAGTGCGTTGTCATGGCAACGTCTGATGGCTCATGCCTCATCAATTTAGTAGTGTTGCCATGGCAACCACTGATAGCTCTTGGCATTTTCTTATAATTCCGAAATCATTTTTCTCGTCCCTTGGCGTAATGGTGGGTCATATCAAAAATTCTTTCAGACAAAAGTTTTAGGTAATTATTAGGGGAATATTGTCCATTTTGTACGGTTTTGATATTGTGCCTATTAAGAGAGATATGATTAATGTTTCCCGAAAAACCCACTTTTTCCCACCCCTTTGGTCAATGGTTGGTGCTATAAAAAAAATCTTCAAACATAAATTTTTGGGCTTTATCCGACACATAGTATGAACGTTGAACGGATTCGATATTTCACATATTAAGAGAGTTATAGCAATATTTCACTTTTTCGAAAAAAGCCCCCCATTTTCACCCCCTTCGACCGATTTAGCCCAGTAACGAACTCGACCGAGATTTTATAGGTATACATATTTGGTAAAAGATTCAAAGTGATTGGTGCAAAATTACGGCAGTTATCGTGTCCACAAGAAACTGATATACATATATATATAGATATACAGGGTGCTTCAAAAAAATGTATACACACTTTGAACTTCCAGAGAAAATTTATTTACCGTTCTACAAAGTTAAATTTCAGGAAATTAGAAAGCTGAAAGTCCAATGTAAATGAAACATAAATAACAAATGTTAATACTGTTCAAATTGGCGACCTGCAGCATCAATACAATTCTGAGTACGAGTCACCACTGATTCTGTACATCGTATCAAAACGTCCAATGAGATTTCTCTACACACGGCTTGAATCTCATTCCAAAGAATGTCTAGGTTACGTGGTTTACGTTTGTACACCTCATCTTTTACTGTGCCCCATAAGAAGAAATCCAGTGGTGTAAGGTCTGGAGAGCGTGCTGGAAACTCGATTGGCCCCCTGCGTCCTATCCACTGGCCCGGCAAATTTTGATCCAGGTAAGCTCGTACGTCCCTGTGATAGTGCGGCGGGGCACCATCTTGTTGAAAATAAAAATTATCATTACCGTATAATGCACGAATAGCAGGAAATATGGAATCAGCAAGCATTGTTAGGTAAGTTATACCAGTTACAGTGCCTTCAAATCGAAAAGGTCCAATGAGTCCCCTTGAAGACAAACCGCACCAGGCAAATTTACAGCTTTTTCAATTGTAATGTGAGGATTTTCTTCACCCCAGTAAACACAATTGTGCTTATTGACAGTTCCATTAAGTTTGAATTGGGCTTCATCCGACCAAATGATGCTACTTATAAATCCCGGTTCACGTATCACCATCTCCTGAACCCATTCACAAAATTGCAACCATCGATCTGGATCGTCGTCACTTAGCTGTTGCACCAGCCTTGCAATGTAAACACGATACTTGCCTCTCTTCAGAATGCGTAGCACGCTGCTAGCACTTACATCACTTTCACGTGCCCCTTGCCTTGACGATTTGTTAGGAGAGCGTTGAAACAGTTCCAAGACTGTCGTTGATGACTCATCACTTGTAGCTGTTCGAGGTCGACCTGAATGACCTTTATGCGCATCACACACTGTTCCATGAACTCCGAATTTGTCTCATATGCGTGTAATTGTTAATCTTGAAGGTGGTTCTGTATCATACTCCCTTCTCCACTGTCTTTGAACTTCATTTACATTCTCAAACTTCCAGTACCACTTAATAACCTGCTTACGTTCTTCAAAACTCAAACGTACGTCCGCCATGTTGATATTACAAATTCCAACTGAAAATATAACATAGAGGGACGATTATGCTGCCACCTGGCGAAGAAATATAACATTAGCCTTGTAGAGCGGGAAAACTACGATAGTTTAAAGTGTGTATACATTTTTTTGAAGCACCCTGTATATATATATATATACATACATATACATACATAAATTATATATAAACTTTTGAACTGACGGTGGTTTTGGGGTCTGGGGGATGTGAAACGCGAAGATATGTCGAAATTTTCCGGAAGTCGAAACATGGGACCCATTGCAATAGTTAGCTTTCTAATGAAATCTACCTAAAATGTTGATCGAAAAACGCAGGGAGTTCAATTTGGAAACACACATATCATTTGTTGTTTTTAAGAAAGCCTTTGATTTTGTTGACAGAAACAGACTTATTGACACATTGGCCAGGGATTGTGTCCCCCAACAGTTAATTGATAACATTTACAACATGTATAGTGGTACTCTTATTGCAGTAAGGTTAAGTAATCATAAATCCGAGTGGAAGCCAATCAGCAGAGGGGTAAGACAAGGCTGTGGACTCTCTCCATTGCTATTCATAATCTACATGGATGCTATAATAAAGGAATGGAGGTGTGAAAGGCATGGTTCAGTACCTATCAGCAGGCATCTAAGAAATTTAGATGCTATTGCTGATGATGTTGCATTGGTAGCAGCATCTGAAGATGATCTGCAGTGGTCAATATTCAACCTCCAGAAAGTGGCATCAAAATTCAGCATGTGCATTTCTACTGAAAAGACTAAAGTAATGGCCTTTAAAGGTAAGGGCCCTATCCCCAGTAAAATTTGTCTGGATGGTAAAATTTTAGAAAGAGTTAACGAATTCAAGTATTTAGGATATAATTTATCTTTTCAAGAAGAACGAGTCATAACTGCAAAAATAACTAATTATACCAGAACAACAGGAATCATCAATCACGTCATGGAGCCATCTCTTGTCCAAAGGCATACACGCTTGCGTTTGTATAACACATTAGCCAGACCAACCCTGTGCTATGGTAGCGAGGCATGGACAATAAGATCTCAGGACATCTCCAGACTCACAGCACGCGAAATGACCGTTATGCGCCGAACAGCAGGCTATACTAAATGGGATCATAAGAGAAACGAGGATGTGCTGAAGGAACTAAAAGTGAAACCAATAACTACATACATTTGTGAGTACCAAGAGAACTGGAAGCGTCATGTCCAAAGGATGGAACCTGGAAGATTACCAAAGGAGATCCTTCGCTACCAGCCACGGGGAAATAGATTGATAGGACGTCCGATGAAGAGGTGGAGGGAAAGTGCAAGACCGTAACGGGACATTTGGCACAATACTTGGAAGGAAGAAGAAGAAGATTGATATATCACAACTTCATAACAATCGATCTCGTGACATCATTTCACAATGTGAATTCCTAAGAGAAACAAGTTCATTTCTCGGCCAGCAATATTGCACTTAATGCAATATTTTATGATCAATGCATCTGTTTGTAACATTTTCGTGTTATTTCCATTACACATAAATTGAATGTGAGTTCATGTGTCTTGTAAGAAATCTATGTTCAAAGGTCGCCGATAACATCACCAAAAATGGATAAATACACTGTTTGATATCCTGCTTTTTAACCCTTTGGATGCCGACCCCGAATAGGTCATCGTATGCATAGAATGCTAGGCATGATTAAATGGATTGTGCATCACTGCATAAAAAAAAAATTAAAAGCCTCAGTTTAAAAGATATGGAAATACAATTTGGTATGTTAGTTTGATATACTCCAAGGACTATAAACATGTGACTTACATTTGACAAAAACTATTTCATGGAATACTGAACAATTTTTTTTTTTTATAAAAAATAAAAAAGTTATGATTTGAAATGAATTAGCACATTGTACACTAAATCAAAAGTGTATAAGTGATGATAATTAATGTTAACTCATATTTAGGATCATATATACCAATTTATACTGTTATAGTAGGCCTACTGCAATTTACCCGAAATAGGCCTACATGATGGCATGCCTTCTTGCGACAAATGTACTATTTACAACTTCACTAAGTCCTAGATAAATTGCTACTGAACTATTACTACAGTAGAAATAATAATAGACTTAATATATCACGATAAATAACTCAAATGTGTCAGTTAGAGCATAAAATGATCAAAAATAAATCACAACACGCGGACATAAACAAACAAGGTGGCTGCCATATTGGATCGTAGACGTCAAGCGCGCGCAGGCTATACACTCATAATGTACGAGTAAACAAGCAAAAAATAAACTATGTCTGTGCCATCTGATGACATACGAAGGAATTACAAACATTCTACTTTCTTACTACGTGATTTGTAGAGAAATCTAGCACCACACCGCATAACTACCGCACATATACGAGCGTGCCGATCGAATCGGCATCTTGGCATTTTTCTTACGGAACTTAAGTGCCGATGCATCGGCATCTTGGCACTGTAAGGGTTAAAGACTGCTTGTGGGTACTCGAGATATTTCTTTTCACTGTATGGTGATCAGGGATGCTTCCAAATTTGTGCTCGAATCTAGCGCATCATCACTTCTAATGCGCATCCTGATTTTCGAGACACAATTTGCCCGAAAAAGGTGTGCATTACATTTGAGTAAATACAGTATATGAATCTTTGTTTATGACTCTCCCAACGTTAGTCCTTTGCCTGCCATATTTGTTACAAGTTGTTATTTTCTTTTTTGTTAATTATTGTATTGCTTGTGTGAAATGACTCTCTTAAGATTTATCTAATAATTAATATACATTGGCCTCATTCACTGACTTTATTCTTCTTGTAGGCTGCATGGACTGGTGACGGCGCGTCAGATGGACAAGCAGACCATCTCACAACTGGAGCGCCGTCTGCAAGAAGAACGTCGTTTGCGGGGCTCTTGCGAGGCGCAGCTGGCTGCTGAACGCAAGGCCAAGAAGGCAGAGGAGGCAGCAGCTGCTCGAGCGGTCGCCTTGGCTACTGCAGCTGCCAACAAGTAAGTTTTCAACTGCTCAGTTCAAATAATACACATGGAGCTTGGTGCCTCCTTTGTAGATAAGTGTGTCGCTCAGAAAGAGGCTGCACCTACAAGTCATCACCAATTTCTTCCAAATTTAAGGTATAGTCAGGACTTGGCCAGAAATGAAAGTGACAGAAGTGGGAGCTCCAGTTGGCCAAGCCATTAGAAAAATATCATTTTTGTTGCGAATCGTGCGAGTGATCAGAGGGTTGTGGGGTCGAGTTCCTATGTGGAAATCTTTTGTCTTGTTTCTGCTTTTAATTTGTGCGTTACTTACACTGCAAATAAACCTGAATAATGCTTAATATATTGTATTTATTAATATTTCCATAAAAGGCATGAAACAGAAAGTCAAAGGAAAAAAATTGGGATGGCAAATAAATTTCCAGGAAGGGATTGTAATTAAGGCGTACAAGAGAACGCCATTTGTAATATTAGATACATTTATGATTTTAGAGTTGATGATTTTCACGAGCGAGGATAGCTGGTGATGTACATTGGAATGTATTTTGGTGCAGTTTTCTCGGGATGTGATTTCTTTTTCTTTCTCAATGAAATAAGAGCAGTTTTGAAGCTTTTTGATCAAATTCTTTACCAGACTATAAAAATAAACATCGCAGGGTTGCACTAGCGGAGTGCATTTTTGGGAAATTACTTTAATACTGCACGATGTCAATCCTTCTTAATCTTGAAAAATGTTGTTGTATAATTGTGGATTTTTTGGCCTCCACACAAGTCAAGTAACAGTAGAAATTTTTTCTCTGGCATGTAGGGCTTCAACACATCAGTCAAAAGATTTTTGTATAAGTCTGTTGTAAGTTTCCCAGATTTTGATGAAGTAATGACAACATTCCTATATTTTGCCACGTACTCCTCCGGTTTTGAATCCTCGGTCCAAAAACGAGGGGTACTCTCTTGTAGGCATACATAGTCTTGTTGGCAATAATTTTCGTGAAAGGGTTATAGGAATAGCATATAGCGCTGCATACGAGTGGTTACTTTGTTCACATCCTTTCGTTTCAGGGAAACTGCTTCTGCCACTCTATACCCTAGAATTCGGTTATAAGTGGATTGGTACTGGCAACCTTGAAAGAGAACATAAGAATGTAAATATTTTATTACACATAACTTTTAAAAGAGT
Organism: Meconema thalassinum; assembly: GCA_946902985.2. NCBI lineage: Eukaryota > Metazoa > Arthropoda > Insecta > Orthoptera > Tettigoniidae > Meconema > Meconema thalassinum. The sequence goes on along the minus strand of OX336388.2, from coordinate 1,038,129,865 downwards.
ATTTTGATTGGTGTCGAATTCTTGTCTTACCTGTTTGATCGCTGTAGATAATAAAAACGTCTTAATTAATTGTGGATAAGAGTCTTAAGTCTGCACTCCAAAGTCTCTGCCTCAGCAAGGGTTCCATCAATAGTGGCAGTCTCTTTCGGATACAAGTTTCATAATTTTCCTCGTATGAATCTTATGCTTTTGTTTGAACTGAACCACAATTCCTAGGCTTTGAATTCCAAATTTGGAAATTGACTCGCAGCAGCAAGTGTCCATTGTTACAAGTTTCTTGTGGTGACCTGTTGGTTACAACTCCACGCTTCTACAAAGCGATCATATGTCCAGGTATTAATTCTATTATATTTATCCTTACGGGATCCACCGTTTTTAATGTGTCCTTCCCATGTGCTTGAGGGACCTGAAGCCCCCTTTGCTGTGTAACAGAATTAAGCTTCCAGTCACCATGCTAATGTTGAAGGTGATTGAGACAATAATAACAAGTACAGTATAACCCCGATTTAGCGTGACCTCGATTTAGCGTAAACCCACATTTAACAGAAGAAATTTAAAGTCCCGAAAATTATTCCATAAGTGCAATGTTATTTTATATTCGATTTAACGTAATTCGCATTACGGCAAAACCTGCATTTAGCGTTGGGAAATGTTAAAATTCTCAAGTATTTATTTCTATTCGTTATGGTTATGCGACATTAAGAACCTATGGAAAAGACGTCATAAGCTCGTTAAGGATGATTCAAGGCAGAAAAGGAATTTAGAGCGCAGACACTTAACGATCGATACGATCATCTTCCATATCGATTCCTCGCTACATGCACGAGCGGGCTCGAACTTAGCCGACCGCGGCCGAAGACACGATGTACAGCATGCTAAAACTCACGCCGCTCCGCTTTGCATCATTGCATGCTTGCACGCGGCCGAGCTCTGATATGACGCAATGCGTAAAAACGAACTCATTGAGATTCGAGATGACCGAACTGTGTTCCTCTGTGATGGAACAGTAGGCCTATTTGCGCTATATTCGAAACATACGAGCACGTTGGCGCGAGTGGTATAGCACAGATTTCCTTTATCTTCAAAGCCAAAACAATACAAGAAGAATGCACTTTCACTCGGAACGTACCCTCCCTTTGCCAACAGCCACACTTCAAGGTCGCTGATCTGTGAGTTGTGAAGGGTGGATGCACGGATAGCTTTTGATGCAGTCAACAAGTCTTGAGAGATAAATACCGCTACTACGCTCGTACAAAAGCAAGCGCTTGCCGGCTTCTGTAACGACGATATTTCGAACGGGCAAGTTAGACGTCGATAAAGACGATTATGATTTAAGACATGAAAGCAAAGCAGAAATAGCACGGAATTTGATTGTTGGTGAGGAAAACGGAGATCCAGTTGATATAGAGTGCAGGAGTGATGCAACGGAAATCCCGTAAGTTTCCCACAGTCAAGCTGGTGTCTCTAGTCTCACTTATCTCTTATATAGAAAAACATGATCAATTTTCTTTCTCATATAACATTTTCTTCTGAAATGTGCAATCCTAAATTAGAATAAACGATCTAAGAAACAAAACGTGATGACTGTTTTCTTTTTTGTTGTTGTTAAATATTAATGTAGGCATAATCCACATAGGCCTACCTTATGCCGAGCATTTCTTATAGGACACTACAATCAAGTGTTATAATTATTATTTTGCGTGTTCAAGCCGATTTCAATATTTTAACCAATAGTTTTGTTTTTACTAGGCTTAACAAAAATAAATGCGGATAATTCGCGGAAGTTCGTGAATTATTTACCACGAATTAACGAGAGTGCACTGTATGTGGAGAGAGTGCTGCAGTTAGTGATGAAACCTATCGAAACCTCGATTTAGGGTGAACCCCCATTTAAGGTTTAAAAAATACCAGTCCCTAGAAAAACGTTAAATAGGGGTTCTACTGTACTAGTAGAGGTGAATGAGTTCACATTCCTCACATCCTGCTGATGCATTCAGACTGCCCCATTCCCATTAGGACTAATCTTGTCTTTGCTGAAACATTGTGCGCAGGGCCAGCCAATAAAAATCACAGACATTGACTTGACTTCTCCCTACCTTTCTCACTAACAATTTTATTTGGGCTGTTCGCACACTATTTCTCCATGTAACCATCTGCTCATACCGAACAGGAAAACAGTAAATGTGGTTTACAGGAAGGTGCTCCATTGAAGTGATCAGGTTGGTTGGCAACAGGTGAGGGAGCTCTTGATTACAGCTTGCAGTAAAACGAGTGATGTGGATTAATTGAAGTTCTTTGCTGTCATATTTAATTGAAATAACATAGGAACATGGTATAGTCCGGGACACCTTAAATAAGTTACTAGATCAAAAACGTGTGGCCAACATTAACAGCCGGGGCGGCTATACCTACGTAAATGTTGGTTTATGCTTGAATTTCTTGAAGTTAAGTTGTTTTCATGTGCCAGCATATTGTCGCCAACCCTGCCTAAAATCTCGCCATCTGCATAGACCATAATACCATTAAAGTTTCTTAACACACAGTTGCTGACATTTTTCTGGTGATAACTCCCAGAATGCATTTTCCACACATTCACCCAACATAATAATTACGACTTTCACTAATGACTATTATCTGAATAATTTCACATTTTTCTTTGGAATTTCAAGTCTAATGAAGTTAAAACAAGTTGTACAAGGTAAGTACTACTAATATACATCGATTAAAACAGTTTTTACAGTTAGTATAGACTCTTGACTATGGAATATGTGCGTGTTCATACCCACTCGTCGGAGATTTTTGGAAGCTTTTATTTAATTAATTTTTGGCTAAATTCTTGTTTAGATTTCATCATGACGCCTAAAAAACACGAGAACAAGATTAGAGATGGATTGGAGAAACTCGACGAAGATCACTGACAAATCGACTTCGATTTGAGTAAGTAGATCTACATAATTAAAAGTACAAAGTTATTTAATCGTTGTTTTATTTATTTTTATATTCAGTCAGAGCACAAATAACGTAATAAAGAACCTGAATGGTCTTTGGAAATTTTGAAATAGTCTTCTGACTGCATTTTTCGTATAATACAAACCAAACATAACCTAAAATATAGCCTATGTAAGTTCACTCCCAGGAACATATTCTTAGGATCAATTCACCTTCTAAAATTGTAATGCGTCTTATTCTCGACTTCCAAGTGCCGTCAGCCATAATATTATAATACATTGCATATGTTACTCGTAAGTTTGGAAGAAGTAGTAGTGTGAATGTATTGGTGATTATTTATGTAGTTGGCTACTGACCTATAGCCTACTTAGTAGTAGGCAGATAAAATATTTATATTAGGCCTATTTTTATTTGTTTCAGTCATGGTTGCAACAGATTAGTGTAATAGACCTCAACGAACTTCAAGGGTTGTGCAACATGAATCAATCATCATTCTGAAGAGCCATATACTCACATGCACTGCGCTTGAGTCACAGATGCACATTTTCAGAGAATACCAACAATATCTCTTGGCTCTCTTTTAGTTCTCGACATAAGTTACTGCACCATTGAATGTCTGGGTGAAAATTACTGATGTCCTTAAATTGGGTGAGACAAAGTTATTGTTTGATACTTGGTTAGATGACACAGTTCGGGCGAAGCCACTGGTTGCAATGCGTTATAAATATTGCTCGCAACTATAGCCTAGGCTACTTGTTTTATTAATTCTGAATCAAAGTAGAACACTGCTTATACACTTGCATCGGACATGAATGTGACTTTTACATACCTTGTGTCCTTGTTTCATCTTCTGGGCGATATTATGTCACCCTGGTCACTACTGCACTTCATATATGTGCATAAGTACATAAAAATGCGTTTTTATTTATTGCTCTTTAAAAACGGATGCCATGTTCCAACAGCGCTTGCATCTCGTTCAACTGTCAACAAGGCGCACTCTAGCGACACACACCGATGCGCACACATTGTTGCCAACATGTGGGATACAAAATCGGCTTCCTTTGGTCATAAATGAATATTTTTTCTAAAATAACCTCCCTCGAGAATAGTGCAAACCACATCAAAATTCATCCAGTGGTTCTCGAGATTACCCGTTATATCCAAGATTCGGGGACTTCGTTTTGTACTATGTAGAGATGTGCACCGAAAAATGTATGCACTTTGATTTTTTAGAAACCATTTGAGTAGGCCTAACACTTTCTAATAATGTTAATAATATCACGATCATGTAGAAATGAGCGGATGTGTGGTGGACGTAAGCACATTGTAGGTGTAGCCAACAACATTCGTGGCAACGCTTCCTTCAGTTCAATGGCTTATCCGCCACACTGTCAGAACACATCTCTGAAAAATACAACTCTAGAATAGACGACTGTCTGGACGAAACCATAGGCCGCTACTAGGCCGATTAGTTCGAAACATGGAATCCTTGCGATCAGCGTTCATTACAGTGGTAAATACGGTTCTACATACAAAACAAACCTAACCTGGGGCTTATGCCCAGACCCCCTCCCTTGTAGTGCAATCAGTAATTTTCGTCCAGACTGTCGTCTAACCAAGTAGCGACCAATGGTTTCGTCCAGACTGTCGTCTAACCAAGTAGCGACCAATGGTTTCGTCCAGACAGTCGTCTAACTAAGAAGAGCCCGATTATTTCTTTTTTTTCCCCCACATAATTGCAAGATTACATGTTACGTCTAATGTAGGCCTATTTTGTATCGGATATGTTGGTAACTAATGACTAGGGCCCGGATTCATATGCACTAAAAACTACAAAAATATGCATGCACATATGCACTAAAAATGTTGAAAATATGCACTAAAAATAAAACAAAATACACTTACCAAACTTATTATTTAATTTTAACTCAGATTTACATTGATACACACATTCCTCGCAAAATGTTGCATGGCAGTAGGTTATCAATAGTTTTTCAATGTTTTCAGGGGTCAATGACTTTCTGTTGTTGGACAGAGTTAATTTATATGCTGAAAATGATCGTTGTACGTCGACGGATGTAGCTGGGCAGTACTTGTACACTGGCACTGACTGCTCTGAACATTCTTCTGGTAGAGACTGCCTGATTCCACTTATGTACCGTAGTTGCTTATGGATTGATCTTCTTCAGTCCTGGGTTTGAGTCAAACACCGCACTGAGTTTCCTTTTCACTTTTTCTCCAGTTTCACCAGGGACACCATTTAAAGAACTAATGGTGTTTTGAATTACCGTAACTAAAGGGATTCGTGTAGAAGTGCCGCGCGAGTTTCTAGGCCCTTAATCGCCTTCGGAAGTGACGAATAATGCACATGGATAAAACTGATATCTTGATATACAGTTTCAGATTCAAATGCGCACTTTGCTTCACGAACACACGCAGTATGGCTATCGTCAATACTTGTAAGTACATCTTTCACTTCATTAAAGTACTCCTGGTAGAACGATATTGCGGATAACCAAGTTCCCCATATTGTGAGAACAGTTTCCCGCGGAAGAGAAACCTGAGGCAGGAGAGTTTTGTACAACATGAGCCGGTGCTTTTAGGAACAGTTTCTTCCCACTTGAAATTACTTTGTCGACAGATGGAAAAAGCATACGTATCTCTTCTGCATTATGATACAATCCATGGGCCAAACATGTGACATGGAAGAAATTTGGAAAAAATACTCCAAGAGACTGACCAGCTTTCAACATATACGAAGCTGCATCTGTGACTAGGGCACAGAAGTCGCAGGGAATCGTTTACAAATCTTTCAACTGTAGCGTGGTTGGTTTTTTTCTAGCACTTTGCACGAAAGTAAATGAGGTTTGCCGGGTTCTTCTGGACATAATTTACCCACTATAAAGTTCGCAATGTATCGACCACACGAATTGGTTGTTTAATCTACCGATAACCATAAACAGTTCCCTCCTATGTCAGACCGTATCAAATCCACGACAGGAGCGTGAAGTGAAAGAAAATAGTTCTTCCTAAGGGTAGATTCATCTGGTATCCTTTGATTAGCACAATGCTTTTCAAGAAACGAGCGTAGATGTGAATTATTCAATTTATGCAGTGGAATGTTGCTGCATACAAAAACTTCACAGAGATTGGCAGAAAATGTACTAACTTTTAATGTCAGTTAAAAGTAGTTGTTGCATATTCTTACTCAGTTCTTTTGATCTAAGATGTGAAGTTGTTTTCGAATGCTGCTCAAGTTGAAATTTTTAATCTCATTTTACACTCTTCTCGCACACTTGACAGTACACTACATCACCGTCACTTGTATAGTCACTATTGACTGATATCCACTGTTTTATTAAAAATGACCTAGAGCTCTTATCTGTAGGCATTTTTACAGTTTAATCTGGTAAAACTCTACAATAGACGAAGAGCAAATTAAAAGATGAACGCACTTGTTTACGCAAACCTTGGGAGGCTACTGTACATAGGACTAAAGGAAATAGCTGTTGTGAAAGGGTCGTTATCCATCTACCTGCTTGTTCTGTATTGCGACATTGAAAGCACATTCCTTGACCAGGGAAGGCTTATCGTGTTGCCAAGGGATGTACAACATTTGGAGTCGATTCGATTTTTCATTTCGTTCAGAAATATTGGATTAATCGATCACACACAAGAGAAAAATATATCCATATATGCACTGACGTTCTGAATATGCATTTGCATATGCGCATATGCATTTTTTTAAAATCTGGGCCCTACTAATGACGTCATTGTGTTCGCTGCGGCAGTTTCACTTACTAAATATGCTGTCGAACATGGCTGCGGTTGTTAAATATACAATAAATAAAAACACATATTTAAGTGTTTTAGCACATATATCCGGTGCAGAAGTGATCAAGGTTAGTAGTTACAATTGATAATGTGTCTCCCCCATGCGAAAAGATGAAAGGTATGAAAATGATATATTATCAAAGGGAAAGTGAAAAGGAAAAGAGTGATACGTGGTACAGAATTATTCTGAAATTTCCCTACAGTATATAAGTAGTGTTGTAAAGGGGATAGCGGGTGGGTTACAGACAGCAAAAGGAGAAAACATCTATTAGAACCAAACACATACAACATGTGGAGGATAAGGAAAGCAAACGGATGAAATTACTGACGAGACTAGCAGGAGCTACTTGGGGGAGCACTCAAGACACACTCAACAAAACCTACAATACTTACATCAAACCTATCATAAAATATGGCAGTGAAATACTCTCTACAGCACCCCAGTCAAACATTGATCGCCTCGAGAGGTGTCAGAATAATGCCCTATGAATCATAACAGGTGCAATAAAAACCACACCTATAACCGCCTTGCAATTATATACCCACAACTTACCAATAGAAGAAGAGGTGAAACATCAAACAGCCAATGCATATCTCAGTATACAAAGACTACCTCAAATGACATGGATCAAAAAAACAGTTTCTAGCCCCGATCTTTAAACACAAAAAGATCCCGTAAGTCTTGCCAAAGAATATATCAATAAGAGCAATCTGCAAATAAAACTTAAACCACTCTGTATGCCAGTCAACCCCATTGAATATATACAAGTGACTACAGATCTTACTTTGTTAGAAGAGGTCTGCAAGAAAGACTCTTCACCCACAAGATCTAAAACAACTGGGCCTCTGTACAATAGAAGAAAGATATCCATCTAACCAATGGCTAAAAATATTTACAGATGGCTCACAAGACAAAGAAAAGAGAACTGGAGCAGGAATACATCCATCTCTCTTCTCACTCGACTTCCCAGTAGGCCAAAACAAAACAAACTTTGATGCTGAGATAAGAGCAATTTCACATGCACTCCATCAGTTATTAGGCAGAAACATTGATTATAAAAAATGTGTTATCATTACAGATTCAAAAGCAGCCATCCAAGCCATCTCGTCAAATTATAAGCATAAAATAAAGAACTGAAAGAAATTTTTTGTATGATAAAAACCCTTCAAAGACTCCACAAACAGATCTCATTAGTGGTTCCCTTCTCATGTTGGAATAGCAGGAAATGAAAAGGCAGACAGATTATCAAAAAAAAGGTACCACACTACAACAACCTGTTAGTCAGACTGATTTTATGTCAGCAAAGAGGATCTTGAAAAATACTATCAAAAACAGGTATGAGGAAATGGCAAAGAAAACAGCAGAAACCAAATTATGGAAAGACATTGATGCTAAATGGGATCAATATAAATTAACACCAAGAAGAAAAGCTGTAGCCTTCTTCAGACTTAACACTGGCCATGACTGCCTTGCAGCTCATCTGAAACGAATCAACATCCTGAGATCTGAAGAATGCACACTTTCTCACGAACCTGGAAGTAAAATGGATAAGGGGCACCTGCTACATTGCAACAAACTTGATGTGACTGCTAGAACTTCAGGAAGCCTCACACAACTCTATTGGAATGCAAGAAAGCTGAAGGATGGGAATCCGGGCTTGCCATAGGAAACAACAACTCTATTAGGACATCCTTTCCACAATTATTATTCATCATTACACAAGGTATTTGGACTAATTTAAGTATTCTACTTGGTTCATCACTCCTGAAGTGTTACCTCTATTAAGGTACGTATGTCGTTTTGCCTTGAACATTTTTGCTTGAAGACGGTCTATTATTTTATTTTCGAATATGCACTGAAATTTTTAAGCACTTTGATTTATTAGAAACCATTTGAATATCACTATCATAATAATGATATTATTATTATTATTATTATTATGATCATGTAGAAATGAGCGGAAGTGTAGAGGACATACGCACATAGTAGGCATAGGTAGCAGCATTCGCGACAACACTGCTTTTAGGTCAATGCTCACACCGTATTCCCTCTCATATATTCCTCTCTCGCAAGTTAAATATCTCAGCTCTCCACAGAAAATTTCTTTGTTGGTATCTTATAATTATAATTTCCGAGATACACTGACCGGCAAATAAAGTGGAACGCTTTAATTTTTTATGTAATTTCTTAATTTATTTCACTAATACATGGGTTGGTTTTTTAGTTTTAGCACCTTAGTTACTGTATAACTGGATTAATAACTCACTTAGATGGTTCCAAGTTACACAGGCCCTTGATGTAGCCCCCACCATTGCGTGCAAAGTGTTCCCAGCGATGTGGAAGTCGTTGGATCCCGTTGGCACTGGCCAATCTATTGATGGTACGAAGAGATCGCTCGGCAGCCTGCTTAACGTCTTCAATGGTACGGAAGTGCTCCCCGCGCATTGTCATCTTCATCTTCGGGATGAGATCATAGTCGCAGGGACTGATGTCGGGAGAATATGGGGGGTGATAGAGGACCTCCCAGCCCCAGCGATCCAACAATGCTGACACAACGCCTGCTGTGTGTGCCCTAGCATTGTCATGCAGAACAATGGGCGGTGTAACCATGTGGTGGCGCAGTTTCCTTCTCCGAGCTCCTCGGAGATGGTCTTGCAGAAACGAACAATAGTACTGTGATCAGATTGGAAGCATAGGCTCTCGATGATTCTTGTGGCATCTTTGACACGAAATTATGTTATGGGTACCATACGAATTGGTATTAATATTTATAAATCTATAATTATATCTCAGTCTCCGAATTTCAATCCTATAACAGATTTTTTATTGTGGCAGAACGCCAGGTGTTCTTGTTATGCTATACGATGTCAAGCTCCGCGGGATATGACGTCAGCCTCTAAGTATATGTGAGCGCGCACCTTACCTTCCCCAGGTGATGAGGAGTACAGTGCCTCTCTGAACCGAACAGCAGTTGACTGGCAGAATGTCATTCGAGGCATGTTCACGCATGGAGCTCACACCTGTCTTTATCGTAGTCGTGAAGTTTCATATTGCGCCCGGGATAGTCTGTTCTTATGTGAACGTGAGTTCGTTTAAACGCACAAAAGCCGGCAACGTGTGAACTGCAAAATGTTAAACTCAGTGAAACGTGTGTTCTAATGGAGTTTATGTGAGTACTTATTTAACATTATTTGACACCACATGGGAAGTATACACCATCATGGAGACTGACACTTACGAACAGTTCAACTTCACATGTTAGCACAGTTTGGTCATGCTAAAATCACAACTTCATTATACAAGAGATTACACTACTAGTTTCAGAAGAGTATTATTCTACTAGACATTAGGTACAGAACACAATTAGATGAACATCACTGTTATTATTACAACAGAGCATCAAGATTTACAGAACTTGGAAAATTAATATATCAGTGGCGAACAGTCAAATGACATATTGGGAACTTGAATTTTTTGGAATGCTAACTTCACACACAATGGATCTCGTGGGAACACTTATGAACTTGAATACAATCAAGATGATGATGACAGCTTAGATTCATTAAGGGAAAATTTACGAACATGGATGGACACCAGGATTTGAAGATTCTATTACACCTTACTATCTGCACGGTGATGCTGGCGTTTTATAAATTTCTACATCATCGATCCAGCAGATTTAGGCATCTTTAAACACCATGACATCGTGGGACATAACACCAAATTCAAGGGCAGTGAGTCCATTCTACACTCATTGCAACCCCATGACAAACCATAACCATGACTGATTGTTTTATTTTCAGATGACTTTGAAATTATGCCTGTTTTTCGAACATACTAGAGCACTTTAGGAATAAGATCTTGCTAATTTAATATCATTTCACACATTTTTCTTCGATCATAATAACTTTGAATTTCTTGTCTTCTATAAATTAATTTTTTTTTATTGTGAATATTTCCACACAATTAAATTTTGATGCGATTGCGGACGATATTTCCGAGTTTTTGGCAGCGATAGTTGATTGTATTTATCTAATTGAACGATTTTATTAGATGATTTTTTATGCATTATAGATCAGTTAATAATAATAATAATAATAATAATTTATTGGTTAACGAACCTAGTAATTATAATATGCTGGATTATTATGCTGACAGATTCGAGTCGTATCAAGCATTTTTGAATTATGATATATTTTGCATAGCACATATAAAAGAAAGCATGTTATTATAATTATGTTGTGGACACTTTTTAAATAAGTGGTCTTATTTTGTGGCAACATTATGGATGCGAGTCAGGTGGCCTATCCAAGAAGAATAATAATATGAATATTTAAAGATCGGAAGTGTGAGATAATAAGAATTTAACTACTAGTATTTGTGCGTTTGATGTTTGAAGGATGTGTCTGTAACACAATCCTCATTTAGTAATTTGTTAGATGCATGCTTAAACAGGGTGTCTACCGGTAACGAAAGTAACGAAAAAGTAACGAATTTTACAAATGGGTAACGAAAGTAACGAATTTTTCATACGGGTAACGAAAATTTTCCATAGGTGGATTGAATCATTTAAACTCGCGCCTCTAGGCTCAGAGATTGCGATGGAGCGAGTTTCGCGCTAGCGGTGCCGATTGCATAAGCTATATTTCCCCGTGCCCGACCTCGAGGAAATGAATACTGAGGATACCCTGAGTGGTATACATCGTTCAGCATATATTTTCGGCATCAAGATGACTTTTTAGTGTTGTGTGAAATATTTATCTGTGTTATTAGGAAACCTGACTTTTCGCGAGACCTTTATTCGCGAAAACTTCTGAAATTAATCAGAAACCTCGCATTTCTCGCATTTACTGTATTTGGAGACTATGTCAAATTGAAGTCTAGAAATAACGCGAAATATTTTAATGTCGCAATCTTGTGAAATGTTACAGTTTCGAAAAAGGATTTTGAAAAAGCTTCGAAATCGTAGGTTGTAACTTATTTTAAATATCTGTCTCGTAAATTTGCGACATCCGGTATGGTTAATTCGAAATTCTGTTATATGTCGATTTTTCCTTCGAACTTTGCTTCCATCGGATGTATTATAATCTAACCGGTTATTTCGAAAACTTGTATAACTTGTATAATTCGTGATTCGCATTCGAAAGAAAACGTGTCCTCTAGTCGTATTATTCGTGCAATCCTCTCAGAATAATTCTTAATATTTGATACCTACTTCGAACATTGATACTCAAGACGGACTGCTGACCGCACGACTTGCCTGCGGGAATCTCGTCAAATGGACAGAGATCAACGTCAGTAGCGTAAAATCATAAAACCTGTCCCCTATCGTGAACTTGTGACCACGAGGACTGCGGGAATCCCGTCAAAGATGATTGGGCACCAATCACGAAACATTCCGAAACCTACTCTCTACTTTTCCCATGACCGCATACTTAAAAGCGTACGGGGAGCGAGAAGTGCATCAACCCACTTAAAAATGACAGCCTACGTAGCGTCGCGATACAAATTTCTCCTCGTGATCCCAACCACAGCATAGGGACAGCGGGAATCACAGCACCGGCCATACAACTTGTCCATAACTACTCGTGAATTTTAACCCAGCCCTACCCTGAGCTTGCATCCACCATTCTGTCAGGACGAATAGACAATCGTTCAACGGCCGGGTGCGGCGTGGTATGCATAATATTGCGAGGACGTGAATCTCGTAAAACGGCCGAGAGCGGCAGCGATTGCGATACATCGTGATATTTCTCTGCATTCAATGACAAGGACAACTGGATTCTTGTCAAACAGACAGCATGTGGCGCCGATTGCGTAATAATGCTATATTTTCTCGTGCCCGACCTCAAGGACAATGGAAATCTCGTCGAACGACTAAAAGTGACACCAATTATCTAATTCGCTATATTTATCTGTGTTCTATCGCGAAAACTACGGGAATCTCGACAAACGGGCGAGACCAGCGCCGATCGTGTAACATCTCGAAATTTCTCCGTACTTGACTGCGAGGACAGAATTTGGTTACAATCACGTAACGTCCCATAAATTTCTTCGTGATCTACCGCGGGGACAAAAGAAATCTTGCCAAACGGTCAAGAGCAGAGCAACCTCTTGGCAATTATAAAAACGCCTTGTGCACAAGATGGCAAATTAGCTGAAACGACCCATTTGATAAATAATATCTAGTATTTATTTATTATTTTTAAAATGTTTATAACTCCCTAAGTGAATTTTATTTACCGCTTTAAACACAGTTCATTGCTGTTTTTCTTCACCGCGTGATGAGCCCCTTTGCTTGCGGACCGCAGACGTATCTTAAATTAAAAGGTAACTAAAATTAACTAAAAGGTAACTATAAGGTAACTAAAAAGTAACTAATTTTTACATCATCCTTCCAGTAGACACCCTGTTAAAGTATTCGACGATTAAAATAATGCAGTATTAAATGCTGTGATAGAAGTGCTATTGATACGAATTTATGAAACAGTTATACAATTTCTAGGATTCAGCCAAATCTGGCCTTGCATTATCAGGAATGCATAATTAAATTATGGATAGCTGATCTATAACCAATTAAATTGTTGATTAACATTTCTATCTTGATTAATTAATTAATTGATTTCACTAATTATAATAAAGTTATGGAAGGAATTTATGATAATTTGTTTATAACAATTTATATATTGGAATTAAATGATAGTATTTGCATTTGATGATCATATTGATACAATATGGTCCAGGATTCGGAATAATAATAATAATTATTATTATTATTATTATATTATTTATAATAATGGTTTTTTGATGAATATTCATTTAATATGAGATTATCAGACATTATCTGCACATAACTCTGCTACAATGTTAGATGATAATTGTAAATATTTGTAAATTATTTCTTTACGATAATTTAAATTCGTAATTATCCTACGATAATTGGACGGTGTTATGCATCAACCGGCTAAGCGACAATTTTCGAAAAACTGAATACTAACACCATCTGTCGCCTAAGTGGTCGAACTAACTGCTCGCATATTGACAAAGCTCAGTTTGAATTTTCACAGTTGTAATTGAAGAAAAACGTAAGCGCCATTCTCATAATACGGGGTTGCAAGTTTTGCATCAACCGTCTATCCGCATTATTCTCACTAAGATTGTTATGGCGTTCTGTAACATCCGGCTAAGCGACTTCCCACGTCGATTCTTTTGTCCCTGCGTATTAGCTGGCAAGCTAATCAGCAAGTAATCAGCCACATAAAACCAATTCCTTAGGTAGCCTATAAGTCACACTATTGCAGAGCACAGACAAGTAGTGACTTTCTCCCATCATATGTCACCATTCCGGTCATGTACAGTCTATATAAAAGTGAATATTTGGAGCCTGTGTTACTTTCCTCCCATAAGAAAATATTTTATTCTAAATTCAATCTGAGGCGCAAAGCATGGAAAAAAGACACCTGTAATGTTTGCGATTCTCTGAATGCTCAACTGAAATATCATGAGGATTCGCTTTATCTAAGGCAACATCTGGAGATCTATCAAGGAATGGCAGAAATGGCGCGCTCAGAAATGAAGCATGATATGAAGCGTTCTGCTAAGGACAGAGATTTAGCGGTCGTGACATTCGACCTGCAGTGAACTTTACCTTTGCCAAGAATCCCCACTAATATTGTACTCTACAAACGCTTATTGTGGCTGCACAACTGTGGAGTTCACGACGGGGGTTCCAAAAGAGGCTACTGCTATGTCTGGTTAGAAGGGCAAGCTTGTCGTGGAGCAAAAGACGTAGGGTCTTGTCTTCGACAACATCACATGGTGGGGCAGATGACCTCATAGTTCCGCCCCTTAAAGCAACAATAACTAACTAACATCACATGGAAAATGTATACGAGGGAAAGAAACGTTTAAAATTGTGGTCTGATTCTTGTGGGGGGAGGGCTGAACAGGAACATTAAGCTTGTACTTATGATGAAGAGTATCCTGGCTTCACATCACAACATTAAAAACCATTCGAATGACATTTCTAATACCTGGGCACAGTTTCTTGTCCAACGATGATGACTTCGGAGATATAGAGTGCTCCTTAAAGAATCAGCAGCGATTGTACACCCCGGATGATTACTTACAAGTAATGAATAATTGCCGTAACAAAAATAAAATTATTGTAAAGAAGATGAAGAAGGAAGACTTCGTTGGATCTGCTAGTTTAGAAAAGAAGATAAGGAACAGTAAGAAGGACGTTGAGAGTAAGACTGTGAGTTGGCTCCAAACCAGGGAAATTGAGATCGAAAGGAGAAAAACATATTCTGTCATTATGAAAAATTCTTTCAACAGCGAGGGTCAAGAAGTTAGTTTGAAAAGAAGAAACACTTCACGTCTGAGTGATCACAATATATTCCTGGATGATAATCTGAAACTCCTGTGGCCTAATGGAAAGCCAATATCAGAACCCAAACTGCAAGACTTGAAGAGTATCATGCATCTCATTCCAAGTGACTGTAAAGGTTCCTATGAAAACTTGTATTCAAAAGGTGGAACCTATGATGATATAGATGGATTCGATGAAAACCGTGATTTCACACTGCAAAGTGAAAATGTGTGATAATGGAAAAAACTATCGCGTGTGATTGCAATGTGTAAGAGATTATGTTTTCCTGTAACTATGGATTGTATTGAATTTAAAATCTGAATGTTAACAATTTCCACTATTGATAGTCATATTAATGTACTGTATATTTCTGTGAAATTCTTATGTAATAACATATTAATACGTTGACTGAAAATCAAATGTTACCGGATCTTGGTTATTAACAACAACACTCACAAAGTAGCACTTAACTTGTTGTTACATAACTACATAAACCCTGAAGCCTGTGCATCAACACGTTAACCGCCACAGATTGGTGCTTAGCCGCTTGATGTGTAACTGCGAAACGCAAACTGCAAATACGGCTAAGTTAAATTTGAGAAAAACAAAGAAAATATTGCACCAAGTGAGTTTTTGTGTGAATAATCACATTACGCGCAATACAATACATAACTGTGCCAAATATTGATTTATCACAACTAAAATGCATCTTCCTATATGGTATTAAGTATAAAAATCTTTGAACGCGTTTAGCTCAAAACTAAGAATTGGCGCATAGCCGCATGATGCATAACACCGTCCAATTATCCTTCACTTTAATTAAATTTATGTGTGAATTTTCAGTGTATTTAGAAATATGTGTTTATGGGGAAGTGAATAATGTGATACGCCAAATTTAATTTATTCATTCAAAAGCTGAAATCAGTGACAGTGCAGTGCAACGAAAAAAATTATTGTATTTCATTTTATTCAGCTTACTCGATGAACACTGGAACATAAACTTCAATTCACATTACCCCACAGAAATTATATAGGACAATCAAATTGTTGTCTAGGACTTATGGATCCATGATCCCAACGTAAGCGTAAAACCAGTTTGATTCTAGGAGTGCATTTATTTTGTTTCGCCTGCTCTTAAATAAAAGAGACCATTTTATCTTAGTTATCTTAAATTATTCCTGCAGCTTGTTCCATTTCCTGACTGAGTGATACTCATCATCATCATCTTCATTTCCCGTTTCCTGCTTCCTGGGTCGGGTTGTGAATTAAGGACCTCCATCGTTGCCTGTCTCTCCACCACTCCTCTCCTGATTTTAGTACATCTTCGGGTTTTCCTCCCTTCTTTTCTACACACTCCCACACTGTATCTGCCCATCTCTTCCGGGGCCTACCTCGTGGTCTCTTCCCTGTCATCTTTTCACAGAAAGTCTTCTTTGGTACTCTCTCCTCCCCCATTCTCATCATATGTCCATACCACTTTAACTTTGTTGTTTCTATCCTGTCCTGCAGCTTCAATATTCCTGTCCTTTCTCTAATCTCTTCATTTCTAACTCTATCTCTTCTGGTCTTGCCCTCTATACCTCTTAGGAATTTCATCTCTGCGGCTTGTATTCTACTCTCCTCTCTTTTTGTAGTAGTCCACGCTCCAGCTGCGTATGTTAGTATGGGTCTGTGGTTGAATATAATACTTTTTTGCATTTCTTTGGGACATCTCTGTTCCACACAATACCCCTTACACTCTGGTAAAAACTGTTCGCTTGTTGTATTCTCTTTCCAATTTCCTCAGTTATCTTTCCATCTTCTGTGATCACACTTCCCAAATACTTGAAACTTTTAACGACTTCTAGAATTTTGCCATTCAATTCTATCTTTCCTCTTCCTTTCTCTTGACATTACCATTGTCTTGCTCTTCTCTGTGCTTACTTTCATCCCAAATTTCTCTATCTCTTGGTTCCATACATCTAGTTGTTTTTGTACATCCTTTTCATCCTCACCCCATATAACTATATCATCTGCAAACAGCATGGCCTTTGTTGCTTCTTGTCCCAATCTCTGTTTGACCTTCTTGTGGATTTCATCCATGACTATGATGAATAATAATGGGGACAGTACACTTCCCTGTCGGAGACCCGTTTCCACTTTAAACCATTCTGTTTCTCCTATACTGGTCTTCACGCTACTGACACAATTTTTGTACATAGCTTTTAACATTTGGACTTCTGCTCTGATAACTCTTCTTTTTCTTAATACATCCCAAACCACCTGTCTAGGCACACTGTCATATGCTTTCTCAATATCAATAAATGTCATCACCATGTCTTTTCCAAATTCCCATCTTTTCTCCATCATTTGCCTTAATGTAAAGATTAGGTCAAATGTTGATCTGTCTTTCCTAAAACCATACTGTTCTTCTTCCAACTCTCCTTCTATCTTCCTCCTCAGTCTGCCTTCCAATACTCTCTCAAAGATCTTAGCTACATGAGCAATAAGAGTGATCCCTCTGTAGTTATTACATTCCTTTTTGTCGCCTTTCTTAAAAATCGGGATAATTAAACCCTTTCCCCATTCTTCTGGAATTTCTTTCTTCTTCCAAATTATTCTAAATAATCTATACAGCCACTGTATCCCTACTGGTCCCGCTGCTTTTATCATTTCCGTGGTCACCTCATCCACTCCAGCTGTTTTACCCCTCTTCATCTTCTGTATGGCTTCCTCTATTTCTAGCATAGCTATCTGCTTCTCTTGTTCTTCTTCTTCTTCTCCCTCCATTGTTTCTTCTTGTTCCCTTTCATCTTCCAGTTCAATGTATTTCACATTTAGTAGCTTTGAAAAGTATTCTTCCCAGCTATTTAATATATCATCTCTTTGGTACGATATCTGCCCTGCTTCAGTTTTTACAAATTTTGTATTTTCCCTACCTTTTACACTGTTTTTCACGAATCCATATAGTACCTTCTTACTTCCTTGGATATCCTCCTTCAAAGTTTCTGTGAATCTTTCCCAACTTTTCCGTTTTTCTTCTTGTACAATTTTTTGGCATGCCTTCTTTGTTTCTCTATATTTTTGTAATTTCTCTGCATTTTTACAGCCTATCCATTTCCTCCATGCCATTTGTATTTCTTTAACAGCTTCCTTTACCCTGTTGTTCCACCAAGAGGTCTCCCTTTCCTTTTTCTACCCTGATAATCTTCCACAAGTGTTTACTGCACACTTCACAAAACCATTCCTAAAACATGCCCATTCCTGTTCTACACTTTTTGCTTCATCTTTGGGGACTTCCTTTTTTAAATCCTCTTGGAACTTGTCCATTGTCTCCCTCTCTTTTAGCTTCCACACCTTTATTTTTCTTTCCCTCTTTTCCGAAAGGTTTATGATTTTTCCCAGCCTTAGTTTGGCTATCACCACTTTATGGTCTCCTTCAAAATCTCCTCTTGGCATAGCCGTCACATCTACCAGTTGTCTTCGTTTATCCTTTTCCACCAGGATAAGATCAATCATTGTCTTTGTCTTTCTGTCTCCCCGTCCATACCTAGTTATTTTTTGAGAGTTCTTCTTCCTAAACCATGTATTTCCAACAATTAATCCATTCCTTCTACAGAAATCTATTAAAAGGTCCCCTTCTTCATCCTGATTTCCATAACTAAACGGGCCAATTATCTCTTCTTTTCCCTGCCTATCTGTTCCCACATGTGAATTCATATCTCCCATTATTATAACCTCTTTGTCTTCTATACACTTTTCCAGTTCTTCTAGGAACTCCTCTAAACATTCATCTACCTTCCCTGTTTGGGGTGCATAAATCTGTATGAAGTCCTTTGTTCCACTCTCAAGTCCTAATCTAATTTTCAGTATTCTGTCACTAGTTTGCTCTACTTTCTCAACATACTGTACCAAGTCTTCTCTCAATATTATTGCAACACCATTCACTGCCTTCTTTCCTCCACTCCAATATATTTTATATCCCTTCCCTTTCCTGATTTCTTTCTCACCTTTTCCCTTCCATTTCGCTTCACTGACTCCCATCATTGCTATTTCCTTCTTTTCCATGTAATCCACCAATTCTTCTGTCTTGCCATTTAGGCTCATCACGTTTATGAATCCGATGTTTGTAGTGTCTGGTAGCCCACTTCTCACAGTTCCCCCAGACCCCTGAGAACTGCGCGTCACTTGCAGGGGACGCCCTAGCCCTTTCCGAGGCCTCAATTCACATTTACTCATTCTACTATCCTATTTTATTTAACAAATATATATCTGAGGCAACCTTTCTCACCTATCCCGTTGAACGACCCGAGATGCTAGATCTCTTGCCTGCCCGTGTTTGCAGTTGAGTTTTGGTAGTTTTTCCGGATATATATTTCAAGGACTCGTAATTTGTTTTTGTTACGACCATGTACCAATTCTTGGACATCACGTTGATTTCCGGGCCGACGTGAGGTCTGGGGAACGGGTACAGTATGCCGCATTAACGGTTTGCCCTCGGGGAACAGTATGGTGAATGATCACATCATCCCAATCATAGGCAAGAATCAACATTACCTTCACATTGGTAGGGGTTGGTCGAACTGTTTATTTCCGTGGTGCCGCCACTCGTTTGATTGGCGTTTTAACTGTGGCTCATAAGATCTGGCCCACGTCTTGTCAATGGTTATGATACGCTGTAAGAAGGCCTCTCCTTCGCGCTCACAACGCTGCAAGTGCATACGACAAGCGTCATATTTCAGCCATTTGTGCATGTCGGTTAAATCGTGCGGAACCCATTTGGACGCAATCTTCCTAATTTTCAGTAAGTCCTTCAGGAGGTGGAGGACGGTTGAATGCGCCAGTCCGGTATCTTGCTCTTATTGGCGAATCGTTACGTTCCGATCCACCTCTGCTAACGCGGACACCATCTGTACATTGCCATCACTTACTGGTGGGTGACCAGATCGAGGCATGTGCTCCACACGTTCGCGCCCATCTCGAAAGGCTGCAACCCATCTTGCTACCGTTCTGAACGGTAACGCAGCTGCACCGCACGTTTCCTGCAATCCTCGGTGACACTGTTTAGCACTGCGACCCCTAGCACACTGAATTTTTATCCACGTTCTCTGCTCCTGCTTGGGAAACATTGTGACTGTCTTTCGCGAGCGCTGGTTTCACACTACTCATAAGAGGCGCGACTGCGCACGAGCGGTGGTGAGGACGGGCGAGGTCATGTGCTCTGAGGGAGGGGATGCAGGGCAGCAACCGTCGGTAAAAGTGGCAGCGCCCAACATTGTAGCAACTTGGCACTGGAGCATTGGTGCCAAAACTAACTAACCAACCCATGTATGTATCGGTTTTCCAATATTTGCATTATTCATGTAAAATTTAGATGGTTGGCTACAGAAAATACTGAAACCTGTTTTACAAAACGCTTGAACTCACAAATTTCATTACATTTTGCAAATCTATAATTTTCTATTTTTTAGTTATGTTCTTTTGGGCTGTTTTTTTTTTTCTTTCTTCTCAAACAAAACTGTGTTAATGTTTGCACTGCACAACACCACTTGTCACTAAAAACAAGTGTTTCCACCCTTAGCGTCTATGACAGCTTGTAAACGCTCGGGCGTACTGTTCACAACTCATCGAATGACATTTGCCGGGATGCGATCCCATTCCTCCAGCAGCGATGTTCTCAGTTGTGCCAAGGTGGTGGGGTCACACTGTTTGACGTTCTTTCCAAGCATATCTCATATATGTTCGATGGGGTTCAAGTCAGGACTACGAGCTGGCCAGTCCAGGGTTTGAATCCCCACTTCCTGCAGATATTGTACAACACAGCGAGCAGTATGAGGGCATTATCCTGCATCAGCATGAAATTCTGACCAATGAAAGGCGCAAAGGGCATCACATGGTTCATCAGGATCTCTTCGATGTACCTTTGGGAATTGAATATCCCGTGATCGATGCACACCAACTCAGTGCGGGCCATAACCGAGACACCTCCAAATGGAGTCCTGGAGGAGAAAGCAACAGGGTTGTACCTCTCCCTGCGCCTTCTCCACACTCTTTCTCTTCCATCGGGAGATCTAAGACTAAAGCGACTCTCGTCAGTGAAGAGAATTAGAGGCAGACTGCTCGTGGGTCCATCCCAGATGCTGCCTTGCGAAGCGAAGACGTGCCTCTCTGTGATGTTGTTCGAGTGCTGGTCCACGTGCAGGTCTCCTGGACGAAAGATGAGCTTCTTCAAACCTTCTTCTTACTGTTCGCTCACTCACTCACATTTCTGACATTTTCCAGTTGATTTCGTGCATGGACTCCTGTGGTATGGCGATCACGTAGAACTTGCAGGGTGAGAAATCTGTCATCCCTGGCACTTGTGCTTCCTCTACGGCCTGACCCTAGTCTTCTGTCTTATGTTTGGAGTTCTCTCTAACGTTGCACTGCATGGTGAATGCTACCGAGAGATGATCCAATGACCTCGGCGACATAACGGAAGCTGCGGCCATCCTCCACCAATGCAACTGCCTGTGCAGCTCCTTTACGGCTAAGAGGCATGTTTTAGTGTGATCTGCACATGGATAACTTACTAAAATGTATGACAATGGTTCACAGTTGTTACTCCTAGAACAATAAGCGAGTGGCAACACTCATAACCCTTAAATGCTTACAGTGCGCTTCCCGCCATAAAACCATTAAGAGAGGGTCATCGAAAATTGGGGGTAATTGGTGGTAATAAACCACCCTAAGAAATGTCATATTATCAATTAATATTCACGGATGTTTCAGATGTTTGTTCTAATGCGTGAAAAGCTTTTAAAATGTGATTACATCTTTTTCACGGCTAATTTTATACTATTTATATTACTTTTTTAACTGGTCCACTTTTTGTGCCGGTCAGTGTATTACTCCGTCGATAAAGCTTGCCTTTCAACGTGTGTATTTAACTAGTCAATTTGTCAGTGAATTCAGAGAATTTTCTACAAGTGGCTTTTAATATGCCAGGTAACGAGAGGTCAGGAGAGTATTCTACCAACCATCTCGCGCTGTCCGGCTAGTATTTTTTGGCAGTTGGTCCAGATTCGATTTCCGGCTCTGCCAAGAAATTTTAATTTAGATCTGAGGGATGAAACAAGGCACACTCAGCCTCGTGAGGCAAAACTGAGAAGAGGAGGGTTCGATTCCCATCTTAGCCATCTTGGAAGTGGTTTCAGCACTTCTACTACAGTCAAGTGCCGGGATGGTTCCTAATTTAAGGCCATGGCCGCCTCGTTCCCAATTATCGTCTGAATAATAAATGCACACACTAATACAGACTCCACAATAACAAAGGTTATCAGAAAAATTCCAATTTTTTTTTTAAGAAAAATTCCACATGCCCAAGTACACAGATCTACATGACTACGATGTTGCAAAGCTCCAAAATCAACCAACAACTGCTGTTTTCTACCAATCCAAGAAGAAATCTTTAAGAGTTGCCATTACAGTCTTATGTCCCTAAAATCCACGACTAGTTCGAATGGTTTTAGGCCTAAGCATTGGATCAACCATCTTCTTGCATCTCAATAGGGATTTGCCAATAGGCTTTCAATAGCTTGTCTCAATTCTGCTTCCATATATGTAGGCCTATACATGCAAGAAATGAGAGTATGGTACTTATCAAAAATAAAGAAATAATAAGCTAATATGTATCCTACTATTCTATTTCTCTCCTACTCCTAAATCCTTCTCTGAACACTCATCTTAAAACAGAATGGTCTGCATTTTTTGACTAATTATAAAAATGTAGCCTATAAGAAGAAATGAACATGCTCATCTGTAGCTCCACGGCAATACTGGAAAATACTTTGAGTAAGTATTAATGTTTGTTTTTATGCATTTTATCTGATGCTTTAAAAATCAATCTAGAAGAGCTAATTTAAGTTAACTTCACTGCCATAATACTGCTTAAGTTTCGACTGTTGAGGACTGATGACCAAGATGTCCCTAACTTGAGCAAGGACTGCTTCACTACTTTATGTAAAATGTATTTTCGATTTTCGTAAAAGGGCCTTCACTTAGTTTGGATCATTTGCGATACGTGTTACATGGATGTGTGTGCTGACTTTTTGGTATTAAATTATTTAGGTTGGCAACACCAAATGTGGCGGCTATGTTGGTTTTCTAGTAACTTTTTTAAGGTGTCCCGGACTATACAGTAGGACCTCTGTTCGTACGTTTTTCAAAAAAAATGAAAAATTTGAACGTAAAATGAGGGAAAACATACTAATGAAAAATTATAATTAAACCTCATTAACTTGTTTCAGTAAGGGAAAAGTAAAAAACGAGTTAAATGGAAGTACGTACTGTACCATTAATTTATAGCCTGCGCGCCACGAGCTGACGACTTTCAAACGGTACTTTGTGTGGTATCATATGGTGAGTGACCATTGCATCTCAGATGTAGGTCAGCCGAGAGTAGCTGATGTCCCGCGAGCATATTATATGAAGGTCGCGACCAGAAATGAAGATAAGATATTATTGGCCTACAGTATTCATGACGTCACAACACCTGAGAAAAGATTGTAATGTTTTATTGCAAATTAGAGCGATTTATGCACTGAAATAGGTATTAAACAGCCCACCAGAAAGCTAGAAAGTTAATGCAAGTGTTTATGACATTATAAGGAGTTGTTGAAAATGATAAAGATATACATATATAACAGTCCTAGCGACCAATCTCGAACTAGGATTCCTCAGAGTGGGGGTAGGAAGTTTTCATGCGGAGCGACCTACCACTACACAAGACAGAACGCAATCTGATTTCACATAGGAAATTTAAAACACGGGTGTGCTCGCTGTAAGTTGAGCCGTGTCGTGAAATACGTGAAGTTCACGGACTTTGTCAAAATACCTTACTGTGTGTTACAACATGCACCAGTATGTCTTACGTTAATTTCAGTGTCGTGTTCGACATTTAACCCTTTTGCTCTCAGGCTATATTCACTAGTCATGCCCAAAACACTCGGGCCATTTTTCATGATTATGCATGTTAAAATGTAAAAAATCACTGCATAAAGAGATCTACAGATACAAAATTGAAAAAAATCACACTAGCACATTATTCAATGTAGTTTTAGGAAAAATATATCCCAAAATTATTAGTGACATATTTTACCACAAAAAAATAAATATTGAAACTTGGAAAATAAATTACAAAAAATAAAAATATGTTTTCAAATACTAAAAAAGTAATCTGTTCTTTAGTGATCTTCTTGACCAGTCATACTGAAAACAAGAGCAATTAATTCTGTATAACATGATATAATTTTATTTGTTGTATTCTTATCCAGCCATGAATTATAGCACCTAATGTAAAGAACTATACATGTACCTTCCTGGGTCAGCATTGTGCTTAGGGAAGCACTCTCCATGCAAACCCTTGTTACACCTAGTGCATACTGTTCTGGCCCCCCTCCTCTTTTCTTTGGTGCTGCATACAACGCAGTTCGATTCTTTCTTCTCAGGAAGCTTTCTCACCCCCACTGGTCCTCTTTGATCGTTAATCGCACTTAATTTTGTAGAAATCCATTCCTCCCCTAGGCTCTCAATTATTGGTACTGTATAGTCTAGATTTTATTTTCCCTGCTCCCTTTTTGTTTTCCTTATAAAGAATGTAACTGTTTAGTACCATTCTAGCAATGATATTGAAAGCCACCTTCTTCCAGTAACGTACAGTTCGCCTCTCATCAAGGTAGCTATACAACATCATGCCAGATGTGTCAATCCCACCCATATATTTATTCATCATCATCATCATTTCCCCTTATCCAGCTCCTGCCGGGTCGGGGTATTTATGGCACTTCTCCACTACTCTCTCTCCTTCCACCATTCTTCTTCCACGATCTTGTCCCAGTCCAGATTTCTTTTTCTTACGCTGTTCTTCACTGAATCAATCCACCTTGTTCTAGGTCTTCCCCTTGCTCTCTTACCCTTGCACTTGGCCTCCAGCATCTGTCTTGGTATTCTATTTTCCTCCATCCTCTTTACATGTCCAAACCACCTTAGTTTATTCTTCTCAATTCTCTCATTTAGTTTTCCCATCCCAACTTCCTTCCTAACATCTTCATTCCTCACTCTGTCTTTCCTTGTCTTTCCTATCATACTTCTTAGGAATTTCATTTCACTGGCTTGGATTCTACTCTCTTGCCTGCTTGTCAGGGTCCAAGTCTCAGCTGCATAAGTTAATATGGGGACATAGTACACTTTATACATTACCTCCTTGCTTTTCCTTGGTACTTCCTTATCCCAAACAAGTTTTCTTACACTTTGATAGAATGCATTGCTCTGCTGTACCCTCCTGCCAATCTCCATGTCCAACCTACCATTTTGCATCAATTCACTTCCTAGGTATTTGAACGTGTCCACAATTTCCAAACTCTGACTTCCAATTTTCACAGTTCCCTTTCCTTGTCTTTCCCCTCTTGTCATCACCATGGTCTTGCTTTATTATAAGATGTTATTATTACTGGTTTAGTTTTGATGTTGGTACTGTTGTGGGTTGCTGGAATTTCCTGTTCTTGGGCTATTGCATGGCTAGATAGAAGCATGACTGGGTTTTTCTGGGATTTTTTCTCTCGGAATGCACATGCTAACATTGGACCTGACCTAAAATATTGTTTCTGTCCAACAGCAAATTTATTTTTAAAATTCTGAGGCAAATATTTCCTATTCCTCCTAACAGTTCCTGTTATGTATGTACCCAGCTTGTAGAGATGGCGTACAAGTGGTACTGACATTAAGTAATTGTCAACAAAGACATGATAACCCTTGTTGAGGTAGCCCCCCATGACTAAAAGTTTCTTCACATCGATGTATCCCAAACCATGTTTTATGATATTGTCTCATGTCTTCTTGAGATCTGGCACCTCTGTAGGTAAAAAAAACCCAGGCAGTAATTGGAAACTGAATCACACAGCATCCAAAATTTGATACCCCAGCGATGGTGGTGTTTGTTCGGCAGGTATTGGAGAAGGCTAGTTTTATTTTTAGTCCCCACAAGAGAACCTATG
Source organism: Meconema thalassinum (assembly GCA_946902985.2). NCBI lineage: Eukaryota > Metazoa > Arthropoda > Insecta > Orthoptera > Tettigoniidae > Meconema > Meconema thalassinum. Next base: position 1,038,103,698 of record OX336388.2, on the reverse strand, counting down.
TTTAGAAAACATTTTGTGGAACCATGGGCTGAACTGAGAAGGCATAGTGGACCAGTAAGAGGCAGTGGTTGGTATTCTATTGATACCCATAGTTAGAAGGCATGCAATAAATCCTTTCATTTCAGACATAGTGATCCTGACCCAATTCTTTAGAGGGGTGGGAACATTATCTCCCTTACTGGTGATGATCTGCTGGACATACCGATTAGATTCTGTCACCATAAGAGAAAGACAAAAATCTGTGAAAAACAAAAGGAAATAAGCTGTTGGAAGAGAATGAGGAGGAGGCTTGAGTTTAGGCCCAGATAATTCATGATAATGAAATGGCAGAGGGAGAGGATTTTCAGGCGACAGAACCTCAATGTAGTCTCCATCATTCATATCATCATCACTGTCAGATAATCCGTGAGCAGCTACTGGGGTTATTTCTGGGGCACTATCATCACTTTCTATAAAATCGGAATCACTCTCGGCAATAAAGTCACTGTCATCGTCTATGCCTCTAAATAATTCAATACTTCACAATCATTTAGCCTAGAACTCGGCCCGGCCATTGAAAATATTAGGCCTACACTCGTCACGAAAACGTAATAACACGAAATATTAAACGCTACACTTCACTTGATAACACAGATAAACATTAAATATAAACAAAATATAACAAGTAATAAACTAGTATTAAAATGGAAACGAAATAACAAAGCCGAACACATAATTTAAACAGCAAAAGATGACTTTACTCGCTCACAGAACAGGTCAACACGCCATGCGGTAAACATTCATACGCGGCTTTATAATTTCATTTGTTTCATACCAATGCGGCAATGTAGTGACTATCTGTCGAGAAAAGTGTAAACCAAACTCAAATGCTACCATGCCAATCTTCTCATGCCGTCTGGGAGTCGTTCAAACACAGAGCCGATAGATCGGCACCTTGAGTGTTTTAAGCCAAGCCACTCGAGCCGATAGATCGGCTCGCTCGCTGAGCGTATAAAAGTTAAGCTTTCGAGTGAGGACTATCGCCATTGTCATGCAAGTGCGCATTGATACTGTTTCACCATTGTGAACACAAGGCCGAGCGACTCCATTAAGATCAGTTTGCGTTAAGCGAGATTCTACTCAATTCACACTGGGTATTGAATCTATGGACAGTTTGTGGATTATACACTGCATGTGTATTGGAACTACAGTATACCTTTTCTCAAGCGTCATGTTAACCATGCAGACGTCAGGGAAAATGTATGAACAGTATAAAGTCATGATAGCCATGCAGGGCTAAGCTATGACAGGAGCATTACTTTCAAGGCATAGCAGAGACTCTCAAAAGTGACCAGATTTAACATGTGTTTCAAGAATACGTTGTTCACGTCTCAGACGAAGCAACATTTTGAGAATATGCTTTTCACATCGCCAATAGAGATAGGCATAACACATGGCTGCTATCGAATGTCTCTCAGCTGCTATGTATTGTTATTTTTCTTCGGGAAACGCGAGTGCGTGAATTCTGATCGCGACGCCATTTTATGGCTCGAGCGACTGCGTGGCTGGAGTTTGAGAGCTGGTTGGAGCAAGGAGTTCCCGAGTTCGAGACCCCGGACTGCTCATAGATGGAGATTACCGTATTTCCTCGCATAATCGTTGCACTTTTTTTGCCAAAATTTCGCGGAAAGAAGCAGGGTGCGACGATTATGCGAAGAATATTTAATTTCAAAGAATATACTGTATCATTATTTGCTGCACGGGCCAGTCATTCGCGTAGCGTGAGTCTGGCGTGAGTCATAGCCCGCAGTCAGAGACAGGGTTCTTTCTTCTAACAAGGTCACGACTGGTTAACTCTCGCGGAATGTGCTGACGAAGCTGGCCATTCGCGTCGTGGTTCATAGGCCGCAGGCATAAATACGATATTACTTTCTCCTGACAAGATCACGCCAGATTAGGCCTATACGCTCGCGGAATGTGCGCTGGCCGCTCGCGTCACAGTTCATAGGCCGCAGGTCTAAAGGTGTGATTACTTTTTGCTGACATGATCACGCCAGATTAGGCCTATAAGCTCGCGAAATGTGCGCTGACCATTCGCGTCGCGGTTCATAGCCCGCAGGCATAAATACGATATTACTTTCTCCTGACAAGATCACGCCAGATTAGGCCTATACGCTCGCGGAATGTGCGCTGGCCGCTCGCGTCACAGTTCATAGGCCGCAGGTCTAAAGGTGTGATTACTTTTTGCTGACATGATCACGCCAGATTAGGCCTATAAGCTCGCGAAATGTGCGCTGACCATTCGCGTCGCGGTTCATAGCGCGCAGGCATAAATACGATATTACTTTCTCTTGACAAGATCACGCCAGATTAGGCCTATACGCTCGCGGAATGTGCGTTGGCCGTTCGCGTTGCGGTTCATAGCCGGCAGGCTTAAAGATGAGGTTACTTTCTCCCGACAAGACCACGCCTGATTAGGCCTATACGCTCGCGGAATGTGCGCTGGCCGCTCGCGTCACAGTTCATAGGCCGCAGGTCTAAAGATGAGATTACTTTTTGCTGACATGATCACGCCAGATTAGGCCTATAAGCTCGCGGTATGTGCGTTGGCCATTCGCGTCGCGGTTCATAGCCGGCAGGCTTAAAGATGAGGTTACTTTCTCCTGACAAGACCACGCCAGATTAGGCCTATACGCTCGCGGAATGTGCGCTGGCCGTTCGCGTCGCGGTTCATAGCCGGCAGGCATAAAGACAAGATTACTTTCTCCTGACAAGATCACGCCAGATTATACGCTCGCGGAATGTGCTAAGTGACGAAGCTTGCCGCTCGCGTCACAGTTCATTGCCCGCAAGCATAAAGACGAGATATTTTTCGTCTGACAAAGTCGCGCCAGGTTATAAAGTCGCGGCAGCGTGTGCAACTGACTGGCGTACAAATACGAACATGCTATGCGACGATTATGCGATGAAATTTTTAAAATCTATTTTAGTGTTTGAAAAGTGGGGTGCGACGATTACGCGGTGGCGACGATTATGCGAGAAAATACGGTATGTCTTGGTGGAGTATGGAGTGGATTACCATGGCATATTAATATCTTTTTTAAACATCGCTATGAAGCCCGGCAGAAGGTAGAAGAAATACAGTATATCTAGTAGTGGCTTAGTGGGTATTTGAAAGTAACCATAGTTGCCATTCTTTTTAGAATTGTAGCATGGTTGGACAGAAGTTTAGGTTCGTTACTTTGTCGTATCTGACTTCCTGGTCAACCTGGATTTTGATTTTGGTTAACCAAATGCATCCAACATTGTAGTTTTGGCAACTATATTTGATATTAGCCCAGGAAAATAAGGATTTTAGGTCCTAAAAAATGTTATAAAGCTAATTTTTTCAGAACCCATTAATTTGACCCTAGGGAACAACATATCAAAATACTCGGCCGTTCCTGTGCCGGCTTCCTTGATTTCCAGGCCTGGAAACCTGGAATTCCAGGAATTCTTCATCGCCGTCCTGGAACACCCGTAAAAAAAACGAACCACTCGGCCTAGGTAAACAAAAGTAGTATCAAATGAAAGAAAAAAAGCATACAGATTCCTTATATAAGACTTTAGGATATGTTTTTCTCCTTTCGGGGTAGATGGCAACAAAAGAAACCGCGAAATTCAACATTTTTGAGGTTTGATTTTTGCTGCACGTACAGCAACGACAGAAATTGAAGTATATACCAGAAAATCATGCGTGATATAACAAAGACCACATTTTTAGCTTTACAGACCATCTGTCATGTTGGCTTTACGTTTATTATTGAAAAGTTATAGCGAAAATTAAACGTGTAGTAGTTGACAGTGCAGGATTGCGTTGTGTCGTCGGGGGTTTAGCCTATTCGGCTAGCACTTGGAAAGTAAACGTTGAGCTAATGATTTTTGTTCTATGGAAGCAACACAAGATGAATTTTTTATTTACACACATAATAATTAAGTAGGAGTTAAGCCTTCGAAGTCATAGGAAAAAGGCATTGGATGAAAAGGTGTAATACAGGAAACTGGTAGTTTAAGTGACATCGGGTGTATCTAGATCCTGATCTGTTTCATAATGATGTAATGCGTTATCACATTTTTGTCCGTGACATTGAGAGCACATTTCTGAGCACTCTTGGCCGGATCGTCTACATCCACAACCACTCCGCAGTCCGTCTTGCAATCGCAGGCAATTAGGAGGAGAACAGAGACAGGAGCAGTTGGCAGGGTTGTGGGAACGGGAAAAAGAGAGTTGTCATTGGCTTGCCAGCCCCACACTGTTGGATTGAGGTTTCTTCCCAGCCATTCTTGAACCTAAAAACAAACTCAACATATTTAACTCTCCTGAGAAATACTAGAAAAAATGTTGTATACGTGTAGTGAAAATAAAAACAATGAAAGTTACCTGCAAGTAAGTCCGCATTGAGTGCTGCCGTAGAGCTTCCTTTGTTGAAGGAAGAGTCGCAAGTTCAAACTGAGACGTCGGAGCTTGGCGCGCAATGGTCATCTGGTACAGACGATGTCGAAGATAATTGATATTCTCTAATTCATTTCCTCCAGGATACAGTGCCCTTATGAACTTTTCTCCAACAGTGCAAACTTCTTCGCGACTCGCAGATGGATTTGTGTATGTTTTGACAATTTCTTCCCGAAGATCCACACTTTTTTGAAGCAATTTGTAAGCCTTCTTCTTCCCCTTCCCGTAGATGGCAGATGTTTTATCACCACCTGAGACAGCATGGGAGGACAGCACGCAGTTCTTCATGTCATCTATTTCATCTTGAATAGCACAGCTTTCCGGAGCACTTGGAAGTCCCTGGGTGCAGCATGAAGACATCTCCCGTCTGACGCCTAGCAATCAGCATTGTCAGAAATTCGGTATCGTTGCCGACTACAACTACAGACTTCCCCTAGCTCTCTATCTCCAAAGCACTGAGCACGTTGAGAGGATCGGCGTCTCCAGTTGCTTGGTATACTCGAACTTTTACAGCTTGAAATCTTGAAACAAGCACATCAATAAGTCGAGATTTTTTTCTCCTGTTCGTCAGAAAGTCCGCCTGTGATGTTGTCGATGTCGAATGTTCGGTAAAGTCGGTATCAAAACACGTCCTGCTTGCAGTGCGTCGCCTTTGCTCCGCTTCTTTCGTAGTTGGCTGGCCATTGTATCCGTCAAAGACAACAACTGCAGATGGGTATCGAGTCATAACGTGTCTGACATAAAGGTCGCGAATTTCTCCATATGTTGCCAGTCGAGGCCAACGAACAGCGTACATGAGATAGCCTCCGTCAATGACATACGTGGTCTCTGGACAAAGTTGATCAGAAATTTCTGAGTGCTTGAAGAGGGAAGCAAACGCTGACTTGTCCATTTTGCGCATTGAATATCCGTCAAAAAGGGACGGTGGAGTTGGCGCCAGCTTATAATGAAAGTACTCCGCTTTTTCAGTTTCGTTTTATAAAACACACACTATTCTCATAAATAGCTGCCTCGAGTTTACGGGCATTACTTCATTCCTGATCGTCACTGTACCGTCTGCTAAACGTGCAAACAAATTCTAATCTAAAAATTAAAATTTTCCCTGTGTTTTTTTTTGTTACAATGTACCCCTAAAGCAGAGAAAACATTGCTTATAGAACTATTTATGGAATCTGCATGCTTTTATCGTTAATTTGATACCTTTTTTGTTTACCTATGTAGAGTTGTTTGGTGTTTACTCCCGTCTGCTAATATCAACTTACCTTCGGGTTAAATTTGTGTCGTCTGTAACTGTTGAATTATTAAGACGTAAAACAAAAATAAGACCACATCTGTAAAGCTAAAACAATGCTATTTCTTATTACAGGTGCATTTTTGCATGAGCTCTGCCGTCTTAGTCTCTAATAAAAGTGCAAATGAATTCCAACTTACAAAAATTTTGAATTTCGCTCGTGTTTTTGGTTACAATCTACCCCGAAATGAGAAAAATATTGCCTAAAGCCTTATATATGTTGTCTGCATGCTTTTCTCTTTCATTTGACTCCGCTTTTGTGACCTAGGCCGAGTCGTTCGGATTGTACAGGCGTTCCAGGACAGGGATGAAAAATTCCTGGAATTCCAGGTTTCCAGTCCTGGAAATCAAGGAAGCCGGCACATGTACGACCGAGTATTTTGATATGTTGTTCCCTAGGGTCGAATTAATGGATTCTGAAAAAATTGGCTTTATAACATTTTTTTTTGAGGTTAAGGCGATATTTTGACTTAAATGCCTGGGCTATATTCTAGTAAATTCCTTTTTAAATTCATGCATATTTTCATTGTCGAGAAGACACATTACAGGAGAAGGTCTACATATTATTGACAGAGCTAGGAACTATTTCATGCCTATTGCACATTGATTTTGGTGCACTTGAGCACTTTTACTTACCCGTCTTTTAATATGGTATTTAAAACCCTTGATTCCATTGAAAATGTGGATATGTCGTAGAATGTTTTTCTCACTGTGATTTTTTGATGTCCAGTGAAGCTCATGAATATCATAATTTTCCTTCCAAGTATCGGGTCAAGTGTCCCATTACGTTCTTGAATTTTCCTTACATCACTTTATCGGATGACCTGCAGATCTTTTTCCTCTGGGTTTGTAGCGTAGTATCTCCTTTGGTAGTCTTCCAGAATCCATCCTTTGCACATGGCATATCCAGTTTTCCTAGTAATCATAGATGTAAGTGATGACAAGTTTCACCTTCAATTTCCCCTGTGTGAGTGCGGGATAGAATACACCCACGGTATGCCCTACCTGTCGTAGGAGGCGACTAATAGGGCCGACATGGCCGAATAACTTGCCAGTTTCTGATTTGTAAAGACCCCCTGTGGATGGGGAGGGCAGAATTCATCCACGGTATCCCCTGTCTGTTGTAAAAGGCGAATACGAGGGGGCCTTATAAAGGTTGATTTCGGATTTCTGGTCCCAGTTCTAGTTTGACCCATAGAAATAAACATGCATGCTGTTAGGAGAAAGACCACCAACTTGGCCATCTTGCCAGAAAGGTGGGTGCTCCATGTACCCTTTCAGTAGTATCCGCCTTACAACGTGGGTTGCTGCATGGCCGAATACTGAAGAGCTGTACAAATGACTGTGCATGCCAAGGGGTATGTGCCTATTCAAGGCACTGGCTGGGTGGTACCTACAGTGATGGCACCCGTTCGGAGTGGGCAATATTCGGGGAGGATTTTCCCAGGATGCCGAGGTGCTCGCGGAATAGTCTACAGGGTGGCACCCTTAAAAAGCCATCTCTTGAAGTTGGAAATTGTCACGAGTTATATACACCTTGGGATGAAGCATTTTTGAAAAGGTTCCCGGTTGATAATGCTCCTCGTTATCTGGTAGGTACCAGAACTGACGGGGGTACATTTCACCTGGTGAAATCTATCGTGTTCTCTGAGGAAATCGAAGATAAATTCGGTGACCTTGACGGGATCCAAAAGCTACGCAACGGTCAGCTTTTATTGAAGACCACTGGTGGTGATCAAACCGAAAAGTTGCTCAAATGCAACCATTTCGGTGAGATCCCAGTGAAGAAGCACTCGACACTGAAAAAGATCCGTGGATTTATCTACCAATGCGATATCGTTCTGTGTCAAGATTAATTGGAAGATTATCCATTTCGCAAGGTCCATATTGACGTGTACAATGACAATTTCAATGGGTTAAGTGGTCTCCGCCCAATCAATACAACTTGTATTGATTGGGCGGAGACCACTTAACCCATTGAAATTGTCATCGTTCTGTGTTCCGATGATAAACTGTTGCGTAATTTGAAGAAACGTGGAGTCGCCAAGATCCGACTTATCACTAGGAAGATCGGTGAAGACAAGGTAGGCACGGGCGTCTTTGTACTCCATTTCGAGGGGTCCGTTCTACCTAAGCAGGTTAAAGTGACATCCTATCGCTGCGATGTCAGAGCTTACATTCCACCACCGATGCAATGCTACCGGTGTCAGAAGTTCGGGCATGTGTCTTCAAGCTGCTCATCAAATGCTGTGTGCAAAGATTGCAAGAAGGCTGTTCACAAAGATGAAAAGTGCACACCTCCACCTGTGTGCACTAACTGCTCGAGCTTCCACGCTCCTAAATCGAAGGATTGTCCAGAATTCATCAAGGAATCCAAGATTCAGGAGCTGAGGACACTGGAAGGACTTTCATATCAGGATGCTAGAAGGAAGTTTCGTGAAATGAATGCTCCTCAATTTTTAGCCTCAAATGCATCTGTCTCCAATCCAGCAATAAAACCTGCAGGAAGCGCATCTCAAGTGAAACCCCTCAGAGTAGCACCAAATGTTAGTTCGGTTGCACCATATAAACCAACTGCGAGGTAACCTAGCCCGAAGAAAGACCCGAGACCTTCTTCGGCCCCCAATTCTAATGAGCCTGTTAAACTACCTAAACAGCCGCCATCGGAGAAGGCAGAGGCAACTTCTCCAAAAGGTCAGCGAAGAATCCCTTCTCCGTCTCGCTTGGAGAAGAAACCTTCGCAGACCAGTGCTGGAGCATCTACCAGCCCGTCTGAAACTATAGAAAAGCCGGCGGTGAGGAGAGACAAGACTAAACGCCGTCTCTCCTGCCCTCCTGCAAACAAGGTGGCACAGCCACATGCTGGTCTTCCCGTTTTGAACACTATCAGTGGAGCGGTGCCAGCAAGTGCTGCATTGTTTTGCAAGGAGGAGACGTCACGGGGGTAGGGACCACGTACTTTCCCAAACAGACGTCAACGGCGGTCCAAAAAGAAAAATAGTCGGGACGTGCCGGGGACGGACTCCCAGTTTAGGACCGGGAGAAGGTCCCTCGTCACAGCTCTCGCTCTTCCCCAAGAGCGAGAATAGTTAAGTCCGACGAGAACTGCGTGCCAATCCAGAGAGCGCCCCCTCCATTTTCTTTATCCTGCGATGGAGATTTGGAGATTGTGGTGTGCCCTCCTCCCCTATCACCTCCTCCTAAGGATAGGGATGGTTGGCAAAACGGTCAAGCATTTGTAGACGACTATCCTCTACTTAAGTCCACACTATGGTGCTATTACAATGGAACTGTAATAACTATTCTTGTCATCTCACAGAGTTACGTCAACTAATATCTTTGTTTTCGGCAACCTTTGTCTATCTTCAGGAATCCAGGTTTCGTCCTGGACATGAGACAATAATGCGTCACTTCAAACTCTTATCTAAGGACCGGGTGAACGGAGCTGTGGCGTCTGCACTCTCGTCCACTCTAGCCTCTTTAGTGAAGAGGTGCCGCTGTGTACTTGGCTAGAGGCAGTTGGAGTTCGTACTTCGTTGCCAATAATGGCAACAGTACGTAACGTGTACATCCCGCCTGATTCTCAACTGGATTACGGCCAGCTGGGGGATCTAGTCTTTCAGCTTCCCCCTCCTTTTCTCCTTCTGGGAGATGTTAATGCCCACAACACCATCTGGGACTCTGTTACCACTAGCGGTAGAGGGAGAGATTTTGAGAGACTGATCAGGCGGCTGGACCTGTGTTTGTTGAACACATGGGAACCTACGCACTTCTCTATTGCACACGGCACTTATTCAGGTGTCTGATATCACCTTGTGCAGTCGTATGCTGGTTCCCCTGATACAGTGGGTTGTACAAGACTACCTTTGTAATAGTGACCATTTCCCGATTATCGGTAGTCTTCCGAACCAGAGAGCCATCGAGTTACAAAGTCGATGGCTTCTCCGTCGGGCTGATGGGCCAACTTTCACAGTACATGCGGTATTTGCCGAAGATACCTTTGAGAGTGTCGATGATCATACCATTCACTTAACGAATGGTATTTTGGCTGCAGCAGAGGAAACGATACCTTCCTCATCCGGTAACTCCCGCCGGAAGCTTGTCCCTTGGTAAACAGCTGAGATTTCAGCAGCCATTAAAGATCGTCGACGTGCTTTCAAGTGCTATCTGAGGCAAAATACCATGGTCAACCTTATCACCTTCTAAGGATGCGTGCTAGAGCCCGATATCTGATTCAGGAGAGTAAGAAAACGATGTAGGAAAAGTATGTGTCGTCTATGATGGCACATACTCCTTTATCTCAAGTGTGGACTAAGCTTCATAGGATCTCCGGACTCCCGACATCATTGACGATACCCGGAGTCTCCATCAACGGACACATCATCGCGGACCATTTCGGCATTGCCAACAGTATAGGATCGCACTTCAGTGATGTATCCTGCTCTGGGAGTATTGATCCTACATTTCTGACCCTGAAGCGGGAGGCAGGGGCTCACCCCTCATCCTTTGCCACTGCTGCTTCGGAGTCCTATAAAGTACCATTCTCTCAATGGGAACTGCGCAATGCACTTGCAATGTGCAGGGATATGGCTCCTGGACTGAATAACATACATAATCAAATGTTAAATCATCTGTGCGATTCCAGTATAGAACAACTGTTGGTTCTCTTCAGTCGTATGTGGATTGAAGGGGAGTTTCCATCTCAATGGCAAGATTGGATCGTGATACCTAGGGAAAGGATTTTATGGTGCTGCACCTTTACAAAAAATATAGCTATTTTCATACCGAAAGGTCAATATGAAAATGAAAATCCACAGCCTGCCTCCAGTCTCCGACCGGGTCAGGAATGGAATGAATGAAGCCCCCATCTAGCGGCGAGGACATGAACTGTGCCGGCTGCCGAGGCCTGACGCACTCCTCTGGGGCAATGATTAAATGAATGACAGATTAAATGAAATGATAATGGAGAGTGTTGCTGGAATGAAATTTTGATAGGGAAAACCGGAGTACTCGGAGAAGAACCTGTCTGCCTCCGTTCTGTCCAGCACAGATCTCACATGGAGTGACCGGGATTTGAACCACGGACCCAGCGGTGAGAGGCCGGCGTGCTGCCGAAAGGTCAATATACTGTATGTATTTGAGGACAGGAAATGCAGTGAAATAAACATTATTTGTTGCACCTAGTGCAACTTGTATCGGATTTCTACATTTTCCCACCTTTTCCTTCCTATTTCATGTTTCAGCACCTTTTCTTCCACTTTATGATTAGAAAGAATGTATTTTTTTTTTTCTTGAATAAATTTTTTAAATTTTGTTCAATCAGAAGTCTACAATAGTCAATAAAATCCAGTATATGTAATTTATGAAGACCACCAGTAATTCATATCCCAGCAATGGCAGCTAACCTCAGGAACAATGGCTAACATTCAGCAGTGAAATCATAGTTAAACATTGAGGCAGCAACAGTAAATTCTAAACAATGAGGCAGCAACAGTAAGTTCAGTTAGTACTGGGATGAATTTAGTGGTCCACACATCACCTGTGTACTCTCTTGTTGTCCGTGTTAGTGTTTTACCAGTCCAGACCAGGACGTATTTTTTACAACAAAATTATGGCAAAGATAAAGGAGGGGAAGTTATATGTACTTTCAGAAAAATTCAAGACTTAGTTTATCGAAACTGATGGTGTAGGGTGTAGTATCGGCTACATCTCCCTGGTAGTTCTTCAAATAACACACATAATAAGTTCTTGATATGAAAGTGTACTGTATAATTATTTATTAACACTGGCGCTGAGGCCTGAAACATGGTGTTGCCATGCTTGCTAGAACACAACAACCCCGATACCAATACTCCCGCTAGAGGGCGGAAGCCACTACCACACTAGTCAAGAGACCAACTATAACAAGCAGATTATTAAATTGACAAATACGACATAATAAATACACTGATAGAGACCTTCAGGACGCAACATACTGGCCGCCAAGAAATGTCCAATTTCTTCAAATACACAAAATTGTTCATAAAACACATTAATCATACATAAAAGGAAACAAAAAAAGTTGATACACTATATCAAGCACTATAAATCACCATCCTTGGGCAATAAGCACAGTTTTGTTATTGGCCTTTTGAAAAGACCTTGTGGTGTTCGAATGGTCACCACACGCACCAAACCGTCTGGGCCTGGATGAACTTCTTCGATGACTGCCAACTTCCAGCTGGGGGGGGAGGCACATTATCCTCGACGATGACAAGTGCACCAGGTTTCACACTCGAGCAGGAAGTAGTCCATTTGGATCTTTGCTGGAGATGGTGAAGATAGTCACAGGACCATCTACGCCAGAACAGTTGGAGCTGCTGCTGCTGTAAAATATTCCACCTTGACAGCAAGCTAAACTTAACATTCCCTAGATCTGGCTGAGGAATGGTGGTGATGGCAGTGCCAATTAAGTAGTGACCTGGAGTGAGAGCTTCAGGGTCATTGGGATCACATGACAGAGGGATTAAGGGTCGAGAGTTCAAACATGCTTCAATTAGACCAATGAGTGTTGTCATTTCCTCTAATGTAAGACACATGGTGCCCATGGTACGTCGTAGATGGTACTAAATGATTTTACACTCACTTCCCAAATACCACCAAAGTGAGGAGCTCTGGGTGGTATGAAGTGCCAACTGATGCATTCCGAAATGGTGAAACTTCTTATATCACCGTGTAGCTGATTATGTCCGAGAAGGGTTTGTATTTCTCGCAGTTCCCGTTCAGCTCCCACAAAGTTTGTTCCGTTGTCACTGAAGATATTTCGAGGTCTTCCACGACGCGAAATAAACCTTTTCAGAGCAGCCAGAAATGCCTGAGTAGACATGTTGCTGACTACCTCCAAGTGTACCGCCTTCGTTGCCATGCACACGAATACAGCGACATAACACTTTTCCTTTAACTTAGACCTGTGTGAGCCTGATTTTATGTAAAATGGTCCAGTAAAATCAGTGCCACAATTGGAAAATGGTCTAGTAGACTCCACTCGAGGACGAGGTAGTTGTCCCATGGGCTGATGTGTGGTTTCTGCCTTTAACCTATAGCATGTCAAACAATGGTACAATATATGACGAACAGTAGTTCTGCCTTTCACAATCCAGTGTTGCTGGCGTAGTGACGAGAGCAACAATTGGCAACCAGCATGAAGCATGCGCTGATTAACAATTAACTTTGTCAGGTGATGTGGTGGTAGAATTATCTGATGCTTCTGTTGATACATAAGATCGGAATGCTGCAGTCTACCTTCAACGCGGAGTAGGTGCATCTTGTCCAGGAAGGGTTTCAATGATTTCAGTTTACTATTACCATCAAGAGGCACGTTTTGTTCCAGTTGATGAATCTCCTTGGCGTATTCAGCTTGTTGAGCCATTCTAATGCATTGGTGCAATTCTTGAAGGGAAAGATCATTCGTTGCTCTCTCATCGCGAGCTTTTCTACAATTAGCCATGAATCTGTTGCAGTATGCTACAACCCGTTGTAATCGAATCAGCTTAGAGAAACTGCTAATAATGTCATTTCGGCAGTTTGTTGCAACGTGACATATTGTCTTCGATTTCTTGTCCAGTACATGTTGAGAAGCGGGAACAACATACAATTTGGGCCATGAAGAGGAGTGTTGAGTCAGCCAAGCAGCTCCTTCCCACCATGATTGATTGTCAATGAGGCCATCAGGAAAGACTCCAAGTGAAATCATGTCTGCTGGATTGTCGAGAGGTCACATGCCGCCACTGAGCAGTTGTTTTAGCGTCTTGTATCTCTGACACTCTGTTCCCTACAAAGGTCTTTCAACGAGAAGATGGCGCAGCCAGCCATGCTAATACGATAGTGGGGTCAGTCCAAAGGTAGACGTTGCTTAACTTCATATTCAAGGCACTGACAACCTTATTGTACAGCCTTGCGAGAAGAAGAGCTCCGCAAAGTTCTAGGCGAGGGAGTGATATTTTCTTCAAGGGGGCGACTCTTGACTTGGTGCATAACAATGTTGATGTTGTGAGTCCTTGTTTGTTAGTTGATCGTATGTAGATGCAACAACCATAAGCCTTCTCAGAGGCGTCACAGAATTCATGGAGCTGAATCTCGTTGACTGGCCCATCAGTCAAAATTTTTCTATTGATGCGTATGGCGTCTATCATGGGAAGTTGATCGCAGAGTTCTTGCCATGAACGTGAAAGTTTTCGAGAGAGAGGTTCGTCCCAAGTAAGTTGTTGTTGCCAAAGAATTTGGAGGAACATTTTACATAGAATTACAACGGGGCTAATGAAACCCAAGGGATCAAAAATAGATGAAATAGCTGAAAGCACACAACGTTTAGTGAAGGTATGGCCATGTACAGCAGATCTAATGTTATTTACAATTTGGAACTTGTCAGCTACTGGGTGCCACAAGACACCTAATGTTTTAATATCATCGTCAAGGCGAAGAGGAAGTTGGGATTCTCTTAGTTCAGGTGAAATGCTCTCTAACAATTCAGGGCTATTGCTGCACCACTTAGGAAGAGAGAATCCGCCCTTACTAAGCAGGTCTATCAGGTTTTCTGTGTCTGGAGTGCTTCCTCCAATGTTTGGGAACCTGACATGCAATCATCAACATAAAAATCGTTCAATAAAATATCCGATTCCTTCGGGTAAGTTTGAGCTTCATCTTCGGCAAGATGAAGTAGGCAACGTGTGGCAAGAAATGGAGAACATGCCATTCCATAGGTGACGAAGTTGGTATTCTTGTAGTGCATCAGTCTGCTTCCTTCTCCACAGGATTCGTTGGTAGGCACAATCTCTGAGGTCCATTTGTATCTGACGATACATTTTTGCGATGTCAGCACTAAACGCTATAGGATGAGTGTGGAATCTAACAATGATAGAACAGAGGTCCTGTTGAATTGTAGGTCCAACCAATAGTAAATCGTTCAAAGAAGTGCCACTGCTGGTTTTGCCAGAACAATCAAATACAACCCGTGTCTTGGTTGTGGAACTGGAATCCTTGAAAACAGCGTGATGGGGTATGTAGTAAACTGGGGTAACAGTAAAGTGGGTTGTTTCCATGGGATTATCTTCATAATCATCCATAAAATGTGTGTAGTCTTCTTTCAAGTTTTGGTTTCTACTCATTTTTCTTTCATGTAAATAGAACCGCTTGGCTGCCATTTGAAAGGAATTGCCTAATTTCTTGGGATCTTCTCAAAATGGTAGTCGAACCACAAACCTTCATGAAGAGTCTCTAATGGTGTTTTGAACAAAATGTGCTTCACATTCCCTTTCATCCCTGGTTCTAGGAGTCAAGTGCAACTCTTCTGGTTCCCAGAATTTCTGGAGTTGAGTATGGATATCAGTGTCAGTTTTGGCAAAGCATGAGACCACCGGCCGCCGTGAAATGTTGGTGCAGGATGCATCAACCTTGTACCTTCCAGAAAGGATCCAACCAAATTCAGTTTCCTGTAAAACTGGGTGATTGAGGTCTCTGGTTAGTTTACCTGACCGCTGAATATAAGAACAGACTTCTGTACCGAGTAGAATGTCAATCTTACCAGGCTGAGAGTTTGCAGGGTCTGCAAGTGGGAGATGTGTGAGTAAATTCCAGCTAGAAGAATCAATGAAGTGCCCAGGCAAGTCATCAGTAGCCTTGGGAAGCACTAGGCAATCAACTGACAACGTAAAATTACTTGAGCATGAACTGATTTCAACAGAGATTGTGTGTTTTGTTTCCGAAGTAGTGTTACCTATGCCTTGAATTGGTACCCTACTGGGCCTTCTACGAAGTTTCAATCGCTGTGCACACGATTCTGAGATGAAGCAGGATTGTGAGCCAGAATCCAGTAAAGCACGACATGTCTGTAGTCTACCGGAAGATAATAGGATTTGTTTACTGGGTACTACCTTTAATGTGCAATAACTAGCAGTCATAGACCCTGATTGTTGACGACAGTCATTGACACCATTGTTACTGGAAACATCTTGTTGATAATGACGAGGTTCTGATTGTTGTGAAACATCTAGATGAATAAGAGTATGGTGCCACTTACCACAGGTACGACAGCCAACAGATTTGCACGTATTTACCTGATGATCCGATTTCAAACAATTGAAGCAGAGATTTCTTTGTTTATCAATGTCTCTGCGCTCTTGGACAGAAAGTCGGGTGAAACCGTGACATTTATATAATGTATGGGATTGGTTGCAGTTGACATATAAGACTGCTTTACTACTGTAGTATGCTTACGGCTGGAGGAATCTTGGATCCTGTTACTAGTCAAGTTGTTTAGCCTTGCGGGAGGACTAGAATTTATATTTTCAATCGATTTACACTTGGTTTCTAAAAATTCATAAAGCTGTTGAAGCGTAGGAAATGTTTTAGGGTCTAATGTAGATTCATACTCCTTGGGAATTGACATCTCTGTTTTTTTCTAAGATCAGTTGAGACATCAACAATTCTTCTAGCGGGACCGTCAACTCAAGGGCCTTAATAGCATTCATGTTACTCATGGCTTGATTTAGCAGAGCACGAAGTTCACTCGCCGAAACTTTATTCATAGAGGGCAAACTGAGTAATTGATTCTTGTGAGAAGATGCAATTAAATGTGCATTGTTGTAGCGAGTACAAATGCTGTCGAATGCTACTTGAAAATTAGCATTTGTGACTGGGAGGTTTGCAATGACATTGTGGGCCTCGCCAGTTAGTGAGCTGAGTAAATAATGGAATCTTTGTATATTGTCGAGAGATTCATTATTAACAATGAGGCTGACGAATGTGTCGTGAAAGTGTCTGAACTGAGTTACGTCGCCAGCAAATGACGGTAACTTAATTGTAGGGAGCTTAATTGAACGTTTACTGGCACTAGTGCTTGAAGAAGGATGTTGATCACTTTCCTGATGACTATTACATACGCCTGAGCTGGGCATGACCAATGCATTCATTCTAGCTTCCGCGTCAAAGAACATGGTTTCAAAACCGTCCCTGTCTTGAGCATGCAGTTCAAAGTCTTCAAACATTTCTAGCTGAGATTGGGCTCCTTCAAATTTATCACATATGTTGGATAATTCTTTCAGTCTTACTATTATACCTGGATATCAGAGCCTGCAGAGAAATCATCAATATATTTTTTACGAGTCACGTGAGACTGGCTTCGGCAACTGCGCGCGTCGCAATCAACTTTTTCAATTTGTAGCATCCATGGTAGGAGTGATTGGGAATATAATAACAATAGAACAGGATAACAGAAAGATAGATAGTATAATTAATTGCCAGATCTAGGTACTTAGCTCAGTAATCCAAGTCGTAGCTATGCGGTACGTCTGACGAAACTTCATCCAATAAATCCGGTTCCAGATGACCAAAAATGTAGGGTGTAGTATCGGCTACATCTCCCTGGTAGGTCTTCAAATAACACACATAATGATTTCTTGATATGAAAGTGGACTGTGTAATTATTTATTAACACTGGCACTGTGGCCTGAAACATGGTGTTGCCATGCTTGCTAGAACACAACAACCCTGATACCAGTACACCCGCTAGAGGGCGGAAGCCACTACCACACTAGTCAAGAGACCAACTATAACAAGCAGATTATTCAATTGACAAATACGACATAATACAAAATAAACACTGATTAGCGACCTTCCGGACGCAACAGATGGCATCATTTTTCGATGTGCTGTATGCGAAGTAAATATTGCAGTTGATGATAAACATCAAAGAAACAGAATAAAGCAGGAGATCCAGTACAGCAAACATGCAAAGAACAGTTAACTTCGCAAATCAAAACCTAAACAAAGAACTCTGATGCACTCCTTCGCTTCGGAATCTGAAAAGCAGTAGTCTTCGCAAGAGTTTAGTGCTGATCTTGCCATGGCATTAATCCAGTCATGAATTCCAATCTACAAGGTAAACCACCCTGCATTCAAATCATTTCTTGATAGGTACACGAAAAAGTCAATACCGGATGAGAGCACCCTGAGCAAAAAGTACATACAGCTTATTTATGAGAACTTCTTCGAAAACATAAAAGAGGTGATCGGCAAACATGAAGTGGGATTCGTTTTAGATCAAAGTACTGATGAGCTTACTTACTTACTCCTGGGCGCTACAGCCCTTGTAGGGCCTTGGCCTCCTGGACAATCTCCACCCATTCTTCCCTGTTGATTGCTTTGGTTCTCCATCTTCTGACTCCCATCCTTCTCAGATCCTCCTCCACGTTGTCCAGCCATCTGGTCCTAGGTCTTTCCCTCACATGCCGTTCTCCTGGTTTCCCATTGAAGACCTTCCTTACTACCCTGTTATGTCATTCTTTCTACATGTCCCAACCAACGCAATCTACTACTATTAATTTCCACTACTATATCTGGCTTACCATACAACTCTTATCTCCATATTATTTCTGATTCGCCAGAATTCACCCTCTTTTACTGGTCCATATACTTTCCTGAGTATCTTCCTTTCCCATCTCCTTAGCAATTCCTCATCACCTTGTGTCATGGTCCAAGTCTCCGAACCGTACATCACCACAGGTCTCACTACCGTACGATATACAGTCAGCTTCAGATTTCTACTAAGACTTCTTGATTTAAAAACTTGGCTTAAAGCATACTAACTCCTATTTCCCGCTGCTATCCTTGCATGTATTTCTTCTCTCATATCATTGTTTTCAGCTATCATTGACCCTAAATATTCAAAATTTTTACAGCATTCATATTCTCATTCAGTTTCACGTTTTTCTCAAATTCATTATATTTTCTCCTAGATGTTAGCATATACTTCGTTTTTTACTGATTAATCGTCAATCCAATCTCTGCCCCGTATTCCTCTAATTTCTTTAGCTTCTCTTCCAAATCCTGTTCCTCCTAGGTAATAAATCAATATCATTTGCATAAGCAAGGTCTTGCGTCACTCGGTTAAGCAATGTTACTCCTGCGTTGCCCTCTTGTATCCTTCGCATTACATTCTCCAAGACAATGTTAAACAGTAAGGTGGAGAGAACATCACCCTGTCGTAATCCTTGATTAACTTCAAAGGTATTTGATAGAATACCTTCAACCTGTACTTTACATGTTCTTTCCAAAGTCTTTTGTACCATTCTTGTTAATTTATTAGGTATTCCTGCCTCTTCCATTGCCTTCGATAGCTGATTCCTTTTAATGCTATCATATGCTTGTTTAAAATCTATAAACAGCTGGTGTACATCAATGTTGAACTCGTAACATTTTTCAAGGATCTGGCTGATGGTAAAAATCTGGTCCGTAGTAGATCTATTAACTCTGAAGCCACACTGGTAATCGCCTAGATATTCCTCTACATATATTCTCAACCTTCCAGCTATAATTTTTGCTAAAACTTTATACACAATACACAGCAATGCTATCCCTCTAGAATTACCACAGTCTGCTTTGTCATGTTTCTTATGTATAGGGCAGAGTATTGCTATGTTCCACTGCTCTGGCATTTGCTCCTTTTGCCATATCTCTACCATGAGCTTATGCAACCATCTTGTTAGTTTTCCCCCTCCACTTTTTATCATTTCTGCTGTGATGTCATCTTCTCCCAGTGCCTTATTATATTTTAGGGCCTTAATACCACCTTCAACTTCTTCCATGCCAAATCCAATCCACCTAATCCTTCACTGTGAGACATAGTTTTATCCTTTTGTTCTGCAATACCTCGTTCTTCATCCTCATTTTCGTTAGCATCCTCACAGCCACGAATGCAATTCCGTAAGGGAACAATGTCGGATAACACGGAGTGTCGGATAAGCGAAGGTCGGTTGAGGGGGACTCTACCGTATATATATTTGTTTTGGTCTACAGAAGAGGGAGAAAAGTTTTGGGATGACATGTTTCGCTTGTCAAGCGAGTATCATCCGATCCAAATATTGTTGTTGTTGTTGTTGTTGTTGTTTCCTATGGCTAGACCGGATTCCAATCCATCAGCTTTCTTGCGTTCCAATAGAGTTGTGTAAGGTTTCCAGAAGTTCTAGCAGTCACATCAAGTTTATTGCAATGTAGCAGGTGCCTCTTATCCATTTTACTTCCAGGTTCGTGACAAAGTGTGCATTCTTCAGATCTCAGGATGTTGATTCGTTTCAGATGAGCTGCAAGGCAGTCGTGGCCAGTGTTAAGTCTGAAGAAGGCTACAGCTTCTCTTCTTGGTGTTAATTTATATTGATCCCATTTAGCATCAATGTCTTTCCATAATTTGGTTTCTGCTGTTTTCTTTGCCATTTCCTCATACCTGTTTTTGATAGTATTTTTCAAGATCCTCTTTGCTGACATAAAATCAGTCTGACTGACAGGTTGTTGTAGTGTGGTACCTTTTTTTGATAATCTGTCTGCCTTTTCATTTCCTGCTATTCCAACATGAGAAGGGATCCACTAATGAGATCTGTTTGTGGAGTCTTTGAAGGGTTTTTGTCATACAAAAAATTTCTTTCAGTTCTTTATTTTGGGGCTTATAATTTGACGAGATGGCTTGGATGGCTGCTTTTGAATCTGTAATGATAACACATTTTTTATTTATAATCAATGTTTCTGCCTAATAACTGATGGAGTGCATGTGAAATTGCTCTTATCTCAGCATCAAAGTTTGTTTTGTTTTGGCCTACTGGGAAGTCGAGTGAGGAGAGAGATGGATGTATTCCTGCTCCAGTTCTCTTTTCTTTGTCTTGTGAGCCATCTGTAAATATTTTTAGCCATTGGTTAGATGGATATCTTTCTTCTATTGTACAGAGGCCCAGTTGTTTTAGATCTTGTGGGTGAAGAGTCTTTCTTGCAGACCTCTTCTAACAAAGTAAGATCTGTAGTCACTTGTATATATTCAATGGGGTTGACTGGCATACAGAGTGGTTTAAGTTTTATTTACAGATTGCTCTTATTGATATATTCTTTGGCAAGACTTACGGGATCTTTTTGTGTTTTAAGATTGGGGCTAGAAACTGTTTTTTTGATCCATGTCATTTGAGGTAGTCTTTGTATACTGAGATATGCATTGGCTGTTTGATGTTTCATCTCTTCTTCTATTGGTAAGTTGTGGGTATATAATTGCAAGGCGGTTATAGGTGTGGTTTTTATTGCACCTGTTATGATTCATAGGGCATTATTCTGACACCTCTCGAGGCGATCAATGTTTGACTGGGGTGCTGTAGAGAGTATTTCACTGCCATATTTTATGATAGGTTTGATGTAAGTATTATAGGTTTTGTTGAGTGTGTCTTGAGTGCTCCCCCAAGTAGCTCCTGCTAGTCTCGTCAGTAATTTCATCCGTTTGCTTACCTTATCCTCCACATGTTTTATGTGTTTGGTCCAGTTCAGCTTCTTGTCCATGATGAAACCTAGGCACTTTGTACTTTCACTTTTTGGAAGGTCTTGATTATTAAATTTGAGACTAAAAGTTGGATTGTGGTGTCTCAGGGAGAAAAACTGGTATACTGTTTTGGAAGTATTGATTTCCATATTATTGTTTTCAGTCCAGTTTTTGAGTTTTATAAGTGCCTGGTTCATTCTGTGTTCAAGAAGCATTTGCTGATTTGGGCTGTTACGTGCTGTGGTCCAAATGATAACATCGTCTGCAAACATGCTGATATTCACATTACCTACTTTCTTTATTGTGTTTGGACGATCGTTGATGTACACATTGAATAAAGTTGTGCTTGATACAGCTCCTTGTGGGAGGCCTAGTTTTGATTGCTTGCAACCTGAAGTTTTGTTGTTGTAACGAACATTGATCATTCTTTGTGAAAGGAATCTTGAAAATATCCAAATATATACAAGACAAAATAGCTCTAGGAAACACTACCAAAACTACGAACCTAACGGTCACTGCCCTCCATAAACAGAGAACCGTCAAAGACTTAGACTTCCTTGACTGATTCCAGGTCTGTCTCTACTCCATTTTGTTCCTGTCTCATCTCCTCCCTCTGTCCAACTTCTACCTCACCTTCATATCCAATTTCCACATTCAGCAATTCACTAAATTACTCCACCCATCTGTTGAACATATCATCTTTACAGAAAGCTGCTCTGGGTTGAAATCCTTCCTTTATATCTTTAACCCTTGAATGGAACTCTCTAGTTTCCTGAGCCATCTTTCTCTCTTCTAAATCCTCAATCCACTGCTTCTCCTAATCTCTCTTCTTCTTTCTACATTCCTTGTCTGCTTCCTTTCTCTTCTCCCTATATTCCTCTACAGTAGTTCTTGTTCTTCTTTGCAACATTGCCTCATTCCTTTCTTCAATCTTTCTACACTCATCAAACCAATCCTCAGTTTCTTCTTTCTGCCCAGCACAGTTTCCGCCGTGTTTTGTACATGGGTTGGTTTTTTAGTTTTGGCACCTTAGTTATAACTGGATTAATAACTCGCTTAGATGGTTCCAAGTTTCACAGGCCCTCAATGTAGTCCCCACCGTTGCGTACAACAAGTTCCCAGCGATGCGGAAGTCGTTGGATCCCGTTGGCACTGTCCAATCTATTGATGGTACGAAGAGAGCGCTCGGCGGCCTGCGGTACGGAAGCGCTCCCCGCGCATTGTCATCTTCATCTTCAGGATGAGATAATAGCCGCAGGGACTGATGTCGGGAGAATATGGGGGGTGATAGAGGACCTCCCAGCCCCAGGCGATCCTACAATGCCGACACAATGCCTGCTGTGTGTGCCCTAGCATTGTCATGCAGAACGATGGGCGGTGTAACCATGTGGTGGTGCCGTTTCCTTCTCAGAGCTCCTCGGAGATGGTCTTGCAGAAACGAACAATAGTACGCCGCCTTAACGGTTTGCCCTCGGGGAACAGTATGGTGAACGATCACACCATCCCAATCATAGGCAAGAATCAACATTACCTTCACATTTGTGGGGGTTGGTCGAACTGTTTGTTTCCGTGGTGCCACCACTCGTTCGATTGGCGTTTTAACTGTGGCTCATAAGATCTGACCCATGTCTTGTCAATGGTTATGATACGTCGTAAGAAGGCCTCTCCTTCACGCTAATAACGCTGCAAGTGCATACGATAGGCGTCGTATCGCAGCCATTTGTGCATGTCGGTTAAGTCAAGCGGAATCCATTTGGACGCAATCTTCCTCATTTTCAGTAAGTCCTTCAGGATGTGGAGGACAGTTTAATGCGCCAGTCCGGTATCTTGCTCTAATTGACGAATCGTTACTTTCCGATCCACCTCTACTAACGCGGACACCATCTGTACATTGTCATCACTTACTGGTGGGTGACCAGATCGAGGCATGTGCTCCACACGTTCGCGCCCATCTCGAAAGGCTGCAACCCATCTTGCTACCGTTCTGAACGGTAACGCAGCTGCACCGCACGCTTCCTGCAAACCTCGGTGACACTGTTCAGCACTGCGACCCCTAGCACACTGAATTTTTATCCACGTTCTCTGCTCCTGCTTGGGAAACATTGTGACTGTCTTTCGCGAGCGCTGGTTTCACACTACTCATATAAGAGGCGCGACTGCGCACGAGCGGTGGTGAGGACGGGCGAGGTCATGTGCTCTGAGGGAGGGGATGCAGGGCAGCAACCGTCGGTAAAAGTGGCAGCGCCCAACATTGTTGCAACTTGGCACTGAATCATTGGTGCCAAAACTAAAAAACCAACCCATGTATTATATCTTTGACCGTCTGCCACTGTTGTTCTATACTTTCTCCTTGCTTCTCTTCCACTTCATTAAGCTTATTTGTCAAAACCTTTGTGTATTGCTGAGCTATGCTTTCATTCTTTCTTTAGCTTCATCAAACCTATGTATAACAGCTCTCTTAATCTCTCTGTACTTTGCTATCCTTTGTCTATATTTAACTCTTGCCAGATAATGATCACTATCTCCGTCTGCTCCTCGACAGCTATCCCCTTCCAACACATCTGAGGCATGTCATCTATCTATAAGCACATGATCAATTTGGTTTTCTGTGATTCCACCAGTCACTTTCCTTATATCCTTCCTTTGCATCCAGGTGCTTTTGATAAGCATGTTACTGCCTATAGCAAAATCAATCAGTCTAATACCATTTTCATTGGCCACCTCGTGTAAACTCTCCTTTCCCGCTGTACTCTTGTAGGCAATTTCTCTTCCCACTTGTGCATTAAAGTCCCCCATAACAACCTTAACATCATGCTTTGCCTGTTCCAGCTGCTCATAGAAAAGATCCTTTTCTTCCTCCTCTGCATCTTCGGTTGATGCGTATGTACATATGAAGGATATATTGAAGAAACGGGCTTTCACTCTTAATACACACATCCTTCCGTTAATAGGCTTAACATTCAGTATAACATTTTTATACTCATTATCAACAAGAAAACCTGTCCCTCCATATCCTCTGTTCCCACAACTATAGAACAGGGTGTGTTTCCCCGTGGCAAGTAATCCACTTCCGATCCATTTTACCTCTTGTATTGCTGCCAGCTTTACATTATATTTCTTCATTTCCATCTTCAAGTTCCGTAATCCTCCAGGTTTACTCAGTGCTTTTACATTCCATGTCCCAAAATACCAATTCATGTACCGTTTCCTTTGCCAAGGTCGCTGATCCATTTCATCCGTCCGGTTTCCTTTGTCCTTTGGTTCCGTAACAAGTGGTTTTTTTTTTTTTTCCGGGGTAGGGTTGTTAGCTCCACACCCAACCCCTAACCTGGAGGACCAGGGTACCGCTCTTAGTTTGGCCCATCACCTTAGGCCTGTCCAGCTTGGGTGGCCCTACCAGGAGCCAAAGCTCCCGCTGGCATAGCCCCCTGGATCATTTGGGCTCGCTAGCCTCTAAACACCCGGCAATACTTGATTGCCTTCTGCAAGGTGACTGTACCGGCGGGAGGTACTGATGAACTGCAAAGATATATTTTGAATAAGTTGGTGTTTCCATTGTCTGGTGAATGGGTGAAACTTATGCTTTTTAAAATGTACCAACTCGAGGACTCAAATGCCTGCACTATAATGCAGTCATTTAATGACTCATGTATGAACCTATGGCCAGGTGGCATACAATGTGAAACAGTCAGGCTTGTGGTGGCAGATCAAGCATGCTACATGCTTTCGGCTTTCTACCAACTGAAGGGCATGTACCCCAACCTCACCATGTGACATGTATTTCACATGGACTGCACCGTGTTTGTGAAAGTATCAGGGAGAATTACAACAGTTTAAACGACTTCATTGCTGCTCTGAGAAAGATTCTCGTAAAGGCTCCAAGTTGCCAAGTTTTACACCAGCAGTTTCCTGTCATCACAAGGTGGGGTACTTGTATAAGATGTGCAGTTTTGCTTGTGCAAAAACTTTGACAAAATCAAATGCTTCATATGTGCCTTAGACTCAATAGATGCAGCAGTCATCAAGCAGGCCCAACAATTAGCAACAAAGGCCTAGAGTTGGAACTTTCTGCAGTGCATGGCTACAAGTACTTGCCTGATGTGATTCCGAGTTTGGAAGCAGAAAGTATGGAGGAGGAGGAACAGTGGGAGAATTTGATGAGTGTTAGCGACAGCCTTGATGGATTTGTTAAAGACAAATTCGAATTAAATTTGAAGTACAATCCAGATGTGGAAACCTTTGAAACTTTGACTGAACTCCCTTTACAGATGCTGACAAGATACGCTCCATTGGTTTCTGTAGATGTTGAGCGGTGTTTCTCTCTGTATCTATTGAGCTCAAAGCGCCAGAGACTTACTATCAAAAACATTGAAATTATGTGCGTAATTCAATATAACAAGTTTATGAATTTTAGAACACAGTAAACGGGATAAAGGCAGTTTATGTGACTGATGTGTACCTTAATAAAGTGATTTCAGCAACACTTTTTTTTCCACCTTTTTCTGTGAATTTTCAGAACCTTTATGCCCCCTTTTCTGGCCATAGGTTGCACCTTAAAAAACCTTTCCCTAGACTGATAGAGATTCCCAAGGCTGGAATGGATCCCAAGTTTGTCAGCAGCTATAGGCCCATTCGTCTGACAAATAGCCTATGTAAGCTGCTGGAGAAGATGGTAAATCGTTGACTGGTGTAGTTCTTGGAGGAGAGAGGGCTCCTGTCTGAGTACCAGTGTGGGTTTCGCTCTGATAGGTCCACCACCGACCATCTGGTGCGACTTGGGGGCACCATACAGGAGGCATTTCTCCGAAAGCAGCATCTAGTCACGTTTTTCTTTGACCTCAAGAAAGCCTATGATTCCACATGGCGCTACGGGATCCTTTCCACCCTTCACGAGTGGGGACTCCGTGGTAATTTACCAATCTTTATTGCGAACTTTATGTCTGTCTGACTCTTCCGTGTAAGAGTCGGTAGGACATTATCACAATATTACACTCAAGAGAATGGAGTACCTCAGGGTTCTGTGCTGAGAGTCACCTTGTTCACGGTTGCCATAAACGGATTTGTTGCCGCCGCCGGGCCCACGGTAGTTCCATCGCTGTATGTAGGAGATTTAGCTCTGCATTACAGTTCTGGAAGTATGGCAATCGTGGAACGGCAATTGCAGCTAGCTATGAACCGAGTCGACAGGTGGGCTCACGACTGAGGTTTTCGTGTTTCAGCAGTGCAAACCTCCGTCGTCCATTTTGGTTGGCTCCGGAGGCTACATTTACACCTTGAACTACATCTCAGGGATGCTGCGTTGCCGTTGGTTGACACTTATCGCTTCCTGGGGCTCCATTTTGACAGCAAATTAACGTGGCAGCACCATATACGGCAACTAAAAACGACGTGTCTCAGGAAGCTGAACATGCTCAAGTTTCTTAGTGGTACGTGGGGAGGGGAGCTGACCGTGCAGTGCTGCTACGGTTCTACCAAGCCTTCGTCCTGTCCTGGCTAGACTATGGTTCTGCAGCATACGGTTCAGCAAGGCCGGCAACCTTGAAAATGCTGGACAGTATCCACCATAGTGGCGTTAGGCTGGCTACCGGTGCCTTCCGGACCAGCTCGATACCCAGCTACTCGCCGAATCGGGTGTTCCACCTCTAAATTACAGCCGCCAACATATGCTCTTAGCATATGCTACCAATGTGTGTCAAATGCCGCAACATCCGAGCTATCGAGCACTCTTTAAGTAGCCTATACCACCAAAAGTAAGCCAACCAATTTCCAGGTTGGTATTAGACTAGATAGCATGTGTACTGAAATAGGAGTGGTTGTAGGTCCCTGTATGATCCGGGCACATAGCGAAGTGCCTGCGTGGCGAGTCCCGCGTCTGGAAATTAGGTTTGATCTACACCAAGGTCCTAAGGTGAACACGGATGCCTCCGTTTATCGGAGCATAGTTCCACAGCATAGTTCACCAATTTCCCGACGCTGGTATTCTATACACGGATGGTTCGAAGGTGGACTAGAAGGTGGGTTGTGCTTACGTTATTGATGGTGCAAATACCAAAATCTCTTTGCCTAAGGCTTGTAGTGTGTTTACTGCGGAGCTCGTTCCCATCTATGAAACTCTGCAGTTTGCACTACAGGTTGCATGAATCCACTTTTTCGTGTACCGACTCTGAGTTTGTTGCAGTAAATTGCTAAGTTTCCTGCAATACACCCTAGTGCAGCGAATCCACGACCTACTAGCCGGGTTGTGACCCGCTGACACTCGAATCACCTTTCTGTGGCTTCTAAGTCACATGGGAATTGCGGGAAAAGAGTTAGCGGATCAAGCTGCAAAAGTACCACCCGACCAATGGAGGTACTGGCTAGAGATATTTGCTCTCAGTTACGCCGACAAGTACTGGCTTTTTGGGAGCGTCAGTGGCTAGCTGACCCAATGCCCAGTAAACTGAGAGTGATCAAGGGAACTACTCGCGTGTGGCGGAGCTCATTTCTGTCCGTCATTTTGTGTAGGCTAAGGATAGGTCATACAAGATCCACCCACTTGTACTTGATGAGAAGGGAAGAACCCCCCCCCCCCCCCCACTTTGTACCTGTGGAGCCGTTTTCACTGTGGCCCACATTTTAACAGAGTGTGTGGATCTTGCTGACTTACTAAGAAATCCTTCGTTTGCAGATGACACTCAAACGTATATTAGCCGATGACGCGGTGGCTGCTCATCTAGTCATCCGCTTTATAAGTGAGAGTGGGTTAGGGCCAGCAGTCTAAATTTTCCAGTGTACATTGACTCATAACTTGTTCTTTTTTGAATGATGAATTTTTTGTTTTTCCGTAATATTTGTTTATATCATAATTATTAGTTTTTATTTATTTTATTTATTTATTTATTATTCGCTAATCGGCCGACTAGGGACCGCGATAAATTCCTCTATACATTCTGGCGTTTATTCAATTTACGATTGATCCAGTAGGTTTTCATTAACTTGCTGTGTCGAGCACGGCATTCATCCGACCACTTTGCACTGGTTGTCCATTTCTCATCTCGGAAAGTCCCAAAAGTCACGATGATTTTTCGTTAAAGGTCTCATTTGTGTGTGTCACCAGGACGTAGGCCCATTTCTTGGAGGTCTTTCTTGACGTTCACGTTCCAGGGAACTGTTATTATTGGTTTTGAGTCGAAAATTGTTAAATATAAGTTTTGTCCATCTAGAGTCGTCCATCCGTCGCAAGTTACCGTAGAAGCGAGTCCTGCGTTTGCGCATTGTGTCCGTGATCTTCTCTAGAATATTTTTCTTGCCTGGATTTTCTTACGTAGATCCCATTTTTGTAGTTTGGACCAAGAATGTTGCGGAGAATCTTTCTCTCTTTTTGCTCTAACTTAGCAAGCGCACATTTCTGAGAGAGGATAAGGCATTCTGACGCACAGAGGGATACCGGCTTGACGACAGTGATGTAGTGATGAATTTTGGTATTTATAGAAAAGCACCTTTTGTTGTATATGTTCCGGGTGGTTTGAAAAGCTACCTCCATTTTTTTTTTTCTCTGGTCGCTATGGCCTCTGTATCTAGTCCGTTGATTGAATCCACTCACCAAGGTATTTAAATGTATGCACACGGTTTATTGTTCCATATTCGGTGTTCAGCTGGGTCGTGTTTCTTTGATGTTTGACATTATGTCTGTCTTTTCAAAGGATATCTGCA
Organism: Meconema thalassinum; assembly: GCA_946902985.2. Taxonomy (NCBI): domain Eukaryota; kingdom Metazoa; phylum Arthropoda; class Insecta; order Orthoptera; family Tettigoniidae; genus Meconema; species Meconema thalassinum. The sequence goes on along the minus strand of OX336388.2, from coordinate 1,038,074,922 downwards.
AGCCTGTTTGTTCTGCTACCTCCTTCAGCACATTGAATAAATAAATAAATGAATTTTGTCTGTTGCAGTTTCAAAACTTTCTGTCAGTATGGCTATATCATCCGCAAAAGCTAAGCAGTCGATTTATACTCTGTTCTTCTTCGTCCTTCTTCGTCCCAATCCTTAACGTTCGGAATAAGTTTCTGTCTTGTAGTATCTGACGCCACTGCTGTATTACTTTCTCCAGTACGCAGTTGAACAAGAGGGGTGAAAGTCCATTTCCCTGTCTAACTCCCGTTTAAATTTCAAAGGGTGCAGAGTAGCAATCTTGGAATTTTATTTTGGAGATAGTATTTGTCAAGGTTGTTCGTATTACCGCTTGTAGTTTCTCATCAACTCCCATCAACTGCAATTATTTGAAGCAACACATCACAATCAATGGAGTCTTATGCCTTTCTGAAGTCTACAAATATACACACGTATGTTCGGCCTCTCAGCATATATCTTATTATAGTTTTAAGATTGTGGATCTGCTCTGCTGCTGACTGGCCTTTCCGAAAACCTCCTTGGTATTCTCCAAGCAAACGTTCAACTTGTTGTTCTAGTCATTCTAGGATGGATAACGATAGATCTTGTACGCTACTGGGAATAATGAGATACCAAGATAGTTGTTTACCTTCCAGTCCTCCGGTAGTTCTTTCCCCCATATGTCAACGATAGTCTTATGCAAGACGTCTATTGCTTCATCCGGGGCATATTTCCGTAGTTCCGCTATCAGGGAGTCTTCGCCAGAGGCCTTGTTGTTTTTCAACCTCCCAATGTGGCTGTAGATCTCATCACGGTCCAGGTGAGTAGATGGCAGGTTTTGGCATATTGATTTGTTGGTTCTGATGGGGTGAACTTGTTTTTCACAATTTAGAAGTTTGTCAAAGTAGTCGGCAAGTAGCTCACAGTTTTCTTCGTTTGAGGTTGCTAAAGTTTCATCATTCCGTTGAAAGCAGAGGAAGGGAGGCATATACCCTTGTCATTTCTTTTTAAAACCTCTGTAATATGCTCGGGACTCACTTCGCTGAAAGTCTTCCTCATTCTTGTTCAATTGTTCCTTTTCGTACTCGCGTTTCTCACTCTGTATTATCCTTGCCGTTTGTGCCCGTTGGGTTTTGTAGATGTTCCAATCTTCCTCTCTCTTGGACGTTGAGTACAATTTCCAGGTAAGTAAACGGTCCAGTAAGGCTTGTTCGCAACTTTCATTCCACCAGGCATGTTTTCTTCTCCTTTTTAATCTCTGCTACTTCTTTTGCAGCTTGAACCATCTGCCTTTTTGTACTGTTAAAGTCCAAGTCTACTGGCCAGGCGAGTTCTTTGAATTCATTCTCTTTTTCTCTGAGTTTCTTGGTGTCGAAGCGGGTTAGGGCAGGCTGATTCTTTTCATATTTAATGGGATGGGTCTGAACTTAACTACTGAGACATAATGGTCTGAGTCTATGTTCATCCCCTTTATGACTATGACGTTCATTATTTCTGGACTGTTATCTGCGAGAAATTGCGACATGGTCTAGATGGAAATCTCCCATTGCTGTATTTGTGTATCGCCATGTAGTTTGCTTTCTGGGAAGGTGTCGAAAGTGGGTGGACATCATCTGGAGGTAACGATTTTCACATAATCCAACAAGTCGTCGTCCATTCTTGTTGGTTCTCCCTTGAGCCGAGTATCGCCCAATGACGTATCTGTATTTCCGTACCCGTCCTAGTTGTGCGTTTAAGGGGACATTATACTGAAATTTCTAACTTCTATATTTTTCATTGAATTTTTAGCAAATTTTTTTCTGTGATAGCCCTTTTCAAGTAATGTTACCAAGTTTTAATATTGTACCTATAAAAATTTCTGAGTAGGAGTTTTTTAAATGCCATTTTACCACCATCTTTAAAAAAATTCCCTTGCATCACAATATTTTTCCAATTGGTACCAAATTTTTCACAAACCTTCTTAATACCTATGCTAACAAAAGTTATTGTCACAGTTTGTTGTCTGACAAACACATTAGCAACTAGATTTTTTTTTAAATGTAATGTTGTTTTTTTAAATATGATTGCAAACAGAATTTGGTAGCTCAAAAATAATTTTGAATCGTATTTTCATAACAAATTGCATGCTAATATTTGTGCACCAACTATCTAGCTACTTCTGTGTAAAATTGTACTTGTATCAGGCAAAAACTGCATGACAAGGGACTTTTTTAATGAAAGAAAACATTAAAATTTTGTTAAGCCATAAAATGCAAAATAAAAATCTATGCAACTTCACACATTAGAACTGCCCTGCACTACAGGTATGCCCTTCAGACTGCTTTCTTTTCTCTTCCAGTGATATTTTCACCACCTTCCTTTTTTCTTAGCCCCTTGCTGTCACCTGAGCACCTTTTCCTACTTTGTCTTATGTGCTTTTGGTCTCGCTGGGTACTGATTTTCACAGCATAGGTTGGTGCTGGCTTCGCTCTGATGGACTGTAGGACTTAAGTGTTCTAACACACCCCATGATGAACTCACTCACAGCACAAACAATACTAAGCTATTACTACCAGTAGCACTATAAAAAAATTAAGTAATATTATGAAATAAATTTCAGCGCAAGGAGTGAAACCATGGTTATTAGTATTTACTTCACTAACAATGGATCACGTAGTATAACAACTGAGCATTGAGTTGCAAAATATCACCTCTGCAAGTCTATTCTTCAATAGCATTTGAAATCCCAGTAAGAAAGTCTTCAGAAACACATAATTTCTTAGCAGCAACTGGACGGGGCGTGTCAAGTAGCGCATGGAACAATTAAATGCCACCGCAGCGCCATTTAAAATTGGTGCTGAAGACTTTAAAAATGGCGGTATTTAAAAAAATAAAAACTTTTTTGATAGAGGACATATCCGGGTATTTTTTAGTGCTATAAACCCAAATTCGATATTTTCCTTGAAATTCATGAAATTTCAGTATAATCTCCCCTTAAATCACCCATTAAGATCTTGACGCAATGTTTTGAAATTTTCGCGATTCTGGTATAGAGTGTGTTCCAAAATCTATCTGTGTTCTCGGAATCTTTCTGGTTTTGGTCATTAGTCGGGGCGTGGGCGTTGATTACGTATAAGTTTTGTTTGCACAGCGCAGGAATAGTACGGATAGCTGATAATTTATAGGTTCAAAATTTGAGACAGACCCAAGGATTGAGGTGTTGACTGCAAAAGCAGTGCCGGAAATTGGCATATTTTTCATCCTCTTTTTTGAGCTTTGCTCTTGAAAAAGTGGTACCCATCTGATTCGAAAGTTTCTTTGTCTGTGAAGCGAGTTTCTTGCAATGCTATTACCGAGATATTGTTATCATGGAGGGCTTTGGTCAGTTGTTTCACTTTGCCCGTTTGTGTGAGAGAGTTTATGTTGAAGAATTATTAGTTTTTTTTTATTTTTATTAACTTTCGATTTTTTGATATAAAGATGTCCACCTCTATATTTCAAATTCCATTCCAAATTTGTATACTTAAATCTGTGTTAAGAGGGGCAGATGACCTCTTAGTTCTGCCCCTTAAAACAACAATAACATATTCATTTCGCTTATGATCACAATTTGTATAGCCTGTTCGTCGTATGAATTTCATTTCACAAGCTGTAATTCGAGAGATGTCTTGGGATCCTAATGTCCATGCCTTGCTGCCATAACAAATGGTTGGTCTGGCCAAAGTGTTATAAATATGTAACAGAGTGTGTTTTTGCACAAGAGATAGTTTCATGATGTGATTTATAATACCTATTGTTGTAATGTACTTGGACATTTTTGCAGATGTATCTGCTTCCCCTCGAAAAGGTAATTTGTAACCCAGATAATTGAATAACAGTACTTCACTCTTTCTAAAATTTTATTATCTTAACAGATTTTACTTGGGATAGGATCCTTCCCTCCAAAAGCCATTAATTTTGTTTTTTCAGTCAAAATTGCCATTCTAAATTTAGAAGAGGTCTTCTGGAGATTATAAATTGACCACTGTAGATCATCCTCGGACGTTGGTACCAGGGCAACATCATCAGCGAACAATATATCATCTAGATGTTTTAGATATCTGTTGACTGGTATTGGCCCATGCCGTTCACTTTTATTCCTGTATTAATTTGTTCATATAAATTATGCAAGAATATAAAATGTTCAAAATAAAGAAGTAGTTGCACTTACCTTTCCTTATTTGATAATATAAAGGAAACCCAAGCAAGTAAAAATAGAATATAGTGGCTAAATGGATTTAGAACCAAAAATGTTCTTAACTTCAGGACTTTTTTATTTTTGGGACCTTGAGAAATTTGTATTTTTTCTTAATAATGGACACTTTATCCCTAGTGGTGTGTGCTATTGAGAAGTTTTACTGTAGTATGTATGATTGGTTCAGATTCTTCATATTTGATGTTAATTTCAGACCAGAGTGCACAGAAACCTGCAAGGTTCGCAGGCGAGAACTGGAGGCTGACGGCAAGCAGCTGAGGCGAGAATTGAAGTTGAAGGATGAACGGTATATGGCTGCTGAACGGGAGATGCAGGTTGGCTTACTGTTGTGATTAGCTGTCTACTAGCACTTATTACCAGAGCTGAAATGTTTAATGAAGTTATTTTGGTGTAAATAAGCAGGTTAATAGGCTCTTAAAATGCATTGAAAACCTGGAAGCCATTTCTTTACTGTTACCGTACAGAACAGGGGAAGCCAATCCACAACACACTACATGCTACTTGAGATACAGATAATCTCAAATGTGCCACTCCACACCCCCACCCGTATTTTGCCCAATTGATAAAGGAAAAATGTACCTATTTCAAGTAAAATATCATGAAAAGAATCATTTAACAGAAACAAGACTATGCTGTTACCATTGAAATACAAACTTGTATAGTTCACTCGCCCAACAAATACCCACTTGAGAACCTTTCATCTACAAAAACTTGCCGCTCAGATCCGCCTAACCAGTTATAATGGTTGAGTGTTGCTCCCTTTGCTTGAACAACAGATGTCTTCCGTATTTTCATGTGCTTTAAAACCGACAGTAGTGGCTACGCTGGCTAAAGCGCAGCATTAGGCCATGGGGCCAAGCTCTCGGCTGACTCGGTAGACGTGTGGGTTCGAACCCCACCGTCGGCCGTCCTTGAAATGGTTTTCCGTGGTTTCCCATTTGCAAAACCAGGTAAATGCTGGGACGGTACCTTCTGACAGGCCACGGCTGCTTCCTTCCACATCCTTGCCCAGTTTCATTCATCTTCATCCATTCCATCTCTCATCCCGACTCGCAGGTCGACCACGGGCGTCGACTAGAAAGACCTGCACTCGGCCTCTTTTTATTTTCAAGACAAAATATGATATAAAAGACTTATTATTATTATTATTATTATTATTAGCGTATGGTACAACACAAAACAAACAACATAAACAATATACATGTAACGGAACAAGTTAGATCTGAACCTTCCGATGCGCATGTGCGTCCAGTTGCCTTACGTCATCCCCCCGCCTGGATTCTTTGTCAACCAGTGAGCACATACTACATCACGCGCTGGTTAGATGTTGCCATGTAGTCATTATTCCCAGAACCTTGGCAGGGTACAGATGCTGTCTAGGCATGCGAAGCAAGACTGAGCGGCTCTGCTCTTTGACAAGCATGGCAACAAGCTTGCTGTCAGGAGTGTGTGAAGTGGGCGTGCTCTCAGTTCATTACCACCAATACGAATGCTATGTCACTGAGAATGCTCCTATTCGATACTTTATGCTTGCATAATATAACCACGACGAGCTACGAGCAGCCCCAAACAGCGGTTGCACCAAAGAGGGAAAATCGCATTTGCGCCTAGTGATCCCACCACTTCCCCTCCTAGACGAGACTCCGCCATGACAGGCCAGGTCTAACTTGCCACGCTATACATACAATAGGTAACACATTACAACTGTAACAATCATGCAAGGGAAAGGATGTTCAAAGATTAATGTCTAAATTTTCTAGCCATCTTATGGCTTCAGTAGCGGCTATTACAAAGTCCTGTGTTGATCCAGTGAATGCCCTACTAATACACTCAGTGACAATATGGTTCATAGTCTGTCTAACTGCACCACAATCATAGGTTGGGGAAGATCGCATACCCCATTTAAACATCCTTGATCCGCATCTCCCGTGGTTAGTGCGGACTCTGTTGAAAGTTGCCCATGTCTTGCGGGGAAAATCAAATCCAGCTGGCTGATTTTGAATGTTGAACAATGCCTGCCATTGCATTGGAGCTATGCTGTTCCACTCTTTTTGCCAATCAGCTTTTGGATCATAATCCTTCCTAACCAGTTCCTGTGCTGTTTGAATGAGTGGAGATCTTGACTTGAGGTGGCTATATCTGGTGCTAGCATCTTCATGAATGGGGAGTTCAGGATTGGCCAATATCTTGTTGTATTCCCTGACCAAGTTGTTCAGTTTTCTAATTCTAGGTGGTTCTATGTGACTAAGCACAGGCAACCAGAAAAGAGGGGTAGATTTTATTGTGCCACTAATAATACGCATTGTCTCATTCAGGACTGTGTCCACCTTTTTAACATGAGAGCTGTTGACCCAAACTGAGGAACAGTACTCAGCTGTTGAAAGTACCAGTGCCATCGCCGAAGTACGCAATGTAGTCTCAAACGATCCCCATGTGGAGCCAGCAAGTTTGTGGATGATATTGTTACGTGTCCTTAATTTGGCTGCTAGGTTGGTGAGATGCTTCCTGTACGATAACGTTCGGTCAAGAGTAACTCCAAGATATTTGGGGTTGGCATTATGAGGGAGAGGGCCTCCATTAAGAGAGTCTTTCAGGGTAGAGTTCGCTTGCCGATTGTTTAAATGGAAGAAGCAGGTTTCCGTTTTACTAGAGCTGGGCTTGAAGCACCACTTTTCGAAGTATTTGCATAGAATATCCAGGTCTGCATTTAAAGTTCTCTCTATCACATTAGCATCCGCAAGTTCAGTAACTATTGCTAGATCATCAGCATAAGCAAACTGACGAGAGCTGGTAGTAGGTATGTCCGCAATATACAGATTAAACAATAATGGAGAAAGAGCAGATCCTTGAGGAAGACCATTATTGAGTACCCTTATTTTGCTGTGGTTTTTATGCATAACTACCTGAATTATTCTATTTAAACGCATATTGTTAATCAAACATGACATTTGACTGCACTTTGTCAGTTTAAAGAACTTGTACACAATACCTTCTCTCCACACTGTGTCGTAGGCAGCTGTTAGATCAATAATACTATTCAATCGTTTTTCAAAACCTGTCTCAATATGTGTTGTCAAGGCAAGCACCGGATCATGGACCACAGCACAACGATTACCGAAGTATATTTTGCTTTGTGCCGCGAAGGTTACAACTGTGCTTATAGAGATTTCCTGAAAAGGTGCACCTAGATGAAACCCCGCGAAAGGCGTGACAATAACCTATAAGATTTGATAGTTTTTTTTTAAATTGCAAGTGGTTCCATAGTGAAAAATTAAACGAAACCCATTTTCCATGTGGGCCATGTGAGACATGAATCATTGGGCCCAACCATAGTCCGAAATGAATAAATATATAAAAAAAAAATAAAAAAAAATGAACAAACAAATATAAAATAAATAAATAAATAAATGAACAAACAAATATAAAATAAATAATAAACAAACACAGAACTGGTATATTGGCTTTCACGGCCGGTGAATTAAAACTCAGCAATTCTTCTAGGTTTGTGCCGTGTCTTGTGTGGGGTTTCGCCTAGGACACCAAGCTAGGCTCATCGGCGGGCTCTTGGTGTCCCCGCCCGGACCCCCACAGGAGTGACGAACTGCGCGCCACCTCCCTTTATATAAGGTGCAACTGCACCACTTGACTACGAGAACTAAAAGCTCAAGCAGCCTTAACCTCCCTATGAAGGCTTCCAAAAAGATGGTATATTGGCTTTCATGGCCGGTGAATTAAAACTCAGCAAATCTTCTAGGTTTGTGGCGTGCCTTGTGTGGGGTTTCGCCTAGGACACCAAGCTAGGCTCATCGGCGGGCTCTTGGTGTCCCCGCCCGGACCCCCACAGGAGTAACGAACTGCGCGCCACCTCCCTTTATATAAGGTGCAACTGCACCACTTGACTACGAGAACTAAAAGCTCAAGCAGCCTTAACCTCCCCATGAAGACTTCCAAAAAGATGGTATATTGGCTTTCACGGCCGGTGAATTAAAACTCAGCAATTCTCCTAGGTTTGTGCCGTGTCTTGTGTGGGGTTTCGCCTAGGACACCAAGCTAGGCTCATCGGCGGGCTCTTGGTGTCCCCGCCCCGACCCCCACAGGAGTGACGAACTGCGCGCCACCTCCCTTTATATAAGGTGCAACTGCACCACTTGACTACGAGAACTAAAAGCTCAAGCAGCCTTAACCTCCCTATGAAGGCTTCCAAAAAGATGGTATATTGGCTTTCATGGCCGGTGAATTAAAACTCAGCAATTCTTCTAGGTTTGTGCCGTGTCTTGTGTGGGGTTTCACCTAGGACACCAAGCTAGGCTCATCGGTGGGCTCTTGGTGTCCCCGCCCGGACCCCCACAGGAGTGACGAACTGCGCGCCACCTCCCTTTATATAAGGTGCAACTGCACCGATGAGCCTAGCTTGGTGTCCTAGGCGAAACCCCACACAAGACACGGCACAAACCTAGAAGAATTGCTGAGTTTTAATTCACCGGCCGTGAAAAACAATATACCATCTTTTTGGAAGCCTTCATAGGGAGGTTAAGGCTGCTTGAGCTTTTAGTTCTCGTAGTCAAGTGGTGCAGTTGCACCTTATATAAAGGGAGGTGGCGCGCAGTTCGTCACTCCTGTGGGGGTCCGGGCGGGGACACCAAGAGCCCGCTGATGAGCCTAGCTTGTTGTCCTAGGCGAAACCCCACACAAGACACGGCACAAACCTCGAAGAATTGCTGAGTTTTAATTCACCGGCCGTGAAAGCCAATATACCATCTTTTTGGAAGCCTTCATAGGGAGGTTAAGGCTGCTTGAGCTTTTAGTTCTCGTAGTCAAGTGGTGCTGTTGCACCTTATATAAAGGGAGGTGGCGCGCAGTTCGTCACTCCTGTGGGGGTCCGGGCGGGGACACCAAGAGCCCGCCGATGAGCCTAGCTTGGTGTCCTAGGCGAAACCCCCCACAAGACACGGCACAAACCTAGAAGAATTGCTGAGTTTTAATTCACCGGCCGTGAAAGCCAATATACCATCTTTTTGGAAGCCTTCATGGGGAGGTTAAGGCTGCTTGAGCTTTTAGTTCTCGTAGTCAAGTGGTGCAGTTGCACCTTATATAAAGGGAGGTGGCGCGCAGTTCGTCACTCCTGTGGGGGTCCGGGCGGGGACACCAAGAGCCCGCCGATGAGCCTAGCTCGGTGTCCTAGGCGAAACCCCACACAAGACACGGCACAAACCTAGAAGAATTGCTGAGTTTTAATTCACCGGCCGTGAAAGCCAATATACCATCTTTTTGGAAGCCTTCATAGGGAGGTTAAGGCTGCTTGAGCTTTTAGTTCTCGTAGTCAAGTGGTGCAGTTGCACCTTATATAAAGGGAGGTGGCGCGCAGTTCGTCACTCCTGTGGGGGTCCGGGCGGGGACACCAAGAGCCCGCCGATGAGCCTAGCTTGGTGTCCTAGGCGAAACCCCACACAAGACACGGCACAAACCTAGAAGAATTGCTGAGTTTTAATTCACCGGCCGTGAAAGCCAATATACCATCTTTTTGGAAGCCTTCATAGGGAGGTTATGGCTGCTTGAGCTTTTAGTTCTCGTAGTCAAGTGGTGCAGTTGCACCTTATATAAAGGGAGGTGGCGCACAGTTCGTCACTCCTGTGGGGGTCCGGGCGGGGACACCAAGAGCCCGCCGATGAGCCTAGCTTGGTGTCCTAGGCGAAACCCCACACAAGACACGGCACAAACCTAGAAGAATTGCTGAGTTTTAATTCACCGGCCGTGAAAGCCAATATACCATCTTTTTGGAAGCCTTCATAGGGAGGTTATGGCTGCTTGAGCTTTTAGTTCTCGTAGTCAAGTGGTGCAGTTGCACCTTATATAAAGGGAGGTGGCGCACAGTTCGTCACTCCTGTGGGGGTCCGGGCGGGGACACCAAGAGCCCGCCGATGAGCCTAGCTTGGTGTCCTAGGCGAAACCCCACACAAGACACGGCATAAACCTAGAAGAATTGCTGAGTTTTAATTCACCGGCCGTGAAAGCCAATATACCATCTTTTTGGAAGCCTTCATAGGGAGGTTAAGGCTGCTTGAGCTTTTAGTTCTCGTAGTCAAGTGGTGCAGTTGCACCTTATATAAAGGGAGGTGGCGCGCAGTTCGTCACTCCTGTGGGGGTCCGGGCGGGGACACCAAGAGCCCGCCGATGAGCCTAGCTTGGTGTCCTAGGCGAAACCCCACACAAGACACGGCATAAACCTAGAAGAATTGCTGAGTTTTAATTCACCGGCCGTGAAAGCCAATATACCATCTTTTTGGAAGCCTTCATAGGGAGGTTAAGGCTGCTTGAGCTTTTAGTTCTCGTAGTCAAGTGGTGCAGTTGCACCTTATATAAAGGGAGGTGGCGCGCAGTTCGTCACTCCTGTGGGGGTCCGGGCGGGGACACCAAGAGCCCGCCGATGAGCCTAGCTTGGTGTCCTAGGCGAAACCCCACACAAGACACGGCACAAACCTAGAAGAATTGCAGAGTTTTAAACACAGAACTATTAAATAAATAAATAAATAAATAAATATAAGGGTTGCTTTTTTAGTTTTGGCAACGATGCTGCTGCTTTTTGTTGCAACGGTGTAGGACTCAGCCATCGTTACCAAACGTTGCTAACCTGTATCCTCTCCCTTAGAGCACATGACCTCGTCCGTCCCCTCCCCCAATCGTATGCAGTGGCGCCTGTTAGATGAGTAGTTGTAGGCAAGCGCTCGCGCAAGACGGTCGCAATGTTATCGAAGCAGAGAACATGGATAAAAATTCAGTGTGTTACGGGGTCGCATGGCTCAAGAGTGCCACCAGGGACTGCACGAGGCGTGCGGTGCAGGTGCGTTATCTTACAGAATGGTAGCAAGATGGGTTGCAGCCTTTCGAGATGGGCACGAATGTGTGGAGGACATGCCTCGATCTGGTCACCCGCCAGTAAGTGATGAAAATGTACAATGTGAATTAGCGCAAGATACAGGACTGGCGAATTTGGTGTCCTCCACATCCTGATGGACTGCCTGAAAATAATGAAAATTGCGTCAAAATGGGTACCGCATAACTTAACCGACATGCAGAATTGGTTGCGATATGACGCTTCTAGTATGCACTTGCAACGTTATGAGGGCGAAGGGGAGGACTTCTTACGGCGTATCAGAACCATTGACGAGACGTGGGCCAAATCTTAATGAGCCACAGGTGAAACGCCAATCGAAAGAGTGTTGGCACCACGGATCACCATGAAAACAAACAGTTCGACAAACCTGCACCAATGTGAAGGTAATGTTGATTCTTGCCTATGATTGGAATGGTGTGATCATAAAACATACCGTTCCACCAGGGCAAACCGTTAATGCGGCGTACTATTGTTCGTTTCTGCAAGACCATCTCCTAGCAGCTCTGAGAAGGAAACTGCGACACTACATGGATACTCCGCCCATTGTTCTACATGGCAATGCTAGGGCACACACAGCAGGAGTTGTCTGCATTGTTGAATCGCTGGAACTGGGAGGTGCTCTATCATCCCCCCTACTCTCCCGACTTCAGTCCCTACGACTTTGATTTCATCCCGAAGATGAAGGAGCCACTGCGCGGAAACCTCTACCCTACAATTGGAGATGCATGTTGCGGTTTCTTAGCGGAACTTCATGGGGGCGGACCGCGCGGTGCTCCAGCGTTTTTATAAGGCACTGATTTTATCTAGGTTAGATTATGGCAGTGTAGCATATGGTTCGGCCCGTAAGTCAGTGCTTGTTAAACTGGACAGTGTCCACCACGGCGGTGTGAGGCTGGCGACGGGTGCCTTTTGGACAAGCCCAGTCGTCAGCTTGCTCGCCGAGGCTGGCGTACCTCCTTTACACCTGAGGTGCCAACAAGTACTGCTGACCTATGCTGCAACTATTCGACAGATGCCACTTCATCCAAGCTATCCATGTTTGTTTTCCAATCCGAATCGCCGGCTGTATGATGTGCTCGCCCGAGCCATCGGCCGGCGGGGATTCGCTTGGATGACTTATACCGTCAGTTCCAATTTCCTTCTGTCTCCTGTATCGTCCGAGTACCTAGCAAGGCCCCTCCGTGGATGGTCTCTCGCCCTGATTTCATCCTGGATCTGCACACCGGCCCCAAATCGGACACGGACTCCTCCGTCCATCGGAGGCTGTTCCAGTCCATGGTGGCACGGTATCCGGGATCAGGGCTTCTATTCACGGACAGTTCGAGGGTAAACGAGAAAGTAGGCTGTGCATTTGTGGTTGAGGATCGTCGGTTTCTCTTTTCACTTCCCGAGGCCTGTGGCGTGTACACTGCGGAGCTCTATGCCATCTTAGAGGCTCTGCGGTACACGTTATCAGGCAATCACCAGCACTTTCTTGTGTGTACTGACTCTCTGAGTGCGCTGCAGGCGATCGTTGTGTGTTTCCCGAAGCACCCGTTGGTCCAGCGTGTGCACGACCAGCTCGTCAGTTCTCGTAACGCTGGAACCGGGGTGACCTTTGTGTGGCTTCCTAGCCACATGGGTATTGCGGGAAACGAGCTTGCTGATCAGGCGGCGTGAGAGGCAGTCGCATTGCCCTCGCTACCGTATAAGGTGCCTGCTAGTGATGTGCGCTCTCAGTTGCGGCATTCGATCCTGTCGCATTGGGAGGAGGCATGGCGTGCCACGCCTCCACCCAACAAACTGAGAGGCATCAAGGAGACAACGAAGGTGTGGAAATCTTCCTTCCGATCTCTCCGGAAGGAAGCTGTGGTACTCTGTCGACTCCGGATCGGCCATGGGATTGCTACGCACTCCCACTTGCTAAAGAGAGAAGATCCTCCTGTGTGTACTTGCGGTGCCCACCTAACCGTGGCACACCTTCTCTTGGAGTGTGTGGATCTGGCCGATCTGCGAGGGACTCTTAAACTGCCTAATACCCTCTCCCTTATTCTCTGTGATGACGGGCCGTCAGCTGACCTCGTCATCCGGTTCATGAGGGAGAGTGGTTACTTTTTTAAGTTTTAATGTGTAGTTACGACTTTTAATTCTGGTTAAATCTGTTTTATGTTTTTTATTGTGTTATGTATTGTATTGTTCACTATGCCTTATTTGTTTTATCCTTTTTTACCATCCGCCTTTTATTCTTTTTATTCAAATAAGGCATAATTTTTTGGGGCTCACTGTCTGTTTTATAAACACCATTTTCGCTTCATCGATGGCAGTGGGTTGTTTTTATCTACATCCTTTCATTTCACGCCATTTCATTTCATTAGGGGCCGATAACCTCGATGTTAGGCCCCTTAAAACAACAATTATCATCATCATCATCATCACAATTGGAGATGTTGTGCAGGCTGCCGAGGGCTTTCTTCCCACCATCAATAGATTAGGCAGTGCCAATGGAATCCAGCGGCTTCCGCGTTGCTGGGAACACCTTGTACGCAGTGCTGGAGACTACATAGAGGACACATGAAACTTGGAACCGTGTAGGTGTGTTATTTATCAATTTATAACATAGTTGCCAAAACTAAAAAAGCAACTTATGTACATAACTAAATAATAATAATATCGTATGGTGCCGGGTGCAAGCTCTGTAATTTGTCACCCAGAGGGTAGCTTGCATGTCGAATTTCGTTGTTCCGTGAATCACTATGAAAGTCAAGGAGGTTAGATATCTAAGCTCCTTGAACACTATAGCGCTTTCTAGTAGTGAAATGAGGAACTTTGTGTTGGCGGAAACTGCCGAGATTAATTTTTCCATTATGAACACGGCCTACTGAATTCAAATGGGTTCTTTGACATGCCAACATCGTATGACATGCGTGTCGTATTTTTGCCGCCTTACAAAAATCACTTGCCACAGCCAGGAGCGAACCTGCAATCTTGGGGTTGGTAGACCGACACGCTATCCACTCACCCACCGTGGCAAGCTACTTAAATAAATAAAAAATCTATATATATAATCAATCACTACAAAGATATGAACCTCCAACATTAATGTTAACAGACAAAAATGGCGAGTTAGCTCATAGTAATAAAAGAAATACAGAAATTTTAGCAGAAACATTTAACAAGTTGCTAAATTCGTCATTTCGCTCATATTGGCCCGTATTGACGCAAGTTGAATTCAGTGAAGTTTATTATATTCCGCCCTATTCAATACAAAGTTGCTAAATTGCGAAGATCCACCAGAACTGCTTCAAATAAATACAGACACCACTATTAAAACACCATCAGAAAACATAAATCCACCCACAATCCAAGAAGTCTACAAAGCTCTGAGAGAGCTCAAAAACTACAAAGCGAGTGGAGAAGATCAAACATTTTCAGAATTGTGGAAATATGCAGCAGAACCAGTAAAGATTTCATTATATCAATGCATAGTGAACATTTGGATCAAAGAAGAACTGCCAGACCATTGGACTACAGCTATAATACATCCATTACACAAGAAAGGAGAAAAATCAAATCCTGACAACTATCGAGGAATTTCCCTTTTGGATATCACATAAAATCATGTCATGAATTCTATATAATTGTTGTAAAGATCAATTAGAACTGGAAACAAGAGAATATCAAGGTGGATTTCGGCCATGGCGAAGCTGCCCCGAACAGATAATCACCTTAAAATTAGTAATGGACTACAACAAACGTAGACGAAAACAGCAAGTCATAACCTTCGTAGACTTCAAAAAAGCTTATGATTGTATACATAGATCTTCATTGCTGAAAATACTAAGGAATTTCAGACTTCATCCCAAATTAATAAAAATTATAAAACTAACTCTAACAAACACCAAATCTAAAGTAAAATTCAGAGGAGAAATATCTGAACCGTTTAAGATTCATACAGGATTAAGACAAGGAGATGGTTTATCGCCTCTACTTTCCAATTGTGCTTTGGAATATGTAATGAGGGAATGGTACAGAGAAAATCCTAGGAGCATAAGAATTGGAACCAAGAAAGATCAAATAGACTTAAATTGCTTGGGATTCGCAGATGACTTGGCGTTACTGGCTAATAATATTCAAGAAGCCAGAAATCAAATAATAAGCTTACAAAATATAGCACAAAAAATTGGACTTCAGATATCATTTGAAGACAGAGATAATGGTAGCAAATCCACTTGTAATCAATCGCATAACAGTAAATAACAAGAAAGTTAAAATAGTTAAGCAATTTAAATACTTAGGAGAAATTATAACTTACAACTTGGATGAGAAACCTGCATGGCAAGAAGGAACTAATAAAATGATAAAAGCCCAAAAATTAACATGGTCTACATATAAAAGAAAATGTCTATCAATCACAACAATATTAAAACGTTACAAGACGGTGGTTCAACCATAGGTGACATCATCATCATCATCTTGCACAGTTTCCAGCCACTGGCCGGGTCTGTTTGGAACACAAGCCTCTCCAACGTCTTCTGTCTTCCCACCATCTCTCAGCCTCCACCCTTGTCCAGTCTTCTCCTCTCTTCTTCACGCTTTCTTCCACACCCTTCAGCCACCTGTCTCTCGGTCTTCCCCTCGGTCTCTTTCCTTCCCACTTCGTCTCATGTACTCTCCTGGGTATCCTCTTCTCCTCCATTCGTTTTACATGTCCATACCATCCAAGTCTAGATTTCTCTATACCATCCTGTAATGGTTCCTCCTTCATTAATTCTCTGGTCCTCTCATTTCTTATTCTGTCCATCTTTGTAGCTCCAATACTGCTTCTCAAGAACCTCATCTCACTGGCCTGTATTTTGCTCTTCTCCCTTCCTTTCATAACCCAGGTCTCCGAGGCATACGTCAGGATAGGGACATAGTACGTCCGATATATGATCTTTTTGCTGTTCTGAGGGACATCCTTGCTCCATAACATGCTTCTCACACTCCTCCGAAATGCTTCTGCCTGCCTCCCCCGCTCATTTATTTCTCTATCGTTTCTTCCATTATCTTGTATCAGGCTTCCCAGATACTTAAAACTCTCCACTTTCTTCAGCTGTTCCCCACCAATTGTTATTCCCGTTGTGGTTCTTTCCTTCTTCCTTGTTGTGATCACCATCTCACTCTTATTTATGCTAAATTTCATCCCATATCCTTGTATTATTCCTTCCCACACGTCCAACTGTTCCTGTACCTCCTCCTCCTTGTTTCCCCAAATCATCAAATCATCTGCAAACACCATTGCTTTCATCTTTCCGTCCCCAATTACTTGTGCCACTCGGGTCATTATGTCATCCATCACCACACTGAAAAGTAACGGTGACAGTGCACTTCCTTGTTTCAGGCCGTTTCTTTGTTCCAACCAGTCAGATCTCTCTCCTCCCACTTTCACACAGCTCACGCTTCCCTTGTACATCTCCTTTATCCTCTTTATAGTCCATTTCTCTACTCCTCTATCCTCCAGGGACTTCCATACTTTGTTTCTGCATACACTGTCATATGCTTTCTCAATGTCCAGGAAGGCCATCAGTAGATCTGTTCCATACTCATAGTGCTGTTCTTGTAACTGCCTTACAGCAAAAATCAAATCCACTGTGGACCTTCCTGCTCTGAAGCCATGTTGTTCTTCCCTCATCCCTCCTTCTATCCTTGTCCTAATTCTCTTTTCCAAAACTTTCTCGAAGATCTTTGCACAATGACTCATCAGTGTTATTCCCCGATAGTTTCTGCAATCTGTTCTACTACCTTTCTTGAAGATCGGGACAATGATTCCTTTTTTCCAGTCCTCTGGGGTCTTCCTTTCCTTCCATGCTGTCCTCATCACTCGGTACAGCCATTGTATCCCCACCTCTCCTGCTGCTCTCACCATCTCCACACTCAACTCATCCACACCCGGTGCCTTCCCTCCTTTCATCTTGTTCACTGCATCTTCCACTTCTTTCCATGTTAAGTCCTTTTCTGTTTGCAGTTCATCTTCCTCTTCCCCGATTTCTTCCTCCTCACCATCTTTTCCATTTGGGTTCAGAAGTTCTTCAAAATATTCTTTCCACATTTTCTTCAGTTCTTCCCTATTTTCTATCTCTTGTCCCCTTTTGTTCACCATTCTAACATAATCCGTAGGATCCTTCCGCCTCTTATTTTTTACCATCCCATACAGGACCTTTTTTGTACCTTCACTATCCTTCTTCATCATCTTTGTCCACTCTTCCATCCACTTTCTTCTCTCCTCAGCCACTACTCTCTTCGCCTCCTTCTTTCTTTCCTGGTACTCTTCCCTTGTCTCTACCGTCCTATTTTGATACCACCTCCTAAAGGCTCTATTCTTTTCCCTTACTATATCTTTTGTCTTCTCATTCCACCATGGTGTTTCCTTCCACCTCTTCTTACTACTTGTCCTCCCACATACTGCTTCTGCTGCACCCACTAGTGTCTTCTTAAATCTAGCCCATTCCTCTTCCACCCCTCTTTCTTCATCTGTTGGAATTCCTTCCTTTACCATTTTGAGGTACTCGACCCTTCTATCCCCTTCTTTCAGTTTCCATATCCTTATACGTCTTTCCTGGTTCTCAGTCCCTTTCTTCTCCTTACTCCCTCTCAGGTTCATTACCAGTAATCGATGGTCGCTATCCAGGTTCTCCGATGGTATAACCTTGATGTCCGTGATGTTCTTATTTAGTTCTTTCTCATACAGTATATAGTCGACCACCGACTTCCTGGTCAAGTCATCACTGTACCATGTGATTGTGTGGCTCTCTCTTTTCTTAAACCAGGAGTTCCCAACTAGCAGGCTGTTCCTCTGGCAGAAGTCCAACAGTCTCTTTCCTTCCTCATTTCTTCCACCCCAACCCTCTGGTCCTAGAACACTCTCATAACCTTGTCTTTCTCTTCCTACATGGGCATTGAGGTCCCCCATAACAATCATATTTCTTCCTACCAGCTGCTTCTGCAATTCCTCTTCAAACTCCTCCTTCTCTTCAGAAGCGCAGCCTACTTGTGGAGCATACACTTGCACTATTTCTACGGTCTCTCCCCTCAGTGCTACTTTCACTTTCATCATCCTATCACTTATTCTCCTCACTTCTTCTTTTAAACCATCTCGTACTACTACTCCCACTCCATTCCTCTTTCCCTCTTCGTTCCCACTCCAGTACAGTCTATAGCCTTTTCTCAGTACTCTCCTTCCTTCCCCTTTCCACTTTGTTTCTGCCAATCACATATGGAAGCGAAACTCTTTTTAAAGTTACTCAGAAAAACAGAATCGACAAAATTTTAAAAGAAGAAAGAAGAATAGCTAGAACATGCATAAATTTAAAAAAATCAGAATGATGGACAATGGCGAATAGTATCAAATGAAGTGGTATACAGAGAACTGGAGCCCATCACTGATACTATTCGGAAGAAACGGATTTCTTTCTTTGGTCACATTATGAGGACACCAGCAACCAGATTATCTAGAAAAATTGTAGAGAAACTTTGGAATATGAAACATCAAGTAGGATGGATTAAGGAAATTAGAGAAAATATAAAAGAATTAGAAATAACCTTGGATGACTTACAAAACAAAAAATTAAAAAAAAACGAAAGATATAAAAATAAGATTTCAAGCAAAAATAGACAAACGTCGTACAGTAAAAGGGATATTTACAGATGAGGAACGCCTGAGATGATCAGAGGGAATGAAAAGCTACTGGGCAACTCGGAAAGAAAACTTACTGAAGAAGAGGAGCAAGAAATGATTGACTGAAGTGGTCCAATGAGGCTGTAAAAGAAGAAGAATAAAATTGAATGTTACGTGATAGTTTGTATGTGTGTCCTTTATGCCATCATATACCATTCATCCGATTGCGATGAAACTTTGGTGAGTTGTTGTGTACACACTTTGGAGTCGTCGTGTTCACTCCAGGGAAGGTTTCTGACTTAGTAAATCCATTTTACCATAGGTGGCGCAGGAGTAGTTTCAACAAATGGGAGACGGCGCACGAATCGTTTTCAACAAAGTCCCGTATGCGTTCATATACCAGTCATCCGATTGTGATAAAACTTTGGTGTAAGTAGTTGTGCACGCTCCCACGAATGTTTCTGAATTAGTAAATCCATTTTACAATAGTTAAGAGGCAGTTAACGCCAAATAAAAAAAGAATGTGTATCTAAAAGTACTACAACATACAAAATTACAGCACCAACACTTTCTTTGATTGCAACACATGCTGGGCTCAACTAGTAAATATGTAAATACATATATATATATATATATATATATATATATATATATATTATTTTTTTTTTTTTTTTCACCATGCAATTAGCTTTTATGTTGTACACCGCAGAGACATCTTGAACTGAAAGGTAGTTAAATAGTAGCTAATTTTTACCAGCTCGTTAATCACTCGGGATTGCCAACTCCCAAGTTCACCAGCCATGAGTCCTTCCTTGAAAGTGTAGCTCTAACCAGGTATAGTCAAAACCACCTTAAATAAGTTACTAAAAAACCAACATGGCTGCCACATTTGTTGTTGCCAACTTACATCATTTAATACCAAAAAGTCACCACACACACATCCATGCCATACATATCGCTGTTGTTTGAGTCTTCAGTCTTTTGACTGGTTTGATGCAGCTCTCCATGGCTCCCTGTCCTGAGCTAATCGTTTCATCTCTACATAGCTCCGACACCCTACATCCGAGGCAATCTGTTTAACATATTCTAACCTTGGTCTACCCCTACAGTTCTTGTCCTCGACCCTTCCTTCCATAACTAAGCTTGCTATTCCTGGGTGTCTTAGTATGTGTCCTACCAACCTATCTCTTCTCTTCATTAGCAGTCGCCAGAAACATCTCTCCTCTCCCACTCGTCTTAATACCTCTTCGTTTGTAACCCTATCTACCCATCTGATCTTCATCATTCTCCTGTAACACCACATTTCAAATGCCTCAATTCTCCTCTTTTCTGCTGCACCAATAGTCCAAGTTTCACTTCCAAAGAGTGCCACGCTCCAGACAAACGCTTTCAAAAATGACTTCCTAGTACCTAAATCTATATTCGATGTCAGCAGATTCCTTTTTTGTAGAAATGCTTTCTTTGCCTGAGCCAACCTACTTTTTATATCCTCTTTGCTTCGTCCATCACTGGTTATTCTGCTTCCTAAGTAACAGAAGTCTCCTACTTCCTTTAGCTTTTCACCTGCCAATTTGATCTCCATAGAGGTTTCTGATTTATTTAGGCTGCATTCCAGTATTTTTGTTTTACATTTATTAATTTTCATCATGAATTCTTTCCGTAAGACGGAGTCCATACCATTCAAAAACTCATTCAAATCCTCAGGCTTGTCGGCCAAGATGACGATGTCATCAGCAAATCTCAGAGTTGAAATTATTTCTCCTTGAATCTTCACTCCCACTTTAAAATTTTCTCTAATTTCCTTCATTGCTTGTTCAATGTAAAGATTGAAAAGTATGGGTGATAAGTTGCAGCCTTGCCTTACACCTTTCTGAATACCAGCTTCTCTCTCATGTCCTTCAACTCGAATGACTGCTGTCTGGTTTCTGTACAGATTGTATATCACCCTCCTATCCCTGTACTTTATTCCAATCGATTTCAAAATGTCAAACAATTTAATACCAAAAAGTCACCACACACACATCCATGCCATACATATCGCTGTTATCAAAAGCCTTTTCTAAGTCTACAAAAGCCATGAACGTTCTCTTATCTTTCCTTATTCTACCTTCCAAAATCAGCCTAAGACTTAGTACAGCTTCCCTTGTTCCTACATTTCTCCTGAAACCAAACTGGTCTTCACCCAACTCCGTTTCTATCTGGCTTTCAATCCTCTTGTAAATTATTCTAGACAGGATCTTTGAAGCATGAGTAATCAAGCTGATTGTACGGTAATCTTCACATCTGTCAGCTCCCACTTTCTTTGGTATAGGGATGATTACATTCTTCTTGAAATCAGGGGGTACCTCACCTGCCTCATAAATCCTACACACCAAGTGAAATAACCTGGTCAGACCTTCATCTCCTATGCAGCATAGCAACTCAATCGGTATAACATCTATGCCTGGTGCTTTGTTCCTGCTTAAGTCTTCCAAAGCTCTATCAAATTCTGATCTCAATATTAAATCTCCTTTCGCATCCTCATCAATTTCCTCCTCCCTTTCCATTACATGATACTCAATCTCCTTTCCCTTATACAAACTCTCTATGTAAGCTTTCCATCTCTCAACCTTTTCTTCCCTATCTGTTAGAGGCTTTCCATTTGTGTCCTTAATATTACAGCACTTAGTCTTCTTTTCCCCAAAAGTATTCTTAATCCTTCGATAAGCTGTGTCTACTTTTCCTAATTTCAGACAATTTTCTACACCTGCACATTTCTCTTTCAACCATTCTTCTTTCGCTTCCTTGCACTTCTTGTTAACCTCATTTCTCAGACGTCTGTATTCTGCTTTCCCCTTTTCATCTCTTACATTCTTGTGTTTCCGCCTTTCATCCATCAATTCTAGTATATCCTGAGTGATCCACGGTTTTCTACCTATTCTTTCTTTCCTACCAATGTTTTCTTCTGCGGATTTTGTTATTTCATTCTTCAAAAGTGCCCATTCGTCTGCAATTGAAGTTTGTTTAGGGGTTTTCATTAGTCCTTCCTTTATACTCTTCTTGAATCTTTCGTTTACATCCTTCTCTTTCAGTCTGTCTATTGCCCACCTTTTTGGCTTTTGACTTTTCTTCAGTTTCTTCAACTTTAATCTGCATTTCATTACAACCAGATTGTGGTCAGAGTTTATGTCAGCACCAGGATATGTTTTACAATCCAAAATCTGGTTTCGAAACCTCTGCTTGACCATAATGAAGTCGATTTGGTAACGCCCTGTATCTCCTGGTCTCATCCATGTGTATATTCTTCTATTGTGGTTATTGAATAAGGTGTTAGCTATGACCAATTCATGCTCGGTGCAGAATTCTACCAGCCTGCTTCCTCGATCATTCCTTTCACCTAATCCGAAATCTCCTACTATCTTCCCTTCTCTCCCTTTTCCTACCACAGCATTCCAATCTCCCATTACTATAACATTTTCATCACCCTTGATATACCTCAGAATTTCGTCTATTTCTTCATAGACCTTTTCAACATCCTCATCATCAGCTTGACTGGTAGGCATATAGACTTGTACCACTGTGGTGCAGGTAGGTTTAGTATTGATTTTTGCTACAATAATCCGTTCACTATATTGCTCATAATATTCCACCCGCTGTCCAAGTTTCCTACTCAATATGAGGCCAACCCCTGCTTGGCCATTGATTGATTTAGTGCTAATGACCCTATAGTCTCCTGACCAAAAGTCCTGTTCTTCCTGCCAGCGCATTTCACTAATCCCAACCAAATCCAACCTCAACCTATCCATTTCCCTTTCTAAGTTTTCTAACCTTCCACTTCCTAGCAGACTTCTAACATTCCACGCTCCGATCCGTAGAATGTCAGATTTCCTCTTTGTCACTTCTGTGATGTTAACCCCCTCTCGAGTAGTCCCCACCCGGAGATCCGAACGGGGGACTAGTTTACCTCCGGATTGTAGTGCGACAAAACACGCTTACTGTCCACATTTTTTGTTGGTGTCCACAAAAGATCTAAAGAACTCTTGGCAAAATGTTCATGTTCATATTGAACAGCAGTCAAGGCACGTACTACTTCACACTCCTAATTTTGTTTTAACTGCGATTCAATAATATTCTTGAAAGAATCATAGCCCTTCCTTATTTCATGACATGGCATGTTTGTAAAGCCCGGAAGTTTTTGAATATCGGTTTCTTTGTCATTGTTCAATACCACGTGTCTAGGATAAAATATCTGTGCTATGGCTTCAAAGTTTTTGCGATTGGGATCACTTGCCTTTAGACTAGCAAGCTTGCTTCTAGCAGACTGAGCTACTTTTACAAACAAATCTTTCCTTGTAGCACATTCTAAGGCTGTGAGTGTAGCTAAGGCATTATCTGTCGCTTCAGAATAATGGCCTTGAATTATTGCACCAAAATTAGCATCAAAGTTTTCAAGTTTGGGATAAAGCAAATGTGAGGTTGAATACTGGGACCCCTCAAGCAGAGTGAGAAGTTCAACAAGTTCACTAGCATGCTCTTTCACAAAAATTATTTCAGAATAAATACTATCTACATCTCTGTCAAGCCTCACAGAAATGTAACACCACTGTTACTAACATCTTTCATGTCAGGTAGCTTTAAAAAACTCACAACAGTAGAAAACAGCTTCAAACCAGCTGTTCCTTCGAGTAAGTACCGGCGATGGAAAAAGTTTTGCTGCCTTTAAGTCCCCATTTTTTGACTTCAGAAAGTGCAAGTAGTTATATTTGCACTTCCTTGTGTTTAGAAAGGCCGACTTGACCATTGTTACAACCTGATTTAAATCGTACATAGCTGCTGTCCAACAATTACCAACAAGGCAAAGTTTGTGTGCCCAACACTGCACATGGAGCAAATGATCCCCAATGATTATCTTCAGTGTTTCATAACGAGTCATATATGGAGCACTGTCACTTACAAATACTTTCACGTCATCATATTGCATATTGTGATCACGCAATGAATCTAACACAGCACGGGAACAGTTTGTAGCATTTCCGAATTCGAGGTATTTCATTCCAGCAACAAATAATTTCTTCCCAATTGCTGTTGGCAGTTGGAACAGTACAACAAAAACACAGCGACTCATTCTGTCTGTGGTTTCATCACATAAAATGTTAATTTTATTCCCAACTAGAGCTTCAGTTGTTGATTTCTTGTGATCAGCTGCAACTTCTGAAAATAAAAGACGATTTGTGTTAGCCATAGGAATCCAGTGAAATTTATTTTATTTCATTATTTAGAGGCTATGATGGACATGGCTCAAACCAAATAACAGAATTAGCACAATAGCTTCTCCTATAGTAAAATAGATGGACGGGCTCTGTTAGGTATTATATTATGAAGTTGGATAACCTTCACAATTTTATAGGTTAAGGTATGTCTTGGAAAGGTTATGAAAAAACTGGCTGTAAGCTAAGCCTCTACAGAAGTTGGATTAGCTTTGCTTTGTATAGGTTATATGAGCTAGAGAGATTCAAAATGCAAATGTATTTATAGGGACCGGAAAAATTAGCATCTATTTGTTTCAAAATTAGCATATATTTTCTTCAAAATTAGCATCTATTTACAAAGTTAAAAATCATCACATTGTAATATTATTTTAACGACTCCAAGTTTATGAAGTGCAGTTATAGTCCTCAAACGAAAGCATTGTCAAAACTTAAGCATTGCTTTCTTTCAAATTGCACCGTCTGTCTGTAATCACTGTGTTGTAATGGGACAACACACGCTCGCTATCTACATTGTTCGTTGGGGTCCACAACAATTCAAAACAGTATTTAGCAAATATGCTGAACTCTGTCTGAACTGCAGTTAATGCAGGCATGGTATCACATTTTTCACTTCCTTTCACCTGGGTTTGAATTGCATTTTTCAGAGAACAGTAACCAGACCAGATTTTGTTTTGTGAGAGCACTCCAAACAATTCTCAAGCTCAGCTAATTTATCAATGTTATTGAAAATTATATTCTTTGGATACAGAGCTTGAGAAATTGACACAAAATGCTTATGGTTGGGGTCTTTAGCTTTCAATGTGGCTAGCTTGCACTTTGAAGAATGAGCAGCTTTGACAAATGTGTCCCTACATGCAGCCTGCTCTAGAGGAGTGAGCTTAATCAAAGCACTTTTAGTTGCTGCAGAAAAATTCCCTGCTCAAATTAAAGTAAGACTGGTGTCAAGGTTATGCAATTTGGGGTAAAGGAGATGAGAGGTAGGATACAGAGACCCTTCAAGTTCAGTAAGGACCAATCCAGCTGCATGATCTGTGACAAAAACCATGTGGGAGTGAAGTCTATTCACTTCTCGGAAAGTCAGATCGGTCAGGTACTTAATACCACAGTTGTTGATGTCTTTCATGTCAGACATCTTGAAAAATGTAACATCTGTAAAGTAAGCACTTAAATAGAAGACAGCCTGAAACCAGCTATTCCATCGGGTTATGACAGGTGC
This sequence comes from Meconema thalassinum, assembly GCA_946902985.2. Lineage (NCBI taxonomy): Eukaryota > Metazoa > Arthropoda > Insecta > Orthoptera > Tettigoniidae > Meconema > Meconema thalassinum. The sequence goes on along the minus strand of OX336388.2, from coordinate 1,038,049,692 downwards.
AGGAAAAAGCTTTGCTTCCTTTGAATCCCCATACTTTGATTTTAAGAAATGTAAATAATTATATTTTTGCTTTCTTGTGTTCAAAAATGCAGACTTTACCATCACAACCACATGATTTAAATCTGTCATCACTGCGACCCAACAATTGCCAACCAAGCTGATCTTATGTGCCCAGCACTGTACATGCATTAAATGATCCCCTATGACCACTCTTAATGTTTCATAACATCGGGGCATGTATGGGGCACTGTCACTATCAAATACACTATAACTCCGCAGAGCTTCTAAAACCACACAGGAGCAGTTTGTAGCATTTCCCACATCAAGGTAGTTCACAGAAACAACGTGCAGCTCTCTTTTCGATCCGGCTGGGACTTGGAATATGATGATAAAAACACAACGGCCCATTCTATCTGTAGTTTCATCACAGAGTATGTTGATGTTCTTACCCATCAGAGCCTCTGCTGTTCTTTTCTGGTGGTAAAATGAAACTTCTAGAAAGGAAGAAAGACCTCAAATTATAACAAAATAATTTAAAATTACTGGTTCAATTGGGTACGGGTAAGGTAGTTCGATACAGAAATAGAGCTCAAATTCGGTCTCCTTCAATTCTGAGTGCAGTTCCGATGTCGTAATATCTAAACCGTACCCGATCAATGAAGTCGAAACTATTCTGGTAAATATAATTGACATAGGGTTTTCACACATCGCAGCTCTTAGCTCTTTGTTTTCGAGTTTTTTCAGAGGTATATTTGCTTTGGCAAATACTTCAACTGTGCGTTTCAAGAAGTTATCTCGGGAAATTTTTAGTCGTTTACAACTATCCAACTGTGTAAGCACAGAAGTTTGCATTCCTTGAGATGTACTAGCAGCAAGGGTTGAACTTTTGTTATCGCGTCGCTTACCCACGTGTTTTTCCGAATTAACATGTTTCGCAATGCTATCCTTTTTTCCCACGCAACTCGGCAGTTACAATATTTACAAAACACTGTCACTGAATCTGTGGCATATAAACCATCCTTTGTATACTGCTGAGCACTTTCGTGTGCAGTTATCGTCGTGCGCCCCATAACCTAAACAATCGCTTGATTTTCTTCTCTCCACTATTCACGCGCACCTTACACGAAAACAGTTTCAACTTTGAACGAAGAGTATGAACAACAGGAAAACAATGCTGCGTCTATTTAGTTATTTCCGTGGCACTCAATTTACTTTTCGAGAATAATCGATACATCCTATTCCCATTGTAAATATCGATTAAAGTCAGCAAGCAGCGATCTATCGACTACTTTTCTGTATATATCGATCAGAGCGGTCGAAAGATGTATGCATCATATTTGCAGTATTTCTCATGATTTCGCCGAAATATGTGGTTTTCGCCAGTAAAATAACACATTTTCGCAGAATTCGCACAAAAATTGCATATTTGTACTAATTTTGCATTTTGTCGCATTTTGAATTTAGGTAACACAGCGCTTCAGAACTTAAAACTACTTAAAAAATGGTTTAAACACATATTACAAAAATTCGCATTTATCGCAAATGCGAATTTTTCCGGTCCCTACTTATTATGTCACCACAGGTATTTCACTTTCATCGAGATCATCGTATTATTCTTGTATTTTCTCATTTTGGACACCAATGCGTATCATCATGCACGGGTCACTTTTGCGATGTTTTCACGGAGGTGGCTGATGCTAGACTCGGCACGAGGTGTCCCTTGCATAAGATCCGCCAATAGCAGTTGGACCTGTGTAAAACATGGTGTCCACAGGCAGGAAAAGTCAGGAATTTTGTTTTTGGGCAGGAAAAGTCAGGAAAAATTGTGAAAAAAAGGCGTTAGTCAGGAAAAAAATGGCGAAAAGTATTAGAAAGTCAGGAAATTTTATATTAACCATAGAGAAGATAAAAAGCAATAACTGACTGGACATTATGGTAAGTTTCCATTTTTACAGTAAATCATAGTGAAAACCTCTTTAACCTACTTTTTGTACACTTTCTTGGCGTGGCGTATGGATGTGCGAACCCCATCATAGTTTAGGTTATTAAGTACTTTGATTTATTTATTATTGCATTATAATTTACTTTATTTTGTATTTTAAATGAATAAAGAGGCGAGCGTTGGGCAGCTATGGGGACGGTGGAGGATGCAAATGTTACGATGACTTCGCGAGTCAGGAATTTTGTTGAAAAATGGTCAGGAAAAGTCAGGAAAATTGACATTGAAAATTCTGTGGACTCCATGTAAAATGTCGGCGAACTCTGGGACTAGCAGCGTTTCGTACGGCAGCTTATTGAATCGCATCATTCAGAGGCCAACTGACGGAGCGATAAGTCCACAGAAGTTTCACTCCCCATGCCCTGGAGTTGCGTTGAGCGCGATCGTTGGTTAGCGTGCCCTGGGCCAGTCGTTCGCGTAGCGTGTCGTAGCCTGCAGAGAGACGGGCTTCTTTCTTCTGACAATGTCATGACAGGTTAAAGTTCGCGGAATGTCCTGACGGAGGTGGCCACTCGCGTCGCAGTTTGTGGCCCGAGATTACTTTCTCCTGACAAGATCACGCCAGATTATACACTCGCGGTATGTGCTAAGTGACGAAGCTGGCCGCTCGCGGCACAGTTCATAGCCCACAGGCATAAAGACGAGATTACTTTCTCCTGACAAGATCACACCAGATTATACGCTCGCGGAATGTGCTAAGTGACGAAGCTGGCCGCTCACGCCACAGTTCATATCCCGCAGGCGTAAAGACGAGATTACTTTCTCTTGATAAGGTCACAACTGGTTAAAGCTCGCGGAATGTGCTAAGTGACGAAGCTGGCCGCTTGCGTCACAGTTCATAGTCCGCAAACATAAAGACTAGATTACTTTTTTCTGACAACCTGGACCCATTATTGGGGAGCCAGGCTCTGCCTGTCACAAGTCAGGACAAAGGGTGAGTGATAGAGGAGTAACACCTCTCAAAAAAACCTTGGGCCAGCTGACCCGGCTGGTAGTACCTTGTAAGGGTCCCTTGCCAGGGTTACGGTGAAGACCTCAACGGCAGCTACAGTGGAGAAGATATTCTTCGGTACAGTGTAGATGGCGGAAGAGGCATCCTAGTGCTCGGGATAATTGAGTAAAAGGTATATGCACAAATTGGGGCATATATCAAATGCAGCGTCTGTTCTCCATGTTAGGGGCGGCCTCATGAATACCTGGCAGTAGGTATAAAATGCCCTTGACGACAGGCGTAGCGACACGTCGGTTGAGGAATTTTTGTCGTATCCAACATGCAGTTGACTCCTCTTCATTCAGATATAAATGCTAGGGCGTCCCCTCTAAGCGACGCGCACCATTTTCGCCCGAACAATGTGGAAAATGGACAAGGGCTACCGACGCATCGTCGACGTCAGCTAAAGAAGCTAGACCAACATAAATCAAATCGTATCAGGCTAGCCACTGTCAACATTGGAACAATGACAGGCCGAAGCCGAGAACTGGCCGCCTCTTTGAAGCACCGGAATGTGGACATAGCTTGCGTTCAAGAAACCCGATGGGCAGGTGCAAAATCAAGAGATATCGGAGAAGGCTACAAGCTAATCTATAATGGTAAGAAAAGTGCAAATGGAGTCAGTATCATTGTAAACCAGTGGATTCGCGACACCGTCTCTGAAGTAGCACGCATCAGCGACCGCCTGATGTCAATACAGATAACCTTGGGGACCAGTTTAATCCGAGTTGTGTCATGCTATGCTCCACAGACGGGTTGCCTTGAAGAAGAGAAAGACAAGTTTTGGAACGATCTAGAGGGACACATTCAAGCTGTTGATGATAGCGAAATTCTTTTCATTGGTGGAGACTTAAATGGACATGTTGGTCATGAAAGAGACGGATTTCAACGAAATCATGGAGGCCATGGTTATGGTTGCCGTAACAATGATGGTATTCGAATCCTAGAATTTGCGGAAGCGTGGGATTTGTCTGTAACTAACACCTTTTTTTAGAATGCGGGATTCACACCTTATCACCTACTATAGTGGAAGTCATACATCCCAAATTGACTACTGGATGACACGACGAAGAGACCTCGCAATGATCAAGGATACAAAAGTGATCCCATATGACAGCGTTGCTCCTCAACACCGAATACTTGTACTAGATGCCGCAGTCCATATAGATTATGTATCTGTGAGGCCAAGCACGAAGATTGAACGTATTAAATGGTGGAGACTATTAGAACACCAAGCTACCATCAAAGAAGCATTGATACCATCGCTTTCAAATTCTACAACGTCATCAGTAGAAGATGGCTGGAACACACTGTCCGAATCCATCAAGACATGTGCCACATCCACTCTAGGTGTCACCAAACCAAATCGACGCCTTATTGACAAGCAGACCTGGTGGTGGAATGATGATGTGCAGCAGGTAACCAGGGAGAAGAAAGCTGCTTACAAGACGTGGCACCAGACACGCAGCTTGGAGGATTTAGATAGGTACCGGGCTCTCAAGTCCAGTGCAAAACGAGCTGTTGCAATTGCAAAAGCAGCACATTACAAAACCATCTACGACGAGCTGGATAAGCCTGGTAGCACAAATAGAATCTACAAACTTGCGCGCGCTCGCGAGCATGCCTCACACGATCTCGGTCATGTTATCAACATCAAAGACAGAAATGGGCTCCTCCTACAAAAGAGACATGACATACTATGTCGCTGGAAGGAGTATTTTGAGGGTATATGCAATACGGAGTTCCCTCATCCACCTCTACCGACAGCTGACCCTATCCAAGGCCCTGTGCCCATTCTCACTACAGAAGAAGTGTCCACTGCCATCAGCAAAATGAAGTCGGGGAAAGCGCCTGGTGCAGATGATATACCAGCCGAAGTATGGAATCTCCTGGAGGAACAAGGTGTAGTATGGCTTACTGACTTCTTCAACAAAATTATTATGGAAGACACAGTACCAGAGGCCTGGATAACCAGTATCACAATTCCTATTTGGAAAGGAAAAGGAGATATACTGGAATGCTCAAATTATAGGCCAATCCGCCTCCTATGCCATACTATGAAAATTTTTGAACGTGTTCTTGATGCGAGGTTACGAAACATCATCACTGTTTCATCTAACCAGTGTGGCTTTGTTAAAAACAGCGGAACAACAGACGCTCTCCATGCACTTCTTCTATTGATGGAACAACACCATGAGAAAAGGAAGACAGTTCACTTAGCCTTTCTTGATTTGGAAAAGGCGTTCGATAGAGTACCACATGATCTCATCTGGCTAGCACTGAGGCTACACGGTGTACCAGAAGCCTATGTAAACTGGGTGAAACTTCTGTACCGAAAGACAACAAGCTCAGTGCGGTGTGCAGCAGGAATGTCCGATACCTTCCAAATCACTGTTGGTGTCCATCAAGGATCAGCCTTGTCCCCCTTGCTCTTCATACTCTGCATGAACGCCATCACAAATGTCATCCAAACCAGGCATCCATGGACATTATTATATGCGGATGATGTCATGATAGCTAACGAGACCCGTGGGCACCTCGAACAGCAAGTACAAGAGTGGAAGATGCGTCTTGAAGAATTTGGGATGAAATTGAACCTGAAGAAGACTGAATACCTGGAATGCGGTGACCAAACTGATGGCACGATCACTGTTGGTGAGGTTCAACTTAATAAAGTGACCCAATTCAAATACCTTGGGCCATGCATCACTTCAGACTGCAGCACGATTCCTGATGTCAAAACAAGAGTCACTGCCGCATGGATGAAATGGCGCCAAGTTACTGGAGTCCTATGCGATAAGAAAATTCCATTGCATTTAAAATCGAAGGTATATCGCAGTGATTAGACCGGTGGCCCTTCATGTATCTGAATGCTGGCCTACAACATCGAAGCACGAACAGGCGCTTCATGTAATGGAAATGAAGATGTTGCGGTGGTCCAATGGTCTGACTCGACTGGACCATATTAGGAATGATGCCGTGCGGAAGGATTTCAAGGTTGCCCCAATCACAGAGAAAATGCGTGAATCACGTCTGCGGTGGTATGGACATGTGCTCCGTAGCAGTGAAACCTCAGTTGCTAAGACTGCCCTTCAACTAAATGTGGAGGGTCGTCGACCTCGAGGGCGACCTCAAACACGCTGGTTGGATAGGGTGAGAGATGACATGCGGCTCACTAAACTCCGCCCCCGAGACGCTATGGATCGATTGAAGTGGAGGAAACATTGCAGGAAGGCAGACCCCCACATAAGTGGGAAAATGCGAAGAAGATGATGACTTTTTTCTGACAAGATCACGCCAGATTATACGCTCGCGGAATATGCTAAGTGACAAAGCTGGCCGCTCGCGTCACAGTTCATAGCCCGCAGGAATAAAGAAGCATGTGTAACAGACTGGCGCACAAATACGAATATGCTATGTGACGATTATGCGATGAAATTTTATAAAACTATTTTAGTGTTTGAAAAGTGGGGTGCGACGATTATGCGAGGAAATACGGTACTATGGAAACTCTGCAATTTTTCAAGGTTTGTGCCATGTCTTGTGTGGGGTTTCGCCTAGGACACCAAGCTGGCTCATCAGCGAGCTCTTGGTATCCCCGCCCGGACCCCAACAGGAGTAGCGAACTGCGCGCTACCTGCCCTTTTTGTGAAGCACACCTGCGCCTCTTTACTGCGAGAACTAAAAGCTCGAGCAGCCATAACCTCCCTATGAAGGCTTCCAAAAAGATGGTATATTGGCTTTCCTGGCCAGTGAATTAAAACTCAGTAATTTAGCACAGGCTTTTAGTTCTCGCAGAAAAGAGACGCAGGAGCGCTTCATAAAAAAGGAGGTAGCGCACAGTTCGCTACGCCTATGCTGGTCCGGGCGAGGGCACCAAGAGCCTACTGATGAGCCAGCTTGGTGTCCTAGGCGTAACCCCACACAAGACACGGCACAAACCTAGCAAAATTGCTGAGTTTTAAGTCACTGGCCGTGAAAGCCAATATACCAAATACTATGGAGTTCTCCACATCCTCCCCACTTTTGATGGGACATAATGCATCTAATATTTACAAAATCCCACTTTCTGGAAAGTTCGATAAACATCACAAACAAAGCTTTTTTTGAATTTTAATCGTTCTTTCACTCCTGGTTGCTGCTATCCTTATGGGAATGTCTAGACGATTGGTAGAATCCGAAGCAGCCAGTCCCGGAGATGGAGTATCAGCTTTCTCTGAAGCACTCTGTTCCCAAGATAGATCGTCCTCCTTTTCAGCAGTGTCAACAGTCACTAATGCAGAGCACTCCAATTGGAGCACCCTCTGCATTGGTCGAATTAATTCACCAGAAACGGTCTTCGGTCTTGCAACTCTTCCAAAATCTTCCAGGATACATTTCCAACACTCGTGCCATAGGCTACTCGATCCTCTTCTTCCCATCAGATCCAATAAGAACCACATCCCCTACCTTCACATTTGTGGATGGAATTTTCTTAGGCCTCTGAATTAATTGACTCAAGTACTCATCCCTTAATCTTTTACGTAAGTCCTATCGCAGTTGCTGCATATAGCGGAATCTCTTAGATGAATTCACTGAATCCAATTGATCCAAATTAGGAGGTCCTACACTAATGCCATCTTGCAGAAACATTGCAGGTGTAAGAGGGATGAGATCATCTGGATTCTCGGGCAAATACGTGATCGTACCAGAATTGGTCAAGGCCTCACAGTCCCATAGCAGTGTCGACTTCTCGTCGTAATTGATTGAAGTTTTCCCCATTACCCGTCGCAGAATTCTCTTCACCACTTGAATAAGGCGCTCCCACCAGCCACCCCACCAGGCTGCCGTTGGGGGGTTAAACTTCCACTGAATTCGCTGCACTGTAGACTGTCTCCATCTGTTTCCAATCGATAGTTCCAAATAAATTATCGGTGTCCGTGGAGTTTGTGCCGTTGTCACTGTAGACCACCTTTGGTCTTCCTCTACGTGCAATGGACCTCGGAAGGTACAACAGGAATCCATTTGTCGTGAGGTTGCTGCACAACTCTAGGTGTATTGCTCTGTATACAGTACATGTAAATATCACTATCCAGACCTTTTGTCCTCTTTTTTAATATCAAAGGTCCAGTAAGTTCTATTCCCGTCACTTCAAAGACAGCCGCATCCTCGATCTTGTCCTCTGGTAACGTTCTTGAGCGTACCTCTACGCGCTTTGATGCATGCCTCTTGCACTTCATACATCTTGATATTACACTTTGAATACTCCTTCTTCCACCTATAATCCAAAATTGTTCCCTCAAGCGAGAAAGTAAAATGTGAGTGGCAACATGTAGCATCTTCATATATTCTCCGTGTATTAGGAGTTGAACCAATCCATGCTGGCATGGTAGAACCATTGGGCATCGAAAATCTTCGCTGTCTTTTCTCTCCACTATCTTGGTCTTCACTCGTATAATCCCCTCTGCGTCTTTAAAGATACATAGTGACTTCAAAGGAGAATTTCTTTCTTCAGGGAAGACTTTTCCTTGCACTAGTCTTAACGAGTAGTCGCTCCGACGTTTGCATCTCGCCAACTGATATCTCCCCCTTGACTCTTTCCAATGGCGTCTTTCTTGTGTTGTCAGCGAATCTATGCATCCCGGCGAGTATCCTGACAATCTTCGTATATGAAGAGAAATACCTGAGGTACCACTGAGGCTCCATTGAAGAGGCTACGCTGGTTATTGTTTCCCTTTCCTTTTCCACGAGTATCTCAACTACTTCTTCATTGCATGGCCAGGATTCTTGACACAGCTTCAACCAGGCAGGGCTTTCCCACCATTTGGACTCCTTTAGCTCATCAACGTTGCATCCTCGTGAAGGTAAATCTGCTGGATTCATTCTTCCTGGTACGAGATTCCACTCTTCCTTTTGTGAGTAGGTCAAGATCTCATTTACTCTGTTTCGTACAAAGATCCTCCACTTCTCACCCTTTTTGATCCAACTTAAGGCGGTGGTAGAATCTGTCCAAAAATACTGTGGTATATCAACATGTAGCATCTTCATATATTCTCCGTGTATTAGGAGTTGAACCAATCCATGCTGGCGTGGTAGAACCATTGGGCATCGAAAATCTTCGCTGTCTTTTCTCTCCACTATCTTGGTCTTCACTCGTATAATCCCCTAGGCTCTCCTTTACTGTGGTTAACATTCGAACACCAATACAACATGCCATAAGCTCGAGTCTTGGAATGGTGTTTGCTTGAGAGGTGCAACTCTTGCCTTGGCAAATAGCAACTGTGCACATGTACTCGTCGTGTTGACTTTCAAGAAAGCAGCTGCAGCTTACGCTGATTTGTTGGCATCGCTGAAGGTGTGAAGTGAATATGACGCCCTACAATCCGCAGAATAAAACGCCGAGGAACTTGGACGGTTTCAAGTACAGGCAATTGCTCAGTCCATTCGAGGAACTTTCCTTTAGTTTCATTCTGCATCCCAGCTTATTTCCCGCTCCCAACTCTCTTGTAGAAAAATATTCGGTGGCAACGTAACATGGCAAGTGAAACCAATAGGGTCAAAGACACTCTGACAGACAGATGGAATGCTCCGTCTCGTCACAGGTTCATTTAAGACCTTGTGGTTCGTCACGGTACAAAATAGCATATCTTCATATTTATTCCAACCCAGCCCGAGTACTGGGGTTACAGAGTCATCAGCATCATTAGCCCATATATTACTTTCCCAGTCTCGCAAGTCAAAATTTGCAGCTGCCATAATTCTGGAGGCTTCTTCTACAAATCTCCTCAGGTTGTTTCGAGTGTCCAAAGAAGTAACGCAGTTATCCACATAAAATGAACGCTTCAGCCTATTATTGTCCCTTCAAACTCTTTCTGAAAGTCATTCAAGTAGTGATTGAGACGGCACTGAGAATGAAGGGGCGACAATTTACACCAAAAACAACGCATCTATGACGAAGTATCTTCAATTTGTTTTGGGAATAATCCTCCCACCATAGGAACTTCATGAATTTACGATCAGCCTCTTTCACTGATATCTGTAGGAAAGCTTTCCGTATGTCAAGAGATCACAGCTACTGGTTTCTCTCAAAACCTCATCACAACAGAAGGTATGAGCTCTAATAATTTTGGGCCTTCGTTTAAACAGTCATTAAGAGAAAGAGTACCCTTTCTCTTATTTGAAGCATCGAAACCAGGTCTTAGTTTCGTTGTCCTTAAATACTCCTCTATGAGGTAGGAAGTAGCCATTCTTCTCTCTCTCTCGCCTCCACACACTTCCTTTAAGATGCCTTCTTTTACCCATTCATTAAGAAGTGCATCATAGTCTTGAAATCTATTTTCATTCATGAGCTTTGCTGTCATTGAGGTTAGTCTCTTTTCTGCAACATCTTTGTTATTTCTTATGTCTTCTTTTTCTTTGGTCCATGGTAATGAAACTTCATATCTTCCCTCTGCATTCCTCCTCACCTTTTTCTTGAAGTGGTCCATGGCTTCACACTCTATTTCTTCTTTTGATTTTTTCTCACTGGGGTCTATTATGCCAAGCACTTCCAGTTTCCAGAGGTCAGACAGATCCTTACTGTGACTGAACATAATGGTAGTGAGGACATCATTAGAAACATGTTTATTTTCTCCCATTACCACCCAACCAAGTTGAGTTTCCATTGCAAATAGACCACAGTCTAGCTCCTGTACTTGACCAGTAAATAACTTTCCTGCCACATCAGACCCGATGAGCAGCTCAACTTCAGGTTGTTCATCCCCAACGTCGGTAACTGGTATTGTGAATGAGTAGACTTCATCCCTTCGATGTTGAAAGGAAGGAGTCGATTGCTTGTCGACTGGTTTTTGTTGCGACCCGCACTCGCGGGAGCGTGTAGTCCATTGTTTTGAAATTGTTAAACTTACGAGAGAAAGTAAGGACACATAATAAAGGTTTTAGCAATCGGGAAACGCAACAGCATTTTAGTCTCGTCAAAAATACATACAATAACAGGTATGTTTCTCCTCCTCAACTCTGTTACACAGGACATCTGCTTAACTCTTAGGATGGATCCTCAGATTGAAGACTGATCTAGAACTTCTAATTCACAGGAAAAACTTCCTGTTAAACTCTGGAGTAAGACCCTGTAGCATTGGTGCGTTTCTCGGTTTGACGTCACACCTCCAAATAGAACCTTAACTAAGGCTTCCGATCCAACAGCTGGCATCTCGTCTTGATGGCAGTTTTCTTCAGGATGTAAGAACGTTGAGATCCTGTTTTAACAAATATGTTAAAATGTCCCGGCTAGCTCAAACATTGCCAGTGTACCAATGGGCTCTTCAGTTAGTTATGGTACACCGACCAAGACGTGTGGCTAGTACATACTGAGAAGGCCATTGCAAGACACCCGATACATGTGTACCCGCATCACGAGCAATGCCAATGCACTATGGGAGTCAAACTCCCTTTCCAAAGCAATAAAACCTTACCTTGGTATCAATATAGAGTTGAATGTTAAACTTACAAACCAACCAATCAGAGTTGAATGTTCTCGAATGAAAACATGTTGTAAATTGTCCGTTAGAGCTTTTTTTTTTTTTTTTTTTTGAGACGTTTCGGCCATCAATGGACCACGATGTTCTTCACTCATATGATCACTGTAATGCTTGTTTTCTTGTCTGCCAGTAGATCTTCATTCTTGACGAATGTTCAGCTCTCCTTTCATCCGTCCACTTGCAGTGAGGGCGAGGCATCACAGATGTTAAAGGGTGTAGATTACTGGTTGATTTAACCGCCTTTCTGAACAGGTTCCTATCCCAAACCAGAGCTTGATTGATTCGAGCTTCTGTTAGGTCCTTTTTAACTTGCATCGACCATTTACAATAGGAATTTTTTTTAGATATTGATGAGTGGATTCGATATGAAAGTCGATGATGCTCCATCCGCTCCAAATGTCCAAGAAAGACATTCTCCTTTTTCTCATCACACTCACCAAATCTTCTATATTTTCAAATAATTCATTGTTATGTCTTCTTCTGTAAGTACCATTATCATTAACAGGTCCTAATATTTTCCTTAGAATTTTCTGATCCTTAAGTTCTAATTTTCTCAATGGGCCTTTGTTTGACACCTGTAAGCATTCTGCGGCATACAGTGCTGACGGCCTAATTACTGTATTATAATAACAAAGTTTGACATTCCGGGACAAGCTTTTACTTTTGTAAATGTTTTTGCAGGTTTGAAAGGCACCTTCCAATTTGTTACATCTGCTCTCAATGGCAGCTATTTCTGAATTATTAGGGGTAATCCATCCTCCTAGGTATTTTAATTTTCGGACTTATTTGATTTTTTGCAGACCAATCGTGATGAATTTTGAGGCATCTTTGACATTTGTGATAAAATTAGTTTTATGGAAGGCCACTTTAAGTCCAGTTTTAGCAGCTATGGTTTGTAGTTTACCAGATCACCTTGTCTACAGCCAGTATTGATTGCAAAGGCTTTGGACAATTCACCACTAAATTTGACCTTAGAAATGGTGTTTTCTAAGCGTGCTTTGAACAAATTAATTGATTTATTGTCTAGGCCAAACTCACGTAAGGTGATAATTATTGTGTCTCTATGAATGCAATCATAAGCCTTTTGAAAGTCCACAAAAATCACAACATAAGGTTTTGATCGTACCGTACAGTAGGAAATTATGGTCTTAATGTTATGAATTTGTTCAGGACAGGATCTTGATTTCCTGAAACCAGCTTGATATTCCCCTAACTGACGGTCTAATATCGGTTCTGCTCTGGTCAGAAGAGCCCTTGCAAATATTTTGTACGTTACCGATACCAGTGAAATACCTCTATAATTATTTGGGTCGGATTTATCCCCTTTCTTATGTATAGGATGAATGATGGCGGAAGACCAATCCTCTGGCAATTTTTCACTATGCCATATTTCTTCAATGGTTTTCTGGAGACAAATGATGGAGTCTTTATCTGCATATTTCCATAATTCAGCCACAATACTATCGTCCCCAGAGGCCTTATTATTTTTTAGCCCCTTGATGATTTGTGTTATTTCTTTGACAGAGGGTGGTGAGCTGTCGTGGTATGCAACGCTAGGATAGAAAGCAAGTTGTTCAGTAGGTATGTCCTGAAACACTCTCTACTCCTCGCTAGAGTTGATTTACAATTAACTACCCTCGTTACCACAAACCTACATAATTTACTGCCTTTAAATACAGGCCACAAGTGATTTTAACATTACTCCCGACTTTGAATGAGCGCCAAGGTTGACAATATGGGTCTTCCTGAATAAAATAGGATAAAATACGGTACATAACTGTTGCCCCGACTATGAAACACCTTATCCCAGGTGTAGGGCATTTGGCATGCGTTTGCTGATGTACCAGGTTCATGCAAGACAGGAATATAAACACACATGAATTTTAAAGAGATAATCTATTGGCTGTACTAAACACATATATACATAATATACAACACAAAATACCCTTCATACACTCGTGATTTATACAGTACCTTGCCACTGAATTTAGGCTCTGAGAGCAGGAAAACACTTACGGCCATATCAGACCCAGGCATAACAGCCACCTACGTATATACACTGTACCGTCCGTACACAAAATATTTACACACGTTAGACTGGTTCACTCTACTTTCTTTCTTCTCGAACTGCACGTTCACGTCTCCATTCTCGCATGACTTCGATGAAATGTTTACGACTGATCATCCTTTTAGGCGTGGTAAGTTATTACCGACAGCCCATGGTATGGATGGACCCATGAAAAAATCGTAGCCTCCAATAGCCCGTAAGAGCTCAGTGGATAGCTAAAAATTAGTCACTGCTCGTTCGTATCACGATACCATGATCAAGTAATAGCGACACTAAATTGCAAGTAGACAACGGACTTTCGCTGTAAAAGCAAGAAGACGATCTCTAACTGTTCGTTACGGAAACCATGTCACGTAAAACGACCCTGGGCGTTAGTAGATGAGTGTTCTGCTGATAAAGCAATAAGACGACCTCTGAACACCAGACACGCCATTATATGCACTGGCGTAGGTATCCATAACCCCAATGTTTCTGCCGGAACTAAGTTGTGCGTGGCCCGCTCCTAGCGGAACATCCTTGTCAACACATGAACATCAGACAGTCGAAATCCACACTGACGTCACACAGTAGTTTTTTCACGCGCCAGTTCATCTCAGTTCATGCTATTAATAGCCTAGGTATTCCCACACAAGCCGAATTACTGCCTGTCTTTTCCGGGTATGTAACAAATCCAGCACTCGAAAATACCAATTCATTGTACCTTTATAGTATAGCCACGAATCTAACATTTAACATTACTAGGTCAAAATAAAGCCATTAACCCCAAACCAAAATGAAATAATGCTTCTACTTAATACAGTCTTATATCCTTATTCCCAAAACGTAATAAATCGCAAAACCCCGTATTTTATAATACCAAATATCTAAAAACCGATAATTAATAAACAGTGATCCTAGTTGGTGCGGAACATCCAAAGATGAATCCGTCCACAAAAACACACACAGGCACAATAAAAATTACCTCTGCAACCCCACGTTAACCCAATATAATAAGATACGAATAAAATACTCCAAACTAACTGCACAAGGCAGAAAACCCGAGGGTGAGCTACTGTAACTGAATAAATTCCGTTACAGTCCGTGTTCAAAAGGGTTTCAAAATATTCTCCAAAGGCTTTAGCACAGTCTTTATTATTGAGATTAAGTTTACCATCAGATCCTCGGATGTGAAGAGTATTTGGACAGTTAGTGCTTAAACGTTTGATAGAAATCCCTTGTTTTGTGTCTTTAAAAATCGTCTTCAATTTGAATAATTTGTGATTTGTGGAAATTTCTTTTTGCCAATTTTAAAATTTTACAAGTTTCTTTCCTGATGCAGAGAAAGTTCTCAAGATTCACATTGTCTTTCTTGTTATTCCACTTGATCCAAGCTTTTCTTCTTTCCTCTATTGCGTGATCACATTGATCGTTCCACCAAGGGTGCTTGCGCGTTCTATCAAGAGGAATGGATTCCGAAGCTGCAGTAACAATGGCGTTCCTTAAAGTAGACCATGTTCCATCTTTTGGTTTGTTGTGGAGTGTTTCCGCAAAAGTGTTATTTGACTTCAGACCACCGATGTTGTACTTTTGCGTTTCATTCCCATTTCAACATTCACTCTATTGTTCCTAAACGGAATACCTTTCATTTTAATAAGGGACAGATAATGGTCTGAATCTATATTCGCATTATGCAGGACCTTCACATTTTGGATTTCACGATATGATTATTTTGATATTGCAACATGATCCAGTTGAAATTCACCCATATGTGAATTTGGATGTCTCCATGTCTTTGCTTTCCGAGGAAGATGTTTAAACGCAGTAGATTTCAGAACTAGGTTGTTATTTTTGCAGGTGTCAATCAGCCGTCCATTTTTGTTTGTTCGTTTATGTGCGGGATAGTTTCCAACTATATTCCTAAACTTTTTCTCTCTTCCTACTTGAGCGTTAAAATCACCGAGTCGGATGGTGGTGTGATGCGCTGGAATATTGTCAATCACGTCTTCTAATTGTTCCCTTAATATATTAGTTTGCTCTCGGTCTTTCTTGTTTGACAAGTTGGTCGGTGCATGAAAATTGACCACGGTGTAGGCTTTATTAAGTGATCTAAATGACAATGTGGATAGTCTTCCATTGAATGGTGTAAAATCCAGCAAGACTCAACAGCTTTCTTGTGTACAATAAAACCTGTACCAAGATGAGGGATGTTCTGTGTAACTCTTGTGCCAGATATTCCTTTATAAATTCTGAATCCTTGAGACTCAAAAGCTTCTTCATCACAAAATCCTGTTTGTTGCAATGCAATGATGGCAATGTTATGTTTCTCAAGAACATACAATTTTTGCTTTAGTTTTCCTATCTGAAGGAGTGAGTTTATGTTAAGTGTTGCTAAGTACATAATATATTTCTTCTTACATGACATTGCAGGCTCCCCAGACTCCGCAGGCCTACTAACTCCACAATAAGTGGAGGTGGATTTATTACCACCTGGGTAATTACCACCTGGGGTAGATAATCCAATACTTTGTGTTTCCATCATGAGTGAAGAAAAGAATTGAGAAAGACTATCCTGAAGGATAGCAGGGTTATAACTGATGAGGTAGTAAGCCTCCCAGTATTAAAATCAGCCGCCCAATCTGGAACAGACGCTGTTTGTAGCCGCTCAATCTGAGACAGACGCTACCCTGATATATGTGGACCATATACCTTTTACTCCTAATCTCCCGAGCACAAGGAGGCCCCTTCCGCTATTATTACTGCCGTTGAGGACTTCACCGTAACCCTGGCAAGGGACCCTTACAAGGTACTACCAGTCGGGTCAGCTCGACCTAGGTTTTTTAACGAGGTGTTACTCCTCCGACTCCTCCTTCCCCATTTCTTGCGAATAGGGCCCCGGACTTGCCACTGGTATAGTGGAGTTCGTTGGAGCTAATATATTTTTAAAAAATGATAAAATGTCCCGGCTAGCCCATTGGTATACACTGAGGCGAAACGCTGGCAATTTGTTTGAGCTAGCCGGGAATTTTATCATATTTGTTAAAATATATTAGCTCAAACGGACAATTTACAACATGTTTTCATTCGAGAACATTCAACTCTATTGAGATCATGTGCCGATAATCGCCCTGATTGTCCTCTGATGATCCTCCGTCTTCAGCTTCACTAACAAAGTCTGGAGAAATACAACATCCTGAGACCCGCAGTGCAACGCTCCCATGGCACTCACTTTTCCTACTTCATGTACTTTCAAGTATTCACGTTTTGTTTCACCTTTATTAATAGGCAAGTCTGGGCACATTATCACACAGCGCTTTCTGCCACATACCAGACACTTCAGATTGATTTTACAGTCGCTGGACCTGAGACCTTATTTCAAACATACAAAGCATGCTTTCTTCCTTTTCAACATATCTTTTTTCTCCAATAGGGACATTTTCTGTGCACCGAAGCACTCCTTGCTATCGTGAGCCTTATCACAAAAGAGACATGTTGCCTTTCTTTATGACTGTCTTTCTCCTATCCACAGATTAAGCACAGTGGGTACTTCTTTTATTTCTTTCATTCTGTTCTTTACATTGCATGATGGGTTTGATTTGTTTGACAACCGTAAACCTGATTTTGACATTGATATTCTCTCCTCCCCTTCCACCTCAGATTTAAGAAGGGAAACAAGAGGTTCAGCTTATCACTATGCATTCCACTCTGCAGTTGATCACTTGATGAAGAATGTCTTATCCAAACTCTCAACATCTCCTCTGGAACACAAGATTCTACTAAAGGGAATAACATGGCAGAATATGTCTGATGTCTTGCCTATTGATTCTAGAGCCCTCAAGTAAGACTCAAGCTTATCATAGAGCTGAGACGTACTTAAACTACCCTTTGTGGATGTAGCAATTTTTACTGCCAAAGCTAACAGCTCTCTTACATAAAATTCCACGAGCAACTCTTCCCGTCCGAACCTGCCTTTAAGACTTTCAACTGCCTTAGGGTAATTCTCTGCTGTTGGGGGGAAAACTATCTATTTCCTTTGTTCTGGATCCTTTCACTGTGGCTTGAAACAGATATTGGAATTTATCCTCATCTAGCATGTCTCCATCATTATGTATGCTACTGAACTGGCTCCAGAATCCAAGCCAATCTTTAATCTCCCCAGTCCCGTATAAATAAAATAGGACTGTTGCGGAATTACTCTGTTGTGTGGAATGGTGGGATTGGTACCCATAGGCCAAAGTGGCCTGCAACCTAACCTAGCCTCGCTACTGTTTTGGTACAAATGGTTCAATACGCATAACCTATCTTCTTACAATTCAATCAACATGTCAAATATAACTTACTAAATGAAGGACGTTTTCTTTTAAAACATACAATCGCCAAATATATTCTTTAAACATTACAAATACAAATGCCAGTCAGGCTAGAGGAAGAAAACAAATTAATTAAAAATACTCCCGTCAAAATAATATTCTCCAAAGGCGGCTAATAATGAGACGCCATATGGTAACCTTGCATCAAGCACTAAAATGGGAATCTGAACCTTCAGGTAATCTCGGGATAGTTCTAAACTCGCGTCTCAGATAGACGTCAGATCAACTACTTACTCGGCCTGTTAATATTTTAATTCTGACCAATCCAAACAACTGTCGATCAGCCATAGTTAACATAATTATTTTCTCGGTCCAAAACTTAACTATCAGGATCTCTAACCTTCTCAGCATACATCGGTTTTTAAGAACAGAGGATCATCAAATCAAGAGTTCACATTTAATGATGATAATAAATTGTTCCAAACGAAGTACGAAAATATTTCTCGACAACTTAAGTAGGCATGTGTGTAACCTAAAACTTAGGCCAAATATTGAAAAATGGGCCCATATTAAGATAAAACAAATCACATCAGAATGTAAGGTACTCAGGCTATACTAGCCTCGTAGTTAAAACATAATGGAGGAAAACTTTCAGTTAGAGCAGATTGGCCAGACGACACCTGGCTGTGAATTCAAAAATCTAAAGAATAAAATTATTATATAGCCGAGAAATTCTCCTAAATCGTTCCGAAGAGATTAGTCTTTATGTTCTTCATTACCTTATATATCTCCATCGATGCGTTTATGGCCACCGAGGCTTGGCCTGCGGCACACTTCCTACCAGTTCAGATCCCCATAGTTGAATGCTCGATGTCTTACCTTTTGTTTTTCTCCAACACTGAAAGCTAGCCGCTCATGCGCAGTGAGCAGAAATCATGACAAGAACAAATGATAAACAAGGCACGGTCAAACACGCTGCCAACCGCTCAAAGATACATATTGTTATTTTCTTATGAGCTTAACTGCGAATTACTTTAGTTTTAAGTTGGTACTGGATTACATTATTTCAAAACTCACTCCCATTGACTATACAGAACTACAGTTGACAATTACCTAGGCCGCAGGACACAAGGTACTATCTTGTACCTTACAACATGCAACATAATGGTACAATACAATTCATAATTAACATGTAACATTTCCAAATAATTTTCTTCTTCTTAATATTTCTTTGGCATGCAGTGGCAATTTATCTACTGGCATGCAATTAAGTTTTCTTTAAAATGGAAGCTAATTGCTTTATTTCTTCTTCTGCCTAACCGGTTATTATTAAATAAAATTCTTGAGGTGTCCAAGGGGGATCAGACAAAATACGAGGGCTCCCGACGGGGCGTGGAGGGGGTCGACAGCGGAGTTTTTAAATTGAGACAATTTCAATTGGCTCATCCCCCCCCCCAAATTGCTTCAGCTCGATCTTGGGCAGTCTGAGCTTCCTCCGTGAATTTGGCGAAGAACACACAGAACTAGGGGATTGAACAACATTTTTATTCACAAACGTGTCATATTTAACTTGTGGTTCTTCTAACTTTTCCTTCGATGTGTGTTTCCCGAAGCACCCGTTGGTCCAGCGTGTGCACGACCTGCTCGTCAGTTCATGTAACGCTGGAACCGAGTTGACCTTTGTGTGGCTTCCTAGCCACATGGGTATTGCGGGAAACGAGCTTGCTGATCAGGCGGCGAGAGAGGCAGTCGCACTGCCCTCGTTACCGTATAAGGTGCCTGCTAGTGATGTGCGCTCTCAGTTGCGGCATTCGATTCTGTCGCATTGGGAGGAAGCGTGGCGTGCCACGCCTCAACCCAACAAACTGAGAGGCATGAAGGAGACCACGAAGGTGTGGAAGTCTTCCTTCCGACCTCTCCGGAAGGAAGCTGTGGTACTCTGTCGGCTCCGGATCGGCCATCTGCTACGCACTCCCACTTGCTAAAGAGAGAAGATCCCCCTGTGTGTACTTGCGGTGCCCATCTAACTGTGGCACACATTCTCTTGGAGTGTGTGGATCTGGCCGATCTGTGAAGGACTCTTAAACTGCCTAATATCCTCTCCCTTATTCTCCGTGATGACGGGCCGTCAGTAGACCTCGTCATCCGGTTCATGAGGGAGAGTGGTTACTTTTTAAGTTTTAATGTGTAGTTACGACTTTTAATTCAGGTTAAGTCTGTTTTATGTTTTTTATTGTGTTCATCTATTTTATTGTTCACTATGCCTTATTTGTTTTATTCTTTTTTACCATCTGCCTTTTATTCTTTTTATTCAAATAAGGCATACATTTTGGGGCTCACTGTCTGTTTTATAAACACCATTTTCGTTTCATCCATGGCCGTGAGCTGTTTTTATCTACATCCTTTCATTTCACACCATTTCATTTCATTTCATTTCATTAGGGGCCGATAACCTCGATGTTAGGCCCCTTAAAACAACAATTATCATCATCATCATCATCATAACTTTTCCTTGTACTCCTCTATAATGGCATATTCTTGATCAAAATGGCTACACTAGCCACGTCTAACTCTTCTGTAGCATTTTTCAAGAGAAGTTCATACCATGCACATTCGAGAATACTCAAGTCCTTGGCAAGGCGTTCTAAAGTGTTATAATTAACCTTAACAATTTCTGGCGACGGCTCTCTTTCTTCTAGCATTTGCATAATTGCATGGTATGTTTTCGTGATCATCGTACGAGTTGCCTTTCGCTTTCTCGCTAGAAGATCCATTTTTGTTCACATATAATTACTTCAATGATAACCAATAATTATGTTAGGGCTTACCTCGTGCAATTCCTACCTCTTGGTCTGAATTACTTTTATCACTTTGGTACTTGCCACTAACACGTCGGAGCTTATTATCTCGTCGGGGTCACCACAATATTGGGAACCATTCAATTTACCCAACAGAATATCCCGAAGTAGAATATATTGTATTTGTTTCCAAACAAACCCAGCTACATATTTCCACACAAGAGTTCACAGCCGCCTTAATTTGAACCTTTTTTATACAAAAGTGCTTTCAGAGATACAAAGCAAGCATACAGTATAGCCAAACAAAGGAAATTCTTTAAGATAGAGCACTTCGAGCAACTATAACACTAAGTGATAAACAAAAGGAGTAAATACTATGGAGTTCCCCACAACAGTTTTGTTGAGAAAATAGTTTTTCAAAAGCATGGCTTTCACTGATTGTCCATTCAGGGGTGCCACTAAAATGTTCAAGATATATATGTTCTGACTATCAGTGGTTTCATCTAAGATAAAATATACTGGATTGTCAACTACTACTTGCATGGTCTACTGTAGTTTCTCTTCATGCAGAGGCTGAAGATATGATTTGCGTAAGGTGCGCTCATCAGGAAGTGATTTCCCAGTATATTTCTGCAGGTATGATTTCATAATTGTGTTGTTGAGCTTTGAAAGAGAAATAAGAGTTCGTTTACTGCACTTTTTTGACAGTTCTCGTGCGAACAAATAGTCCTAATAAACAGATCAATCCACCGCTACCACGTGCATTGCAGCCAATGAGCTATTACCCACATGGCAGCCAGAAATGGCCATGTACATTCCGTCAAGGGGTGAACAGCTGTTATGAATTGCCTAAACCTACGTTCATCTCACAATATCAATTCATTGCCCTTTTTAAAGGAAACGTGCATTTCTTTGTGGCATTTATCAAATAATCATTATAACAGCACACCTGAAACCCACTGACGGCTCGCTGACAGAATGTTACAACATTGGGCGCGCTATAATACAGCAGCTGATAACTTAAATGTTACACGGGTGGAAATATTTTTAGGCTCATCATTCCACAGCTCCAGGAAAATGCTTACTAAGGTATTGTGTAAGATGTCCTTAAGACGATAAGTTCATTACTTGAACTGTTGGCTTGATATTAAAATAAAACATACGAAAAATGGCACCATGTACGTTGACTTTTAGGCATACACAACAACTTATATTTTAGGCCTAATTTTTTGCACAAATCATGCCATGTGAAAATAATTCACCTGGTAACTGTCCTTGGGGAAATCAAGAGTTCTGCTGCTTTTTCTTTTACCTTCAAAGAGAGAAATAAATATCTGGAAACAAGAAATTCCGTATCTGCTTCCGACTCGATAGTCAAAACAAAAATGTCTGACCTGGAGACAACACCTCTTCCTGCTCAGGCTACATATTTACTTAACATTTAAGATAACCACAATATATATTTATCTGAAAAGTGAACACGCGTTCAAATTGAAATAATGCTTTCAGATGACTTTGCGTATTATTATCGATTATAATTATTATTATTATGTGCGTATGGACCCTATTGGATCACGCATTACATTTATGATTCGCCTTTCTAACAGACCATATTGCTTTCATTCTTTCACTGTGCGCTTGTTTCCTTTCTTCTGACCACTTAGTCCCCGATCTTCTGGGGACTTCATTCTCTGGCTGTACCACCCATTTATTTATCTTCTGACGGTAGACATTTCTGTCTAGTATTTCTGATGTTTCTATCCGGGCCTTTTCCAGGTCATTTTTAACATCTTGTATCCAAGATACGTTCTTCAGTTTTCCAGAGTATGTCAAAATCTTGTGAGTTAACCTTGAAGATGAGAGTCTGTGAACGTGTCCATAGAATTTCAGTCTTCGTTTCCTGATGTCTGCGGCGAGGTTGGATAGTTTTTCCGTGGCTTTGCGTGATTTGAGTCTATACCCTTCACTTTTCTCTGGGCCCAGAATTTTCCTCAAGATCTTTCTTTCCTCCTTCAAGATATTTTCCAGATCACCTTTCTTATTAAGTACCAAGGTTTCACTTGCATACAGCACTTCAGGTTTAATCACCGTATTATAGTGTTTGATTTTTGTATGTATGGACATGCATTTCTTGTTATAGATGTCACGGGTTCTCCAATACGCTCTTTTGAGTTTTTGTAATCGATCTTTCTGAGCTTCCTTTTCCAATCCTGTTGGTTCTAGGATCTCACCGAGATATTTAAAGTGTGGAACCCGTTTGATGTGCCCGTATTTTGTTTGTAGTTCCTAGATGTCGAACCTAGTGCAAATAAACTTGGTCTTCTCGAATGAGATTTGCAACCCAGTTTTCTCAGCGCATTCCTTGAGGACTTCAATCTGTTTGATCGCTAAAATATCGCTGTCTGCTGGTATCGCTAGGTCGTCTGCGAAAGCTAAGGTTGAAGAGCAGTGGTGACAATCCGTCACCCTGTCGCACGCCGGTCTTAATCGCAAAGGGCTCTGATAATTCACCCAGAAATTTTACTTTTGACTTCGTGTCCGTGAGTGTTTCCTTGATGAGTCTTAATGTCTTTGGATCAAGTCCTAGTTCTTCTAAGATGTTAAAGAGAGACTGTCGATCGACCGAATCGTACGCCTTCTTAAAGTCGATGAAACTACAAATGATCGGAGAGCTTCGGGTCGCTCTATATTTCAATATCGTCTTCAAGTTAAAAATTTGTTCAACACAAGAACGCTCAGGTCGGAAACCAGCTTGATATTCACCAATTTTGTGTTCAAGCTGTTCTTGTACTCTTTGAAGAAGACACTCGGAGAGAATCTTGTAGGTGACTTGAAGGAGAGAAATCCCTCTGTAGTTATTCACATCCGTTCTGTCACCTTTCTTGTATAACGGATGGATGAGTGCACATTTCCATTCTTCAGGTAGCTTTTCTGTTTTCCAGATATCCATGATGATTAGTGTGAGCTCCTCAAGTGTATTTGGGCCTATGTTCTTTAATAGTTCTGCAACTATGCCATCTTCTCCAGACGCCCTGTTACTTTTGAGTCTGAAAATGTGTCTCTGGATTTCTTCTTTAGTAGGTGGTGGAGATTCAGGGTTTACATGTACGGGAGTCTCTTTGGGCCATCGTGATGTTGGCTCCTCGCAATTGAGTAACTCAGAGAAATACCGAGCCAGTTCACTACAATTATCCCGGTTGGACAACGCGAGGTTTCCGTCTTGTTTTCTGAAACACAAGTTCTGTGGGGTGTATCCTGGGATTCTTCCTGCGAACGTCCTGTAGAAATCTCGCGTTTTGTGATCTCGGAAGTCTTGATCTATAGATTCCAATTGGTCCTTCATGTGTTTCCTCTTAGTTTGTCTGATTACTTTTGACACTTCCTTCCTGGTCTGGAGATAGTGTTGTTGAGTCTCGAGTGACTTCTTACTTGTATTTCTGAAAAGCTCTCTTTCTCATTTCCAGTGCTTCTTCACATGCAGAATCCCACCACGGGTGTTTCGTATTCTTCTTCAATGGAATAGTCTCTTTAGCTCTCGTAATGATCTTGTCATGGAACTGCTTCCAGGTGCTTGCCTTTTCCTTTTCCCATTCCTCTGTTATGTTTCTTTCCTTTATCTTTTTCGTGTCAAATTTCTGAAGATGAGATTTCTTGGGGTGGATTCTTTTCGGGGTAAATTTCACTTTGATTCGCACTAGATAATGGTCGGAGTCAATATTGGCTCCTCTTCGAACTTACACATCATGAATTTCTTTCTGTAAAGGATGTATGATGGCCACATGGTCAATCCGATATTCTCCAAGAGATTGCACAGGTGATCGCCAAGTCTTCTGTTTTCGAGGGTGCTTCCTCAGAGAGGTGGACATTATCTTCAAGTTGTTCTGTTGGCACAGTTCAATGAGTCTCATGCCATTCTTGTTGGTGAATTTATGAGCTGGGTATTTGCCTACAGTCTTTTGGTATTCTTTTTCTTTGCCAATCTGTGCATTGAAATCACCTAGTAATATCCTTGTGTCTTCTCTAGGAACCGTTGCCACAATCTTTTCGAGTTTAGACCAGAACTGTTCTACCTTCTGCAAGTCCCTTTTATTTTCAATGTTCGTGGGGGCATGTGCGTTAATTAATGTGTATTTTTTGTTCGCACATTGTATGCGCATAGTCATTACTCTATTACTTATGGGAGTGACTTCTTTTATCGAATCAACTGTGCTCTTGTGAACTACAAATGCCATACCCAAGAGGGGGGTGCCACCTCTTCCTATTCGTTTGTCCGTTTTACTTTTGAAAATACGGTAGTTACCATAGTCTAGTGTGCTCTCATCTGTAAAGCGTGTTTCCTGTAGAGCTAGTATCTGTATCCTTTGTCGATCTAGTTCTGATGTTAAGGTGTGTAGTTTGCCTGGTTTTAGTAATGTGTTGATGTTGAAGGTCCCGATGTATGTGGGTGTCTTTGATGGTAGTTTGCCAGAGAACTCCGACTTTCTCTGTGATCGTGGTTGCCCTGGACCCCAGAGTCCGAAAACCTGGTTGCCGTCCATGGACGGGTGGATTGGTTACCACCTGGGGTAATTCTGTAGTTACTCGCACGAATCATAACTGCTTGTAATCAAGGATTAATCCAGTGTTTCCACTGGGAGTTTAGGACCAGGGATTGCTAGTTCCTGGAACATAAGCTATGCAGCCGTACCTACTAGGTAAGCAGACGCTGACCACTTTGCCGCTCGATCCAAGTCAGACGCGAAGTGGATTTCAATTTTGGTTCTTCCGCCCTCGCTCCCATTGAGACATAGGTCCTCCTCTGCCATCGAAGCCGTTGGCCATTGTTTTATTCACCTCAGTTGATCCGCGGGTGCTTATTTGACTAGGTCTTATTATTATTATAATTATCTTATAATTATCTTATTATAATTTAATATAATAATGTCGTTATTTGCACAGACTGTTAAACACGGTAATGCGTTCATTACCAACCGCACACCCATGCCACTAGCACGTGGTTCCTCAGTTTGATAAGACAACTTTTCAGTCTGGCCGACAGAATATGTTCCCAATATATTCCCAATTACTGGGACAAGTGAAAAAATAACGTGAAAAAAACTGCATGTGATTAAAGCATGTATATATTTGTTATGGACTACAGTTTAAAAATTGAGTCTTTCCTTATGAAAGTTGGCAACTCTAGCTGCCAAAAAAGTGCAAAGTTACAGTAAACAAACTTGACCACATGCCACAAATGTCTTTGCAGTATGAGTAAAAATTTACTTTTCTTCCTTGAGCTTGAAGAAGCTAATACCTCGTCAATAAATTGTTGTCGCGTTCCTTATTTGTTACACCTTAGTTCCATATTCTTTATGCGTTTCGCACTCTCTTAATGATGCTTAAGACGGTCTCGCTGGTGTTTATCGTCAATTGCAATTGCCACATCACAAATGCCACACCTCAGAACAGACCCATCACTCTCAATACCATGAGCTCTAAACTCTTTAACTAAATCATGTAATTTTCCTACACTCGGTTTCTGTTTCGGCATGCTGACTGAAAGCGTCTGACCTATTGTCTTGCAAACAAATAGGTGCTTGCTCATACAGGGGTCACATGGTTATTTTGAGACCATAATTAACGATAGATAGCAGCACCTCTCAAGCTGTAAACATTTGTTTCCCTTCTAAGCAAAATGATCGTTGGAAAGCGGTAAATTTGTGGCCGAAATTCGAACAATTTGGACATAAACATTGAAAATGTTGCTGAGACTGAGAAATGGTGCAAAAAGTTGCAACTAAGACTTATGTAGGAGTGGTAATTTTACGTTCCTTTCCAAGATAACTCGATCTGAATATTTTAAAAGCGAAAAATAGGGAAGGTGCAGCACTTAAGTTCCTAGCTCTTCCTAGGTGGGTGGTCCCTTTAACAGGAGACCACGTAAAACAAATCCCAACCAAAAATAATTAGTTACATCCCCAAGCAGGGGTACACAAATACTAGTGGCACAAAATTTACAAATTAAAAGTAATCATTAAAATGAAAACTTGTTACACAAAAGAAACTTCGCCCGAAAACACAGTTACGTTATTAAAAGCCATTAAGCCCCCTACTCTTCAATGTCGCCACATACGATGTTGTGCAGATGACTAGACAATAGTCGGATGATGTCAAAATCTACATATATGCGGACGACATGGACATTGGATCGAACTCCACCGATAACCTACGAAGTGCCACAAACCAACTTGAGAAGTGGGCGCAGGAAAACAAAATGAACACACACAAACAAAAAATAAAACAAAACAAAAAAACAAAATGTACAGATTGTACGGCCCTGAGCTATCGCGCGCTCGCAAGCCCCATACTCTGACAACCATTCGCAAGAATGACCAACCAGGCGGGTAGAATACCCGGGGTGTGGATTTAGGCCTCGTGTTACAAAGGCACGATGCTAACAGGTGGCATGCCACATTACTAAAGAAAAGATCCATGGTTAAACAACTAAGGAAAATAATATATATTATGTAAAAAAAAGAAATACATTGTGGAAAACAAAATACATCGCAAAAGAACACTCCTAACCCTATCTGAAACCCGCATGGCGAGGGGAAATGCCAACGGTCATGTCTGGTTAGCATTTAAAATAAATCGGCCTAGAATTTATATGTTCTTCAGTAACATGGAACAAAGGTTACCCAGCTATGGGCTGACATAAAATGAAAACAATAAAATGGCAGGAAAAATGCCCTACCATAACATGAACTAAAATCATGTACCTTCGAGAAGGTTCGAAACACAAAAGAACTCGGAAGGAGTAAAAAACCATAACTCAGTATCATAAAATTAGAAACGGAAGAAAATACCAAAAAGGCTGCATAATGCCTTAGAGCAAAGCTCATTTAAAACATAGCTACGCATGACCGCTGCCAAGACACGAGTTTTGTTCGCCGCCGACTGCCCGCCACGAGGCTAGCCGTTGGCGACACGCCATGCCCAAGACAATGCAGAGCATTGTCTTCCTCAATAAGATACCCTCCAAAATACACAGCAAACCAAACAGAATATAAGATCTTAAATTTAGTTACATTCACACGCGAAATGATAGAGTTTAATTTGCATAACGAAGCTATAGGTCTTTCTATAAGACAAAGGACACTTGGAACGGAGCATGACCGTCAGTTTGATCAAAGTTACAGTTCGCTGGTTTATATGAAAAATACGTAGAATGTTGCTTACTCATGACGACACCATGAGGATTATTTAGATCTCTTTAGTCACTTGTAAGAAGTTGTTATACATACTCCCTTATGTATAATCGGAGCGGACATTACCTTAGTCTGAAGACAGGCCATGTTGCCTGTGTAAAATGCCGGGCTCCAGGAGCTCGGGCGAAATCACTCTTGTATGCTGCATGGTTCTGGAGCTAGTGGGGAGAGACGCGCTTTCAGAGCACGCTACTTGGCGGGCGACAGAGGTGTCGCGCGTGCCTTACGGAGAATTTGGGAGGTAGACACTACCAACTGCAGTAGGTCCCCAGAGTCACAGATAGCACCTCGCTGGCCCAACCAGAAGGACAGTTCAGTTGGTAGCCCGGGGCCAGGCTTATTCAATATGCAAGTCATTGACGCGGGAGCACGCCATTGGTTCATTTGAACCAGCCGGGCCAATAGCGTCAGAGAAGGACACCAAGACGTAGTTTCGCCTGCCCGGAACAGTTCACTCGCCGGGAAAGGGGAGGACAGACGTCAGCGGCGGGACATTCAAATATGCCGTGGAAGGATACACAAAGTCTAGTAGAAAGGCCGCCCGGGGGAGCTGCAGCAGGGGCAGAAACGTGTGCCAGTCTTTAGGGTGGCACACAGATGACATTCCGCAACGGAGGTTGAGAAGCTGTGGAGGACAGGATATATCTAGGATTGAAACCTCTGCTGAGAGTCAACAGCTTCAAATACCTGGGAGTGACTCTGAAAACCACTGCCAGATCATTCAGAATACACGTAAAATCCCGAGTAGCATCTGCCACAAAAGCAATTTTCGACATCAAAGAAATATCCAAATTATCATTGCAAACTGCTATGGTCCTGTTCAACACAAAAGTAGTTCCAATCACAATCTACGGAATAGATATGATATGGGAAAAGATCAGTCTAAAAGATCTAATAACTTTGGAAGCAGTCAAATTGCGATACTTGAAAGCCACCCTAGGTGTTTTGGAATACACAAAGGCGAGGCTAGTATATGAGCTCGCCAAAGAACCCTTCTTTATAGAGGACCTACGTATGAGGCTCCCATTCACCGTCAGCTCGAATAAACTGCTCCTTGAAAGAGAAAAGAAAAGAAGGAAGATTTGGCTGGACTTGTATACAACAGAAGCCATGATAAATAGATCCTGGGCCGACATGAATAAGGAGCTCGGACACCTGGTGACCTCAATGGCCATGCATGGGTACCACCACAAGGTATGTGAGACAAAGTGTTTTCACGACCCCGGGAATACCTGTGTTTGTGAATTGTGCGATCAGCCCTGTCACCGTTACCACGTGACCACCTGTAAAAAGCGAGTGAAATCCCTGGTAGACTTTTGTGCACAATAAACAATGCGGGGTACAAAGCGTAGGAAACGTACAGTATAACTGAACAATTACATCAGGTTGTTATTGTATTTGATTATTAAAGTGGAACATGAGATCCACAACATTGGGTTGCTTGGAACATATTTATATACTGTACCTTTATAGCCGTATGGCTGCAATAATCATCATCATCATCATCATCATCATTTCCCCTTATCCAGCTCCTGCCGGGTCGGGGTATTTATGGCACTTCTCCACTTTCCTCTTTCCTTCCACAATTCTTCTTCCACGATCTTGTCCCAGTCCAGATTCCTTTTTCTCACGCTGTTCTTCACTGAATCGATCCACCTTGTTCTAGGTCTTCCCCTTGCACTTCGCCTCCAGCATCTGTCTTGGTATTCTATTTTCCTCCATCCTCTTTACATGTCCAAACCACCTTAGTTTATTCTTCTCAATTTTCTCATTTAGTTTTCCCATCCCAACTTCCTTCCTAACATCTTCATTCCTCACTCTGTCTTTCCTTGTCTTTCCTATCATACTTCGTAGGAATTTCATTTCACTGGCTTGGATTCTGCTCTCTTGCCTGCTCGTCAGGGTCCAAGTCTCAGCTGCATAAGTTAATATGGGTACATAGTACATTTTATACATTACCTCCTTGCTTTTCCTTGGTACTTCCTTATCCCAAACAAGTTTTCTTACACTTTGATAGAATGCATTGCTCTGCTGTACCCTCCTGCCAATCTCCATGTCCAACCTACCAGTTTGCATCAATTCACTTCCTAGGTATTTGAACGTGTCCACAATTTCCAAACTCTGACTTCCAATTTTCACAGTGCCCTTTCCTTGTCTTTCCCCTCTTGTCATCACCATGGTCTTGCTTTTCTCTATACTGATTTTCAGGCCATACTTCTGAATATTTTCGTTTAGTGCATCTAGTTGTTTTTGCACTTCTTCGGTGTTCCTTCCCCAGACCACAATATCATCTGCAAATAATAGTAACTTCATTTCTTTATGTCCATATGCTTCCTTTGTTTCCTTTACAATTTCATCCATTACCATTATGAATAAAAGAGGTGACAGCACACTCCCCTGTCTTAGTCCAGTCTTGTTCCTAAACCAGTCTGTCTTTCCAGACACAGTTGTTGTACATTGCTTGCACCATTTCCAACATTTCTCTTCCCAGTCTCTTCTTAACCATGGTTTCCCATACCTTCTCTCTGGGGACACTATCATATGCCTTTTCCAGATCTATGAAAGTCATGATCAAATCCTCTCCATATTCCCAGTTCTTTTCCATCACCTGCCTCAAGCTAAAGATTGGGTCCACTGTGGATCTTCCACTCCTGAAGCC
Source organism: Meconema thalassinum (assembly GCA_946902985.2). NCBI lineage: Eukaryota > Metazoa > Arthropoda > Insecta > Orthoptera > Tettigoniidae > Meconema > Meconema thalassinum. Next base: position 1,038,019,128 of record OX336388.2, on the reverse strand, counting down.
ATACTGTTCCTCTTGCAACTCTCCTTCCACCTTTCTTCTCATTCTTCTTTCTAATATCCTTTCCAGTATTTTTACTATCTGTGATATGAGGGTGATCCCTCTATAGTTATCACACACTTTCTTGTCCCCTTTCTTAAACACTGGTATTATTAGCCCTTTCTCCCAGTCTTCTGGTACACATTTCCGTTTCCACACACACTTTAGCAGTCGATACAGCCATTGCATACCAACAGGTCCAGCAGCCTTTATCATTTCTACACTGATTTCATCCACCCCTGTTGCTTTTCCCATCTTCATTTTCTGTACTGCTAATTCCACCTCCAGCATTGTTATATCATCTTCTGTTATAGAGTCGTCAGGCTGTGTCACTTCGATCTCACCAGTACAATTGCTCACATTCAATAGCTTATCGAAATACTCCTTCCATCGTCCCTTTATCTCTTCTGGGTGTGTTAACAACTCTCCATCTTCCTTTTTCACCAGCTTTGTAGTAACTCTTTCTTTCCTCTTACTTCTTAGAAGCCCATACAGCATCCTTTTACTGCCACTTACATCTGTTTCCATTCTTCGTGTAAATTCTTCCCAACTTTTCTTCTTTTCTTCTCCTACCACTTTCTTACACCTCCGTTTGCTGTCGTGATACTTCCTTTTGCTTTCTTCTGTTTGATCTCGGTTCCATTCTTTCCATGCAGACTTCTTTTCTTTCACTGCTTTCCTCACTTCCTCATTCCACCACGGTGTCTCCTTCTCTTTCACTCTTGTTGACGTCCTACCACAAGCACTCTCTGCTGCACCAGCAAATGCCTTTTTAAAGTGGGACCATTCCTTTTCTACATTTTCCACTTCAGTAACTGGGATTTGTTGCTTCAATCTCTCCTGAAAATCTTCCTGTACAGCTTTGTCTTTCAAATTCCATACTTTTATTTTACTTTCTCTGATCTCCTTTAGGTTTTCCAATTTTCCCCATCTAAATTTTGCCACCACAGCTCTATGGTCCCCATCAAATGCTTCTCCTGGTAAAGCTGTCACATCCATCAGCTTTCTGCGATTTGTCCTTTCCACCAGGAAGTAGTCAATTACTGATTTTGTTCTTCTATCACCCCACCCATATCTCGTAATTTTACTGCTGTTTTTCTTCCGAAACCATGAATTACCCACTATCAGTCCATTCCTTTCACAAAAGTTTACAAGTTCCTCTCCTTCCCGGTTCTTTTTCCCATATCCATATGGTCCAACGACTTCTTCCTTTCCTTGTCTCTCAATTCCGACTTGTGCATTCATGTCTCCCATGATCACCACTTCTACATCTGAGATTACTCTTTCTACGTCCTCCAGGAATACTGCAATATCTTCTTCTCTGTTTCCAGTCTGTGGTGCATACACTTGTATGAAGTCCATCACGTCATTCTTCATCTTCATTCTAATTTTCATTATTCTGTCACTCACACACTCTACCACTTCAACATACTCCTCCAGTTGTTTCGAGGTTATCAGTCCCACGCCATTTTTTGCCTCTTGGCCACCACTCCAGTATAATGTATATCCTTTCCTCAATTTCTTCCTTCCTTTACCTTTCCATTTCACTTCACTCAGCCCCATCATTCCAACCTTCTCCCTCTCCATGAAGTCTACCACCTCCTCCACCTTGCCTGTCAGGGTCATGACATTCATGATTCCCACTTTCATTTCGGTTACTGGTCGCCCATTTCTCACAGTTCCCCCAGTACCAAAGGAACTGCGCGTCGCCTGCAGGGTACGCCCTAGCCTTTTCCGAATCATTGGAAGTGCCATTTCCATTTTAGGCTATTATTACGATGGGGTCGTCACTCCCAAAGGCATTTTATGAAGCTACTGCCAGCTATTATTCAGGCCGCCCCTAACATGGAGAACAGACGCCCTTGCAGCCGCCCCTAACCTGGGAAACAGACGCTGCCGATTGATGCTGTACTCATACTATTCCCTGAGTACTGGGTTGCCTCTTCCGCAATCTCCACCGTTCTGAAGTCCATCTTCATCGCTGTAGATTCCGTTGAGGTCTTCGCACGTAACCCTGTGCACGGGGCCTATGTTATACCCCATAGGACTGGGTCCTCACCAGAACTTAGCCGGTACTGTAGTTCCATGGTATATTACAGTACCGTTGCCCACCCCCGCGACGTGGACGCGCCTGGCAAGAATTATCCATGTAGCCAATTAGGATTGACTCATGGACCGGGTTAAGGAGCTGTCTAAATCCAGCCTCCAAGGCTGCAATAAATAAAAATAAATTCTTATGTTATTAAAGGCAAAATCAATAGCAGAGGAGTTAGCACCAATAAATCCAAGGAAAAAACATGAATGGTGGAATGTAGATTGTGATCAAGCAATAGAGAAAAGACACCAAGCATGGATAAAACATCAAGCTCTAAAGTCAGAAGAATCAAATTTAGAACTAACTATACAAAGAAAATTAACCCATAAAATCATCAGACAAACGAAACGTAATCATCTTAAAAATACACTGGAAAAGATAGAAGACGATTTCAAGAAAAAGCAATCTCGAGATTATTACAAAACATTTGGTAAATATCTAAAAAAATTTGAAGCTCCAACATTAATGTTGAAAAATCAAACAGGAAAGTTAGCACATTCTAACCAAGAAAATACAGAGATCCTTGCAGAAGCATTCGAGAAACTGTTAAATTGTGATGATCCACTGGAAACCCTGCAAGTAAACACTGATACACCTATTTTAACTTCACCTGATTTAATAAATCCTCCAAACATTAATGAAGTAGAACTCGCAATTAAAGAACAAAAAAATTACAAAACTTGTGGCGAAGACTTAGTCTTTGCTGAAATCTGGAAAAATGCTGGTAAACCTGCGATTATAAATCTTCATCAACATCTAATTAAAATGTGGATTACTGAAGAAATTCCTGCACACTGGACCACAGGAATAATCCATCCATTATTTAAGAAAGGAGACAAAACGAACCCAGATAACTACAGAGGAATTACCCTTCTGGACTGCACATATAAAATTTTCTCTCGTATAATTTACAACAGGATCAAAAACATTCTGGAACCACAACTTGGAGAATATCAAGGAGGATTTCGCCCTTACAGAAGTTGTCCAGACCAAATCCTTAGCCTGAAATTAATAATGGAATATTACAAAAACAGAAATAAGCAACTCTTTATCACTTTTATAGATTTCAAGAAAGCCTATGATAGTATTCATAGACTGACACTGCTAAAAATCCTCAGATCATACGGTCTCCATCCTAAATTGATAAAAATCATTCAATTAACATTATCAAACACAAATTCGAAAGTTAAATTTAGGGGAGAAATATCAACAGCTTTCACAGTAAAAACTGGTCTCAGACAAGGTGATGGATTATCCCCTCTGCTTTTCAATGTGGCTCTTGATTATATCATGAAGGTTTGGCAAAAGGAAAACCCTCCTAAGATCAAAATTGGAACAAAACCATCAATAAAAATAAACTGCTTAGGATTTGCAGGTGACTTGGCTCTTTTAGCACTAGACAAGGAAGAGGTTTGTACTCAGATCACTAGTCTCCAAGAAATTGCTCAAGGGATAGGATTACAGATATCCTTTGAAAAAACTGAGATCATGCCTATGAAACCCTTAGATATAAATGAAGTCTATATAAATGATCATAAAATTAACCTAGTTCCTCAATTTAAGTATCTTGGAGAAATTATAACACATAACTTAAACGAAAAAGTAACTTGGATAAATAGAACAAATAAAATGAAAAAGGCACAATCTCTAACCTGGTCAACATATAATAAAAAATGCCTATCAATAGCTACTAAGATCCAACATTATAAAACTGTAACTCTCCCTGAAGCCACTTATGCTTGTGAAACACTGTTCCAAATTAAAAATGAACAAAGAACTGATCAGCTCCTCAAAACGGAAAGAAGAATCATTAGAACGTGCATAAATAAAAAGTATCAGGTTGAGGGAGTCTGGAGGATTCTCCCAAATGAAACTGTCTATCGTGAGATTGATCCAATCACCAGCACAATGAAGAAGAAAAGAATTTCATATTTTTTTCACATCTTACGGCTTCCAGAAAACAGAATTGTACGCCAACTGGTGATGAGAAATCTAGGAAAGAAAACTGGAGGTAAATGGATCCAAGAAATCCAACAAGATCTCAAAGCAGTTGGACTCAAGATAACAGATGCCGAGGAGAAAAATAAAATTAACACCATACTTAAAACTCACAAATTTTCTGCAGAAATGACACACAGAAAGCCTATGGAGATTTCAGATGAGTTGAGAAAATCCCGATCTGAAAGAATGAAAAAGTACTGGAAAGAGCGCAAGAACCAAGCAGTACTACCTTCAAAGAAGAAGTGATTGTGGAACGACTCAAGTGGTCCAATGTGACCAATCAAGATTAATAATAATAATAATAATTAAAGGCAAAAACAACTGTTGGTCTTAAAATATGAAAATGATAAGAGAGGGAACCAACTTCGCCCTTACAGGTCGAAGCCCCGTGACGAGCTAACTTACACAAGGGTAGTTATTAACAAGAAATGTACATCCGCCTGAATCAATACTATAAAGAAAAAATTATTTTAACTTGTTTTCAGTTTCAGTACATGTTTCGAGGATTAATTACATTTTATCCCCTTCATCCGCTATTGAAAAAAAAATAAAAAGCTTAGCACAGTAATAAGATACGTATTTAAACCTAATATGGTGCACCATAAAATTTAGGTTATAAGAACAGATTGAAATGAAATAGATGGTGACGGTGATCAGCTGCTCATGACGAATAGTAGTTCTGTATTGAAGCTTGAAATGGTAGATATGTAACACTGAAACACTTCTCCACCTCCTCGCTAGAGTTGATTTACAATTAACTACCCTCATTACCACAAACCTACAGAATTTACTGCCTTTAAATACAGGCCACAAGTGATTTTAACATTACTCCCGACTTTGAATGGGCGCCAAGGTTGACCATATGGGTCTTCCTGAATAAAATAGGATAAAATACGGTACATAACTGTTGCCCCGACTATGAAACTCCTTATCTCAGGCGTAGGGAATTTGGCATGCGTTTGCTGATGCTACCAGGTTCATCCAAGACAGGAATATAAACACACATGAATTTTAAAGAGATAATCTATTGGCTGTACTATACACATATATACATAATATACAACACAAAATACCCTTCATACACTCGTGATTTATACAGTACCTTGCCACTGAATTTAGGCTCTGAGAGCAGCAAACACTTACGGCCATATCAGACCCAGGCATAACAGCCACCTACGTATATACACACTGTACCGTCCTTACACAAAATATCTACACACCTTAGACTGGTTCACACTACTTTCTTTCTTCTCGAACTGCTCGTTCATGTCTCCATTCTCGCATGACTTTTCGATGAAATGTTTACGACTGATTATCCTTTTAGGCGTAGTAAGTTATTACCGACAGCCCATGGTATGGATGGACCCATGAAATGCACGTAGCCTCCAATAGCCCGTAAGAGCTCAGTGGATTGCTAAAGATTAGTCACTGCTCGTTCGTATTACGATACCATGATCAAGTAATAACGACACTAATTTGCAAGTAGACAACGGACTTTCGCTGTAAAAGCAAGAAGACGATTTCAGAACGCTAGACATGCCATTATATGCACTGGCGTAGGGATACATTACCCCAATGTTTCTGCCGGATCAAATTCGTGCGTGGCCCGCTCCTAGCGGAACATCCATGTCAACACATGAACATCAGACAGTCGAAATCCACACTGACGTCACACTTGTTTTCCACTCGAAGTTCATGGGAGTTCTTGCTATAAATAGCCTAGGTATTCCCTCACAAGCCGAATTACTGCCTGTCTTTTCCGGGTATGTAACATATCCAGCACTCTAAAATACCAATTCATTGTACCTTTATAGTACAGCCACGAATCTAACATTTAACATTACTAGGTCAAAATAAAGCAATTAACCCCAAACCAAAATGAAATAATGCTTCTACTTAATACAGTCTCATATATCCTATTTCCCAAAACGTAATAAATCGCAAAACCCCGTATTTTATAATATCAAATATCCAAAAACCGATAATTAATAAACAGTGATCCTAGTTGGTCCGGACCATCCAAAGATGAATCCGTCCACAAAAACACACACAGGCACAATAAAAATCACCTCTGCAACCCCACATTAACCCAATATAATAACATACGAATAAAATACCCCAAACTAACTGCGCGAAGCACAAAACTCGAGGGTGAGCTACTGTAACGGAATAAATTCCGTTACAACACCAATAATTCACCAATCCGTGTAGGTCTATAACTAATGAAGAGCCTGTATGCTTCAAGATCCAAATTTAGCCTTTTCAAAACAAAGCAGCTTTAAGAAATCCGACGTGATGGAAAGTGGTCTCTTGGTAAATAGCGGTTAAATCATCACTTCCGAACGAGGCGTGCCATGACGCGTGATGGAGCCCTTCTTGGCAACGCTGTACAGCCTTCAACGGAGCGGCTAACTGGTGAATCATGTCTTAATTCCCCGTACAAATACAAACCGATATAAAATAAGTGAATTAATTTACGTATTTCACAATCATACAGCACACCTTTTTGATGTATAAGGATTACAACACAACCAAGAACTACATTTTCAAACCACCCTGAGCCGAGAAAAAGTTTCCTTACGAAAATGATAACAACTTTGTCTCTTGGACACACAAAATTTTAAAATTAATAAATCAGTTATACAACATTCCAATGTAGGCTATATTGTGTTAAAATTTGGATTCGATCTGATGACGGGTTTGTAAGATAATAATTCTTAAATGTGACGCATGGTTTGAAACACGCTTAAAAACGGGCACTTTTTGTATTCCAGCTGCGATAAAAAATATTAAAATAGAAATTAAAAATTCCAAACCTACATGTACTAATGTAAAATAGAACGACGAAAATGATGTTATTGGATTTTATGTAGATCTATTGGTTACTTCACAAACAACCTTCAAACTCAAGTACACATAATATTTTGGGCGACAGTAAGTGACTTATTTTATTTTGTGTATTACTGTACTAGCCTCGAGTTCCTATTCAAAAATTAGTACTGTCAAAATAATTTAATTTTGTGTTGTGTATAACTGAAGTTCCTAGTACTAATATTGTATTTGTCAAAGTGACTTATTTAATTTCATTTTGTATTATTTTATTTTCTATTACCTATTTGATAAAATAAATCTAAATTAAAAGGTATTCGCGGCGTGTGGAATTTTACTGTTTGTAGCCTTTCCATGGTCTTTGGGGAAAACATGGCTCTTCTTTCGCAGGGGAGATGCACATAACAAATTGTTTTAAAGTCCGTGTAAACACTCACTGCAAATGCGTCACACATGCATAATTTTCAAAAACTACAAACAATATCCCACAGCTCTCGACATTTTACTATCAAACACCCGTCACCAACATGTGGCTTCAAAATATACCACACAAGTGACAGAATTCTTATCGTGTGGGCAGGCATTGTTTCAGTCGCTTGTTAACCACTCTCTTTGTAGAATTTCCTTTCATTGTCATTGTTTCGTTACTTTTACTTCGCCGAAGTTCGACCCGAGGACTGCACACATGCCGTACAGCATGTACAGAAAGAAATACTGAAGACGTTCTGGATATTGCAGTGGATGAAATGATTATTAACCTTGGCAATTCATCAAGCTCTGATGAAGACCTTTTCTTTTTTTTACGAGGGACTGCGGGAAATCTTCAAAAGACACATGTGAAGGGTCCGCACTCCACAGTAGTGTGGGATTCTTACCCACTAAAAACCACATCCCTTTTCCCACGATGCGTTCATCACCCAGGAACATCTCTCGCATTACTTCAGGGTGATGTTGTGCCCACTTAGCCATTCAGACTTCTTCTTCTTTCTTCATTTTTCTTATGGATGTTCGTACGCATCCATTTCCCTCTTCTTCTGGCGCAGGACACCTTCTATGTAAATAGCTGTCTGATTCCATGTTTGATGATTTCGGAGCATCATCCGTAGGATGTTGTCCGGCATGATTACCCCTAGAGAAGCTTGCAGATCTCTTCTATGTGTTGACCAGCGTTCACACACAAAGAAAGTGTGGAGCGCATTATCTTCTTCATTACAATAATGACACAAAGGGCTATTAGCCACGCCAATGTGATGCAGGAATCTCCGAAAATATCCATGGCCTGTTAGGAACTGTGTCAGATAATAATTGACCTCTCCGTGGTTTCGATCAACCCAGTCAGCCAGACGCGGAATAAGTTTCTTTGTCCATCGACCTCGTGTCTCATCATCCCATTTCTGTTGCCATCGTTCCATACAATGGTTGTGTGCAGACATCTTTGCCTGGTGTATGCCCAGTTCTCCTTTGGTGCGCCAAACTTCCTGACGCTCTAAGGCAAGTAAATCAATTGGTGCTGCTACCGCTAGAACAGCAGGCTCGGAAACCGTGTGATATGACATGAGATCCTCAGTGCTCCTCTCCGTTGTACTGCTGCTATCCTTTTGCGATACTTCTCGACCGTAAGGACTCAGCCCAGATCTCAGCTCCATAGAGTAATATGGACTGGACTGTTGTCATCAAGAGACGTCGTTTGCTAGGCTTTGGACCTTTAATATTACCCATTAATCGGCTAAAAGCTGTCAAGACATTTGTTGCTTTATCCGTCACTCTTTGAATATGGGCCCAGAATGTGAGCTTCGTATTGTAATATTTATAAGAACTCACCAAGCTATCTTTTTTCAGTCCCTACGTTGGGCGACAATGTAATATTTATATTAATCTTCTTGGTCAAAATCCAACAGCAACAACAACATGCCCCACAGTTGGGCGATGTTGTAATTTTATATAATACTTACCCCTATTGGGCTACCATAATCCTCTTATAATATTTATTACTTCAGGTAGTGGGGCAATATGCTTGCATGAATACCACACAAAGACCAGGACACAAACTTCGATCTTCATACACTATTTATTTATTAATATTAATTATTATGTACATGTAAGCAGGCCTCTCTTATCCATTGCCTGGAAAATACATCAACAATCTGCCATCAATTCCAGCACACAACAACTGGCCTCCATTTTGCCTGAAATTCACTAGCCAAAAATCAACACTATCTCTATGGTAACCATGCCAGGTCAAGGAATCTTGACCTATCTGCCAAAACACATATGTAATAGACAAGGCCATCTGGTCCACCTACTTGGCCACCCTCCAGCAAAGAATCTCAGGGTAGGGCACACAAGATCTCAGTGGTGGCCTGCCAATATGTGGCCATGGCTGGCAACAAAAATAAAATAACTAAATAAAATACCAAAAAGAGTCTCTGTAACCTTCCATTGTTAGGTTACAGTATCTAGCGTCACACCCAAGTACTCCGAGCTCCTTGATGAATTAATCATAGTCTGTCCCACTTGCATTGGTACAAGAGTGTTGATTCTCTTTCTCGTCAGCACAACAATCTCCGTTTTATGGTCTGCTAGCGTCAGCTTATGTTCCGTCATCCAATCTGTGACACGTAGCATTACCTGATATAGTTTCAGTTGCGCCAGCTCTATATCACGAGCCACAATTAGAGCAGCAACATCATCGGCATATCCTACCAATATTGCATCTTCGGGCATCTTCAGAAGCAGGCCATCGTATGCAATATTCCAGAGGTCTGGCCCAAGAATAGATCCTTGAGCTACCCCAGTGGTTAATCCTTTAGTCCTAAGTCCTTCCTCGGTATCGTACTGCAAAATACGCTCCTTTAGATTATCCCTCATTATCCGCAATAGATATCTGGACAGTCTAAATTTATCTTGACGTGCCACCAAAATGTCGCTCCACTGGGCAGAGTTAAAGGCATTCTTCACATCTAGAGTCATAAGTAGCGTAACTTTATGTGAGTAATGGTTACCCATCTGAGCTCTGTTTGCAGTCTCTACAACTACCTGCACAGCATCAATAGTCGAGTGCCCTTTCCGAAAGCCATATTGTTGGGCAGATAGATCTCCAGCTGATTGAACTCCATCAATATTCTAGGCTGTAATAGTTTTTCTAATCCTTTTCCAGCCGTATCCAGCATACATAATGGCCTCTATGATGAAGACAAATTTCCTCCCAATTTCCCTTTGCTAATAAGAACTAGTCTGGCCTTCTACCAGCAGGTACTAAAAACGCCTGCTTTCAGACATGCATTATACATGGTCGAAAGGATTCATGGGCAAGCTCTTGCTGCCTCCTTAAGTTCTTCTGCTGGAATCCCATCTGGTCCAGGAGCCTTCTTGTTCCTGATAGAATTAATCGCTTTCATTAATTCTTCCTCGGCGAACAATGGTATTTCTTCAATATCCATGCAACCATCATCTTCATCAATCCTCTCCGGATGTTCAGGAAACAGTGTACTGACTATTTCGTCAGTGGTGTTGATGATAGACAGTGAAGGGACGGAGGGTGTCAAAGAAACCCTTGCCAAGTGACTGAGGATATTTTTTTTATTGGTGTCAGTTCGCTTGCGGTAGTCGTTTCCCGGCATAGTGTTCAAAATACTGCCTGTCATTCAATAGCCTACAACTCGACCATATAAAACCACGGCAATAATGTCGCCACAGAGCGGCTTGTTTAAGTGCTCAGTGCTAAATATTTCTTTACCTTAACTTTACTTTCGTATTATCACGGAAGCTAATATTAACCGTTGAGAGTCGCGATTCAGTGAGTGTGCATGGTGTTATCTGTCAACTACCGTACTGTAAGCTGTGAACGACCTCCACTCAGACTCTTGTTTCATGGTTGTTATTGTATGTATTTTTGACGTGAATAAAATGCTGTTGCGTTAACCGATTGCTAAAACCTTTATTTTGTGTCCCTACTTTATGTCGTAAGTTTTAACGATTTCAAACAATTGACTACACGCTCCCGCGAATACGGGTCGCAACAAAATCCAGTCGACACGCAATCGACTCCTTCCTTTCAACATCGAAGGGATGAAGTCTACTCATTAACCCCACCTTGAAAGGAATTATTTCATAGTAATTATTAATGATCCTTTTCTTCTTCCTCTATGGGAAGAGGGCATATTTTTTGATACTTCGAGTGCAGGTTCCACCAGGTGTCTGAATGGTGACTAGTTCCAGATGCACTGCCTTGGTGCTGAAGTACGTAAATACAGATATGTAACTCTTGTAAACATGGAACCGGCCTCTTCTGCGGCTCTCACAGATATGAGACCTGTGTAGTCCACTCCCGTGGTGACAAAGGGCCGAAGAACCAGCGTGACTCTTTCCTTTGGTAAATCTGCCATGCGCACCTCAGGAACTGTGGGATTAAAGCAATAACACTTCACACATCTTCTAATGACCTTTGCCTCTCTTCTGCCACTGATGGGCCAATATCGCTGTCGTGTTGCATGTAACAACTGCTCTGGCGGACAGTGCTTAAGACGACGATGTTCCCCTTCCATGATTATCCTGCTGATGTGGTGATTTGCTGGAAGAAGTATGGGATGTCTCTGTTCCGATGCTAACTCTGAAAACTGAAGCCTTCCTCCTACCTTAATCAACCCATCGTTGTCTAGGAAAGGACTGAGTGAATTTAATGGACTCTTTCTTGGGAGTTCTTGATTATTTGTTAAACAATTTTCTATTTCAGAGAATGCTTCCAACTGTTTCCACCTGACCACATGTCTCTCTGCTTGACAAATTTCCTCTGTCTCTAGTGAGCTTGTTTTCCTTTCTGGTATCTCATGTTTGCAGTTGTAGATGAATCTCTGACAGTATGCTACTATACGGCATAATTTCGAGAATGACGAAAGTTTGATAAGCAAATTGCTGGTTGCAGTTGCCTTTAATGTCACAGTTGTAATCTTCAGTTCTTGCAGTTCTGTTTCAAATTCCTTATATTGCCTTGGTTGTTGAATTTGTGTGCAGAGCCATGGAGGCCCTTTTCACCTAAGTGTCTTGCCTTCAAGTTCTGTAGAAGTAATTCCCCTTGAGAGAAGATCAGCTGAATTTTCTGTTGATGGAACATGTTTCCACATGGCGGGATCGGTGGCTTCTTGATTCTTTGCGATCCTATTTGCAACAAACGTCTTCAACAACCATGGCTCGGTGTTGATCCATCCTAAAACAATTGTACTATTGCTCCACAATCTGATGCGACCAACTCCTTCTTTCAGAGCACTTGCCGTCGTTTTGACAGTTGTGCAAGAAGAAGTGCTGCCTCCAATTCGAGCCTGGGCAACGAAATGGTCTTTAACGGAGCCACCTTTGTCTTGGCAAAAAGTAAATTAGACACGAAGTGATCCTTTTGTGTTTGACTAACTACATAGATGCAGGCTCCAAAGGCCTTCTCAGAAGTATCACTAAATCCGAACAAATCAAAAGTGTCAGAACAATTTCCAGGATTTACATTTCTGATTATTCTGATGTCGTTCAGTCTCTCCAATGATGAATAATAGTCGTTCCAACTTTGAAGGTGCTTCAGACACAATGGCTGATCCCAATCTAATCCATCTGCCCATAAGTGTTGCATCAACAATTTTCCTTTGATCAGTACTGGACTCGCAAGCCCCAGAGGATCAAAAATCTGTGCGATTTTTGGAAGCCACTTCCCTTTTGGAATTTGGTGTTTGCCTTGCTAGTATAGCTCGAAACTGAAGACAATCCCGTGCTGAGTCCCAGAGAAGTCCAAGAATCTTACTGGCTTAACCTTTATCTAAAATCAACAAAGTCCCCTCGTTACTTTTGCTCTCCAACTCCTGCAAAATACGTCTGTCATTGGACCTCCACTTCCTCAAATGCATTCCACCACTCAAAAGGATTTGTTGCCGTGGCTGAATCGCATCTTCTAGAATATTTCCTCCACTCAAGCAGTCCTCTATGTAAAAATCATCATGAATGGCCTTGGCTGCTATTGGAAGTTCACTCTCATGAAGATCAGCCAATTCATTTAAACATCTCATGGCATGGTATGGTGCAGACCCTGTTCCGTATGTCACTGTGTTTAGTTGATAAATCCTCACAGGGGCTGAAGGATCCTCCTTCCACATAATTTGTTGTAATGCTCGATCATCAGGGTGGACAAGGATCTGCCTGAACATCTTTTCCACATCCGCTGTTATGACATACTTATGACTGCGAAATCTAAGTACAATATGAAAGAGGTCTCTCTGTAAATTAGGCCCAATCATGAGCTTGTCGTTGAGTGATGTACCGTGTGATGTTTTTGCTGAGGCGTCAAATACCACTCTAACTTTAGTAGAGTCGCTGTCTGGTCTTGCCACTGCATGATGGGGTATGAAATATGAATTTGTCATTTCCTGATTTTTCTGCTCTTCCATCAAAGTCATATGCCCTAGCCTTTGATATTCATTTAGAAAATCTGTGTACGCAGTCTTGAGTTCTGGTTGTCTGCTTAATCTCTTGATTAATGATTCTAGTCACTTTTGTGCATGGCCTTTAGACTCTCCAAGTACTACATCTGGTCTTAATGGCAGCCTTACGATGAATCTACCTGTTTCATCTCTCGAAACAGTCTCAGTGAACTGCCTTTCACACATTTTTTCTTCTTTTGTGTAATGCTGAATTTCTGGAACTGCTTCTTGCTTCCAAAATCTTTCTAAATGATCTGCTAATTGTTGGTTGCTGATCTTCATGCACGCGATTGATAATCCTTGTTGATTCTCGCAAACTTCACCGCCAATAATCCAACCTAATCAGGTGTTCTGTAGAGCTGGTTGTCCTTGTACTTCGTTTCTGGGTCGACCAATAACAAGCTTCCAATAGAGTCCCCCACCAATCAACATGTCTATGTCCCTAGGCTTGTTGAAAGTCGGGTCTGCCAAGCAAATATCCTTTGGAATAATTAACTTGTCTTTCTTGATCTCTAGCTGGGGCAGTCGTTCTGTAATAGATGGCAACACCACAAATTCTTCTTCTATAACAAAGTCGTCATTTCTTGTAGCTAGTTGTACTCTTGCAGTTTTGTTTGTGTCTACTTTGGAACAATCAACTCCCATCATTTGCATGCTTCTCTTAACATTTGACAAGCCGAGCTTCTTATACAGATTCTCTTTCATCAGATTGATTTGAGATCCAGGATCCAATAAGGCTCGACATGTTGTTATCCTACCTTGAGCATCCCTCACATTGATTAATGCCGTTGACAGAAGTATTTGCGATGTGTTTTCTTTCGCCAAGCTTATATTGAGGGGAGGCGAATCCTGAAATTTGACGCAATGATTCACACTCGCTTCTTTTTTTCCAATATTTTGTTTTTGTTTGTTATCGTCCTCTGCATGTAATAACGTGTTATGTAAATGTCCACATTTCTTGCACTTTGATCCTCTACAGTCTTTTGCAATGTGTCCTGGCTTCGAACAGTTAAGACACCGTCTTTTCTCTCGGAGAAGCTTCTTCCTGTCTTCTACTGATCGTTGAAGTAACTCCTCACAGTTGTAAATACGGTGACTTCCTCCACACAAAATGCTGCTCTCCTGAGTGGCTGTCATAACAACTCTCTTGCTAGGTCTTTTGTCCTTTGAATATGTCTTAGTATTGAAGTCTTTGTTTTTATTATAATTCAACAACATATATGATTGAGAGCGTTCAGTTTAAAACTGTAGAAATTTTTCCAACATTGGCATCTCTTCTGTAGTGCATCCTTTTACTCTTTCTTGCCAATCTCTTTGCTCCACGAAATCCAACTGCTTCTTTGCTAGGTGAATAATCAGCGTATCCCAGTGTTGCACCTGTTGCTTCATTGCCTTTAATGACGCTATGTGAGTTTGGATATGAAGATGTAACTGTCTGAGTGATTCAGATTTTTTCTCTTTCGAAATTGTGGGAAACTTGAAAAGTTCATCTAGATGAGTCTCAATGATCAGAATTTGATTATCATACATATTTACAAGCAAGTTCCAGGCACTTGTGTAGTTTTCCTCTGAGATAGTAAATCCTTGTATGACCTTGCGTGCTTCTCCCTGCGCGACTCCAATCAGATATTGGTATTTCTGAATGTTTGTCAGCTGAGTATCGTGATGAATTGTTGACTCGTAACTATTCTTAAAGAACAACCATTTTGTGAATTCTCCATTGAATTCCTGTAATTTGATTTCTGGTAATTTATGTACTCTTTCCGAGTGAAATGCTGGTTGGCCTACTTCTTGTTGATGAATGGTGTTATTTTTAGCTGGATTCAATTGAGCTAGTAAAGTACTTTGAACCTCTTCTGCTTCATCTAGAATTGTCTGCAAACGTGTAACTGCATTGAAATAAATGGACTCGGAACAGCTGCCGCTCTCCTTCACATTCCACTTGAAACTCTTGTGCTGCTAATTCATCAGTGATCTCTGTTACCTCTATTTTGATAAGTCCAACCCCTCGTCCACGTCGTGGGAGACGGGCAACGGCACAAAGTAGGGGATTGCCTGTAGGGGCGAAGTACAGTGGGGACTTCGTGTGCCCCGGGACCGTTACGGTAGCTGTGAAGGTCCTACAGGAACCCTGAAAAGTGACGGCTAACGGGGCTCTGGTGAAGCTACGATAGGCCCAGCAAGCCAGTAGTGGATTAAACCAAATGCTTTCAAAAATGGAACGAGCCTCGGACAGGATGGATTTAATAGACGACGACACGGCTGTACACACGGACTAAGATTTGGAACTTAAAACCTAAGAACGCTGACGGGGAAGGTGGAGGAGATAGTGGATATGATGGAAAGAAGGAAGTTGGATTTATTGGGATTGGCAGAAACAAAGTGGAAAGGGGAAGGAAGGAGAGTACTGAGAAAAGGCTATAGACTGTACTGGAGTGGGAACGAAGAGGGAAAGAGGAATGGAGTGGGAGTAGTAGTACGAGATGGTTTGAAAGAAGAAGTGAGGAGAATAAGTGATAGGATGATGAAAGTGAAAGTAGCACTGAGGGGAGAGACCGTAGAAATAGTGCAGGTATATGCTCCACAAGTAGGCTGCGCTTCTGAAGAGAAGGAGGAGTTTGAAGAGGAATTGCAGAAGCAGCTGGTAGGAAGAAATATGATTGTTATGGGGGACCTCAATGCCCATGTAGGAAGAGAAAGACAAGGTTATGAGAGTGTTCTAGGACCAGAGGGTTGGGGTGGAAGAAATGAGGAAGGAAAGAGACTGTTGGACTTCTGCCAGAGGAACAGCCTGCTAGTTGGGAACTCCTGGTTTAAGAAAAGAGAGAGCCACACAATCACATGGTACAGTGATGACTTGACCAGGAAGTCGGTGGTCGACTATATACTGTATGAGAAAGAACTAAATAAGAACATCACGGACATCAAGGTTATACCATCGGAGAACCTGGATAGCGACCATCGATTACTGGTAATGAACCTGAGAGGGAGTAAGGAGAAGAAAGGGACTGAGAACCAGGAAAGACGTATAAGGATATGGAAACTGAAAGAAAGGGATAGAAGGGTCGAGTACCTCAAAATGGTAAAGGAAGGAATTCCAACAGATGAAGAAAGAGGGGTGGAAGAGGAATGGGCTAGATTTAAGAAGACACTAGTGGGTGCAGCAGAAGCAGTATGTGGGAGGACAAGTAGTAAGAAGAGGTGGAAGGAAACACCATGGTGGAATGAGAAGACAAAAGATATAGTAAGGGAAAAGAATAGAGCCTTTAGGAGGTGGTATCAAAATAGGACGGTAGAGACAAGGGAAGAGTACCAGGAAAGAAAGAAGGAGGCGAAGAGAGTGGTGGCTGAGGAGAGAAGGAAGTGGATGGAAGAGTGGACAAAGATGATGGAGGAGGATAGTGAAGGTACAAAAAAGGTCCTGTATGGGATGGTGAAAGATAAGAGGCGGAAGGATCCTACGGATTATGTTAGAATGGTGAACAAAAGGGGACAGGAGATAGAAAATAGGGAAGAACTGAAGAAAATGTGGAAAGAATATTTTGAAGAACTTCTGAACCCAAATGGAAAAGATGGTGAGGAGGAAGAAATCGGGGAAGAGGAAGATGAACTGCAAACAGAAAAGGACTTAACATGGAAAGAAGTGGAAGATGCAGTGAACAAGATGAAAGGAGGGAAGGCACCGGGTGTGGATGAGTTGAGTGTGGAGATGGTGAGAGCAGCAGGAGAGGTGGGGATACAGTGGCTGTACCGAGTGATGAGGACAGCATGGAAGGAAAGGAAGACCCCAGAGGACTGGAAAAAAGGAATCATTGTCCCGATCTTCAAGAAAGGTAGTAGAACAGATTGCAGAAACTATCGGGGAATAACACTGATGAGTCATTGTGCAAAGATCTTCGAGAAAGTTTTGGAAAAGAGAATTAGGACAAGGATAGAAGGAGGGATGAGGGAAGAACAACATGGCTTCAGAGCAGGAAGGTCCACAGTGGATTTGATTTTTGCTGTAAGGCAGTTACAAGAACAGCACTATGAATATGGAACAGATCTACTGATGGCCTTCCTGGACATTGAGAAAGCATATGACAGTGTATGCAGAAACAAAGTATGGAAGTCCCTGGAGGATAGAGGAGTAGAGAAATGGACTATAAAGAGGATAAAGGAGATGTACAAGGGAAGCGTGAGCTGTGTGAAAGTGGGAGGAGAGAGATCTGACTGGTTGGAACAAAGAAACGGCCTGAAACAAGGAAGTGCACTGTCACCGTTACTTTTCATTGTGGTGATGGATGACATAATGACCCGAGTGGCACAAGTAATTGGGGACGGAAAGATGAAAGCAATGGTGTTTGCAGATGATTTGATGATTTGGGGAAACAAGGAGGAGGAGGTACAGGAACAGTTGGACGTGTGGGAAGGAGTAATACAAGGATATGGGATGAAATTTAGCATAAATAAGAGTGAGATAGTGATCACAACAAGGAAGAAGGAAAGAACCACAACGGGAATAACAATTGGTGGGGAACAGCTGAAGAAAGTGGAGAGTTTTAAGTATCTGGGAAGCCTGATACAAGATAATGGAAGAAACGATAGAGAAATAAATGAGCGGGGGAGGCAGGCAGAAGCATTTCGGAGGAGTGTGAGAAGCATGTTATGGAGCAAGGATGTCCCTCAGAACAGCAAAAAGATCATATATCGGACGTACTATGTCCCTATCCTGACGTATGCCTCGGAGACCTGGGTTATGAAAGGAAGGGAGAGGAGCAAGATACAGGCCAGTGAGATGAGGTTCTTGAGAAGCAGTATTGGAGCTACAAAGATGGACAGAATAAGAAATGAGAGGACCAGAGAATTAATGAAGGAGGAACCATTACAGGATGGTATAGAGAAATCTAGACTTAGATGGTATGGACATGTAAAACGAATGGAGGAGAAGAGGATACCCAGGAGAGTACATGAGACGAAGTGGGAAGGAAAGAGACCGAGGGGAAGACCGAGAGACAGGTGGCTGAAGGGGGTGGAGGAAAGCGTGAAGAAGAGAGGAGAAGACTGGACAAGGGTGGAGGCTGAGAGATGGTGGGAAGACAGAAGACGTTGGAGAGGCTTGTGTTCCAAACAGACCCGGCCAGTGGCTGGAAACTGTGCAAGATGATGATGACTTCTTCAAAGGCACTCCATACTTCATCACATTTTTAAAATTTTAACCTGTGCTTCCGATTTTGATGTTTCAGCTGTAATAGAATTGCTTATTCTTGTTCAGATGCCTTTTACTCGGCCACGTGATTGCTTTAATTTCGCAAGTTGTGACATGTCGAAATTGAGGTTATGAGTCGATTCTGTAGAGTGTTTGCCTTCTTTATTTATTGAATTGAATACCTATGATAAACATGTGTAATTTATTTATTCATATAAGTACAATTTCTCTGTTTGAATTTCCTCGGCGTTAACTCTGGATCGACTTTTGAATTATATTACATATAATTGTACAGAAATAATATCTGAAGTGTAGCGCTGTGTATTATTCGAATCAGTTGATTTACAACAACACCAAAAACTTGGCAACACAGCTCAGCTGTTCCAAGCTCCCGACATATCCCTCACGTTCCTTCGTAATACAGGGTGTAGGTGAAAACCATGCTCAGAATTCTTGCCGTGTGGCGGTTAGACGTAGGGCCTTGTTATGTGGCGACCGTGGGTCGCGTAGTGGAAAAGCGGGTCAAGACTACTTACAGGAAGGCTATCAGTACCCAATGCGGGGGGTTAGCAATACTGTATTTGTCCCATAATTTACGCATGTAATGGCGGGCACGCATCCAGTTTTACTAAACAAGTCGTGATCCAAAAAGGGATAGTGGATGGGTAATATATATTACTACATGACCCCCGAAATTATTATTCATTATTACAAAGGGTATTTTGACTATTTTCAGTAGTGTAGAAATTTTTATCACCTTGTTCCGGGCTTCTATAGGCTACTGTGTACCATACAATTCAGTCACTTCCCGTAAACATTTATTATGTGACACTCCTATTCTGTACTCTCTCGACCCTCCTCGGTAAAACCGTCCTCAGGTAAACGGCATTTTATTTGTGTTCGTAGCATCTCATCCCATCTGCGAGAGAGTTCACTCGCGCGCATGCACATTGCTCACGCTACGGATTAGGCCTAAATCTCGCCATCACCCATGGGCTGCGGAAGTATCTCTAAAAATGCGGTTACACTTATGCTAGAAAATCTTGATTCGCGCTTTAAGATTCATTATTCAGCCATTCCGTATGCGAACTGTAATGATAGAGAGTTCTAAAATATAGGGGAATTTGGTGGATTTTCGTACGGGAAATAAATGGGAATTTAAAAACAGGTCATCGCTCGACACCCTGGTGATATATTCTGCTCCTTAAATTTCTTATTCCAAATTCGTACTATTTTATCCAGGACGCAATTGAATAAGAGTGGAAATAAACCATCGCCTTGCCTTACACCTGTATTTATTTGCAATGGTCCTGAAATTTCTTCCCGAAATGTTACCTTTGAAATATTGTCTGTGAGGGTTTCACGGATTAGGTTTGCCAGTTTAGATTTAACTCCAAATTCACTGATTACTTTATTGTGCAAAGGGTGTATAAGGGCCACTTTCCATTTTTCCGGGAAGGTTTCCGTTTTCCAGATTTATGATTTCAAGGTCACCTATGATTTTTGGTTGAGACCACTTTATGAGTTCGGCCGTAATGAAGTCTTCTCCACTAGCTTTGTTGTTTTTTAGGGTTTTAATTAGCCATCACAATTAACACCGGTTATCAGACAGATTCTACACACACCCAAAGTACACGGGGCTATATAACCGATTTGTCGCAGCCCCTAAACTGAGGAACCAACCAGAGTTTTAATTGCTTTTTCAATTTCCTTAATAGTAGGTGGTTGATCTGTTTCTAAATTTTCATGTAATTCTGGAAATTCTAGCTTCTTGTTTGGTTCTCCACAGTTCTGAAGTCGATCAAAGTACTTTGCTAGTATTTCACAATTCTCAATATCAGTTAGACCTAGTCTGCCATTTTCATCTTTGAAGCAAATACTTGGAGCTTGATAACCCTTAAATTATTTTTGAAAGTCTGATAGAAATTTTCGGAGTTGTTTTTGACAAAATTATCCTGCATATCAACAAGTTTTGACTTTTCAAACGAGCGTTTAGTACTCTTTATGATTCTTGCTGTTTCTTTCCTCTGCTGTTTAAAATGATCAAAATGTTAATTATTTCCAGAGCATTTCCATTTTTTCCATAATTTTGTTCTTTCTGCTAGAGCTTCTTCACAACTTTCATTCCACCAAACTTTCTTTTTTGTTTTAGCTAAGCCAAATACATTCTTTGGATAATTCTTGCCAGTTACCTGGTTTAGTTATTGGAGTTTCTTCCTGAAAGATCATTCACTCTTCTAAATACGGTAGAAATAGTTTCAAGTTCTCTGCATCACAGTTATATAATAAACTTCCCGATGAAGTAAAAAGTGCACCAACTTTGTCAGTATTTAAGAGGAAAACTACGAAAGTATTGTGGGAAAAATTCGATGCATCGTAATACATCAAATAAGCTCAAAAATCCTGTGCTTATCATTTTAAGAGACCTTGGTCTAAACAATCTTAGATATAGTATCAACTTTACTAATAGGCCTATGCCCTTATTCATCAATTTGTGTTACCTTCAGAATTTTCTTCCTGGTGTGTAAACACACATATTACTGTACAATTCCTCTGTACGAGCCTATGGCTCTTTGGAATTAATTGAATAAATATCATTCATTCATTAAAAAAAAAAAAAAAAAAAAAAAAGAGTTTTATTTCTTCTTGTGTTATGTTGAGCCTATCTGTGTTATCTGTCTATATTAATTATATAAAGCACAACGTTTGTCTGTCTGTTATGTATACAAATCTACACCGTTCCACCGATCTGACCAAAAATTTGTATACTTACCCTTTGGAACCTTGCGGATAAACCTGTCAACTTTAAATTTCGGACAGACCCCTCCATTCCCTGCATTTAGGCCCTTTGGCACAAATCTACGCCATTTCACCTACCTGAACCAAAAATTGTATACTTACCCTTTGGAATCCTGCGAGTAACACTGCCCGCTTATAATTTTTGATAGACCACTCCAATCCCTGCATTTAGGCCCTTTGGCACAAATCTACACCGTTTCACCGATCTGAACCAAATTTTGTATACTTACTCTTTGGAACCCTGCTGGTAACACTGTCCACTTGAAATTTCGGACTGACGACTCCATTCCCTGCATTTAGGCCCTTTGGCACAAATCTACACCGTTTCACCGATCTGAACCAAACTATGTATAGTTACCCTTTGGAACCCTGCGGGTAACACTGTCCACTTTAAATTTCAGACAGACCACTTCTTTCCCTGCATTTAGGCCTTTTGGCACAAATCTACACAGTTTCACCTATCTGAACCAAAATTTGTATACTTACCTTTTGGAACCCTGCGGGTAACACTGTTCACTAGAAATTTCGGACAGACCACTCCATTCGCTGCATTTAGGCCCTTTGGCACAAATCTACACCGTTTCACCGATCTGAACCAAATTTTGTATACTTACTATTTGGAACCCTGCTGGTAACACTATCCACTTGAAATTTCGGTCAGACCACTCCATTCCCTACATTTAGGCCCTTTCACACAAATCTATGCCATTTCACCGATCTGAACCAAGATTTGTATAGTTATCCTCTGGAACCCTGCGGGTAACACTGTCCACTTAAAATTTCCCTGCATTTAGGTCCTTTGGTGTAAATATACACCGTTTCGCCGATCTGAACCAAATTTTACATACTTATTCTCTGGAACTCGACGAGTAACACTGTCCACTTTAATTTTCGGACAGACCACTCCATTCCCTGCATTATGCCCTTTGGAACAAATCTACACCGTTTCACCGATCTGAACTAAATTTTACATACTTACCCTTGGGAACCCGACGAGTAACACTGTCTACATGAACTTTTGGACAGACCACTCTATTCTCTGCATTTAGGCCCTTTGGCACAAATCTACATCATTTCACCGATCTGGACCAAACTTTATATACTTACCCTTTGGAACTCTACGAGTAACACTGTCTACTTGAAATTTCAGACAGACCACACCATTCCCTGCATTTAGGCCCTTTTTTTTGCAAATCTACACCGTTTCACTGATCTGAACCAAATTTTACATACATGAACCCTTTGGAACCCAGTGGGTAACACTGCCCACTTTAAATATCGGCCAGACCACTCCATTCCCTGCATTTAGGCCCTTTAGTTCAAATCTGCACTGTTTTACCTAATTGCACTAAATTTTACATACCCTTTGAAGCCGTGCTGATATTTTGGAAAACCTTCTCCATTCCCTACATTTAGAATAACAGACAAGAGGAACTTAAAAACCACGTTTTAAGGCCCTAGAACAGTGGTTCTTAACCGGTGGTCCGCGAGTGCCTCGGGAGTGGTCTGCGGGAGAAAAGGTTCCACCGGCACGTATCAAAAAGTTGCCAATAAATGGGGATTTCGAAAACGGTGTGCGTTGAACGAGAATCGTCCGCATGCATTCGCGGCGATGACTATCAGGTTTTGAATTGAAATATCTTTAAAATAGCCTAAGTGTTATTGAGGAAGGGTTACAACTGATATGGTGTATTGAGGGGGAGGGGGAGGGTTGGTCCGTACATGATTCAATTTCACGCTGAGTGGTCTGCAGACTTCTACGGGTTCAGAACCACTGCCCTAGAACCATTCATGTCGGTAGTAGTGCAACTATAAGAATATTTTGGCTGGCAATGCGGGCTGCATCACGCTGCCCCTACCCGTGTTCTGGTGCAGAATTGCAAAAATAGTTACATCTTGCACTGCTTATAAATTGTGGTCACGGGGAGAAATTAGTGCAATAAGATTTCTTAGTCCCCTTAAAACAGTTATCCTAATGAAAATATTATGTCTCTGTGTAAGTGTGATGGTGGTGGTGCAGTACATTGAGGTTATCAGATGCAATAAGCGTTGGTGCTTTCAAATTTGCTTTCATTTATTCCGATCATCCTTGAGCGCTATGTGGCGATAAATAACACTATTGCTACCTCAGGAACTCGGGATAGCCGAAGTTTTCCAATGTGCTCTGAGTATTTTTCTATGGAGCTATGCGACAAATTATGACACTGTTGGTCTCTACATTTCTAACAGCCAATGAGATATAAGCCCTTGGCAGTGTCTTTTATTTCACTTACTCCTCTTTCTAATCATATTTTTCTATTCGTTTTTAAATTACATGTGTCAGTTCTGTAGTTAGTAAATAGCTGTTTCCCTGTTTATTATTATCATGACGGGAAACAGACCTGGATGTTATGTCCATTATACTGTGCTACTTATCACTCGCACTACCACCACCTCAAAAAGTTATATTATATATATATTTTCTGTTAGTTTAAGTATCATGAGCCAGTTCTGTGTTAGTATTCATTATCATCCATAAAACAAATAAATCCACCGGGCGTAGTTGGGCACTACTACTAGTATTTAATAAATTTATGTTTTCTTCTTCGGTTTTTATGTGGGAGAAGTTGAAGTTTAATTTAGGAGAGATAGTGGTCAGAGTTAAATTCTCTATTTCTTATTACTTTTCCATTCATAATTTCTTTCATATTGTTACGAGAGATAGCCACATGATCAAATTAGAATTCTCCTAACATTGGGTTAGGAGAAATCGAAGTTTTAGCTTTTCTGGTCAGTTTCCTGAAGAATGTTGACATTAATTTCAAGTGAAAGGTATTGCAGAGGTTAATCAGTCTCATGCCATTTGGATTTGTTCTTTTATGGGCCAGATATTCCCGTACTATTTTTCGATAAGCTTTTTCTCTCCCAATTTGTGTATTAAAATCCTCCAGTAGTATCACCACATTTAATTTTGGAATCCCTATATAAATTTTGAAAATCTGTGTCTGTGTGTTAGTTTGTTACCTCTTGACACTAAAATGGCTGGACGGATTTGGATGAAATTTGAAACTGAGATAGCTTCGCATAAAGACCGGACACAGCTCATTTTACGCCCCTCGATGCGAGGAACAATACTCGGTATGTCCTTATGGGGCATCGAAAACCACATTTTAAGGCCCTAAAACCAACAGCTTCAAAGATATTCACAGAAAACTATCTTCGCTCTGATAAACTGATGAACTAATGGCAAGTCTGTTTCCATGGCAACAGTACATCAAGGTATGACATCCGATTTTTTATATATCCCTGTAGAAGGCAATGCCAATCCATTTATTATCTTTTTCAAGATATATAAAAACATAATAAGAACAGGGTAGCGCGCCTGCCTCTCATCCGGATGCCCCGGGTTCGATTCCGGGCTCAGTCAGCGATTTTAGACAATGCCGTGAGGGCTGCAACGGGGTGCACTCAGCTTCGTGAGGACAATTGAATAGCTGTCTGATAGTGAGGCAGCGCCCCGGTCACGAAGAACAAGATTAACGGCCGAGGGGACAGATGCACTGACCACGCGTGACCACAATATCTGCAGGCCAAATGGCTGGGAAGTGGTCGCATGATAGGCCTAGGCCCTTCATGGACTGTAGTGCCAGGGGTAAAAAAAATTATGGAAAGCGCTTCTAATTCCACCTTTAATTTTTAAACACGACAGTAGCGGCTACTAAATAAAGGTAGCGATGTAGCTACGTTCAATTTCATAAACACTGGGCTCACAAATCCCGTATAGTTAAGTACAAATATCAGTCTGGTCGTTATTTCAGTAGCAACGAAGCTCTGTGGTGGCTATTGCCGTTTCCGTAACACTTAAGGCATCCCGGCGTCACATTCCTCAATGTGCACTTACAAAATTGTGAACCAGTCTATTTTATTGAAAAGAATTTCTACGAGCGAGTATCCACTCCGGCAAAAACCACACTCGCTACCTTTTCCAAAATTTACACAAGACATGATTTTTAAAGCACTCTTCTGTATGTTGAGGTACAGAGATATACCACATGGAAATATACAATAAAATGTTGGCAAATCTGAGTTCAAGGAACTGCTGTTCAGAATAGGCTTTCGGTACAGGTTATGCGGCCCATGTTCGTAACATTGCATGTTTTACTTTGACAATGCATCTACACCATGTGCGAGGGCAACGCATTTCAAAGATCTCTAAAAACACAATAATCAGGAAATTGGAGAAACATTTAAAGTGGGAGCGAAGATTCAAGGAGAAATAATTTCATCTCTGAGATTTGCTGTTGACATCGTCATCTTGGCCGATATGCCAGAGGATTTGAACGAGTTTTTGAATGGTATGGACTCCGTCTTGAGGAAAGAATTCATGTTGAAAATCAATAAATGTAAAACAAAATTATTGGAATGCAGCCGAATTAATCAGAAACCTCTATGGACTTTTTGACTTTTAAAGTCGCACATTTTTCCGTATTGACAGAATGTAATAATAAACCAAAGTTTTTTATGGTTCCGCCTAGTCAATACTTGTTTTATTAAAGATTTTATCGTGGATTTTATCTACGGACATCAAATTGGCAGGTGAAACGCTACGGGAAGTAAGAGACTTCTGTTACTTAGGAAGCAAAATGTCCAGTGATGGACGAAGCAAAGAGGATATAAAAAGTACTGTAGGTTGGCTCAGGCAAGGAAAGCATTTCTACAGAAAAGGAATCTGTTGACATCGAATATACATTTAGGTATTAGGAAGTCATTTTTTAAAGCTTTTGTCTGGAGCGTGACACTATAAGTAAGTGAAACTTGGACTAATGGTGCAGCAGAAAAGAGGAGAATTGAAGCGTTTGAAATGTGGTGTTACAGGAGAATGATGGGTAGATAGGGTAACAAATGAAGAGGTATTAAGACGAGTGGGAGAGGAGAGATGTTTCTGGCGACTGCTAATGAAGAGAAGAGATAGGTTGGTAGGACACATATTAAGACACCCAGGAATAGCAAGCTTAGTTATGGTTGGGAGGGTCGAGGACAAGAACTGTAGGGGTAGACCAAGGTTAAACAGATTGCCTCGGATGTAGGGTGTGGTAGCTATGTAGAAATGATAAGATTAGCTCAGGAGAGGGAGGCATGGAAGGCTGTATCAAACCAGTCAAAAAACTGAAGACTCAAACAACAACAATCAGGAATTTCAATTACATAGAGAGACATGTGAGGCAAAAGGGTTGTTGGAGAATTTCAATCCCTGGGATGTAGGCCTGACACTGGAAGAGACTGCATAATGTACATCAGCGGCCAAGTTGAGAGATATTTTACTATAGGTCTATTAATAGCGACATGTTGACGTTCAAATCATCAATAAGTGTGGCAAAATTACACCCAGAATAGCTTAAGGAAAAATACTTTTAATTCCCCATATTCTGACAGATTTGCCATTCCAGTGTGCAAGAGTGCAGTTCCCTCTTCAAACAATATTCCCAATTTCTATTAACAAAGCGCAATGACACACACTTAACAGCAGTAGGTGTACATTTAGACAAAACCATTTTTCCCATGGGCAACTGTATGTAGCATGCTCGCTAGTATCCGGACAACAAAATCGTTATGTCTCGGCAGAAGATGGCAAAACCAAAAACAAAATTTTCAAATGTGTTCACATAATGTAACAAAGTACCCTGCAGACTTTCACAACTCTATAAAATCCCCACTTTGCTGCTCATATCAATATACTGTATGTATCAGAATTTACAGAATTAGAATGGACCCACCTGTAGCGGCGATTTCTGTATTAGAATAGACCAATTATCAGCAATAATGTATCGTCCCCATTGTCTTGATCGCGAGCAAAGCCGCGGGTACCTGCTAGTTTTTTTCATTTTCGTCATCTAAAAGTTCCCAAAATTCTTCTACTTTACTTCGATTTTTCTTGTTGTCTTCATTGTTTCGTGCTTGGCAGTTAACAAAGGTATACTTTTTATTTTTGCATTTAATTGTAAGGAGAGAGATTCTTTCTGATTTAGATTTGAATTCTGTTATATTGTCTACTATGTTTCTATGAACATAAAAAGCAGTGCCCAGTAGTGGCATTCCTTTCATGATTCTAATTGCTGGTTTACCCTTAAATATTCTTTGGTTTCCGTATTCTGTAACATTTTCATCCAAATATCTTGTTTCTTGCACTGCAAGGATTTGTATTTCATGTTTGTCCAAAAGAATTTCAATTCTTTCTGTTTACCAGTTTTTAATAAAGAATTTACATTTAAAGTGCCTGCCCAAATTTTAATCTTAAACTTGAGTCTGGAAGGAAACCAAGGATGCTCCGGCTCATCCTTATTGCAGATGTTTGGACTCCCCAGAACCCTAGGTCCCGCTGCATTGCAAGATGCAATGGTGGATTTCTCTTATGAGCTGCCACCTGGCGTAGTGCTTTTCTTGAGCGGACTTTCCATTCTGCAATTGAAATTTTGCACTGTACTGTTAGGAAATAAATTCCAAGATAAGATCGGATTGTTAGTCCGAAATGGTTGTATTGTTGTGGTTTACTCCACTAGGTTCCTCTGCTCTTTCCGCCGTTGGGAATAAATTCCTCGTCCGCCTTGAAGACCTTTGACCAGATTGATTGATATATGGCGACCATATACCTTTTATTCTTATTTTCCTGAGCACTGGGATGCCTCTTCCACCATCTACACTGTACCATAGTCCATCTATTCCACTGTATATGTGGTTGAGGTCTTATTTATTTCAATTTGTTCTAAGATATTTAACATTGAGCTTTTATTACAATAATGCGAAATTTTTAGATCATCATCTATTGTGGAGAAATTATGTTTGTATTCTAACATGTGATTACCTCTGGCTGAAAATCTTTTATATTTCACTGCGTTAACATGTTCCAGAAATCTGACCATGAAATTGCGTCCTGTTTGGCCCACATAGTCTGCGTTGCAATCCTCTCATTTGATTATGTAAACACCTGAATTTTTAAATTTGTCCTTCTTGTTAATTAATTTCAAGTTGAACCGATAATTTGTACTTGTATTGGAGGTCCTATAGGCTGTTCTGATTTTATGTTTTTTTTTAAACGTTAGTGACGTTGTAAGTCAGCTTGTTCGTGTAAGTAATCACTGCTGTCGCTGATTTTTCATTTCTCAAAGGAGTTAATTTTGTTTTGGATTTGTTTTTGATTTTGTGTATCAAACAATTGACATGTTCTATCAAAGCCGTTTGCCTTGGCGATCTGATGTATGGTACAAATTTCTTCCTTCAATTCCTGTTCTGAAAGTGGCAAGCTGAGGGCTCCGTTTAAAGGCAATAAATGCCGCCCTTTTGTGGCTGGCAACTACTGTCCGTCCACCAGCTTAAGATCCGTGGCAGGAATGCAACGAGTCAGCAGTAGACAGCTGGCCTGTGCACCAACGACAATGGTGCCAACCTCAGATACTTATGCCCTCTACTCAACACAGGCTGTGTGGCAAACACGTTTCTTTTTTTAAATGTGGATGGTGTTGACACAGCACAGTGAGATTTCTAAGTAATATTATCGTACTAGTTTATAATGTGTATTCACTCTTAGATTAAAGATGAAAGGAAAGAGGTCGCTGAAAATTGTGGAACTTAAACGTTATTCAGTTCATGCTGTTTAGGTTATAACTAAAGCCCTGTGTGGGCAAAAGTTTTTGCCATGCGGATATAGTTTGCATGGCTGTGCGGATAGCGGATAAGCTGCGGACAATGTTTGGAGTAAATTTGCGGATAGTTTTTAGAATACAATACGAACTTGTTGAATATCATTACTAAGACCTGGATGTTTATGACATATCATATTTTTCTATTTTTTTTTTCTCATGACAAATGTAAGATGTTGATTTACGCTAATCTCATCAAAATTATGTCAAGGACAATTAACACTCCGAACTGAAAAGGGTTGCAGTTCTGGCTGTATAACATTCATTTTAAACACGGAACGAAAATATTATTGTAATGCCAGTAGATTTGGATAACAAACGTGCTAATTGGGATAAAAGTGGGGCGGATGCGGATAACAGTCGTGCAGATGTGAGGCGGATGCAGATAACAACCGTGCGGATGCGGATAACGTTTTGTTTATCCGCGCAAAGCTCTAGTTATAATAATCGACACACTCACTCACCTCAAACAAGTGGAGTAGCCAGTTCTTCTTCAGAGCCAGACTCATTTTCGCTGCAGGAGGAGGAACAAGATGAATCGCTGCTGTCATCTCCCAGCGAAATGACAATACTGTCAATAATGTTTTCAACTATATCGTCTTTCTCCCAGTAATCATTTTCTACTTTTTCTACATGTTTGCAAAACCCCTGCCAGTCTGTTTCGGTCACAAGTGATACACTCTCAAGCGTTATATTGTGCAATTTCTGTAAAGATACATTTCTTTCTCTATTCATTTCACCTTGGCCCAAGCTAGTTCTATGGGATTCAGTTCACACATGTATGGGGGCAAGCGAACGACAGTGTGGCCCAATGAAACAAGAAATGCATCCACTTTAAAAACCTTCTCTTTTGGTTTCTTTGCTTCTATCAGCCTGTAAAGATCGGTTTTGCGCATAGAACTGTCAGTGAACCCATTTTGTTCTCCAACCACGATATCATAGCAGATTTCACAGCACTCTTAGGTGGGGGTTTATCCACCTGTATACTGTGATAAGGAGCATTGTCTAACACTACAACAGAACAAGGGGGCAAATTAGGTGCCAGCTTTTCACGAATCCATTTTTCAAAATTTACATGGTTCATTCGTCCATGATAAGTTGCCTACAGCTGTCCCGGCCTTGTATAGGAGAAGGGAATTTTCCAGGAACCCGTTTACACTACCTGCATGAACTATTATCAGCCTATTCCCTGCATTAGTGTTTGTATGAATGCCAAATTCCTCCTCACTTTGCCAGCACTTGCCAAATGTGATGTTACTATCTACCCAGCTCTCATCAATCCCATTTTATCGCAAATGCTTTATTTTAACAAGATAATCGTGCCTCCAAGCCACAATGTTAGGGCGTTCTATAAGTACCTTTCTTTTGTTCTGACATTTCCTCCATCTAAAGCCGAGCTCTGAAATCAATTTCCAAAGCGAACTTCGTCCCCATGGAAAATGTATCTTTTCCCGAACAACAGGCAGCAATTTATTTGCAGTAGGCACACGTTTCTCAAAGACGTAAAAGTCATGTATAATTCTACGAATCACACACCTATCGAAATCATCCACATTCACTACAGTGTGTGCAGGTCTTGTCTTCCGATGTTCCCTGGGGTCGTTAGAATACTCTTTTCACCACTTACATTTAGATCTTGCACCTGTTTACAAATTATTTTAATTGTTGCTTCAGAAACCCCTGTATAATCGGCAGATCTTGCAGTTAACCTACCCTCAGAATGTATCACTCTTTTCTTCTTCACTTCCGATATAACACTACTGGCCTGTACGATTTCACAATTAGCAGTGATTAAGCATAGCTTGAATAACATAGGTGCTAAGTTGGCAATATCTGCAGCGGCACGTCCACTCAATCAACACTGCTGGTATGTGTCTCCGCTCCCCTTCAGTCTCCTGAGATCATGAGCTGGTGGACGGACTATACCTATCACCCCAGATCACAGTGTACGCTCTTGATTCATTGCAGAGGACAAAAATGCTCCAAGAAATTTCAGTTCCTTTTCCGAGGTTAAATGGATGTAACAACCGAATCAAATCTACCATAGCATGTACCTGATAGGATCAAAGGGTCGCCGACAGGCCCCTTGTGCCTCTGTACATTTTCTTTCCGCCAACAGATAAAGGGGCAATACGTAGCAAGACTACATACCCCATGTAACACCCAAGTGTAATTTTAGCATAGTTTTAAATTTTTTATTCTAAGTTTTACATTTCATATTTTAGTAGTGCCAAACAATCACTCCACAAAGGAGAAGTTTGAATATTCATGTTTGTTTGGAATAGATATGTCTTTGGTACTGTATGTATAAAATGTTGATTTTGCTCTGCAGGCTGAAGAAGGGCACATATTTCCCGAAACATGTCCCTGCTTAAAATGTATTAAATAAAATTTTATTTGTATAAAATAAGTATTGATTGGGCGGAAAGTTATCCCACTAGGATTTCATTCTTTCAGTTCCAAGCCGAGTACAAAAGGATGATAATTACTACATTAGACACAACCCAACGCACATGACAGCATACCCAGGTAAACACACTCACGGCAACCAATACATTGAACTCAAATCTGAGTCGAGTCTGGTAGTGCTGCCATAAGTCGTCAGGCAATGCAGTCACTTATTCATTACAAGAGTCAATTGACATAGATTGAACTGCCATCTACCAGTGGATAGAACAGTCATTAGGTCTGGTGAGCCAACACCTATTGGAGTAACTGGAAATTACTTACACTGCCTTTTATTTGAAAAAAGGAACAGTCTTTAAATGAAATCCGAAGAAATTGAAGTAGGAGGAACGAACACACCGTCAGTCAATATTGTATCGTTGCACTTTTCACTATCCCACTAGGATTTCATTCTTTCAGTTCCAAGCCGAGTACAAAAGGATGATAATTACTACTTTAGACACAACCCAACGCACATGACAGCATACCCAGGTAAACACACTCACGGCAACCAATACATCGAACTCAAATCTGAGTCGAGTCTGGTAGTGCTGCCATAAGTCGTCAGGCAATGCAGTCACTTATTCATTACAAGAGTCAATAGACATAGATTGAACTGCCATCTACCAGTGGATAGAACAGTCATTAGGTCTGGTGAGCCAACGCCTATTGGAGTAACTGGAAATTACTTACACTGCCTTTTATTTGAAAAAGGAACCGTCTTTAAATGAGATCCGAAGAAATTGGAGTAGGAGGAACGAACACACCATCAGTCAATATTGTATCGTTGCACTTTTCATTAGCACTCACCAGAAACATCTCCCCCCCATTCGTCTCCTTGCTTTTTCATTTGTTACTGTATGTACCCCTCAAATCTTCATCATTCTCATATGCTCATATTGTCCTCTTTTCTGCTGCACAACAGTCAGAGCACAACATTCCTGACAGAGGCTTTTAAAAATGACTTTCTAATGCCTGTATTTGATGTCAACATAAGGTTTATTAGTTCAGGTTCCGTATTGACAGTAATTATGAAGAATAAGAATTTTCAATCTTTCCGCCTATTCAATACTTATATTTTTGTCACATTTCAGGGGTACATGTTTCGAGTCCCGCTTTTGGACCCTTCCTCAGCCCACAATCTTATATTTAGAAAACATCTAGAACAAACAACATCAAAAATTTTGACGATGGCATGGAAATACACATTACACAATAAATGGTTAAAAACACTAAAACATTGTCTAAAATCTAAGAAATAGCATGCATGGTTCACAAATTTCAGGTACACATGTCGCACTTGTTCTGTTTTATGTTATTATGAAGAACGTCATTTGACACTTATGACGACAGACACATTTATTGACAGTTCGATGTCTATAATTATTATATTGTTGGACACCTTTTGTGGCATGTCTTGTATTTAAAATTCCTAAAACACTTCAACTGATGTGGCTGAAGACGAGGTTGAACAGTGATTGCTGAACATTTTGATCATATTCTTTGTTACAAATGTGGCATTTGGCAACCTGTCTTTGATAAATTGAAAAACTCTTCTGTCACTTGGTATATGAAATGATTTATCATATTTAGTACTGAGGTTAACGGAATATAAAGAACAGTTAAAACAACTACGGGAAATATCAAAATATAAAAGCGGATTTGAAAAACTTACGGAAAAACAAATAGAACTTAGCATCTGGTCTTTGTTGAAAGTGTTACTCTTGACCATGAAGAAGACAAACGGTGGATTTAGGGCAATGCTTTGTACTTATAAAACAACTTAGTAGAAATTGTGAAGTATTAATCGCTTAAGTTTTTGAAATGGTTACTTACCGATGTCAAATTAAGACAGCTTTGCGAGATCATGTGGAGGTCAAGCTCCACTCTGTGAGAGCTGCCTGCTACTACTGGGCTCGTGTGCCTGGTAGGGGTTATAAGTAAACAGCCCGCTCGGCGAGGAGAGGGGCGGTGGGGAGCGGAGCAAAGCGGTTCGGATAAGTGTGTGTGTGGGGGGGGGGTAAGGCTTAGGGAATAAAAACATAAACCGCCATAGACCTTAAACCCAAATCAGTTATCCTGTTGTGATATCATTTAAGGTCTTGTCATTTGCAAAAATGCGAGATCTTTGCGGTTTTGCACTACGCATTGTG
Organism: Meconema thalassinum; assembly: GCA_946902985.2. Taxonomy (NCBI): domain Eukaryota; kingdom Metazoa; phylum Arthropoda; class Insecta; order Orthoptera; family Tettigoniidae; genus Meconema; species Meconema thalassinum. The sequence goes on along the minus strand of OX336388.2, from coordinate 1,037,985,454 downwards.
TATAACATACGAATAAGGTGTAATAAATGCTTATAAACTTTTTATCATAATCCTGATTTGTTTTATTTTTTTGACTTTTCGTATGTGAAAACATCTTTTAGGATGTGGTCACATCAGATTATTAGCCAGGTGGTAATGATTTATTTGTATTCTTCCAGAACCTGCGGCAGTACAAAGAAAGCCACAACGAGTCGGAGATTCTTATGTCTGCATTATCGGCAATGCAAGACAAGAATGCGCACTTAGAGAACAGTTTGAGTGCTGAAACTCGCATTAAACTCGATCTCTTCTCAGCCCTGGGTGAAGCCAAGCGTCAGCTGGAAATCCGAGAGAGTATGTATTACTTCTCCTTTGTTTTATCCAGCTATTTTTTTTCTTATTTTTCTCTTTACTGGGCAACAAATAGATATATGTTTTAGCAGTTGAATAGTAATTTGTAATTTATCGATGCACTGTAATTTATTTCTTTACCTTGGATAACACCAGAAATGCATATGTCTGAGGAAACTGGAGTTTTTACCTCTACACTCGACAATTTTTCCAAACTTGGTAGGAAATCTACGACTTCAATAATTCCACTGCTTGTGTGAAGGAACAGTCCGTTTTCTCTTAATCAAATTGGAATGATTCGATATAAGTTGCTCACGATCACCATCTTCACTCAAGATTACTTGATCTTCTTTAACCATCTAACAGTATGGTGCGGGTCGGATCCGACCCGAACATAATTTGGTTGCTCTTTTCTCTCCCTCTCTGTTACCGCCGAGTGACATTGCTTCAGCTAACCTCCACTCCAGTCATTAGGGAGGTGCCAGAGCGATTGCATTGTTGAGGTAAGCAACAATCCCATTCTATGTGTATTTGTATCTGACTTTGCCACTCTGTGATTCGGATCCGACCCAACATTACCATTTACCTTGGCAATTTTTTCTATATTCTACCTTTACTTCTTTCAGTTTTTCCAATGAATGTTCACAATGGTGTTCAGAAAATTTATTTATACTTAAGATGAGATACTCGCCGAGTTGCAAAGGCTAGATGATACGTCAGAAGGTGACTGTGATGAAGAAATGAGTGAGAGCGTGTCTGAGTCAGAAGATGGTCATGTCAAATAGTGATGAAAATGACGATGTTTTTGATAGTGTGGGTGAAGATGTTTTAAGTTGTGGGGATGGTGATATTGAGGGTGCAGTGGGAGAAATGATGATAGACACTTTGAATTAGGGAGAAATGGTGAAACAATTTGGACTAATAAGCCATTGCTTTCAAAATTTGCAAAAACACCAACTTCGACTTAGTCATGCACCTGCCTGGACCCAGAGGGAATGCGCGTCTTGTTACTGACAATTTCGCGTTGTTTTCCTTGTATATTACGGGTGAAAATTTATTGTGGTCGAAATCTGGCTAAAAAATATTACTCTTGTAGTTTAAAACTTGAGAGAGCAGAAATTAAAATACTTCTATTTTATCTGTATGATACTTAGTAAAATGTCCTTAAAATAGTAAGTAAAGTAGTTGTAGAAATAGAGTAAACTTATAAGCATTACCTTCATTTTAAAAATAAAATCTACAAAAATTTAGCATGGGTCGGATCCAACCCGACCTTACCATTTACATTCTGGGTGTTCACCTTACTGTTAGAGGGTTAATGAAAACAACTTCTTCAGAATCAAGGTCTTCGACTCCATTTTGTAATACCTCAAAATAAATGGCATAGTAAGCAGCAGCTTTGAGACATGTTCCTCATCTTGTATGAACTGGTGAAGGTGGGAGCAGCACATCACCAACAGTTTCCAAAATAATACTTGCCTAATTGCATTGCAGACAAAGCCATAGCCAGATGGAGAACTGGTGTTGCTAATTTTAAACATGCTGCCCACTTGTTAATAGGCCTACCTGGGGATAACCAGCACATCTCAACTTAAACGAGGCATAAATCATTCAGAGGTTTTTAACAGTTATAACATGCCAAATTTTCCAATAGTGTCTTACAGAAGCTGATGTCTACATTCATGATGAAAAATACTTTTAAAAAACAGTATACCGTATTTCCTCGCATAATCGTCGCACTTTTTTTGCCAAAATTTTGTGGAAAAAAGCAGGGTGCGACGATTATGCGAAGAATATTTAATTTCAAAGAATATACTGTATCATTATTTGCTGCACGGGCCAGTCATTCGCGTAGCGTGAGTCTGTTGTGAGTCAAAGCCTGCAGTCAGAGACAGGATTCTTTCTTCTAACAAGGTTACCAACGGTTAACGGTCGCGGAATGTGCTGACGAAGCTGGCAATTCGCGTCGTGGTTCATAGCCCGCAGGCATAAAGACGAGATTACTTTCTCCTGACAAGATCACGCCAGATTAGGCCTATAAACTCGCGGAATGTGCGCTGGCCGTTCGCGTCACAGTTCATAGGCCCCAGGTCTAAATATGAGATTACTTTTTGCTGACATGATCACGCCAGATTAGGCCTATAAGCTCGCGAAATGTGCGCTGACCATTCGCGTCGCGGTTCACAGCCCGCAGGCATAAATACGATATTACTTTCTCCTGACGAGATCACGCCAGATTAGGCCTATACGCTCGCGGAATGTGCGCTGGCCGCTCGCGTCACAGTTCATAGGCCGCAGGTCTAAAGATGAGATTACTTTTTGCTGACATGATCACGCCAGATTAGGCCTATAAGCTCGCGAAATGTGCGCTGACCATTCGCGTCGCGGTTCATAGCCCGCAGGCATAAATACTATATTACTTGCTACCGACAAGATCACGCCATATTAGGCCTATACGTTCGCGGAATGTGCGCTGGCCGCTCGCGTCACAGTTCATAGGCCCCAGGTCTAAAGATGAGATTACTTTTTGCTGACATGATCACGCCAGATTAGGCCTATAAGCTCGCGAAATGTGCGCTGATCATTCGCGTTGCGGTTCATAGCCCGCAGGCATAAATACGATATTACTTTCTCCTGACAAGATCACGCCAGATTAGGCCTATACGCTCGCGGATTGTGCGCTGGCCACTCGCGTCACAGTTCATAGGCCGCAGGTCTAAAGATGAGATTACTTTTTGCTGACATGATCACGCCAGATTAGGCCTATAAGCTCGTGGAATGTGCGCTGGCCGTTCGCGTCGCGGTTCACAGCCGGCAGGCATAAAGACAAGATTACTTTCTCCTGACAAGATCACGCCAGATTATACGCTCGCGGAATGTGCTAAGTGACGAAGCTTGCCGCTCGCGTCACAGTTCATTGCCCGCAAGCATAAAGACGAGATATTTTTCGTCTGACAAAGTCGCGCCAGGTTATAAAGTCGCGGCAGCGTGTGCAACTGACTGGCGCACAAATACGAACATGCTATGCGACGATTATGCGATGAAATTTTATAAACCTATTTTAGTGTTTGAAAGATGGGGTGCGACGATTATGCGGTGGCGACGATTATGCGAGGAAATACGGTACTCTAACAGGAGGAAAACACAAAATATGCACTGTTAAAATTACTTAAAATATGATGTTGCATATAGAATACGCAAGATGCATAATTATCCCAAGCCTGATTACAATAATGGCTTCCTCTTTTTATTCAATTCCTTTAATAACTCAACTTGCAAATGTCACCCGTGTTTCTTTTTGTTTTGCAGGTGTAATTCGTGCTCAAGAGAAGGAGATAGAGGAGCTCAAGAGTAAAATTGCACAGGTGTTGGCAGTGATGCCTACAGACACATTCTGCCCTGGCCCTACGAGTTTCATTGGCACATCCAAACTGCGTTTAGCTGAGAGCCCCACACCCTGTCCTGGCTGTACAGTATCTAACCTGGACCCTAATGCTACTGCCTATACTCCTAAGGGCAGCAGCCTCATTCTTGGTTCCACTGAGGCTTGAGTAACTTGACAGCCTCTCTTCAACAACAGTCGGCCATTGCTCTTACCTTGATTAATGATTAAAACTTTTTCTCCTCCCCCTCTCCCATGCACCAGTATATCTGTGTGGAAACTAATAGAGAGAACTCGACAAGTACGTTATACATGATTAGCTAAGTGATGCAATACAGTGCAAAGTAGCACAGATTCACCACACAATTTTTTATCAGTCATTAAACAACAGTCTCTATGAATTTTCTGACAATAGGAATCCTCTCAATGTTCCTTATGCCATCCCAGGACTGCTGTTTGAAGTTGTTTGTCGTTGGCAAAACTTTTTCCACCCAGTTGTTCTTTTAACTTGCTGAACTCATGGAAGTCACTTGCTGCAAGAGCTGTACTGTATGCCGGATGCGTCCATACCTCCAATCGAAAATGCAGAATCAAAGCTTGTTCCGCGCCATGCAATTTTTATGTTTAGCAAGCTGAAGGAACATCTTGACAGAAGATAATTTGCTCACAATGAACAAGTTTGAACAGTTCTCTGATGGCTTCAAGACCAAGGAGCAGATTTCAAACATCAGGGAATTGAAACTTTCAAGTCATTTGCACTGTACTGTATACAGTTCCTGCAATAATCATGTGAAACTTACTTTTTGAATGCCCCTCACTGATTAATTTGATCCAAAGTCTCTCAATAATTGGTTTATTAATTTTGACTAATTTGCCATTTTTGGCAAACAAACTTGATCTTTTTTAATGCCTAGACTTGCCATTTTTAACTGTCTTTTATTATTTGTTCTCTTCAGGTACTGCATTTGTAGCTTGAATTGCACCTTTTCATCAAATTAGAATCTAATGCTGATCAGTTCTGGACCAAACTTCTTAATGAGGATAACTGATACAGTCATGTGAGCTTCCTGCCACTAATCTGTATGTATTCATTAGTTTCGTGTAACAATCAATATTGCTAATTTGCCTGGTGAAGAAACATCTGTAGCATTCATAAATAATACAATAATGGTTTAATTCTAGAGGATAGCTCAGCTCAGAAGCTATGGGTGGTGCAAGTTCATGCTAATCCATTTTTTCTTTCTTAAATTCTTAGTTATTTTGAAAGCCATAGGTTTTTTTTTTTCTTTTTTTCATTTCTAGAAAATAACTGAATAGTTTCTAGTTTCTGGAGTGGCCCAAAAGAACAACACCTTGTTCCTGTTGGCAAAACAGCACTGACAAAAGATACATTATAAAACAACCAAACATGGAAAAATAAGTCGCTACAAGAATCGTGAATGTTAAATTAAATCAGACCAGGCTATTCTCAAATTTCCTAGCAGTATATTATTTGTTTTGTGGTGTAGTGTACATTTCTTTCTGCCCACAATGAATCTGTAAGTAAAAATGTAGTTCTCTATTTTTATCCACCCCATTCTTTGTAATTGACTTAATAGTTCCTTGTTGTAGTATTGTATTCATACTTGTACAGAAACACCATTCTTGAAACAAGTTTCCCAGTTTGCATTTGGTCGATTCCCTCTTGTGTAGAGTGTACTTATGGAAATAATCGTCTATACATTCTCTCTTATCTGGATGGTAGTAGAAATAACTGTTTTTTCATGTCTCATTTCTTCTTCAGATATCCTTAATGTAGTGTGTGAAGTTAGTCAGCAAATATGCCTGCAATAATTGAAGCTGGAAAGTTTGGTTGAGTCATTGTTTAATTATGTCTTTAACATATTGCAATTTCATGTTTATTGAATGCTAACTTATTGATTTGAGTCTTCCTATATTCTTTAGATTTTCTGAAGAAAAGATATTTCATTTTGGAAGGACATTTCCTTCAACCTCTTTCTCCTGAAGTTTTTAGTGTTACTGAAATAATACTGTACTTTCACATAGATGACATTCTGATGACTTTCTGAGTGGGGTGGCATATCAGGTATGAAAAGATGAACACACACAGAATGACTGGTGTCATATTCCCCACGTAGTATCCGGACTTAGTTTTTATAATTGTTTTGTGTTGTGTTACTGTATCCATAAAAGAAAAGGTGTTTCATTTTTTATTTAAAATTCCTACAATGTACCTAAAATTCCTACTATAATAGTACATTATGCAACGAGCCTATAATGGCTATAATTAAGACACGAGTATATTTATAAAACGAGCATATGCGAGTTTTATAATTTCCATACGAGTGTCTTAATTACCATTATAGGCGAGTTGCATACGACTGTTTATGTTCGACTATAATTATTATAACTATTTTATGTTCGAAGATAAATATTCATAAATATCTGTCGAGATTTCGCCAGTTTTATGTACTGAACAGAGCGCATGAGACGCAGAGAATGCCTTGTATTTGACCATGGCCTTCTCGATTACCCCACTATGACACTAGGCAACGCAGTTTAGAAGGCCTTGGAACTCCACGTAGGTGCGATGCTAACCTTATCTAATTGGTCAAACAACTGTTTCTTGAGCTGTGATTGGTGGGAGAAACTGTTTCATAATGAAAAATAGTGTTATAATGACCCTCATTATGATACAGTTTTCAGACATATAATAGTCAGGGTCGAACATTAATAATAATAATAATAATAGGCATTTATTTAGAGAATAAATTAGACTGAATTTGCTAGATTTACGGGATCCAAATTTTCAAGTTGTTCAGGCATTTATTCTAGCTTAATGTGTATTACATTCTTAGTTACTTCAATGTTGTAGAGTGCTTTTTTGTCAGGAATGACTGTTGGTAAAGAGAGGGCTTTTTCTTTGACATAGCCATTTTAACTGCCCTACACATTACAAATAGTATTTTGCTGATATGCTAGTCGATATTTTTTTAATTTTGTTTGGTGAAATGAATGTTTTATTGAAATCGACCACCGGATTTTTATTTAGTTCAAGAAACTTTGGGAAAAGATCTGTTGGAACTTGAGTACAAAAGTAAGTGAATGTGGAAAGGTAGTAACAAGGTTCATTGAGTAGATAGTTAACCTATGTAACTACCTCCACAGAATCAAGTGTGTAATGTCTGACTGCGATATTTATTCCTAAATAGCCCAAACAGTGTAGACATCTGTTTGTATTTGTCGTCATTACATTATTTATTACCTTATTTTTATGAAAGTGTCATACTTTTCAGCTCTCATGTGGACAATTTAAGTCCTTGCAACTTATTTTTAATGTAACATTCTTCTAGTTTTCTTTCTTTTAGTTATGTCTTTAACATATATGACTAACAGAAAAATTATGAGTACATTAGTACTTATTCTGAGTTTTAACTTTTAAGTTAAAATATCCCGATGAGGCTGACCTAGTCACTGCATCCTTTGTCCCCTCTCTTATTACTATGCAAGGTACTTATCTGACAGTGTTAAATAAACCCAACCATTTTGAATTCTGTAGGACTATCAGCTGCCATAAAAAACTGATTTTAATGTTGGTGTTAATTTGTCTTCTGCTATGTATTATTGTAAGCATTCTCAATCTTACGGTATTCACTTCAACTCTTAATACTCTTGAATTTACCGACCCCAGTAATGAGATAGCTTTCTTTTTTAATTGTATAACTATACCTCATCCACGGAATCTGTGAAGTAGGTTTGTGCATGATGTCACACGGAGAAAGTGAAAATAGAATGCGATGGGAGGAGCTTGACAGCCCAGCCATTGCGAGAGTTGGTTGAGTCAAGGTCACACCTCCCTCCTGCACTTATTATTCAGTGGCATCGCGCCTCATTGGCCAGTCGGCCGAGTCACTCCTGAGCGCAGACTACGTGTTTTCACACTGGCACTTCGCAGATTGCTTGGACGGAGTATATAATATAACATATTATGTTATGTTGATATAGTTCCATTTTTTTATTATTTTATTTTTTGTAAATATTTAATTATCACAACATTATTATTATTATTATTTTATTTTTATTTTTTGGTAATTTCAGTCTGAATGTATTTAAGAAGCACAAAGGTACTGTAATCAACTGTGACCATCATAAGTATTTATTTGTGTCAGTCCTCCACACCCCCATTTATGGTAATGATGTATGCATTTAGGCTGAGAAATTTCGGCCAAACCCAAGAAGTTATGAAGTACTTAATGTGAATAATGTGACTGTTGATACTGATGGAAAAAGAAATTATCTTTACTGTGATTTTCAAGCACAAGTTAGTTGCAGCGACACTGCAGGAATATGGGATTTTTTAAAATATTTTTCTTTGCATTGATTCCTTCTCTAAATTTATAAATTAGTTCAGTTGTTCACGGTCATGTTAATATAGTCTTCTAATTAACACCTTATTTCAGAAAAAAATATTTTTTAAATGTTTATTTTTAACCTAGGAGAATAATTAGTGAATTATTTTGTATTTAGTTTTTAATTTTATGACTGAAAATCATAAGGGGTTTGGTGACTAGTTTTTTAGTTTGGAAAAATTGTGTGATAATTTCCAGATTCCTGCAAGTGTATGTATGGCCATACTGGCTATTATATTTTTCTTTGTAAAATAGTTTCTACTTTAATGTGATATTTGGATACGCATTGTGATCTCGATTTAAGAAGGTGAAGAAAACAAAGCACAAATAGTTCAGCAGTTTTATTGACCTGTTTTGTCTGCTAATTATGTGTCTGTCTTGCCTGTATTCACTGACTAGTCATGCAAACTTTTTTGAAATTACTTCGGTAGTTTTGTTATCAAAAGGAATGTTCTTAATATTTTGACAGTACTGTTCTTCGGAACAGTTACCAGTTGTCACATGTCATGTTTCCAACTGTCTTCCATTTTGTGTAATTTCATCCTTGGCCTCTGTTGAAGATGAACTTTGTGTTAAGCCTGTTTGTCCTAAACATCAATTAAGTAACAAAATATTGCTTTCTCCACACCAGCTTTGAGTTAAAGGGAGCTGGAATGATGAGGATTCAGCAGAAGGAATCTGGAGCATATACTTGAGTGGTCCACGAGTGTGTAGTTTTTCGAAGCTCATTATTGAATTGGTGAGCACATGGTTTTGCATAGTATAGTATGGTTCTTGTCATCACTGACTTGCACACTCCACATCACATTATGAAGGCTTCAAGGCTGGTGCTCAAACAGTATCTAGATTTGGTAAAAGATATTGAGCAAACTTAATATTATTTCTATGGAGAATTTTGCTGAATAAAATTTCCTGGTTTACTTTTTTCTGAAATGTGTTATTAGCTTACATAATATATTTCTTCTTAGGTAATAGTTAACATTCTGAATTATATTTTACAATTCTCCCCTCACCTGCATCTTGCTGTATTCAGTGTCAACGTAATCTCTTAACGAAAGCCCTGCTGATGGAGCTTTAAACTTCTCTCTGGGATTACGTGATCTAGGTAGAGCTTGTGCATATTCAGAAATCGAATCTCGTTAAAGCAAACCAGAAGTTTGTTTGTATTTAAGCGGCTGTCCTTTCTGTGATGCATATACAGTATAGTCATGATTTTTGTTTTCTTCTGTTACTGTTACTGTTATTGGTGGTGCTTCATTGAAAGAATATCAAGTAGGATCACTTTTTTGGTGTGTGTGACCTCTGTATGTCATCTGCTGTTCAATTTTTATTCCCTTGTGTATCTTACTGTAAATAATTAGGGTTTTTCTTTCTTTTCTTTTTTTTTTTTTTTTTTTTTTCTTTCTTTCTTTCTTTCTTTCTTTCTTTCTTTCTTTCTTTCTTGAAGCTCCAATCTGGTTAGATATCAGTTTTTCAAAACTGTAGGAACCTCATTTTAAATAAGCTGAAGCCTTCTGATATTCAAAATTGTGTTGGAAACTGCTCAAGATGATGATGATGATTTTGTATCAAATGTTGATTAAGAGAGAAGTATAGTAAAAGAGGATAGGAAAAGGGATCCAAGAAATCCAACAGGACGACAAAACAGTTGGCCTCAAGAGAGCAGTTGCAGAGAACAAAGATAAAATTAACGACCTTCTTCATACTCAAAGTTTTCAGAGGAGGTGACACACAGAAGACCAATAGAGGTTTCAGATGAATTGAGAAAATTGCTATCGGACCTAATGAAGAGGTACTGGGTGGATCACATGAACCAGACTGTACAACCTTCAAAGAAAAGTGCATGTAACAACTCAAGTGGTCCAATGTGACCAATTAAGTTAATAATAGAGGATAGACATAGGGAATAGTCATCAGATTTCTTAGGAAACAATATTTCTCTGAGGTATTACAAGAAACAGAGAAGTTCAGCTGTCCAAAGCATGCATGCATAGGTACAGATTTGTTAATGTCGATCCTTGTTCTGTAAGTACATAATTGTTGGATATATTGTATCATACAGGAGCTTTCCTTATAGTAAGTAAGGAAAGACAATTTGAAATTATGGTATTTACTGGCAGATTGTATACCGGTATCAGCTAGAGCTACCATAATAAGTATGAAAATCCTGTAAATTATTCAGTGAATTTTGGAACATTGCTAATGGTGCTGAGAGATAGGGTTTTATGAAGTGTTAATACTTTAGGTATTGTTGTTTTAAGGGGAAGAACAGTGTATACTTAGGTCATTTGTTTCTTTTTAACATTAAGCAAAAGAAATGTCATTTTCATTTTAATGCCATAGTGTTTGGTATTTGCAAACTGTAATGCCATGGCAATATTTTCCCAAGTGTTCCATTTTACAATTTCCCAGTTTATTTGTTTAAGTTGACATGGACATTTTTTGGTTAACTGTTGCACCAATGGCTAGAAACTGGTGTAAGGTGGTGTCCTACTAGGAATAAAAATAACTCAAGTTATTCTATTAACACCTGGTTTTAAAATGGTTATTAAGGGAAGTGGAGAAGTTGCTGCTGTGGATTTTCTCTTTTTTTTTAGTTTTTTAATTTTTTTCTACTTTACATACTGCTCAGCTAAAAGGAAATTTTAGTATGTTTCCATAATATAGTCAGTTTTATTACTTTCAGGATTTTTAATTCGCTCGAAGGTTGAAGAAATACAACCTGTTAGGTATACTTCATCACAGTAAAAAAGAACAATTTTTTAAAGTATTATGATTGTATATTACTACAATGTAATGAGATTTTCCACTTAATTAATCGTAAATATCATAAAATAAAACATGCCAAATCATACAGAAATGGTTGCCTACAAATTTTTGCACCACTCCTTGGCTTGTAAGCTGTAATCCTGTTCTGTGGCATCTCTTGTCAGTGTCTCCAATCAAGGCAAAATTCCATTGAAGAACCACTCACTGTACCACAGTTTCCTACGAAAAAAATTGATGTGGATGGCCATGCAGAAAGTATATTCTGAGGGACATGTTGCAACTAAAGTGCTGATGCTTGTCTTACACAAGCCCAACGTAATTTTTAACCCTTTGGTTACCCAAAAGCCTTTCGCAAATTTGAGGGCCACTGTGGAGTCCTGCTTTAACTTGAGATTCACTCTGCAATAAAAATTTGCTTCTCTAGAGGGTTGTAAAAATCTCTAGTTTCGGGTGTAAAAGGGGCAGGAGAACTTTCCTTTGATCAACCAGAGAACAGAGTTGGACATTCTTTTCTCTGTGGATTGCCCAATAACTCGGATGCAAAATCATGATCCTGTATGCCAAAGCCTCAGGGTGTGGCTTTTATGTCACCTCTGTACTGCCTTCATCTTAGTCCAGACACACCTCTGTAGGGGTGATTCCAGTCGTGTAGCCGACGGGATATTGGGATATTTATTGCACACGTTCTTATATTATAAATTTAACTGTCCACTTTTCAATACAATTTTCAATTTGTATTGTATTGAAAAGTCTACAATTAAATTAACGATATTGTTATCAATATGGAAAAACTAAAACCACGATGAATGTCAAGGACCTACATAAAAAGTTCTTTCATATATGTACCTACTAAAACTCTTTAGGATATTTAATGCACAACTTCTTTTATATACAGTATATGTCTACCTTAACTAGAGATACCATGCAGAAATAGCAGTTATCTACATGGTTTGTAGGCTCTACAGATCGTAGGGATGCCATTGAGCATTGAACAGATTGGATTTTTACAGATCTACCCTCATAGATTCACAGAACAACATTACATATGAGGAGTCCACATTTTGTCTCAATTGCCTACTTTCATATCAAAGTAATGGTGGTAGGCAGTCTTCAAAAGTGGAGTATTTGAGCCTTTCTGGGCAGCAAATTCTACATCACCACAAACATAAAAAATTGGCATTTGTTTGAACATTTACATGGCATTGTGTATTTTGAATTAAAGTCATGGACCTAACCTAAAACAAATGGGTTATATCTCAGAAAATAGATCTAGCGAGATCATGTAGATTTTTAATACGGAAAGCCATATTAAACAAGTATTTTCAATTCGGAAACATATTCGTTGTTGACTTGTAATCTGGCTAATCATTGCTGTGTCAAAATATACATACACGGATAGCTCGTAATCTATGAAATTTAGTTTTTTAGCAGTTGCATAACTCCTGATCATTCCTTGTTTCTTATAATATTTACTACATTCATATTTATTATTAATGTAAATTTATTGGCTGTTGTATTGTTCAAAAAAAGCGTGGAAAGTGATTTCATTGGTTTGCATTACTAGTGCAGCATTTACAGGAAGAAAATGAAACCCAGTGAATAATTTGTTTAGAAACTCAGACTGTTTGAAAAGTTCTGTGGCCATTTGGCTTTTGTGTGGTGTGCAATAGTGTATGGAAGTGTCAGATATGACAGCTTGCTGCTGCTATTTGCATTGATATTTTGTGTTTTTCTCTGTAGCATAAGTTTGGGAAGGAATGACTGAGTCGTCATGTATATACACAGTATGTATATATATATATATATATATAATTTTTTTTTTGTGCTAGACTGTTCTATTTTGTTTATTTTCCAAATTGTAATAAGAATTAAATTACATACTTCTTGATTTGCAACTATTTGTACAAGTTGTGAAAGGTCAGACTCGAAGAAGGTATTCATTCTGTAGTACAAATATCTCTTACAATAAGTTTGTTTTCTTGAAACAATTTATACTAATTTATTTTCTCTTTAAAATCGTGTAAAGAATTAAAACATTGACAGATCGCATATTTTATTTTGAATGAAGTTCTCTAAAATAATAACTTCTACAGTTGTTGGTATCAAACACATTCTTGCTTACATTTCTTGCATTTTAATCCTTGATTTCAATTCTGTGGTTGAAATTAGTAATGTATTCCTTTATCATTTACTCTGTGGAATTGTTTAAAAAACAACTAGACTGAAAACAATGGAGCTGGCAAGGACTTAACACTCAAATTTGGCAATATTAATACTGTATCTCAATCTGATTATGACAAGCTATGATAATGAGAATTTGAGCTTGCTCCGGCTACTAGCATTATCTGCTCGAGTTTTCCATGTTTGATACTTTCTAACTATTGCTGCTGTCTTTTTTGGAAATGTGCATAAGATTATTTTGAAGTATACAGGGAATGCTGGAAGCTTGGGCAAGTACTTGGAACAATCTGTGTGAAAACTTAATTATTTTGATGTTTGGAGATAAACTGCTCTCTATGTGTCAAGTCAAATAATAAGGTAAAAAAAAACAAATAAAAATGGAAAAAAGAAAAAAAAACCTGTGGGACCATGAGTACCCATAAATTGCAACATGATATTGTGTGTTCATTTTAATTTATGCACCCAAAATTCTATATACGAGGCCCATCCTGAAATTTAAGTTTCCCTATTTTTTTTATATATATATATATAAAAAAAAACATAGTTACATGAAAATCTTTATTGGCACCAGATACAGCAATGTCTGAGCTATTTTTCAACATAATCACCCCCAGAATTGAAACACGTGTCATATCGTGGAAACAACGTTTGTATTCCAGTGTCGTATAAATCTGCATCCTGAAAATGGAACCAACGTGTTACATTTGTCTTCAACTCAACAGTGCCAATATGCTAACCGAAGGACAGGAATTTTTTGAGGTGAAATAAAAGGCAGAAATCGCAGATCGAAAGATCAGGATTGTACGGTGGATGATCAAACAGCTCCCAGCCGAACTCCTGCAGAACAGTTGCTGTGTGCTGAGCCGTATGTGGTTGAGCATGATCATGGATCAGCACAACACCTGCAATGAGGATTCCATCCCTCTTGTTTTGAATGGCCCGTCACATTTGTGCATTAAAAATCTTGATCACAGACCAAACCTCGCCGGCAGGAGAGAGAGAAAAAGAGCCACCATTTTGAGCCACTGCTGCTGCACTGCTGACTCCACTCGGGACTTGTCGGGCTGGTATATGATTGCTGTCAGGTCTGTTGCACATGCTCATATTACCCAGTTAAATATGTTTATTTTGAATGAAAATAGGGAAAACTTAATTTCTGGATGGTCCTGATATTAAGATTTACTCTTCAATGGTTATGTGAAAAGTATAATTTTACATTTTGTAAACCTCACATTGGTGTTAGACACATGCGATCTATCAATTTATATTTTTCAGACAGTCCACACTCATTCTGCCTACCTGAGCCCTCCCTGAGACATAAAACTTTACTTTTCTCCTTCCCATTTAAAAAATACTTATTTAACCCTTTGAGTGTTTATAAACGATGCACAGGAACTTCTTTATTTCATATCCTCTTATTTGCTTTCAAGTACAGAGTTGATCTTCGGCATGTTCTGCCATCTGTTGGTTATTATGTTGTAGTGCTTGAGATTTTCTGAGATGTAAACAAGCATGGCGGAATAACATGCAAATCCTTCACGCCGCGTTGTGATTTCGGTATCAAAGAATATCAATTTTTGTACTAGCAAGGAGCAGTGGCGTAGCCAACGGGGGAGGTTAGACCCCCCATTGGAAATTCGGCAAGTTGTGATTTGTGTCTGTGGTGATGTACTGTTGTCGCCTTACGGCCCGGGTCCCCATTTGTGGCTACACACGTCTTCATGACAATGTATACGCACAGTCTACCTACAGATCACGAAGCTTGGCTCATATTTTTCTACCGCCAGACAATAATGCTCTCATGCAGCCAGCAAGAATGTGCCGACTGTTCTATGTTGGTGTATGTTATTGTTGCTGGATTTACTGTATGTGAGCATTGTGAAAAGGTTATATCTTTAATTTAACATGTGCTTTACAAGAGGAGATGTGCAGTTCAATAAACAGATTAATATTAGAAGAAATAGTTCAGTGTTGCTAAGTAACCTATATGATCGCTTTTCAGTCGGTCAACACGAGTGTACGGTACCCAATTAGATTAGGTGGGCAGTGACAATTTATCTCCTAATGCCTGAAATAAAAAATACATGAATCGTTTATACACTTAATAAAACACTTCTCACATAAGAGGGTTGGTTGTATGAGAAGCCTTTTATTAAATGTATAAATAATTATTGTAGTATGAATTACACAGGGAAATTAATTGTTACTCCTCGCCCAATCTAATTGGGTGTATTCGTGTTGACCGACTGGGGTCAGACTGTTCAAATAGCAAGACGACACCCGAGTTTTCAAAGGACCCTTAAAGGTAAGATTGGATCTATGGATTTTAGGCTAATATTATAAAGCTTTTCAAGGGGAGCGTGATGGTGCAGTGGCTTAGCTGCTCGTCGATCACCCGGACGGCCGGAGTTCCAATCCCGGTGACAGTGGGGTGGAATTTTCACCTGAAAAATTACGTGGCGTCAGGAAGGGCATCCGGCCAAAACGAAAATGAGCCTGATTGGCTCCGGCGACCACAATTAATTGGGATATGCAGTAGAAAGTATTATAAAGCTTTTCAATCAAACAACCGAACTAGGTCTTTAACTGGTTATGAATCAATAATAATGTTATTGGTTT
This sequence comes from Meconema thalassinum, assembly GCA_946902985.2. Classification (NCBI taxonomy): domain Eukaryota; kingdom Metazoa; phylum Arthropoda; class Insecta; order Orthoptera; family Tettigoniidae; genus Meconema; species Meconema thalassinum. The sequence goes on along the minus strand of OX336388.2, from coordinate 1,037,969,764 downwards.
TAGGTCCCTTTTAACTACTGTGGCATTTAGACACATTGGGGTGCCGGAAGTTTGCCCTGAAGGGGATCTTTAACGTGCCAGTAAACGGTTCCCCCTCATTTATGCACCTCTGTGCCAGGATAAGATCCTGCAACCTTGGGATCAGCAGGTGAGGACGTTGCCACGGAGCCATTCTGTTATAAATCGCATGTCTCGGTAGTATATCTATGCATGGCTTTGGTGGTGTAGTCGGTAGCAGGGTGAACAATGCCCAAGTTCGCGGGTTCAAACCCAGTCGAAGTCGTCGGGCCCATGTCATAGATTTATGGAACGTAGCCAAAATGTGTAAGCTATTGGGTTAGACACGCTCTATCAAGTTCAAACGTACGCCGTTGGGTCTCGGTGACAGTGGCGTCTGGTAGCTTAAATTGGAACTACTTGACATTGAAATTGGAAAACCTACGGGTGTTCATGTGAAATGCCCTGCTATGGCCATTGGCAGAAAATCAAATATAAATATCTATGCATTTTGAAAATTAAGACATACGGCAGGCTAAGTAAACGTAAAAGATGTCATCTCAAACACGTGCCGACGTTTTACTTTTCAGATGTAGAAAATGGCTTTTCAATAGTCGGAGAGCTGATTTAATGAATAAAGATTTTGTACAATAATATAAACTTATCTCGAATTATGTCGTCAGGATAATGCTAACAAACTGTTTGTTAATTCTCTTATGAAATACCTGGTCTCCCACATGGCTGCTGTGAAAGTACGGTACACAATTATTGCCGATATTTTGTAAAATTGGCATTGTATTATTTTGTCAAATTCTGGAATGAATGGTTTCAAACCCACAGAAACAATATGAAGTACCTACAATTGAGCCATTTAAGACCTTAAGATCCTTTTATACTTTTCGTTTCACAAATCACACTGGTATTTTTACTAATTAATTATAATGTGAGCGGAATAACAAGCTTTTGATATGATAAAGAATATTTATTATATTATACCCATACTATCAACTCGCTCCGGCTTCGTCTGGTATCTTAAGGGGTCCCTCAGTGTAAGCTTAAAAGGAGCATGGAGAGTAGGTCTCAGACGCAATTCAGAAAAGCCGAGGTGAACAGCGAGACTCCAACACACTTCTCTGAAGTCTTAACCCGACTCGACAGTTAATGCTGGCCGAAGCTGGGGTGATGGGCTCGCTCCGAAGCTAGTAATTTAAATATCCACTGAATGGAGATTGTTGGAAGAAATTAAAACGTAAAATTACTTGGCGATGTATTAAAGATATGCTGTCGCGGACTTCCTTGTAGAACTTTTCATGCTGACCAATTCTTACACTCCTAGTATATGGATATGTTTAATGGTTTACCCAGCGTAAGCTTAAAGGGCGCACGGACGGCAGGTTTTCCTTCGACACGATTCACTGAAATCGTTACTGCTCAGCTTCCTTTGGTCGTAAATGAATGTTTTCCCACAGAAACCTTCCTCGAGAAATTCTTTACTGAATGGTGAAAACCGCATCAAAATCCATCCAGTGGATTTAGAGATTACCCGTTACATCCAGGAATCGTGGACTTGGTTTTATGTGGAGATGCCAGCGACTATCATTAAAACAAATACATGAATTTATAACTAGTATGGACTATGAATTCTACGTAAGACTCATTAAATACGTCATACAACTGTAGCTAGGGATCAGTGGCGGCCGGTGGTAAGTAAAGCTGGGTGTTGCACCAAAATTTCTGATGTCGCAATTTTATATGGGAAGTTTACACATGTAACAAAAATTAATTAACGTTAGATAAACTACAGTTCTATAAAAACTGAAATACATGGGTTTTCCAAAATAACTGTACGTTCGACAAATAGACAAATTTTAATGGCTCTTTTGGGCTTCTTCCTATAGGAATTCATTAAAAAAAATCAGATTTATGTATTTAAGCCCTATGCCTGAGTTCATGGGAAGAATTTTAAACACAGCAGGTTGTCTAAGGTTGAGTCTCAATCTCCGGGATAATAAACATTCTCAACATAAAAACATGGCAACCGAAAAGTTTGTACGTTACGTTACTATTACTAACAAAGACGGGCACATATTCTGCATAAGGATAGGATTTTTATCATTTTAAATGATCTTGTCGACTTCGTAGTTACGCTGGGGTCTGGCGTTACGTTACGGTGACGGGACGAAATGTACCGAGCATGCACTGAGGTGTGTGACGTCATAATACTGCTTGAGCTTCCTCCTTTCCCCGCGCGCTCTGGTGAGCGTGACGTCATCCAGCCAGCTACCTCCTTTGACCTTGGTTTGTACTTGCTAACGGACTTTGAGTTCACGCAGCATTTGTAGCATTTAAAATGACATAAAGTCTAGTCTTTCAGACTGACTATCAGTCTTTTTTTTTACTATAGCTTGAACCCCATCAGAGGAACCAGCCATGAAGTGCGCTCTGTCATACGTCGGCGCAATTCATTTTTGCGGAGTTTCGTTCAATTTCTGCTTCTTTAATTCATCCAGTAAACACGCTGCTAATGTGTGTGCATCATGTTTTGTTTGCCTCTTACTACGTATCGGTGCACAACAGCCACCTGAAATATGTTTGAAATATCACTAGTTTCATCTGCTATAATGGCAAAAATTTCCGATTCCTTTATTTGCTTTGATTCTTCTTCTTGGCAAACCTCCATCATAATCTGTAAAAATTAATTTTGAATTTTTTTGGACGTTCCTTTGAAAACAGTTGCCCTTACCAAATGACCTTTAACACAGCATCAGTGGCGGCCGGTGGTATGTAAAGCTGGGTGTTGCACCAATATTTCTGATGTCGCAATTTTATATGAGAAGTTTACACATGTAACAAAAATCAATTAACGTTAGATAAACTACATTTCTATAAAAACTGAAATACATGGGTTTTCCAAAATAACTGTACGTTCGACAAATAGACAAATTTTAATGGCTCTTTTGGGCTTCTTCCTATAGGAATTCATAAAAAATCATATGTATGTATTTACGCCCTATGCCTGAGTTAATTGGAAGAATTTAAAACACAGCAGGTTGTCTAAGGTTGGGTCTCTATCTCAAGGATAATTAACATTCTCAACATAAAAACATGGCAACCGAAAAGTTTGTACGTTACAAAAAATGATATTACTAACAAAGACGGGCACATATTCTGCATAAGGATAGGTTTTTTTTTTTACTATAGCTTGAACCCCATCAGAGGAACCAGCCATGAAGTGCGCTCTGTCATACGTCTGCGCAATTCATTTTTGCGGAGTTTCATTCAATTTCTGCTTCTTTAATTAATCCAGTAAACACGCTGCTAATGTGTGTGCAGGGGCGCACCCAGGGGGGGGCTTAAGCCCCCCCTAAAAACCTGGGAACACTTTAAAAACATTGCATCACATAAACATAAAGAAACCTTCCAAACCGTCCGTCTGCAGGTGTCCGTCCGTCGTATCTGTGATGCGGGCAATCCAGGTAACAGGCTCGCAGACTCCTAGGTTGGTGTCCCGGTGAACCGTAATGTCGTAGTCGTTCAGGTTGGACAGGCGGACGTACGGCCGAGACGTCGTGTTGATGAGGGTCTTGGCAACTAACAATCCTTTTGTCTGGATGTCCTCATATTTTGGCTCGATGACAGCCGCCACTCCCTCAGCAGTTCCGTCGACAATTACGGCAGCGCTGATCTCCGTCCTGGTGGGAACGATGACGTCCTCTCTCAGCCTTACTCGTCGTGGGGTGACGGCCTCGTGTGCGGGTTGCAAAGCAAGTTCCTCACCTCCGAAGTGCAGAGTGTTGGTACTCAGATCCAAGATGATGTTGTTCTGGTCCATGAAGTCCAGTCCGATGATCACTTCATTTGATACGTCAGCCACAAGCACTGGATGCTTTATCGCCCGTCGACCAATGACGAACTCCAGTGATGCTTCGCCATGTACCGGTGCGGTCTCTCCGGTCGCGGTTATTAGTTGGAGGTTCCTTTGTGTGGGTTGCACTCTCCACTTCGGGATCACGGTGGGACTGACGATGGTCCTCGATGCTCCCGTGTCGATTAGCATGGGCCAGCTCTCTCCGTTGACGACTCCGTCGACCATCAGACTGCTATTATCCCTCCTTAACTCAGTCACACGAACTTGGACTGCCGGGGCTTGACGACTGTCACAAGCAAATCTTTGCCCCCCAAGGCTGGCTGATACTTGCTTTCCTGGGCCGCGTGGTTTCCCTACGACTGACTGTCCCGACGGAATCCCTTGGCGGCGCTGATCACCGCAGTCCTTGCTCAGGTGGCCTCTCTTACGGCAGGTCCAGCAGGTCGGTAGTCCTCTTCCGGGCCGCCTCTCCGGATGTCCTTCGGCTACGTTTTTGTTGGTGGTACTGCGACCCTTGAAGAACCGGCCTAGCGCCTCCATCAGTTCATCGACCTGGGGCTTGGTCTTGTCGGCTTTGGATGGTTCGTCGATGTCCACCTGACGCACCCGCGCGCGCATTCTAGATGCCTGTTTTGCCGTCTTGAACTCAAGTGCGTGGCTCAGCGCATCTGCCACAGACTTATTGCGCGCGAGTCGCAGCGCCTGTTGAGTGTCCGAGTCCCGTAGTCCGTCGGTGAAGGTCTGCGTCGCAATCTGTTCCAGAAAGTCGGCCGGCGCTGTTGGATAGGCGAGCCTTACGTGGCGTGCGATGTCCATCCCGAACTCCTGCAGGGTTTCCGCGTTCTTCTGTACCCGGGTCCGGAGCTGCATCTGGTAGGCCTGCTGAAGATGGCTATCTCCATATCGGGACTCCATATGGGCGATCAGTGAAGCGTAGTCCTGGGATCCAGTCGGGATGGCCTGAAGGACGTTATGGGCGTCACCTCTCAGCGCTACAATGAGAGCTGTAGCCTTTTCTGTGTCGTTCCAGTTATTTAAGGAACAGGCCGCCTCGAACTGACGTAAGTAGGTGCTCCACGGGACCTTTCCGTCGAAGGTAGGGGGCGTCACTCTGCTATATCCCGTTCCTGATATTCTCGGTGTAACGGTGGGCGGGCGTTGGCGCAGCTTGGCAACTTCCTCTTGTAGAGCGTTGAATTTCTCTTCCACCCCCGTCAGTGGGCGTTGGCGCAGCTCGTCAACTTCCTTTTGTAAGGCGTTGAATTTCTCCTCCACCCCCATCAGTGGGCGTTGGCGCAGCTCGGCAACTTCCACATGTAAGGCGTCGAACTTCTTTTCTACTGCCGTGACTTCCTCACGCAGACCCAGTTCTAATTTCTTCAGGTCCTGTGTCAACTTATTCTGACCGTCTTCCATCTTTTTCTGGCCGTCCTCTATCCTCTTCAGATCCTCCGCTAACTTATTTTGACCGTCTTCCATCTTCTTCTGGCCGTTTTCTAGTTTGGCAGTTAGGTCCTCGGCTAACTTCTTCTGGCCGTCTTCCAGCTTCTTCAGGTCATCCTTCAGGTCCTTGGCAAATTTCTTCTGGCCGTCCTCCATCTTCTTCTGGCCGTCCTCCATCTTCTTCTGGCCGTCTTCCATCTTGGCTTCCATGCCACTTAACTTTTCTAGCAATGCTGCAAATTGCGCTTCCATTTTAGATGTTTGTCTTGTAAAGGGCATGCACTCACAGGAAAATTAAAATAAAAAAATGACCTGCTCGGGTTTTGAAACCAGGACCGTCAGGTGTTGTGCTTGTGTTTGAGTTCGTAATCCCGCTTCTGACACCAGTTGTTACGTGCCCCACCCCCCCTCCAGTAGCACTTTTGTTAACTGGACTACGGTGGGTTGAGGCACAACACAGATTGTTCCTTTAAATGAAATAATTAAATTTATTGCGGCCAGAAAGATACACCATTCAACAGCAAATACAAGCAATTAGAGCCTTACTCCAGTTTTCTCAAGTCTCTTCCTTATGGAGAGCTCTTGCCCCCTTTCACTTGTCAACAAACGACAGAAGTTAATTCGTCCTAATGAGTCAGGTGGCCTTGACAGAAACTACCTGCACCTCTTCCTCATGTACACAAACTACAGTTACTTGCTACACGCTGCTTCGCTGTTCACAAGCTGGGAAACAATGTCACTGGATTTCGTAACTCATACGGCACTTCGCCACAATACGTCTGTCGCTCAGTGAAATCACACTCGCTCAAAACACAGGCAGTCCCCTGTATGCTTCTCACTCCCTCGCTGTCAAGAGAATCGGCTTCACTAGGGGTTTCGCAAGTCACCACACTTCTGTCGCTCAGGATAAACTCTCGCACTAGCTCGAAAAACACAACCACAACTGCTTGACAGGTCGCTCTTATATAGCAGGCCGGTGACTCAATAAATGCTTCTAGACCCATCCAGGGTTCACGGCTTCTCGAGGTTTCCTTCACTGGCTGAGTCACGAATATTCTGGACCATCCCTTTGTCCTAGTAGTCCTGTTGCATAAGGCGCACGCAATACACTGAGGCAGAGCAGCCCAGCCCTGGGGCAGTTGTGACTCATGCGGCGAGCGATGAAACAAACTCACAGCCGTAACAATATTTACATACAAGAATAATAATGGACACATTCTCTTTCCATACCTGAAATCATGTTATTGAGGAAAGCCCCCTCCAAACCAAAAGTCTGGGTGCGCCCCTGTGTGTGCATCATGTTTTGTTTGCCTCTTACTACGTAACTTATCGGTACGCAACAGCCATCTGAAATATGTTTGAAATATCACTAGTTTCATCTGCTATAATGGCTAAAATTTCCGATTCCCTTATTTGCTTTGATACTTCTTCTTGGCAAACCACCAACATAATCTGTAAAATTTAATTTTGAATTGTGTTGGACATTCCTTTGAAAACAGTTGCCCTTACCAAAATGACCTTTAACACAGCATCCAACTCAACGCTAAAATTAATTAGTTCTCTCAAAACACCTGGATTTGTTGATGTTACACTTTCATCATGATCACGCAAGGCCAGTTCGAAAGAGCCACAGAAACGAATACAGTTTATTACAATATTTAACACATACCTATTGTGCCTAACTTCTTCGTTATATTCCGCAATTTACCTTCTATAGACACTGTCCAATTGTGCAGCTTCGTTAACAGTTCCAAAAGTGTCATTTTCAAACAGCTGAAGATTGGTTGGTTCCTCAGTTTAGGAGCTGCGACAACGCGGTCATATCCTGTACTTTGGGTGTGTGGAGAATCTGTCTGATAACCGGTGTTAATTGTGATGGCTGTATAAGTGAGTGTCATCTGTTTTTAAATCAAGTGCGGACTGCAGACATTGAATTTCAAGCAGTTCCTACTTTTGGCGCCAAAGGCCACCGTAAACGACTACTAGTTCAGAACTTGGTTACTACACGCCATCGCAGTCGGCTCCTGGCGACGAACGTTGGAACCTAAGAGCGTTGTTCAAATTTTTAACGTATAATTTAGCTTCACACAGGTGAAATTAGTGGAAGATTCTTTAACATGCCATAAATCTATGACATGGGACCGCCGGCTTTACTTCACCTCCGAAGGGATGCATACTGAGGGATTTTTAACGCTCATAAAAATCCGACGACTTCGGCCGGGTTTGAACCCGCGATCTTGGACATAGAGGCTCAGCATGCTACCAACTACGGCACCAAAGCCACAGAGCTGAAGATTCATGTTTCTTTATTTTAGGGATTAATTTCCCTAACTCCTATTTTGGTCCACGCGGATTCTCCACCAACAAACATGGAAAACAGAATAAAGCGTTTTTAATATCGCATTCACATAACCAATTATTATTGCCTTAAATATATCCTTTAAACGCCCTCGTAGCCTATACTTATATTTTGGACAATACTTATCTGGTAATGGTCTACCGAGTGTTTTTACTGTGAGTTTATCGTCATCAGGGAGCTGGGAAAGCTGTCTAACTAGTAAATTACTTGCTCTATTAATTTTCACTTACACTCCACAATACAATTAATGTTTCAAACTAAACATTCCGTTTAAATAAAATACTAACTTACAAGATGCACAGATGATACATCTGGGTGCTATATCGGAAAGTGGCGCGAAAGGCAAACTAGCAAAACACTGAATTTTGCTAGCCTGAAATTTCGTAGTGAATGCATAGTAGTGAATCAACCAAACAATAATAATACTAATAATAATGCACGATTATGTATCTGCCTGGAACCAAAATACTCATTCAACTAAATACAGAACTAATCGCAACCCAAATCCCGCAAGAACAAGAGTGGTAAAAGCAAACATAAACCGCTACAGTACACCAACAATACGTCGCAAAATAGTTCAGCCGATTATCTACTGTACTTATAGCAATGGTGGCGTTCTTAGGCTCGCTTCACAGAACAATTGACAAAAATATTAAATGAAGTTATGATGAGATCACATCTAAAAATAATTGGGTGTGAACCAACTAATGTCTCCCTATGAAATTCCGATATTTGTATTGTTGTGGGTGGTGTAGCATTCCCTAGTGGTGTAGGAAAGAAACTACCCTTCAGGGGCAGATGACCTCGTAGTTCCGCCCCTTAAAACAACAGTAACTAACCAACTAAACTACCCTTCGCGGGGTAAGAGAAATCGAGGGTGTTGTCATTTCCAAAGAGTGGTGTAGTCTAACGGTGACATTTGGAACTGAGTGTTGCCAGGGGGCTGGCAGCTCGTCTGCAACTCCCTACTACCCATGCTGGCCAGCAAGCATGTACAAGCTTGGCCTCGTCCCTGCCGGCCGCGCTGTCTACTTGGGAGTCGCAACAAGAGAGCTAACCCCCTGGAGTTTGATTTGAAGGCGGCAGCTTTTATAGGTACAGTGTGAAGCATTACGATAAATAATAACAAAATATCGATGATTTAAACACATTTTTGAGTACATTAGATCTATAAAACTAAAACATTAAAGGGAAAAAAACGACGAATTAGTTGTAAAATTATTGGGAGTTGTGCAACGCTGCAACAATATCACCAGCCGCCCTTGCACAGCATCCAACTCAGCGGTAAAATTAGTTACTTCTCTCAAAACACATGGATTTGTTGATGTTACACTTTCATCATGATCACGCAAGGCCAGTCCGAAAGAACCACAGAAACGAATACAGTTTATTACAATATTTAACACATATCTATTGTGCCTAACATCTTTGTTATATTCCACAATTTACCTTCTATAGGCACTGTCCAATTGTGCATCTTCGTTAACAGTTCAAAAAGTGTCAATTTCAAACAGCTGAAGATTGGTTGGTTGGTTCCTCAGTTTAGGAGCTGCGACAAGGCAGTCATGTAGCCCCCTGTACTTTGGGTGTGTGGAGAAACTGTCTGATAACCGGTGTTAATTGTGATGGCTGTATTAGTGAGTGTTATCTGTTTTTAATTCAAGTGAGGACTACAGACATTGAATTTCAAGCAGTTCCTACTTTTGCCGCCAAAGGCCACCGTAAACGACTACTAGTTCAGAACTTGGTTACTACACGCCACCGCAGTCAGCTCCTGGCGACGAACGTTGGAACCTAAGAGCGTTGTTCAAATTTTTAACCTATAATTTAGCTTCACACAGGTGTAATAAGTGGAAGGTTCTTTAACATGCCATAAATCTATGACATGGGACCGCCGGCTTTACTTCCCCTCCGAAGGAATGCATACTGAGGGATTTTTAACGCTCTTAAAAAATCCGATGACTTCGGCCGGGTTTGAACCCGCGATCTTGGGCATAGAGGCTCAGCATGCTACCAACTACGGCACCGAAGCCGCTCAGCTGAAGATTCATGTTTCTTTATTTTAGGGATTATTTTCCATAACTCCTATTTTGGTCCACGCGAATTCTCCACCAACAAACATGTAAAACAGAATAAAGCGTTTTTAATATCGCATTCACATAACCAATTATTATTGCCTTAAATATCTCCTTTAAACGCCCTCGTATACTTACATTTTGGACAATACTTATCCGGTAATGGTGTACCGAGTGTTTTTACTGTAAGTTTATCGTCATCAGGGAGCTGGAAAAACTGTCTGACTAGCAAATTACTTACTCTATTCATTTTCACTCACACTCCACAATACAATTAATGTTTCAAACTAAACATTCCGTTAAAATAAAATACTACGGTAACTTACAAGATGCACAGATGATAAATCTGGGTGCTACATCGGAAAGTGGCGCGAAAAGCAAACTAACAAAACACTGAATTTTGCTAGCCAAGAAATTTCGTAGTGAATGCATAGGTCTACTCACAATCAACCAAACAATAATAATAATAATAAAAATGCACAGTTAAGTATCTGCCTGGAACCAGAATACTCAAATCAACTAAATACAGAACTAATCGCAACCCAAATACCGCAAGAACAAGAGTGGTAAAAGCAAACATAAACCGCTAAAGTACACCAACAATACGTTGCAAAATAGTTCAGCCACTTATCTACTGTACTTATAGCACGGTGGCGTTCTTAGGCTCGCTTCACAGAACAATTGACAAAAATATTAAATGAAGTTATGATGAGAAAACATCTAAAAATAATTGGGTGTGAACCAACTAATGTCTCCCTATGAAATTCCGATATTTGTACCGTTGTGGGTGGTATAGCATTCTCTAGTGGTGTGGGAAAGAAACTACCCTTCAGGGGCAGATGACTTCGTAGTTCCACCCCTTAAAACAACAATAACTAACTAACTAAACTACCCTTCGCGGGGTAAGAGAAATCGAGGGTGTTGTCATTTCCAAAGAGTGGTGCAGTCTAACGGGGCCATTTGGAACTGAGTGTTGCCAGGGGGCTGGCAGCTCGTCTGCAACTCCCTGCTACCCATGCTGGTCGGCATGCTATGCACAAGCTTGGCCTCGTCCAGCCTCGTCCTGTACGCCGCGCTGTCTGCTTGGGAGTTGCCACAAGAGAGCTAACCCCCTGGAGTTTGATTTGAAGGCGGCAGCTTTTATAGGTACAGTGTGAAGCATTTGGATAAATAATATCAAAATATAGATGAATTTAACACATTTTTGAGTGCATTAGATCTATAAAACTAAAACATTAAAGGAAAAGAAACTACGAATTAGGTGTAAAATTATTGGGAGTTGTGCAACGCTGCAACAATGTCACCAGCCGCCACTGCTAGGGATACTTATAGAGGACTGAACTAATAAAAACAAAGCATTCTTTTTATGTTTCTATTTATTAAAAGTGTACAGTATATCAACATTTTGGCTTTTTTCTCTAGTATTTGGTGATTTAACGTGACTTATGTTTACAACGGAAATAATCACTCAGGTGAGTTAAAATTCAAAAAACCCCTGCAAAAGTGAAATCATCTGTTGCCGCGAATAACGTGCTCAAGGCAGTTGCCAGCTTGCTAGCCGTCGCGAGCGCTAGTGTCGCTTTACCTACTAAGAGGATGCAATTTCGTAGCGAGCGAGCTTCGCGACTGTGTATTTTAGACTGTGGTAATACAACTCTGTCCTCCCAGAGTTGCATATCTAACTTTTATCTTGCGAAATAACTTAGTGCTTATTTCAAACTGAGGCTAGCACCAAAAATACGAAGTACCTCCAGAAAGTAAGTTCCGTTTGGTAATAACATTAAATTGTGTACCGATACAGAAAAATTATTTATTGCACACAATTCTACAACCCTTAAACTACTTTTCCACCTAACTGCCGAAATGTTGCAGGCATTTGTCGTAGCGTGGCACGAGTTTTTGTATACCTTCTGCATAGACTTGTGCCGCCTATGTCTTCAACTAGTTGTACGTTCCGCTGCAGCGCAGTTCCGCATATGCGTGGTAGACGCTCTGTATCAAGGAGAAGAAACGTGCGCCATTTGGAGAGCGCTGTCAGCCACGTACGCGTTGTTGTGCATGTTTACTCGTACAATGTCGGTGTTGATTGAAAATCTCGCCGCTTGTGAAATCAGATCTGTGATTCGTTTTCTGAATGCTAGGAAAGTGAAACCAATTGAAATTCATCGGCAAATTTCCGAAGTGTATTGACAAAATGCGATGAGTGATTTCAATGGTGAGAAGATGGGTCCGACAGTTTAATGAAGGACATAGTGAAGTGCACGATGAAGAACGAAGTGGGCGTCCATCTTTGGTTACAGAAGAACTGGTTCACGCGATTGATGACAAGATCCGGGAAAACCGCAGGTTTACAATTAGTGCTCTCGCTATGGAATTTCCCCAAATCTCACGATCACTAATTCATGAAATTGTTACCGAAAAATTGAACTTTCGTAAACTTTGCCGACGTTGGGTACCTAAGATTCTTACGGAGCAACACAAAACGGATAGGTAGTGCACTTTAGTTTTTGACCCGTTACAATGAAGGCGGCGAAGAATTTCTTACACAGATAGTCACAGGAGATGAAACTTGGGTTTCTTACGACACCCCTGAAAGTAAGCGGCAATCAATGGAATGGAGGCACACTTCATCCCCAGCAAAGGTTAAGCCGAAACAAATCTTGACACCTCGGAAAATGATGTGCACAGTGTTCTGGGACTGGAAAGGCATCTTACTCATTGATTTCTTACCACGAGGTCAAACAATCACCGCAGATGCTTATTGCGAGACACTTAGGAAATTGCGCCGCGCAATACAGAATAAGCGCCGAGGGTTGCTGTCAAAAGGTGTTGTTTTTCTTCACGACAACGCACGACCACACACTGCAAATGTGACGAAAACTCCTACAGGGATTTGGCTGGGACGTGGTTGACCACCCTCCGTACTGCCCTGACCTCGCTCCTAGCGACTTTCTTCTGTTCACACATCTCAAGTCTTTCCTTGGCGGTCAACACTTCAACAATGACGACGAGCTGAAAGAAGATGTTTCCAACTGGTTGAAGACACAGGCGGCAAACTTCTATGGAGAGGGTATCCAAAAACTTGTGCCACGCTATGACAAATGCCTGCAAAAGTTCGGCAGTTATGTGGAAAAGTAGTTTAAGATGTGTAGAATGTTGTGCAATAAATAATTTTTCTGTATCTGTACACAATTTAATTTTATTACCAAACGGAACTTACTTTCTGGACGTGCCTCGTAATTTGGAATCCCACACAGCGGGACAATATTAGCTTTTTTTTTCTTGGCGGGAGAGAAGTTATATGTAAATTAGTGTAGTTTTTATTAAAAATAACGCGATTGAATAAAGACTTAGAAAATTCTAACACTAATTTTGGGACCATTATTAACATCTTGGGCATGAGATAAGCGTCAGCCGAGTTGATTCATATTACGTAAATATATGTCCAGCAATTCCCCGAATTGCGGTTATCTCCCAGTTACGAATGAGTGAAATTTGTCGCCTGAGTAGTGTAAGCAATTAAACCTTTTTTTCCGGCTGCATGTAGCATTTGTAAGGTAAGAAGGACCTTGGTAGGTGACAAAAATCTTCGAAAATGATAGTTGAGTCATTCAGGGCTAATTGCAATATAAAGCACATGATCTTAATGGAAAAACTGAATAAACATGAAAATGAAAACCGGTATTGATATACTCATAAATCAACATGATCATGAGAGGACATGCCCACATTTGCTGAGACCTCTGGAAATAATTTATCTTGTTGAGAGATACGCAGTCTTCATGTTAGTAGCACAGATATATTTGAGTTTATTTTGTTCCTGTCAGGGGAACAGGAATGTTCTAGATTTACCATTGAGGTGAGACATTTTAGTCAAAAATTAACTTAATTTTTTAAAGAACTGATTTGTTTTTGTCTTTTGAGCATATTTGGGATCAAAATACATGAAACTTTTCTTGTGTAATAATATCTCATAGAGAAATGGAAATACTTGAAGAGTTGTTGTTAATTCATTTGAAGGGCTTGAGACACCTTGGTCATCAGCCCCGTGTAGTTGGGAGTGTGCTGAAGCTGTCTGGCAACCTGTATTGCTGTGATGATTGTAGTTGTGTGTGTAAATGTATCTGGGACAGGGATGGAGTAGTCGCTCCGGGACTTAAGCAAGATACTATCCCGGCAATTTCCTGTAGGGAGTGTGGCAAAACCCGGAGAAAAACACACTCGGATAACCGCTGTCAGCACCAGGATTCGAATCGACGATATCCGTACTTACCACAGTTGCCCTCGTGGCCATGATGCACGTTTGACGAGCGCGGCTACGCCGCGGGACGAAGTGCTTATAGAATTTGGCTTGATAACTCCCCCCATTGACCGATCCTGGCTACGCTACTGGCAAGGAGTATTACTTGCCTACTGAAAATCCACAGCCTGCTTCCAGTCTCCGACCGGGTCAGGAATGGAATGAATGAAGCCCCCATCTAGCGGCGAGGATATGAACTGTGCCGGCTGCCGAGGCCTGACGCACTCCTCTGGGGCAATGATTAAATGAATGACAGATGAAATGATAGTGGAGTGTGTTGCTGGAATGAAATTTTGACAGGGAAAACCGGAGTACCCGGAGAAAAACCTGTCTGCCTCCGTTTTGTCCAGCACAGATCTCACATGGAGTGATGATTTCAGGAAATGGTTTTATTTTGGACCCTTTACCTGGTATGGAGATGATGCAAGCGTGGGCACAAAAAATTTAATTTTGATTCGTCTCAAATTGAAAATTAATATAAACATAGGTCTAGGATTTTGAATTTACATTTAGATTAACAAAGACCCAAAACCTATAGACATATTAAGCCATCATCTGATAAGCTAAAAATTACGACTGCTACAATCCTAAAATGCAAATGAAATAACTCAGCACTGTGGTAGCAAATAGCTAACTGGGTAACTCAGCATTTAAAAGGTTAACAGATCAATTGGAATAAGAAATCTCAACCCCTTGAGAGTGGAATAAACCATGGTTTTCAAAATGTAATCCTTTGTAGGTTTCAAAATGTTTTAAACAAATTACCAGAGAGATTATATTTTTGTATTCTTCCTTCCTGCAACAATGGGAAAAATATAAGAACGTTGCTGTGGAATATTGTAAACGAAAGGGTCTGAGTGTTAGAACACCGTACATTCACACTTTTGAGGCTACATGTATGGCCGTTTGACTGCAATAATAAAATAAAGCTGAGAGGAGGATGGTTCCGATCACACTTCAGGTATACTATAGCCCAAGTTATTTTCCTTGGTTTCTCCAGGAAAGAGCCGGGATGATTCCTAGTAATATAGGCTTTTAAACAATTTCTACACACACTTAAGTACTTGGGCACAACAGTGAACTTCAGGAGTAGTATTTTGCAGAATACTGCATAGGAGAGCTGGATTTCTAAAAGAACAACCTTGAAGCTACTGCAGTCTGGACGGAATATTGCTTGGTCAGGACTGTCTCACTCTTATGTACGAGTATATTGGGTGCCCTTATTCAAGTTGTGATGACAACACGTTGTACCCGTGGTCCAGGTACGTACGTCATGTAGTCATACTATTTTTAAAGAGCGCCGAGTGGAGTTTTGAACTAGCGCTCATGGGCGAAGATCCAATCGGAGGAACGCGCGCGTTAGCGTGGCAAATGAGGAAACGCTGGAACTCCCGAGATATGAAAGAAGGTTGGAGCATGACATAATCGCAGACTCATGTGACGCGCCTGAACTGAATGTAAGGTGCGAGTAACAGACAGGGAGCATCTAGTCTCTCTGATCTAGTCTGGGGAAAACCCGGCCGTAGCCGTCGGATTTTTAAGAGCGTTAAAAATCTCTCAGTATGACTTCCTTCGGAGGGGAAGTAAAGCCGGCGGTCCCATGTCATAAATTTATGGCATGTTAAAGAACCTTCCACTAATTACACCTGTGTGAAGCTAAATTGGATAGGTTAAGAATGTAAACAACGCTCTTAGGTTTCTACGTTCGTTGCCAAGAGCCGACTGCGGTGGCGTTTAGTAGCTAAGTTTTGAACTAGGCCTAGTAGTCGTTGACGTTTGGCGTTAAATGTAGGAACCATTTGAAAAATTCTAAGTTGCAGATACACACACTAATACAGCCATCACAATTAACACCGGTTATCAGACAGATTCTACACACTCCCAAAGTACACGGGGCTACATGACCGCGTTGTCGCTGCCCCTAAACTTAAAGGAGATCACAACACAAAAACACATATTTCGTTATTTATTGCTAAATATAATAATTTTATTAATGGCCATGTACTTTTCTTTTCAGGGCGGGTCAGAGAAGTGATATTGGAAGGAAATCGGCCGTGGACCTATTGAAAGGAACCGTCCCGGCATTTACCTGGTGGTGAAAATGGGAAACCAGGAAAACCATTTTCAAGACGGCCGAGGTGGGATTCGAACCCACGCTCTCCCGATACCAGCGAGGCACGAGGTAGCGCGTTAGCGCTCTCGGCCACCGCGGCCGGTTATTATTGCTAAATATGTAACATGGAAATTTAATAACAATGCCGTTAATCCGGTGCCGCTACCTCCAACCGTTCTCAAGTTATGTGCGAAACTAGTAACTGCTCGTGACGTCACTGCGCTCTCGAGTCTACATAGCAGCTTTGTTGCTGTGCATAAGCTCGGGCAGTCTTTTCCCGCAGTCCATCTGCTGATGCCGTGTTCTTCTGTTGCCATTGTTAGTGTTAGTCAAAAGACTTATAATGGATGTAAATGAAATTCGTCCGTATCAGTTTGAGCCAGAAAGAACGACATTTGCTGATGTCCATTAAGATAGCGATCATGAAATGGATATAGTAAACACTACAGGCCGCGCCGGCATGCGAAATTGGTGTAAGTGTAATGAGTGTACCATCATGGATACGAATGAAGAAAGTGTATGCTGTTGTGAATTAGACAATGTAAAAGCAGTGACATCGGAAGAATGTATGTGTATAACAAGAAATCCCTCGTTTTCAAGACTTATTTTAGACCGCGAAGTGTTGACAATGGCAAGGCATAACATGAGCTTTAAAACAATGAACAGGGCAAAGAAACGTTTATTGACAGCTTTAAATCCAACAAATAGAACTTGGCGATTTATTTGTTACAAGCAGTTCACTTCCTGGGTAAATTCATGGACTGCGATTGGTAAAAATAACAGAATTGTCGTGCCATCATGTGTTGTCAACATCATAAGAAACACGTTTTCGGAACCCAGTGGCACCTATGTGGACTTCAAGCTGCAGGGTGTCGAGCGATACGGGAATTATACGGGAATTTTTGTGACCCGGGAAAAATACGGGAATTATACGGGAAATTCGCACTTGATACGGGAAATCTTGAAAAGTCTCATAATGCCTGACTTCTTAGGCCCTGAATGCTCGGTAGAGTCATCCTGCTCAGTCTTCTGTTTCGCCTGCAGACCACGCTGCCACCTGCAATTTTCGCCACCGATAGAGAACTAAGCGGGATGAGAACCCAGCCAACGTCGAATGCATGCTTTGCCTGGCCGACCGCCGGCCGTACCCTCTCCGCGCTCGTTGCTGCCAAGGACAGGAATCAGTCCGCATTGTTATTCACAGAGGAGACCTGGGTTTCTCGACAAGAGTAGCCCTTAAAGAAGCTAACAGCTCAAGATCTTAGAAAATTCCAGACGCGGATATGCTGCAATTTCGCACCAACTGCCGAAAATTGTACATTCGTATCCTATGGCTGAAAAAATCAGAGAGAAGTCAACTCTTGCTCACAAGAGGCCTGTGCTATTTCCTGCCTAGACCTAGGGGTCGCTGAGACTCCTAAGTTGGAAGAAGTTAGGATCGTCATTGCCCTGGAATTTCTTTGTAATCAGAAGAATTTGCTTTCTGGAGCAATGGCTGACCGCATCAAGAGTAGCTACCCCGCACTTCTGAGACTGCCCTCCGTCACTGCGCGTTTGGAGAGCCATGGCTGTTGTCTGAATTAGTGGCTTCAGCACAAGCTTCGTTAAAATGATACTGATTTTGTATCGCAAGAATGCAGCCCTAGACTGAGGTTTCTCCCTGAACAAGGAGTGCATGATCGTCAATCATAAAGAAGCAAGTCTGATTGGCATGCAAACTGTTCAGGACGCTGTGGTGGCAGCTGGTGAGAAGAAAAGATAACCGTGAAAATGAATCCATACTGCACGAAACTCCTACGCCGTGTTCAAGGAAACAAAACAGGTGCGAAGCGACGGCTAAGCTGGCAGTCGAAAGGAAAGCCACGAAAGATATCCAGGAATTGGAAAAAAAAAGAGTAATGTCAAAAGAACTTAATTTTGTTTTGTGTATAACTGAAGTTCCTAGTAACAATCTTCTATTTGTCAAAGTGACTTATTAAATTTCGTTTTGGATTATTTTATTTTCTATTATCTACTTTGATAAAATAAATCTAAATTAAAAAAGTATTCGCGGCGTGTCGCGTGTGGAATGTTACTGTTTTTAGCCCTTCCATGGTCTTCTTTCGCAGGGGGGATGCACATACCAAATTGTTTTAAAGTCCGTGTAAACACTCACTGCAAATGCATCACACATGCATAATTTTCAAAAACTACAAACAATATCTCACAGCTCTCGACATTTTACTATCAAACACCCGTCACCAAAATGTGGCTTCAAAATACACCACACACAAGAGACAGAATTCTTCTCGTATGGGCAGGCAGTGTTTCAGTTACTTGTTAACCACTGTCTGTGTCGGATTTCCTTTCATTGTAATTGTTTCGTTACTTTTACTTCGCCGAAGTTCGACCCGAGGACTGGACACATCCCGTACAGCAAGTAGCCTACAGAAAGAAATACTGAAGGCGGTCTGGATTTCGCGGTGGATGAAATGATTATTAACCTTGGCAATTCATCAAGCTCTGACGAAGACAATGATGGTGGTGGTGGTGATGATAGGGACAGTGAAGGGATGGAGAATGCCAAAGAAAACCTTTGCCGAGTGACTGAGGATAATTTATTTATTGGTGTCAGTTCGCTTGCACAGGCTATTGTTTCCCGTCATAGTGTTCAAAATACACTATTCAATAGCCTACAACTCGACAATATAAAACCACGGCAATAATATCTCCACAGAGGGGGTTGTTTGATTGCTCAGTGCTAAATATGTCTTTACCTTAACTTTACTTTTGTATTATCACGAAAGCTAATATTAACCGTAGAGAGTCGCGATTCAGTGAGTGTGCATGGTGTTATGTCAACTACTGTAGTAAGCTGTGAACGACCTCCACTCAGACTCTTGTTTCATGGTAAAGGATAATCATTGCATGGCGAGTGTTTTTATATTCATTAGCTGTAGAGTGTTTGCCCTCTTTGTCGTATTTATTGAATTGAATACCGATGATAAAGGTACGGTATCATAGCTTCGGTGTGTAATTTATTTATTCACTTAAAAATATCGTATTTCTCTGTTTGAATGTCCTCGCCGTTGACTCAGGATCTTTTAAAAAAAATATATTACGTATAATTGTACAGGAATAATGTCTGAAGTGTAGCGATGTGTATTATTCGAATCAGTGGATTTACAGCAACACTAAAAACATAGCAACACAGCTCAGCTGTTCCAAGCTCCCGACATGTCCTTCGCGTCGTTTCCTTTGAAATACAGGGTGTAGGTGAGAAGCATGCTCAGAATTCTTGCCGTGTTGCGGTTGGACGTAGATAGATAGATAGATTTTTATTAATTCCATTTGATCAAATACATGCATTCAATACATTTTTGATATAGGACACGTCAGAATTTACATGCATAAAATAAAAGAACTAACAGGTATATATTACTAAGATTATAACTATTTATAACTTATTATAATAGCAAATCTTAATAGATACAATCTTATTGCACAACTATTTACACCTCACTCTATTATCATAATATGAAAACTTAATTCTATAAATACAACAACATACAGCTAGGTATTAAAATTAAATTAAGAAAGTAAAATATAGTTATAGATTCCATCACTCCTATACGCTAAAATATTCAACTACTGAGTAAAAACAATGGCACTGCAGATAAGCTTTCAACATTCTATCAAAGGTTTTTATTTTTGGGGCCAGTTTTATATACTGGGGTAGTTTATTGTATAATTTAACTCCAGTGTGAAAAGTTCCTTTTTGATATATGCTTGTGTGTGTGTGTGAAATATGAATGTTTTGATTTTGTCTTGTGTTATGCCTATGAACATCATTGTTTGTTTTAAGAAAAACATCTTTATTCATTAAATTCTTTTTAAAAAACATAATACTTTCAAAGATATATATGCAGGGCAGTGGGAGAATGTTTAAATCTTTAAACAGAGGTCTACATGATTCTCTAGAGTTTACATTTGCCATAATTCTAATCGCCCTCTTTTGTATCCTAAACGTGCTTAGTACATCTGGCGACATACCCCAAAATATGATCCCATATCTTAAGTATGAATGGAAATAAGCAAAATAAGTATTTCTTAATGTGTGCATGCTAGTGCAGGTTTTCAAAATACGTAACTCAAAGCACATCGAGTTCAGTTTAGTATTCAGATATTGTATATGTTTATTCCATTTCGAGTCTTGTTGTATCCATAGTCCTAAAAACTTTGTTTCTTATTTATTTTCTATTTGATGACCATTTAATGTTATATTGGGCATCGCAGGATTCCTATTCTGTATAGTGTGGAAATTTAGACATACTGTCTTTTTATAGTTTATTATGAGGCGATTATCTTGTGACCATTTGGTTAACTCTCCTGTAACGGAGTCAGCAGACTGCTGTATGACCTGTTTAGTTTCACCTTTTATTACGAGTGTTGTATCGTCCGCAAACAAAATTTCTTTATGTGAATGAAAGTTCTGTGTTATATCATTGATATATAGAAGAAAGAGTAGTGGGCCCAAAACCGATCCCTGGGGTACTCCAAATTCAATAATTCCCTCATTGGACAATGTTTCATTAAGTAATTTGGTTCCATCATCCTTGTGTCTCAAGCTTACTATTTGTTTACGCCTTGTTAAGTAAGACTCTATCCATTTATTAGTTAGACCTCTAACACCATATTGATTTAGTTTGGTAAGGAGAATTTTATGGTCAACAACATCAAATGCTTTCGATAAATCCAAGAATAGGCCAGTTACATGTTCCTTATTGTCAATTAATTTCAGTATACTATTACTACATTCGTAAATTGCTGTCTGTGTAGATTTTTCCGTTCTAAATCCATGTTGTGAGTTTGATAATATTTTATTTTTTTCTATTAAACTTATCAGTCTCTTATACATAATTTTTTGTTATGTGGCGACCGTGGGTTGCGGAGAGGAAAAGTGGGGCAAAGTGACAGGAAGGCTGACAGTACCGAATGCGCGGGGTTAGCAATACTGTATTTGTCCCATAATTTACGCGTGTAATAGCGGACACACCTCTATAAATGTCGTGATCTAAAAAGGGATGGTGGGAGAGTAACATCTATTACTACATGACCCCCAAAATTATTATTAATTATTACAAAGGGTATTTTGTCTATTTTCAGTAGTGTAGAAAATTGTATCGCCTTGTTCCGGGCTCCTATAGAGCTTACATTTTCTTTCGATCTTTCATTTGCCATAGGACGTGCCACCGGTGTATGGTTATGCGTTACCAGCTTCTGGTTTAGTAGTCAGGTAATGGAAGCAATGGGAACTGTGTACTACAATTATCCTTGAATGTAACTAAGCAAATTATTGTTGTTAAGAGAACGTAAAATACACCAAGAATGATATGATCTTCAGCTGTGTGCAGTGAGGAAGCTCTGCATGTGTTCATTCCTTATGTATTAATGATGCGAAATGTCAGCTAACGTTGTGCCACATACAACACTCGTAGTCTCTAAATGTTGCAAATTTTCTCGAAAATTACATCAGTTTATGTTTGAATTGCTTATAAGATCGTGACAAAGAAAGTGTTCCTCCAATTGGATGATTGTATTTAACTGTATTCACATCTTATAATCTTGGCGAGGTGTATTTTTTTTTTCACGGAGCAACTTTACACCGTAGTAGGCATGCAGCTTTTTGTATTTAGTTTTCTGGCATCTTGTTTTAAATTATTGACTAACATATTTCTAAATGCAGACAATCTATACCTCCATTAGGATTCGGGTTCCATAATTCATGAAAAATGAGGTTCGTTCGTTTGTGAAATTGAGGTCATACCCCCCCCCCCTATCCTTTCAGTGATTGCCATATGGTACTTTACGTAGACTAGGGTGAAGATGTAAATGAGCATTTAAAAAAAAATTGTCGCCAGTTGTTTGCTTTATTAACTTACGGAAGTAGGTACTGAAAACTGGGCACGGTTGGATTTTAAGGTGGAACCGCATGCGCTATCACATATCGCTTTCTTGCAATACCTGGAATATGTATAGAATTATAAAATGATTATTGGTTAAATAAGTGTTAATAGATAGGCTATTATAATTATAATGATTACATAAATATTAAAGAAGAAACGATGCGTTGTTACTAAATATTAGACCTACCGGTACGGCGAATAGCCTATAACTCGTAGCATCCGTCACAATTTAGCATTTAAATGGGCCACGTTAATGCATAATATACTAATATAACAACCGGATAGCAAATTATAATAATATTCTCACATATAACATATTTAATTTGCACCAACTTAATTATTGTAGTCTAAGATATGTTAGACCACTGCCGTTTGAAATGTGCAGATCGCACACTTGAGGCAAGCTGTTTTTTATGGTCGTCTCTGATGCGAAGTTTTACTAATTACTCTTTTAGGAGACACCTGTCTGGAATATTCATGAAAGGCCAACCCTCTAGTTCTTATTTCATAAGTTGAACGCGTAAAAACAAAACCACAATCCGAAATAAAAAAGAAGATAATCAGGAACAAACGCTTCACTGCCAATGAAAATCAAATGGAGATTCGCGGACCGGAAGTTCGCAATGCATAAGCTTCGGTGCCATTTTAACTCGTGGAAGCTCTATACAGTTACGGTACCATACAATTCAGTCACTTCCCGTAAACATTTATTACGTGACACTCCTATTCTCTACTCCCTCAACCCTCCTCACTAAAACAGCCATTTATATCAGCTCCCCCCAGGTAAACGGTATTTTATTTGTGTTCTTAGCATCTCATCTCATCTGCGAGAGAGTTCATTCGCGCACGGCGCGCACTTTGCTCAAGCTACGGATTAGGCCTAAATCTCGCCATCACCCGTGGGCTGCGGAAGTGTCTCCAAAAATGCAGTTACACTTACGCCAGAAAATCTTGATTCGCGCTTTAATATTCATTTTTCAGCCATTCGCTATGCGAACTCTAGTCTTAGAGGATTCTAAAATATAAGGGAATTTGGTGAATTTTCGTACGGGAAATACGGGTATTATACGGGAATTTGAAAAAAAGGTCATCGCTCGACACCCTGAAGCTGTAAATTAAAACAAAGGAAGGTAGATTGTAGTTTTACGTGACCGTGAATCGTGTGATTATGAGCCACGGGACCTCCTTTTTAGGTTGATTCCGAAACACAGGACATGGCATTTCACTTCGAAAATCTCTCATGCAACTGGGGGTGAAACCCAGACCACCTTGGTGAGAGGCCAACAGCTTGACCGCTGCGCCACCACGGCCACCGCAAATTAGAACAGTAGAATTATGTAAGAGTGTTCTAAGATTGTTTAATTTACGATAAATATAGACACATTATTTTGATATGCAGTACGGTACCGGTACATCATTTGTTACATGTGAAATCGTGAGAAGTACTTCTTCATCAGGTCGTCCTTGGAAGGTCGAGGTATTGGAGCGATGTTCTTAGGCAGTGACAGATCCATTGCTTCAGCTTCTCTACTATAGTCAGTTTGTGAGAGGTTAATTTTGTTCATTATTGCCTTCTTCCATCCATCGTTTGACGCTTCGTATTAATGTTTTATCACCCAGGCTCCTGTTGATTTTGAGTACTGAGTTTTGCTACCGACTTTCAATTTATTGATGTTCCAATTATATTATTTAAACTAGTTTCCATGATGGTTCCGTATTGACGTACTAAATAGTTTTAACAACAAATTGTATATCCGCCTTAGTCAATACATAAACGAAAATAAATTATAATTACACTTGCTCCTGGTACATGTTTCGGGGATTAATTGCTTTTATCCCCTTCATCAGCCAAGACAAATATCCGAAGAAAGATATAATATAGCGTAGCACTCAAAAAATAAATAGCTATTTAACTTAATATGGTGCACCATATAAGTAGGTCACAGGAAATTGTTGAGCAATACTAAAAACATATATGTAACAGCGATGATATTCAGCCATCAAAACACAGAGAATCAGTGGACAGTTAACTCGTAAATCCGCTCCAAAACACTTGGTCGAAGCTTGAATTGGCAAAAATCACAATACTTCACCATATGGACACAACCAATGAAGATGCCTTATGCTCAACAGGTCCAAAATCAAATGCCTGCATACGAATTAGACGAGCGTGGAAGGAACAACTTCAAATAGCAATGAGGTTAGCTCAATGCATAACCTGAAAGAAGCTAAGGAAAAACAAACACCATAATAAAAGGGACCAAGGGGAAATTTATAGACTGAAATAATTATGAAAAACTGTAAAAATTAATTTATAATGATATAGAACGAATGCAAACTTAATAATATTCGAAGAACTTACTTCAGGTTAAGTCAAGGTATCAATTATGAAGAGATTGTCTTATGTTTGAAAATTATTGTAAATAATTTATGGGTGTAGCCAATTCCAACACTCATATATATGGTAGCAGTAGATGATAAATATTGCCATAGCTAGTTCTGTAATAGGACGTATGTATGAGTGGAGCGCTACTATGAAAAAATAGATTCTTTGGGGAAAAAATGTTCAAAGTGGAAATTAAATAATGTAATATAATAAAAATCAAGTTGTAGGGAATTGTAATGGCAGAGGGGTGTAACAGTATATTAATAAGTATGTAATTATGTATAAATATGTGATGTAGAAAAGTTATACTAAAGAGCATCTAAGGTGGTTTATTATTGGACTTACTAGTTAAGTTATTTTTGAGAGTGTCAAATAAGATATTAGAATCGAAAATGACTTCATTAAGATTCACTGGGTCTGAAATACTGTGTGCTGTGTTGATTTCAATGGATTCGAGAACATTCATCATAGTGCCCTTGCTAGTGTAATGTAAGATTTCTAAATCATTCTCTATACTAGTGAATTTGTGGCCTGAATCCTCCATATGTGCGGCCATGGCTGAATACTTTCTATATTTAGTGGCATTTAAGTGATCATTTTATCTTGTGGTGAAATTTCTTCCTGTTTGACCTATATAATTGGCGTTACAATCATTACAACTTAATCTGTAAACACCGGATTTGCTGAATTTATCCTTCAAGTTGAAAGAATTGGAATTAAAGAAAATGCTCTGATTAGTATTGTTAGTTTTGTAAGCTATTTTCATGTTAACCTTTCTGAATTTGTTAGTGATGTTATAAGTATGATGATTAAAATAAGTAAAAACTGCGTATGAGGGCTTTTCTTTATGCTCAGGTTGAAGTCGTGTGATGGGCTTATTTTTTAATTTGTTGATGATATTAAAAATGTATTGACGATTATAACCATTAACTCTGGCAATTTGATATATTATCTCAATTTCTTTGTCAAAATCTTGCTTGGAAAGAGGTAAATTCATGGCTCTGTTCACAAGGCTAATGAAGGTGGCTTTTTTATGACCACCAGGATGGTTTGAATCTTGCCTTATAACAGAATGGGTTTGCGTGGGTTTCCTGAAAATTTGGTAATGCAGTCTGTTATCTTTTTTGAAAATGGTTGTGTCAAGAAAATTAATCTTATTGTTTGTGGCGGATTCCATGGTAAATTTAATATTATTATCAATATTGTTGAGTTGATCTGAAATTCTATCAATCTTTTGAATATTATCGTCAATAATGATGAACACATCATCAACGTATCTACCCCAAAATGTAATCCCCATTATTTTATCTATTATTTTAGTTTCTTCTAAATGGTCGAGGTAAATGTTAGCGAGTATTCCTGACAATGGAGAACCCAGGCTGCCTTAGCTAAGAAAGCAAGATATAAATTTAAAGATCTTAAAATAAAACTAGCTAGCACTATAAAAGATATTGATTTCCTTAAAAAATGCAGAGCCCTTAATGTAATACCCCAACATTTAAAATCGTATCAAAAGAAAGGCCATTTAACCCCATATGAGAGTAAAACGCAAAGATTGATAAACAATAGATTATTTCAAAGAGAAATTAAATTCCTTTTCATAAGAAAGAATAATATTAATAACATGCTATACCGTGCGCATCTTGAAGCTTCCAATTTATCTTCTAAAAAGGATTGGGACAAATATTCTCTCATCGTTAATCAAATTGTCCATACGAAAATGTCACAGAAATTAACTATTTTAGATAATAAACTGACTAATTTACATAATAATTACAACAGCACAGTGCATAAACACTTGGTAAATAAAGGTCTTCACAAATTTCAGGATCCTTTAAAAAATCTAACGAAAATTAAGCTCAATGACCATGAACTTAACATTCTGAACAAAAGGCCCAAAGCATAATTGGGATACTAAATTAAATAATGAAGTCCTCACCACGATAGTAGCTGAAACTGAAACCGCAATAAGAAAACTACCCATTAATGAACAAAACGGAATAAGACACGAAACCAACAAAGAATTTCACAAGATTGTTAATAAGAATAATAGCTTTTCAGACACTAGTTCCAACAATCACGATATCTATAAATTAAAAAAGAAGCTTATAAATAATAATATAATTGTAACTAAAGCAGATAAAGGAAACACTATAGTACTCATTGACAAAGATGAATACATCTCTAAAACTATTGATTTCATTAGCAATGATAATTTTAAAGAAATAAAGAAAGATCCCACTGCATCCATACAAAGAAAACTAAAAAGCATTCTTAAAAACACATGTTTTATTTTAGATGATAAGCATGTTACTCAACTAGCCCATATGAACCCCACTGCTCCTACATTACGTGCCCTTCCCAAAATACACAAAAATGACATTCCTATTAGACCTATTATCAATTTCAGAAACAGCCCGTTATATAAAACATCACATTTTGCTCAACAATTTTTAAAGAAACATTATTGTTTTAAAGCAAACATGTCTTTCAAAAATACTTTACATTTTTGTGAGAAAACATCAGTAGTGGAGCTTAAACAAGAACATTCTTTACATAGTGCTGACATCAAAGATATGTACACCAATATACCTATTATGCCTACAATAGACATCATTAAGAAGAATCTAAAAGATAATAGCAGTCTATCCAAAGTAGAAATTGATGAATTCATTTGCATCTTAAATTTTATTCTATATAATAATTACTTTACATTCAACAGTAAAGTTTATAAACAAATTGATGGCTTAGCTATGGGTTCTCCATTGTCAGGAATACTCGCTAACATTTACCTCGACCATTTAGAAGAAACTAAAATAATAGATAAAATAATGGGGATTACATTTTGGGGTAGATACGTTGATGATGTGTTCATCATTATTGACGATAATATTCAAAAGATTGATAGAATTTCAGATCAACTCAACAATATTGATAATAATATTAAATTTACCATGGAATCCGCCACAAACAATAAGATTAATTTTCTTGACACAACCATTTTCAAAAAAGATAACAGACTGCATTACCAAATTTTCAGGAAACCCACGCAAACCCATTCTGTTATAAGGCAAGATTCAAACCATCCTGGTGGTCATAAAAAAGCCACCTTCATTAGCCTTGTGAACAGAGCCATGAATTTACCTCTTTCCAAGCAAGATTTTGACAAAGAAATTGAGATAATATATCAAATTGCCAGAGTTAATGGTTATAATCGTCAATACATTTTTAATATCATCAACAAATTAAAAAATAAGCCCATCACACGACTTCAACCTGAGCATAAAGAAAAGCCCTCATATGCAGTTTTTACTTATTTTAATCATCATACTTATAACATCACTAACAAATTCAGAAAGGTTAACATGAAAATAGCTTACAAAACTAACAATACTAATCAGAGCATTTTCTTTAATTCCAATTCTTTCAACTTGAAGGATAAATTCAGCAAATCCGGTGTTTACAGATTAAGTTGTAATGATTGTAACGCCAATTATATAGGTCAAACATGAAGAAATTTCACCACAAGATATAATGATCACTTAAATGCCACTAAATATAGAAAGTATTCAGCCATGGCCGCACATATGGAGGATTCAGGCCACAAATTCACTAGTATAGGGAATGATTTAGAAATCTTACATTACACTAGCAAGGGCACTATGATGAATGTTCTCGAATCCATTGAAATCAACACAGCACACAGTATTTCAGACCCAGTGAATCTTAATGAAGTCATTTTCGATTCTAATATCTTATTTGACACTCTCAAAAATAACTTAACTAGTAAGTCCAATAATAAACCACCTTAGATGCTCTTTAGTATAACCTTTCTACATCACATATTTATACATAATTACATACTTATTAATATACTGTTACACCCCTCTGCCATTACAATTCCCTACAACTTGATTTTTATTATATTACATTATTTAATTTCCACTTTGAACATTTTTTCCCCAAAGAATCTATTTTTTCATAGTAGCGCTCCACTCATACATACGTCCTATTACAGAACTAGCTATGGCAATATTTATCATCTACTGCTACCATATATATGAGTGTTGGAATTGGCTACACCCATAAATTATTTACAATAATTTTCAAACATAAGACAATCTCTTCATAATTGATACCTTGACTTAACCTGAAGTAAGTTGTTCGAATATTATTAAGTTTGCATTCGTTCTATATCATTATAAATTAATTTTTACAGTTTTTCATAATTATTTCAGTCTATAAATTTCCCCTTGGTCCCTTTTATTATGGTGTTTGTTTTTCCTTTGCTTCTTTCAGGTTATGCATTGAGCTAACCTCATTGCTATTTGAAGTTGTTCCTTCCACGCTCGTCTAATTCGTATGCAGGCATTTGATTTTGGACCTGTTGAGCATAAGGCATCTTCATTGGTTGTGTCCATATGGTGAAGTATTGTGATTTTTGCCAATTCAAGCTTCGACCAAGTGTTTTGGAGCGGATTTACGAGTCAACTGTCCACTGATTCTCTGTGTTTTGATGGCTGAATATCATCGCTGTTACATATATGTTTTTAGTATTGCTCAACAATTTCCTGTGACCTACTTATATGGTGCACCATATTAAGTTAAATAGCTATTTATTTTTTGAGTGCTACGCTATATTATATCTTTCTTCGGATATTTGTCTTGGCTGATGAAGGGGATAAAAGCAATTAATCCCCGAAATATGTACCAGGAGCAAGTGTGATTATAATTTATTTTCGTTTATGTATTGATTAAGGCGGATATACAATTTGTTGTTAAAACTGTTCCAATTATAGTCCAGTGCAGCAATCATTGACCTGAGCTTTAAGCCGCTGTACGAGAAATGAACTCTTTTAGGAGCATATTTCAAACGAAGATTGTGATAACTTTCTAGGTTTCCGGTGTGAACGTAGTGTTTTATATGTTACACATCTTTTAAGAAATATTTATCTGTAATCATTTTCTTCAAGGCTTCATATGCACTTGAATTTTCATTAATCCACTTTTCTTTCTCTCTTCTTCCTCTGTTAATATATCGTGCTCACCGTGGAGCAAAATTGACGTAAATTTAGCAATTAACACAGATCTGTTTCCATTACATGTTTGTGCTGCCCACCATAAATGATAGTAAATGAGAAGTATATCCATCTGTCGGCGCCAGACACCTTATTGAAGGAACAGCTCCTGGCTTCAATTTTGGACCTTGTAGCTTTTCCGTGGGCATCAACTTCATTTTCAAAAGTTGCATTTCATCATAGTCTGCCTTTTTAAACTGCATTGAACACACAGTAGCCCCATTTACTTACCGGGAGAAACATATTTCCTCTTGTAAAATTGTACCCAACTGCTAAATCTACGTGGCGACTTACGTCGGTTTGGAAAACTATGGAAATGTACTTCTTTTTCCCTACAGTTTCGGTTTTTACTAGTTCTGTTGTTACAACCGTATACACTACACGAAGGTATTTTGCCAACTAGCTATCACACTCGATTATAATAAACAACACTAATCAACGGAAGATTGGCAGCGCGTATTGCAACAATCAACAGAATGGAGAGGATAGCTCACACATCGCTTACGGCGCAGTGACGTCACAGCTACTCGTGTTGCCTTCGTTTACCGGCATGCGGATCGGCATAGAGCAAAAGCAAATATATAGTTGAACACTGCCTGATACATACTTTTATTTTGAGGCAAGTTGACTTTTGTGTTTTGGTCTCCTTTAAGAACCAACCAACCAACTAGTCTGGGGAGCTTATGCGTTTGTGCGGTCTCAACGGGAGTGAGAGTATACGTCATCGCCGTGAATGTTGCCGAGATGCACGGAGCAGAATATGCTGGAAGGCCCGAGAATTTTCTAAGTATTACCATATTACTCGTTAAATGGCGGACTTAGAATTGAGTTAAACAAAACGTCATTAAAATCGTGGACTATTATTTCAGAAATGCCAGTCGTTGTAAGTGGACCAGTAACTTTGTTTCTGAACAGTGCATTACGTTTGTGTGTGGAGACAGTGAACGGAACACGCGGGCAGCTATTAAGCTTTCGTGACGAGTGAAGGAAATATTTCAAACTTCGAATGTACTGCCGCATAGTAGAATATCTGAATATGAACGGTGAGGTTCAGGATATCAGGCCACAACACATGAAATTTAATCAACTGTTAATCGAGTGCATTAAAGTCGCAATGCCCATTAAACAATTTTGGCCAGGTGCATAAGGACTTTGGATAGGCATTACCAGTGTATGCAACCATTAGCCGTGCGCATTCAGGACTTTGGACATTCTTCGTGCAGCTATAAGCCGAGAGTGCTAAGCGCAGTATGAAAGACCAGTATTTATTGGAACTAATAACCATGTGGTAGAAGGACACTCAAAAATCATGCGTGCGGAACATCGCGAACATCATACAAGTTGTATTTCGGGACTTTTTGACATAATGACCACTAGACACCGAGGATGGGTTAGATGCAGGGGGATGGAGAAAGGACGTTGCCGATACTAGCCCATGGGGGAATCCGGAAAAAGATGCCGCATTCCAGCCCGTGATGGAAGTTTCCGGAACATCGTGTTGGGACAGGCGAAGGGAACGGTACCCGGGGTCATTGGAAGTGCAGACCAGGGCGTGGCATGGATTATGTAGACACGTGCTTGCGCCACATGGAGGAACATATTTCTGGAATCTTCACCACCTGGCAGACGGTATAAATCTATATCACGGATGTTTTGGAAGTAAGATCTCTACATGTTATGGTAGTCATGTTGTATTTTCCCAAACTTATAGGTCAGCGTAGTTTAGAATTTATTTTTCTATTTCTGAACAAGTCGCGTGAGTTTAGACAAGCGGTGATTGTCTATAAACAGTTTCTTTCTTAATAAGATTTATTAACATTGTGCGGATATCATCGAATTATTTTGCGCTTCCTGATTCATAACAGTTATAGGAGTAATGTTGGTTTTATCCATGCGTGGATATTTGGAATGAGGAATTATTTGTGTGAATAAATATTGGGCAGTTGATCATAATAATAATTGAGTATATACATTTAGAATAGTGGTGGTTTGAAGCAAATAATTGTAAATTAATATCGGTAATGAGTTATTACTGCAAATGGAATTATTAATAATAATAATTCGAAATGAGGAAAATAATGGTGAATGATCCAGACAATTGAAAATGCTCATATGCGGAGTTTGGAAACACTAAACCATAGCAGTAAATCGAATTAGTTGTAAAGTTTATTTGTTTATTTATAATACCAGATGACGAATAACAATCCCAAGTTAAATAATGGATAATATTTCAAATAACATCTAATAAAAGTGGTTAAGAACTGAGTTAACTGAAGACAGTTTTTTCGATTATTATAATGAAAGTTAATATCTCTGTTATAGTCAGAAATTGTGGTAATCCAAGATCGTGACAAAAATGTGATATTAGAGTTTGGCATTCAGTGTTTTAAACGGGCATGTCGTGGACATTGCGCAGTGAATTTTTAAGTAATGATTATTGTTGATAGCGAATTTGCGGTATACACAGTTGATGATTCATTGTGGATTTTTTATGAATGCATAAGTATTTCGCTTTTTCTGCCTTTTAAGGAGGTCACGATAGATCTGAATTACTAGGGAATTATTTCTTGTTCTGCATATAATCAAAAGGCATCTGATTCAGTTAAGGTCAGAATAATAGGTCTTGCTACTAATCTGAAAATTACGTGGGAGGATTGTTTCATTGGAATAAGATCAAATCCTTCATTTCTGATATGTTGATAAAAATGAATTAATAATTTTTACAACAGTTTTGATATTACTAGCTAATCATTCATGTTTTGATGATTTATAATAATTGGTGGATATTTGTGCCGATCTTCGACAGTGCTTCGTGTGAAAAAATGAAATGGTAATTAATTTGAGATCAACATTATTATTATCTCATAAGGGGCACCTGAGCCGAGGCTCGTGATAGTGCAGTACATCAAGGTAACAATGGTATTTTAGTAATTACATGCAATTGTAAGTTACATTGTTGAATTCATTAAGAATTTAAACAGTTATTTCCTGAAAGTTCTCAGCGAGGAAATAATTTTCAGGCCATCAGGCAGTCTATTATATATAAATGAAATGTAATGCCATAGTGAATTATTTCCAAACCTGCTGGTATTTATTACATTATAGTGGATATTGCTTGCATATCTGGTGTTTGTGAGTGAGTATCTGATTTGGGTGTGAGTATGATATTTGAATTGGTTATTTTATGTTTAATTTTATATATATTATTATTACTTAGGCTCTTTGACGGAGGCAATTTAGTGATAGGACATTACATTGTTTGTATAATTGAATTGTAGGTGTTAACCTGGGAAGATTGAAAAGTATTTTCAAAGCCCTTTTATGTAATATATTATTTTATTGAATAATCCTTTGCTGCAACAAGCCCAAATGTGAATCATGTATGCAATGTGTCTTTCAATAAGTGCGTGATATATAGACTTCAGTAGTGCTCGAGAAACTTTGTATTTTACTTGGGTTAGAACTCCTATAGCTGGAATTATTTTTCCACCAATAGCTTTGACATGATCATCCCAAGAGAGTAGCTCATCAATGACTAATACCAAAAATTTGGTAGATTTAACTCGGGGTAGACATTGGTCGTGGAAGTATAATCGCATGTCTAAAGGTAGGTTGTAGGAAGGCTTGTGAAAGACAATATAGTTAGTTTTAGTTAAGTTAACTGTTAGACGGTTTTCATGCATATGTGCAACTTCCTGTATTTTCTGTTCGAGTGCATGTACAGACTTTCCAACATAGAATACATTTGTATAATCAGCAAATAGGGATATATTTCCGTTTAAATTTAGTCTACCAATGTCGTTGATAAATATTAAAAATAATATTGGGCCTAAAACAGATCCCTGTGGCACCCCAATAGTAATTGCTTGGCAACTACTCTCAGCATTCATGCAACTAACAAATTGTTCCCTGTCCTTAAGGTAATCTACAAACCAGTGAAGTGCAGTTCCTCTCACACTAGCTGATTCTAATTCATGAATTAGGAGAAATTGATCCACAGTGTCGAAAGCCTTTTTCAATCTATAAATAAACCTGATGCAAGCAATCCTGAATCTAGAGCCTCTTGAAGTCTAACAATAATACCTTCCACTGCATTGTTTGTGCTAGAGTTGGGAATGAATCCATACTGATGCTTATAGAAATAATGGTTACGAAGAAAAAAAATTAGTAGCCGGTCCTTCACTACCTTTTCTAATATTTTAGAAACAACAGGAAGTATTGAGATAGTTCTATAATTATTAACATCATGTTTATCTGATCCCTTATTGATTGGTACTACTCGGGCAATTTTTAACTTCTTAGGAATTTTCCCTTCGCTCAAATATTTATTTATTAATTTTGTGATATACGGTACTAACTGATGAGACAGGGTCTTAATTATGTTATTATTTAAGCCAGAAACATCCAAACTACTACTTTTTTAAGATCATTAATTATTCGTGAGACTTCAATTTCATCTGTGGGCTCAAGAAAAATAGAGTTGACAGGTCCTGTTACTGATTTGGTGCAATCGTTGATAGGAATTTTATCGGCAAGTGACTTACCAATACTTGTGAAATGTTCATTTAAAATTGTACATACTTCAGTTGGATTTGTAACCAAATTACCATTTACTTCCAGGTTAATATTACTATTATTATTATTATTGGCTTTGGTATCTGTAGATAATATTTCATTGATAATTTTCCAGTTATTATTTGTGTTGTTTAATCTATTCAAAAAATATGCATTTTCTAGTTCTCAT
Organism: Meconema thalassinum; assembly: GCA_946902985.2. NCBI lineage: Eukaryota > Metazoa > Arthropoda > Insecta > Orthoptera > Tettigoniidae > Meconema > Meconema thalassinum. The sequence continues at coordinate 1,037,935,456 of OX336388.2, read as the reverse complement.
TTTTGTTACTTTCTTACAGTGTGCATTATAGTCTGCAATTAGCTCCTTTGACAGATACTCACATCCAGATCTTACTCTGATTTGCTGCCTTTTTAGTTTACTATATAATCTGTTCTTTTGATCAATTAGCTTTAAAAAATCTAGAGTTTCCCATGGACAAGATGGCCTTAACCTTCTACTTGTATTATGACTCGATCTTAGGTCCCTAGTCTCACTGTTGGCGTTTTCCAAATAATAGATCAATTTGTCCACTATTGTTTCACAGCTACCATCACCCTTGATCTCTAATGGATTGACAGACATAAAACAATCCATGGCTTTCAAATTCCATCTTTGCATTTGCTTGTGCCTTTTATGAACTTGAGCAGTACCAGTAATAGGAATTTCAAAGTCGCATACTAAAAGGTTGTGGTCACTAAAAGCACTGAATGCATTATACAGGTTGCAGCAATACTGTTTGTTAATATAGATATGATCTATCAAGGTAGCACTATCAGTTGTAACTCTGGTCGGATATATTGTATTACATGCATTCTGATTGAAACAAACACATAATTTATCAAGTTCTTCAGGTAGACGACTTTGTCCTAAATTATCTATATTCATATCTCCAATTGTAAAGCATGCTTTATTACTATACTTCATCCAAGTATGCTCAAGAATTTTAAGAAATTCAGTGCCATGATTCACATTCGGGTTGTAGCAAGCTAAAATTTGGAAATCCTTACTAAAGCCGATTACCTCAACAAGCAATAGATTATAGGGTGTTTTAGTATCATTAATAGACATCACTATATTTGCCTTAAGAGGCCTTTTGATGAGAATAGCTATCCCTCCCCCTCTGTTATTAACCCTTGAACAGAAGTAACCGTCATATCCATTTACATTGAAATATTTCTCCTCTTCGAGACATAACCATGTTTCAGTCAATACTATAATATCCGGGAAATTCGCTTCGGTTATAAGGCTGTTGAACTGACTCCATTTATTCCTAATACTCTGGCAATTTGAATATAAAATTCTAAATCCGTAATTAATCCCTTTTAGTTCCTTTAAGCTATATACCTGTTTTTCTACAACTTCCATAGGAATGATGTGAATTACAAAGTTTCTCAAGTGAGAATATCCTCAATACTTTTTACGAGAGTAATTGGGGATAACTCATCCTTCCTTATAAAGACTTCCCCTTCCCTTGACCAAACAAATTTGTACCCTTTCTGCCTTAGGTCCTTTGCTCTTCTGAGAAGGCCTTTAGCTTTAGGAGTCAAGTGTTCATTTATATAAACAATCTCTCCTCCTGTGCATCTACTAACATCCGATGAGGACAGTCGCTGTACATTACGCCTTGCTTTAATTAGGTCAAGCTTCTTCCAACTGTTAACAAATCTTACCACAATGGGTCTGGGAATTGACCTATTAGCTGACGGAATCCGATGTGCAATGTCTATTTCCACTTTGGCAATCTCGCAGCCCACAGCTTTTCCGATGTTTGACACAATGGAGTATACAACTTCTTCCCGCTGTTCAGGCACTCCATGGATTTCTACGTTGTTCCTCCTGAGATATTGGTTGATGTTCTCGTTCTCCTCGCTCATATTATTTTTAACTTTACTTAACTCATTTTGGAGTTCCTTAAGTTTTTTCATCCCTATCCCTAAGTTCGGTTCTCAAGTCTTGAATGACTTTGGTATTAAAGTCAACACTCGTTTTTTAGTCTGTTGATAACTTTATCGACAATTATTGTTGAAACTGCATGAATGTGGACATGCTTAAATATTAGGACATTTAACTACTATAGGAAGTGCATTTAGCTTATTTTCTTTCTTTCACGATCAGGAATCTCAGGGTGAGAGACTGATATTGATACACCCTGCAGATTTAGGAAGGAGAGTGTTTCTATTTGTGACCTAAATATTTTCTACTTTTATTTAATAAAAGTGGTGTGTGTTTTTCATCCTTCCTATATTCAGGCGTGAGTCTCGGACAGAGTTCAGCCCCACATAGCCCATACCCGTTTTCCCCTGAGATTTTCCGAGTCTTGTGTTCAACTGTCTTCGAGGCTCTCACATGTGTGGGCGTTTGTCTCCGGACAAACGGGCACAACGTGCAATGTTTGTGGTGGTGTCATCAAGCTCACCTCACTATTATCACTATTATATGGTCATGATATCTGTCGATATACCCGCGTTACATAATAATCCATATTTAAACACATTTCCTTCACATCCCTCATTTTCATGAAACCGTAAAACTTTCCCAGCTGCTCACAAATAGGACGTGGGTTGGTGACCACAGGACTACAGCTCAGCATGGCATTACTTCCACTTGTGCTGGGCTACTCGTTGACATCTTTCATTTCGACCTCTCTTCGCGCAGTTAATCTGCTACCCACCCCTCGTTCACGCTGATCTGATTAGTTTGGCTTCATATACAACAGTGCCTGGGTCTGTCACGACCTCTTGTTGGTGTTCTATTTTTATAAAAGCTGACTACAAATACCACAATTAAGGAGGCGTTCCTTCTATGAATGTACTGTGTTTTTGTTTTGTTTTTTTCTGAATACGAAGAATTACGTTCCAGGTGGTTATTTCTGTGTGTAGTTACATTCAACCTCTCTGTATAACTTTTACCAACTTGTAATCACTCCGCAATCACATTGCTCCATTCACACACAAGTCCTGCAGAATATTTGAGTGGTTTGCTGCCAGAGCGCAGGAACGTTCATTCGCTCGAGGTCTGTAGTGTATAGCAATTCGTGCTGTCACTGAATACCATCCAAGCTCTTTAAAACAGTTGTTCATTCATTTAGGGGCATTGGGTTATCGTAGTCACTTGGGTGTGTTGAATTTATCTGATAACTTGTGTTATTGGGTTGTCTAGTAGTATGTGTCTCTAATGCAGGATTGGGAAGGAGGCAGTCGTGGCCTTAAGTTAGGAACCATCTCATCATTTGCCTGGATAAGAAGTTGGGAAACCACTTCCAGGATGGCTGAGATGTTATATTGTTGTTTTAAGGGGTGGAACTAATAGGTCATCTACCCCAAATGACTGAGATGGTAATCACCTTTTCTCAGTTTTGCTCCATAAGGCTGAGTGGACTCCATTCCAGCCCTCAAGCTGGAATTATATTTATTGGCAGAGCTGGGAATCGAAACCGGACCTCGGGCGACAGCGAAGAAGGCTAGCGTGGGCTTAAATCACGGTGTTGTGTTATAACTGCCTGAGGTAGTAATTTAAAAATTCAGCCCTGAGAATCCCCGCATCAACAGAAATATCACTAGATTGTTTATTTTAATGTTCAAAACATTTCTTAGCCGACAAAGTAGGGGTCCACATCTTAGCTAAAACGTAAATTAAGGAATTTCCTGAATTGTGCCAATAGTTGAAGGGCTAAAGGTTTCAAATTGTATGTCTTGGAGTGCTCTATCAAACTTAAAATAACATTTCGAAGATCAGTTCCGGTAAAATAACCTAAAAACGCTCGTTTCTTTACTCGTTTTCTTTTTGATTCAAATCCTAACAAATTAACTTATTTACATAATTCTCTCTATAATGTGTTCCTTGATTCAATGCCCTCAGGCGTTTTATTTATTTATAATTTTTGGAAAAATCTTCACGTCGGAAGTAGTTATAAGGGCTTAAGTGAAACTGCATTGATTCACAGTAGCACTCGTAGTGGTAGAAAAGGCAAACTGCTAATCAGGCCCGGGCTAATCAGGGTGGTAGACCGCCATGGCCAGAGGGCACCACCACTATGCAGGGGGAGGACTATCGGGGGGTCTGGGGAAGGCCAGTGCTGGACCCCTTCTTAGGGCGGTGGACGGCCATGGCCAGAGGGCGCCAGCACTATGCAGGGGGGAGGACTACCGGGAGGTCTGGGGGGTACGGAATATAATAACTACGCGTTAATCGCACATGACGATGGATCTAATATGCTTTTCATGCAGCTGGTCACGGTACGAACGGACCATCACACTTACACATAGCGTACCGGTATTTGTCCAACAAAAGGACCATGTATTGTTTGCTAAATTCTAATGTTCATTTGGTCCATTTCAAATATTTACAATGTCTTAGGGCAAAATAAAAGACAACGTAGTTGAAATATAATTAGTGTAATTTTGGTAAACTAACACGCATAGAGAATAGACGAGACAATTTTACATTACATACATTTCAAGAAAAGTTACCAGCATTTGCTACTTAATTTCTTAAGGAAAGTATCAAAAACAAATATGTTCACAAATGTAATGTTCTTTGAGTGAATTTAAACTACACTTGAAGTAGTCTTTAATTCGGAGCTGGAGTGGCAAAGATAATTAATAACGGTGCCTGGATCTATGGAGTTCAAAATATCAGCTTCATACATACATACATACATACATTTATTTGCAGGTGTGGACACTGTTCATGTTGGCAAATTACAACAACAACAACAACAAACACTAAGCAAATTTAAATTTTCCAACATTAGAAGGCAAAGGGCTGAAAATGTCCCCTGGCAAACTGTTCCATTCTACTTCCTCCTCCCAATGAAAGAATATTTGCCCCAGTTTCTATTCCACCGACTTAATTTTAATGTACACGAATGACTGTATCTGCCCATATAAGTACCTCCCTTTCCCAATCCCTCAAGAATGTCTTCCCAAGCAATTTCCCCCTTGTAAGCTAAGGAAATACCCCCTAGTCTTGCTCTTGAACGTCTACCAGCCAGACTTTCCCATCCCAAATCCTGAATCATCCTACTTACACTACTCGTCGATCTGTGGTCCTCCATTACATACCTGGCGGCCTTCCGTTGTACTCCATCCAATTCCTTTATTAAATACATTTGGTATGGATCCCACACTCCCCCAGCAGAGGACGGACTAGGGACATGTATGCCCTTTCCCTAATCTCTCTGCCAGCCCCTTTAAACACTCGCATATCCATATGTAGTGACTTGTATGCTTTGTTCACTATTTCCCCTATGTGCTTACCCCAGTGAAAATTCCCACCCCACAGAGTTACACCTAAATACCTACATTCGTCCCCAAATACAACTTTATTTTCCCCTACTGAATATTCAAAAACAATATGAATCCTTTTGTTAACAAATCTCACTGCCTGACGTTTCTTTGAATTTATCATCATATCACTTTCATCTGCCCAGCTTTGTATGACGGTCAGGTCTCTCTGCAAAATGTCGCAGTCGTCCAGATGATTTATCCTCCTGTACACTACTATGTCATCAGCAAATAATCTTATCTGGGATGATATTTCAACTCCTATGTCATATACATACCTGAGAAATAGCAAAGGTCCCAATTTACTTCTGAGAGCATTAAAAGTAAAGATTCTAAATTTTCGTTTGTCAAAGACGATCTCAATCTGGTATTGATAAATTTCAATTTAGAAAATGCTTTTGAAAGTTCTGGGTATTGTAAACAGTACATGTTTTATTCTAATATAATTTTGTATGCACACTTGATACAACTGTTGCATGATGCCGACACTTTGCACTGGATCTCGTGGTCTTCATCATCATCTTCTTCTTGATTATCGTCATCATTCACTGTGGTCACCGATTTTCTCGTCTGAGACATAGTCAGCGTTCATACTTGAATTTGAAATCTGGGGCCATACATTCATGAACGAGACAAGTTCTTCTTTCACCTCTTCTTCATCATCAACGTTAAAAGTAATTCTATTTTCTTCAATGTTTTAGGAGGAAAAGATTCTTGGGATTTGAATCTTTTTGAGTCGAAACAGGCCAGATCCAAATAGAGCTATTTGTGCTGCACAAAACGGCTTTCCATAATTTGGACAGCTGTATCCACAATTACGAAGAAGTTCTTTATTTTGAATTCTTCTTCGGGAGAAGTTCAGCAAGTTCTCCAGCCATTTTCTTTACTTTCATTTCTCAGTTATTGCTTTGCCAATAACTATGCCATTAAGAGTTTCATCGGTCTTTGCTCTTTCTTCAAGTTTCTGCGTCATTTTCAGAACAAAGCGTTGTGCTGATTTTAAAGTTTCAGAAAACTTGTCTCGTAGGAGTTTTAGACTAATAAGACAAGACGCCATATTCCTCCACGCTTGAACCCTTGCAAGAATACCGTACCATGCCAACAACTATTGTTTCGAAATCCAGATACTTGTTAAGTAAAGCAGTTGATTCATGTCTCGCTTTGGCTTTGAAATCAGTTGAATGTGAAATTTTGAACAGAGCCAACTCCGGATAAATGTGTTTAGGTTTAGCTGTGTTTGAAGACTGTTCTCCATAAGAGGTCCACTCATCTATTCTGCCGAATATTTTATTTGCTGCGTTGCTGCGGCTTCACCATCTAGTAACCCCAATGGCTTCCAACTTGTACTCAGGAATTTGCTCCCTGAACTTGTCCAGTCTTTTAATTGAATCCTTTAAAAAATCCTGAGTCTCTTGCATTATGCTGAATAATGAGATTGATATAGTGAGGCACTGAGCTGTATCAGATATTACAAGATTTTAATCGTGCGCGTAGCACAACGTGTGATTGTGATTTTTTTTTTTGGCCATGTGTGCAGTCAAACCATTATACTGGCCGCTCGTGTTAGACGCGCCATCAAACGCATTTGCGACGTAATCGCTCAAGGTATTTCAAGGTCTGTCAATGCTCCAGAGAAAGTGTCAAATAATGCCTCTCCTGTAGTAGAAACCACACTTTTTAATTCCAGTAGTCTCTCTCACACTTCATGTCCTTTAGCATATCTGGCTACTGTTGCACTTTGATCGTTGCTACATATGTCTATTGTCGTTTCCATCAAAACTGAGTATTTACCGGCTAATTTGATTTTATTTGCCACAACAGATTTTATTTATTTTGTCAGACAGGTCATTATTTTAACTACTGTGTTGTTACTTAGAAATGTCACGGTACTTCCACTGCCCACCATTTTGTTTTTCCTATTTCCTACATGTTCCACGTCAGTTACTTTTCCTGACCTTTTAGACATGCGCATATCACTTTCTTCGATAGCCTTTTTCAAGTGTTTCTCTAACCGTGGATCATACTTGGACATTAATAGAATAATTTCTAAGAAGTTGCCATGGTTGATTGTGTCATCTTTAAGAGAGTAGGCAGCTTCCTTTGATGCACGAAAAGCCAATCCTTGCTTTCCTATAAGCTTCAATACATCTATTACAATTGTCGCCACATGTCTCCTTTCTAAAACGTCTTGTTTCCTCTTCTCTAGTTGATCATAAAAAAGGTCACGAGTACTTTTCTTACGTTTGGCTAACATAAAAGCCTTGACGGATTTAAAATGAGCTTTAGACATTTCATATTCATGAACTCTTTGGTGGACATGTTTCCAGTCTTCAAACCCTGTACAAAAGGCTGAATTGGAGTTGCTGCTGTAAACATTACAAATAAAACAGAACATTTTCTTTGAATTTTCTTCATATAAGATCCAATGTCTCTGAAGGGTTTCCCCATCGTTTCGTTTTATAATGTATAAAGGATTTTTGTCATTGAAAGGCAACTCTCTTTCGTCAGGTTGGATTGGATGATAATCAAAATATGACGATAAATCTCTTTCGCTTAGTTTTTTGAAGTAATTCATTAGCCGTGTTTTGGCACTCCCTCTGGTTTTAACCTGGGTTAGGTTTGGTTACAGTTTTCGGTTACACTCGCCAAAACGAAATTGGTTAAGAAATGTTACCGTACAATATGGCGGCGAAAGATGTATTGGAATTGATATGGTGAATAAATATTGATATGGTGAATAAATAATGATGATGATGTCGACCAGATATGTTTCCTACAATACCTAGTATATAGAGGGCGAAACTAATTTTTAAAATATCGTAATGGCTCTGAATGCGTCAAGAGAACGGACACTTAAGACCTTCACTGTAGGCCTATACTAGCCTAGCGAATATTGGATATCGTTGTACAGTGAAACTGATTTTCATATTCATTTTAGGGTGACTCACGAGACTTTCCATAGTCACAGTAGTGTGCTCATAAGGTATTTAAGAAAAAACTGGAATTTAATATGGTAGTATTTGGCAAAAGAAGGCTCAATGGTGACCGATCGCTTCAACTGCGGAGGTACGGGTTTAATTCCTGGCTCTGTCAAGAAATTTGAATTGTAGAGTGGGGGCTGGAACGGGGTACATTCAGCCTCGTTAGGATAAACTAAGGAGAAGAGGGTTCAATTCCTACCTTAGCCATCCTGGAGGTGGGGTTTTCCGTGATTTCCCACTTCTACTCAAGGCAAATGCTGGGATAGCCACTGCCAACTCCTTCCCAATCCTATCCCCAATTTACAAATTAAAACACACTCTGGTACAGCCATCACAATAACATATGGTATGAGCCAAATTCCACACACACCCAAAAATACAAGGGGCTATATGACCGCGATATTGCAATTTCTAAAAATAAGCAACAGTAACAACTGATGATATTCGTAGCGCGCTACATACGGTATTAAAAAGACACTATAATCCTGAAAAGAACATAGGCCGTATATCAACTGACCAAGTTGAATTAAAAAACAGATAACACACACTAATACAGTCATCACAATTAACACCGGTTATCACACAGATTCTACACACACCCAAAGTACACGGGGTACATGACCGCGTTGTCGCAGCCCCTAAACTGAGGAACCAACCAACGTCACAACAGCTCGATTTCGAAATCGTCAAATATAACATTGCAAAAACCAATAAGAATTTGATATTATTTATGATTTCATTTGTTGCGTGCGAGTGATTCAAGTTCAAATATGATTTCATATCTCGTACTTTCAATAGCAGTTTCAGATTATGTTTGAATTGGCGCTTCTATACAATGTCCAAATATCTCTTAGATAACTCTCAGTCACGGATAAATCATGCTATCTGCCACTTCGTGCGTTCTACAATGTTGCTGATACGCCATTCCTATGGATATGTCTAGGGATAAACTATCCCGTGCTGTTAGGTGGGTATAACTCTATATCTAGCAGATAAATATGGCATATGGTGAAACGTATTTAATGACGCGAACACTGCTGTCCATATCTAATTAATTTCTTTCTTTATTATAAGTAATTGCGGACCATTTCAGAATCTTTTTTCGTTAGTACCGGTTCAATTCATTGCATTCTGCTTTTTAGGTAGTTTATCGCTCTACTTCAGACGAGGTGTATGGTACGTGGTCATGAATCCATAACCTATAGGTCTACTTGATCTGATACTGCAAGGTAAGAAATGTTTACTGCTGGATCTCGTAAGTTAATGTTTGTATATATTTACGTGGTGTGAAACTAATCTACCAATGGATTTATTTTGTCGCAGTATACCGGTACGTCGTCTTTAGTGTTTTACAACATGTATGAAGTGGATATTTTCGAGTCGTCGGATGATGAAGATTTGCCAATAGTTAGACGGAGGAGAAATATTAGAGGACGTCCGGATTATATGAATACACTCGACGAGGAAGATTTCTTCACACGTTTCAGGATGAAAAAAGTAACTGTACAGCAATTATTGTACTATGAAATTGGGCATAGCCTACTCAGGAATCCCAAACAAGGAGGTAACTTATGTGGTGAATATAAGATTAGATTGATATCCTCTTATCATTAGGTATGTTCATCAAAATCTTAATAGGCCTAGGCCTATACCGCACATGCCGATCAGTCTGACAGAGTTTAAGATTAAAGCCTTAAATCTATACTATACGAAGTGTGTTAAAAAAAACAATTACAGTACATTGATGTAGCCTACAAGTGGAGTTGAGTTTTGCATAACCTAATCCGAGGAGGCATGATTGCACCCTTTACTGTCTGATAGCCAATATTTTCTTTAATTTTAACTAGCCTAAACAATATAATGATTATGCACTTTAATAGAAAACTTCATTTTGCTTTGTGTACCCATGTTAGATTCTATGTAAAAATGTTCTTCAGTCGGTCAACATGTATAAGGAAGCCTCATTGTCTTGGGCGATTAAACTTAATATGATCTACACAAATAGGCCAACCTGAAATAAAATACACACTTCCAAAGTAACTTATAAAGTTAATAAAGTTGTAAAGTGTATATTTCGTACTGTATTTATTTCAGGTATTTGTGTAGAATATATTAACATTAACCGACCAAGATAATCGCGCTTCTGTATGCCATAGCCTACATGTTGATCGACTGGAGAACATCTTTAAATGGTACGATATGTAGCCTATATTGAGAGGAATAAAGGTTAGGTTCTAAAGAATTCCATAGTTCTAAGTCTTATGGTATGGACTCCGTCTTACGGAAAGAATTCATGATGAAAATAAATAAATGTAAAACAAAAATACTGGAATGCAGCCGAAATAAATCAGAAACCTCTATGGAGATCAAATTGGCAGGTGAAAAGCTGAAGGAAGTAGTAGACTCCTGTTACTTAGGAAGCAGAATAACCAGTGATGGACGAAGCAAAGAGGATATTAAAAGTAGGTTGGCTCAGGCAAAGAAAGCATTTCTACAAAAAAGGAATCTGCTGACATCGAATATAGATTTAGGTATTAGGAAGTCATTTTTGAAAGCCTTTGTCTGGAGCGTGGCGCTCTATGGAAGTGAAACTTGGACTATTTGTGCAGCAGAAAAGAGGAGAATTGAAGCATTTGAAATGTGGTGTTACAGGAGAATGATGAAGATCAGATGGGTAGATAGGGTTACAAACAAAGAGGTATTAAGACGAGTGGGAGAGGAGAGATGTTTCTGGCGACTGCTAATGAAGAGAAGAGATAGGTTGGTAGGACACATACTAAGACACCCAGGAATAGCAAGCTTAGTTATGGAAGGAAGGGTCGAGGACAAAAACTGTAGGGGTAGACCAAGGTTAGAATATGTTAAACAGATTGCCTCCGATGTAGGGTGTCGGAGCTATGTAGAGATGAAACGATTAGCTCAGGACAGGGAGGTATGGAGAGCTGCATCAAACCAGTCAAAAGACTGAAGACTCAAACAACAACAAGTCTTATTGGTAACAGTGAAGGAGACGAGAACCTATGAAGAAAAAATTCCAAACTACTGAAATTAGCTATAAATACTTTCTGTAATGATTCAAAAATGGATAACAGTGAAGGAGACAAGAACCCACGATAAAATTTCCTATACTGAAATTAGCCATAAACCTTCTGTAATGAATCAAAATAGATCTGGAAATTATGTAGTTTAATCATCCGCTGTCTAAAACACGCCCGCCTATCCTGTTTAGATCACAACTTGTATAGTAAAATTCCAGCCGTGTCAACTATTATCTGCGTGAATTATGCACAAGTACAGTGTATTGCCAACTCCATGCATACGGTACTTATTGTTTTGGTGGTTTCTTATTTTGTATCATGGCCCATGCCATATTTGCACCCCTGGTTTTTGTCACACAATCTTTCTCTAAGAGCATTGGATTTTAACTAGATCACAGAGCCGCATTAACCATATATGCATTACTGGTTTTTGCACGCATATGACCGACCTCATGTGGTTGTATTTTATATCTTACATGTTGGCAACAACACTAACGTGTCATCGATGTGTTCTCCTACGTAACGGATGAAGAGACCTCATGTGCTTGAGGAACATGGCTGCCATCGTTCAATTAGCAGGAAACAAAAACACATATTTAGGCTATGTAATTTAGCCCAATGGGTGGCAATCTCAATTGGTATTGTCCCCTACATTTATTATGCACTAGTAGCGTACAGCATTGCCGACCCCGTATCTACTTACTTTGTAAATGCACGGTACCGTGAAACAAAACAGCATTGAGTTCACTTGACAGTGCGCTGAGTTTGAACCAGTTCGCAATGAATTGTGCAAGCTGTCTCATTACTATTTTCTCCACAACCAATGTGTGTTTTTTGTTGTTGTTTTTTCCCACTTTAATACTGTAGTGTTCTTTCAATAATAATTTTCATCCAAACCAATACTGTTCTACATACAAAACAAACCTAACCTGGGGCTTACGCCTCAGACCCCCTTGCTTGTAGTGCAGTCAGTAGTTTTTGTCCAGATAGTCTAACCAATTGGCGACCAATGCTTTAGTCCAGACACTTATTTTAGTTGATAGTATTTTTCGTCCTCGCTAGAGGGAATTGCGGTAAAGTGACAAGCATTATTTACAAATACAAATACTACACACAAGCCCAATTATTTCTTTTCTCACATAATTACACGTCAATGTGAGCGCTCGCTGCGGCAGTTTCACATACTAAATAAGCTGACGATCATTGCTCCGGTTATTAAATAAACACACATATTTACGTGATTTAGCACATATATCCGGTGCAGAAGTGATCAAGGTTAGGAGTTACTATATATTGATAAATGTCCCCCCATAAGATGAAATAAGGTACGAAAATGATATATTGTCAAAATGAAAGCGAAAAGGAAAAGAGTGATACGTCGTGCACAATTAAGCAATCACCTACCTGTAGTTGCCAAACCACATGGGAATTGCGGGGAACGAGCTGGAGGATCAAGCTGCAAAAGAGGCGGTATCACTACCACCTCAACCAATGGACTACCAGGTCAAGTTATTTGCTCTTATTAATGCAACCAAGTACTGGCATTTTGGGATACTCGGTGGCTAGCTGATCTGAAACGCAGTGAGCCGAGAGCGTTAAAGTGCGTCTTGCCATTTTATGCAAGATCCACCCCTTCAGACTCGATGAGCCACATTCACCATAGGCCATGTTTTAACCAAGTGCGTGGAACTTGCTGATCTACATGGAAACCATGGTCTGCAGAATCACTCGATCTTATATTAGCAAATGATGTGGTGGCTGTTGATCGTGCCCTGCTTTATAGGACAGAGTGGGTTAGGGCCAGAAAATTTCAATTTACAAATAGGTCTGTTGGGTGACTCAAAGGTTACTTATTTCTTGTGATTTAGAACTAATGACACTTCATGCTATACGTTCCTATACCAATGTTAAAAAACTCACTTCTGGTGGTGGTGGTGGTTGTTTAAGGAGACCCTGATCAGTGTTTCTAACAAACACTCAAATATCAACGGCATGTTTCTCAGAAGTTAATTGTTAATGATTAGTAATATTAAAATAATACTCCCGCATACCAATTACTGTTCGATTCTAAGCTGCGTGAACCTGAGAGGAATGTGCATCTTGGACTATGAGTAGTGGTGTTGACGAGTGATGAGGTTTCTCGGTCCGTGCATTGTACAGAACCAAATGCATTGGTCAGTGACTCACTCAGTCATTCCTAACACCACAGTGGTTTGAGCAACGGCTGAATGTTGGCAGTATTGGAATAGAAAGGAATACCATATATCACGGTGGGCTGTTGGCAGATCCTTCTCTTCACGCCCGACCCTCCCCTGCTCTTTCTCCTCGCCCCGCAAGTTCATAGAGCTTGGACTCGAGCAGTACCTGCTGTTGGCAACATCTCTTTTTTTCACTGATGGTGGACCCTTATACTTTTTCCTCTCTACCCTTCATATATTTTTATATATAAACAAATTTGTGTTTTAAACTGTATGAGGGGCCAATGACCTTGCTGTTCTGCTCCTTTAAACAATAATCATCAATACCCTGATAAACGTGTGGAATACTTGGTGTAAATGGTAAATGAATTGCTCGAAATACATGATGTTCATGCCCGAAGCATGACATCTGTGCGAAAGTTCCAAAAATTGTCCATTGATGCCCAAACTACTATAGATGTCTCATATATTGAGACCGTCGGTGGAGCTGCCAGGATAGCCAACAACCACAATGACTTCCCTAATATCTCACCCGTCGGACATATTTGCCGTGAGGATCAGGTGAACTTCGTAATAGGCCAAAGCGCCACGAGAATCTGTAGTCCACAGGGATCGTGGTACATGGTGACGATGGTCATAGACTGCCTAAGGAAAGGTTCACCTTAAAAACTAGACTGAGAAAATAAACATCCAGATTTATGTAAAACACCGTGAAATTTTATTGTTAAAATTCACAAGCCCCTAGCCTAGTTCGGAGGGTTTCAATCGGCTAATCCGCAAGCTAACAAACAAACAAAAATAAAGAGCAGGTCCCTACCTGAGAAGTTACGGAAAACCCTCGCGAAAGATCTATCTCACAATAATAAAGCAACAACAGCTACACTAGGAAAATGGTACGACGCAAGTCCCTAGGTCAAGTTACAAGATCAAGCTAATATCTGAATTTACATTTAACAGGGTAGCAAAACAAATCTAAGTTAGGATGATACCATCTCCGCATTTACATTTAACGTTAATTCATCTAGCTAAGTCCTATCAATTAATAACAAAATTTACGGCGATGACGTCCGTAACAGAAAACATTTACATTCAAATCTAAGTGAACAGCCATGTAAAAAAAAAAACATTTAATTATTCTTAGTAACTAGGTGCTAACAGCACACAATAGGGTAACATGTAGGATTCATACACTTGTACATCATAAATAATTAATAAGAGACAACAGTTTTATTAAAATGCCTGCCTGCACCTTGGTTTACTCTTTGTAAGCCATAGTCATCTAATGTGTGTAGTTACGGTGACGACTGAGTAGTAAAGACTACGTCTAACATCGCATGGCCTGCGCTCCACAAGCTACGAACTCAAGGTTCGAGCAAGCTTCAGGTCGCTACAAGAGTGTCAGCTGTCCTAGTCATTTCCTCAAAAGGAAATACCTTCATTAGCACGGCCATGTCAGCAGGTTCCAAATGCAAAAGAACAAAGTTAGATAGAAAGAATTCGTTAGTTAGCTTTTGTTTTACCAAAATTATGCGTTTTATTATTAAGATGTCGGTTTAGGTTTATCGTTGGTTTATGGCGAATAATACTGACAATAGCCTGGGCACGGAGTGTCTCCACTGAGATCAATCTCCACCAAAAGCCTCGACTCAAAAGTCGGAATATAATCAACGAGCAATAACAACTCGGACACACAATAACACTAGTTACCAGCGGCGCACAGCTCGCGTTCAATAACTCTGGGATGGGCCTGCACACTCAGTCACCCTCCAATAACATCTGGTCAACGGGAACAATCCCGGACAAGGTACACACAAATACCTTCATACAATAAATATCTCCTTTAACAGGGCAGCCTACAACGTACTATAGAAAACCTGACATAACTGTACACGTCAAACGATGGTACATGCAAAAGTGCGTTTAACTAACAAAAAACAATCTATAAAAACATGTGATCAGATACAAGGTTGGACACTGGGTTCCATGAGCTAAATTGCAATGAAAGGAAAAACGAATACAACAAGCATTCTGTCCTTCGTCAAAGTAATTCTGTCTCATAATACAAGCGTGCTCTCAAGGGCACTGGGTCACAAACCAGTTTATGTCGCCGCCGGCTACAACATTCCTGCGCGGTCTGACACAACACACACTAACTATCAAGGCCGGCGATTTAAGCAAAATAAAACTGTACAACTGGCCTTATCAATAAAAACTTTACCACAGGTTATAAACCTCGAAGAATACGTGTATAAAAACACGCTATAAATCTGAATACAATAATATAATTCCGTCTTTCAAACCAAAGACATGTAAATGGTAGCAATGTCACATTGCTGGAGCTCTTTGCTCTCAAAGATATAATACTTCAGTAGTTTCTTGTATAACTTCTAATAAATACGTGTCTTCACATGCCACTAACAAAATGATAATTGTGGCGCAGATTCCACACTCTGGATCTGCTTAATGATACGCTGGGAACTGGGTTCGATGCTAGACAACGAAACATCCCTATTACTTATAAGGTCCACACTTGACCAGATGGCTTCTGAGCAACATCTCAAATGAAATATAATGCAGTTACAAAACTGGTAATTACAGTCGATTACCTAAATGATACGACTGCTCTAACGAAGTCAGGGGTGTAACAAAGACTGGCTGCAAAGAATGCAGTTAAAGAAATATAACCATGGCATCTGATTGCCATAACTAAAGTCAGCAAAGACTTGGAAAATCACCCCAAATAGGGTTAAACAAAGTAGCCTCAAATGCCTACGGTCACGTTTAGCAAAAGATAGGCATTGACGTTCTACGACGTCCATCAAGCTGCACCAGGGTTGACTAAAATGTCTGACCCAAGGGTGTCTCACTCTAACTGAAATAAATGACATCTAATTAGACTAGTTACATTTCCTACCTATAAAAATGGCTGACACTGAGTTCGGTTGGTTCACAAACTACATTAAACCTACTATACCACCAGAAACTAGAACGAGAAAGGGTGTACAAAAACTCACGAAATGGAGGAGCTCTCACTCAGCCCTCTGTTCAACGACAAGGGTTGTACAAATTCATCCCTGGCTTTCCGGAACGGCATCGTCCTCATCAGGACTCCCATCTGGACTCCTCCAAAGACCAGGGTTCGATCTGTCCCTGTCGTCAAGCTCGTGGATGTACTGGACTTGCCTGGGAATGGCATCCTGGGTTCCTTCCTCCTCGTTCGCTGTTCTGGAAGCTCCACCATCATGCTGGTTCCAATAGAAACATCACCCTCATACCATGATGGTATTAGCCCATGATGTCGGTCTTGAACATGGTGTAGAATAATTTGATCACGTGGGTGGTAAAATAAATCGTGTAGTAGTTCATTCTTTCACTTCAAAATCACAATGTTCGTTGAAAATGTTACAGGCTTTAATACAATTGATAACACAGCCGTAATGCTTCACAGATATTGAATAATACGTGAGCAAGCACTGTTCTGTGGTTCTTCACGTGTACTGACGCCACTTTTACATCACGTAGCATCCGTGAAATGTGCGTCGTTTTGTAATTGAAAAATTCACTGTGGCAATTCAAATATATAGTACTGTCATAATCACAATTATTTAAAGTAGTTGTAACACGTTTACCTCTATATTTTTCACCAGGCTCTCGGCCCTCCACAAACACGTGGGTATAAAAATATGGTGTTACGGTAGTGTTAGAATTTTCACTATACTTGCCAATTATTTCACAATATGCTTCTTGTTGTTCACTGTGCATAAATAACAGTGATTTGCAGTATATTCGTGCACGATGGCACCTGATAATAACTTTCACGCTAAACAGCGGATATTTTCTACGTCTAACAAGACGGATGCAATTTCACGCCTACACGGGGCGGATTCTCCAGACGTAGTGCAAGGCACAGGGTTACTCGAGGAAGTAGGTCGTCAAAACGAAGTCGTTGAGCGACTACTTACATTCCTGTTTGCGTATCTGCAAGGATATTACCTTACCTTAAGCGAAAATAACATTCTCCAAAATGTTTTAATAATGCTGAATGACGAAATGGAATATTCTGAGTCTTGTGGAAAGATAAAATTATTTAATAAGACCTCAGATAATTAATTAGTAGACTTCACCAAAGTCAAAAGTGCGATTCACCGCTACTTCAAAGAGTATAGCGTGAGCTCTCAGCTCCACGTGGCTTTCTGGGTGTGTTCAAAGGTACTACATCCCATAATAAATGTGCTGTTATAAAAAATATCACATCTGCCTCTCCGTCGTGTCAAATAAAATGTTGGGACGACATTTTTATTTGACTTAAAGTTCATTCATAAGTGATATTTTTTAGATTAGCTGCATTGAAGGTTCCAATGCGCTCTCCTGTCCTAATGTCTTCTATCACATAACTTCCATTGTTCAAAGGCTGTCGGATACGACTAGGGCCATAATATAAAGACAGAAATTTCCCATATATGTGGTCTATAGGACTTGAAATTCCGGGTCTCCTTATAAGGACAAGGTCTCCCTGAACAAGTGGTTCTCTGAATCTCTGGCGTCTAGTTCTTCTCATGCGTTTGGCAGCTTGTCTGTCCAAAGTATCCCTTGCAGCTAAAAGTCTGCTGGCATGTGATGGTTGTAAACAAGGTGGATTTACAATCACACGATTCCATATTCTCATTGGCATCTTGTTCAAATGCAAAACCATAGGTATTTGACCAGTGCTCTCATGGACTGTTGAATTAATACATTTTGCCATAATAACTAGGACTTCAGTCCATCGCCAGTGTTCTTCCTGACAATATAATCGACAGAATTTTGCGATAATAGACATTACGCATTCTGCTGGGTTGCTCTCTGGATGGCGAATAGATGATAAAACATGACCTATTTCCAGCTCGTTCATAGCATGGGCAAATTCTGCGGAGGTGTACTGTGATCCGTGATCAGTCAACAGGAATTGTGGCTTTCCTGCCTCCGGTATCACTTGTCGTCTAATCCTCTAAATAATCTGATGTGCGGTGGCTTTCTGAATCGGATGAAGCATCGTATATTTCGTGAACACATCAATAGTTACAACGATGTAGCGGTTCCCACGACGTGCCTTAGGTATTGGGCCATACAGGTCCTGTGCGTATAACTCTCTAGGTTGAGTTGGGAGTATTGGTCTAGGTGGTTCCTTCAACAAGTGTGACGTGTACTTGTTCCGCTGGCATGCGTCGCAAGCACGTAAGCACTGTCTAACGGTGGTTCCTAGCCCTTTCCAAGTGAAAGACTCCTTGATGGTTGCAATGGTCTTGTCTGTTCCACCATGTCCAATGGTTAGATGAACCATAAGAATAACAAAAGGAAGCTTGTAGTTTAACGTGACCGTTAATCTCGCGATCATAAGCCACGGGACCTCCGTTCTACGTGGAATCCGAACCACAGGACATGGCATTTCACATCGAAAAATCTCACATGCATTGACCGGGAATCGAACCCCGTCCGCCTTGGTGAGAGGCATACAGATAAGAATAACAGATTCTTGGTATCTCCTAGGAATAACTGCACGCAGTTGAGTGTGGTCCTCGTCCACAAACTTGTACAAGACACGATGATAAATCAAATAATCATCTGCAACAGCAGCAATCCTCGCATAATGAGCATCCTGTGGATCCATTCTTCGTTCCAGGAAACGGATAATATGCCTGAGTTCCTCCTCACGCCGTTGTCCTTCAGGTAGATGACGAAGTCGGCGAAGGTGTTCCTCGCATTCTCCCTCGATGTCTATGGCATTAACAGTAGCTTCAGGATTCCGGCTGAGAATGTCGGCCAACACAATCTCTCTGCCTGGTCGGTAAACTATTTCCAAATCAAACTGTTGGAGAAACAGTGTCCAACGTGTGATCCTGTCACTTGCCAGTCTTGTTCGTAATATGAAGGTCAGCGCATGGTGATCGGTCCTCACAATAATCCTCTGGCCTAACAAAAGTTTCTGCCAGTACTCAAGTGCGTAAACAATCGCAAGTGCTTCAATCTCAGTGGTAAAATAGTGAGATTCATGTGCTCTCAAACGTCAGCTTAAGAAAGCGATGTAATGACGTTTCTTCTCATCATTCTCCTGCAGTAGGATGGCTCCTATTCCAATCGCAGATGCATCAGTCTCTAGAATAAAATTCCGGGAATAGTCTGGATATTCTAACTGAATTGAGTCAACTAGCATCTGTTTAGCTTTCCTGAAAGCTATCCTGCACTCATCATTCCAGGCCCACCTGCAGTTCTTCTTCAGTAAACCTTGCAGTGGTGCGACAGTCTCGGAGTACTTCTCACAATGAGCAGCAAAGAATTGGAGAATTCCTAAGAATTGTCTCACGTGTTTCACACGGGTTGGCGTTGGAAATGCAGCAACAGTTCTGATCTTTGCCGGATTCGGCCTGTATCCTTCTCCATTGATTATGTGTCCCACAAATTTCACTTCTCTCTGGAAGAATCGACACTTGTCAAATTTCACCTTAAAATTAGCCTGTCGAAGATTCTCAAAAACAAGACGTAAGGTGGTTAAATGCTCTTCCTCTGTTTCCGAAGCTATGATGATGTCATCCACGTAACATATCACCTTCTGCTTCACTTCAGGAGTCAGCTTCGCATCAAGTGCTCTGATTAATGCAGCTCCGGCATTTTTCAATCCAAAGGGTAGTTTTCGAAAGACATAGGTGGTCTGATCAAACAGAAACCCTGTATATTTCTTATGCTCAGATAATCTGATATGGTAGTAAGATTGTACCAAGTCCAATGACGAAAATATTCTCTTTCCCTTGAACTTCCCGAGGATGTCCCTAATCTTGGGTGGTCTGTCGTGCTCAGGAGCTAGGCGTTCATTTAAGGCTCTTGCATCGAGACAAAGTCTCAAGCTTCCATCCACCTTAACCACAGGTGTTATAGGATTCAAGAAAGGAGTCGGCGACTTCTTGATTGTGCCTGCTGCTTCCATCTCATGGATCTTCTTAGCAGCTTCCTCGCGGTGTTTCTCTGCGATAGGATAAATCTTCTTCTGGAATGGGGAATCATCCAGTAGTACAAGATCGTACTCGTAATCCAATATCTCACCAGGTGTGGTGTCGAATATATCCCTGTATTCGCTCAATATTTCATCTAGGTTCTCTCGTATGGTTGCTGATAATGGTTCTGCCTCTTCGTCGGCATCTTGTGTCTTCTCAATTTCCTTGCCATTTAAATTTTCGACAACGTCGACTTCGGATAGGAATTCCGGTTCTTCTTCAACTAAGTTCATCTGAATGGGTTCGTTCGGCTTAAACTCTACCGTATTACGTCCCATGTCAATGATTCCATCATACTTCCTAATGAAGTCTGCACCCAATATGGCATCATGATGCAAGCCTTTCATCACAAGAAATTCGTGCAAGTACACGTGGCTCGAAATCTTCAAAGTGTATAGAATCTGGGTTTTGCACGTTACAACACGTCAGGTATGACTCCTCTGACTCTTACAGTAGAAACTGGCAGCTCTGTCACCTCAGAGTTTGCTTTCAGTCTGGCATGGCAATCGGCGGAAATGACACTAATCATCGCCCCAGTATCGATGAGAATGACTACGCTGCATCCATTCAGGGTAGCTACAATCTTCGGTAGACGCGTCAATTCGTAGTTGTGGTTCGTCGTTCGTCTAACAAGTCTTCTTGGATTGGCTCCCAGAGTAATATGGTGGCAGTTACTCTGTGCTCAACCGGGCAAGAATCTACTGATTTTTCGGCGTTTTTTTTTGTCCTGGCGGGAAGTACCGGGCTGGTTTTGCTCCGTCTCCTGCGCCTCCCTCGAAATCGGGTCCTGTTCTCCCTCTTCTCGGATTTGTAGTTCCCTGAGTTGTTGAAGATACTCACGGCTCTCCCGTGCTCTTCCTCTCCAATCTCTATCTGGCTGGTTTCTGGGGTCTCGATCTCTGTTATACCCTCTACTGTAACGGTAGTCCCTACGGATACTTCCGTGCTGTGGGTTTCGACCCTTATTCCCTCGGCGGTCGTTTTCGTGACGACGGTCGTCGTTCGTCCCTCGGTCGAAGCGCCGGTTCCAGTGACTACGACGGTCATCTCGCTGGTCTCTTGCATATGGAGTATTGTTCCATTCTCTCCTACCATAGTTATAATTATTACGTTGCCCAGAGCTCTCTTGGGTTTGCGTCTGCTGTGGCGTCTGGCTCACTTTGTCGACAGTAGTTAAGTTGACATGTCTCTCCTCGCGCCTGTCAGCCTTCTGCTGACGGTGTATCGGGAACTGTTCAGTGTTTGCATCCAACCGTCGCAGGATTTGGTCACACTGCTGAAAAGTGGATGCTCCTGCAGCAATCAATACGCGTTGCACGTCTGCAGGGTATTGCCAAACGATGGTGTTTACTAGGTCTTGTTCAGACAATGGGGGTTGAAGACAACGAAGTTTCGCAAGCTGGGTCGCGAAGTAGTTCGCATAGCGCGTTGGAGTATTAGAGCTGTATCGGCGAGTATACATCTCAGCTCTGATGCTCTGCTGGATGTCGCTCGACCAGTAGTTTCTTAACAAGGCTTCTTTGAAATCCTGGTAGCCTATAAACGAGTATCGGAATGCTCTAAACCAGGTGCTGGCTTGCCCCTCAAGCAAACGCTCTATAACTCGGAGACCCTCTCCGGAGTTACACTGGTGTCTCTCAAGTAGCTTTCTACGTTGGCCAGAAATTCAACTGGAGTGATGCCACTTCCAGTGCCAGAGAAGCGAGCTGGTTGCTCCTCTCTCGAACGGATTATAGTTACATTTCCCTGCGTATGCGCGGGTCTAAATGAATTCTGCATGTAGTTAGTTATGCGTAGGTGTATTAGTCTCATGACTAAGTCGATTGGGTGCTGGTTGAAAAGGATGGGCGTCAAGGTTCAAAGTCTGACTTTGCGCTGAACCAGTGAATTGGGATGGTTGCGGTTCTATGGGTGCGCTGGGTTGGAAATGAGTAGGCATCATCCCTGCGGAGTGTGATACGGGTGTCACCTGAGAGTCTCCCATCTGTGAGGGTAAGTGTCTCTCTCTAGGAAACGTTTCAAGTCTGTCAAGACGTCTTTCAATAACCTCGAGTCCTGGGATGGTTCTAGCTGTGACTTTGTTACCTAAGTCGTTAAGTTGTAGCTCGATCCTATCGACTTTCCCTTTGAGGATCGTGTCAACTTCGCGTATTGCCGTCCTCAGGTTATAGCTAAGGTCTAACCTCTCGGTTACCGCGACTTCCTCGAGTCGTTTCTGTAAGGAACCGATTTCTCCTTCGACTTTCGACACGTTGTCTTGGATCTTTCCAACATCGTCTCTGACCTCGGCTACCTTAGCCTCCACTGTGGTCTTGTGTTCGTTGAGGTCACCCCTCAATAGCATGAGATCGATTTTATGTTCCTCACGATGAACCTCAACTGTTTCACGTAGGCCTCCTACGGTTTCTGTCAACTCCGTAATATTCCTCCTATTGGTGTTTAATTCGTCCTTGACCTCTATCATGCCATCGACGATCGTCTTGACGTTGTTATGCACAGCATTGGCTGCACCTCTCATCAAAATCAGTCCAATATTCATGGTCGCCATGTCCTTTTTCACGGTGTCCATAAATCCCTCGACGTGAGTCAATCGAGTCCCAAATTCTTCCCGAGTGTGCTCCAGGTCGGCTCTCATATCTATCTGGACTCTATTTATGGTCGTTTGAATTTGAGCTGTGTGCTCCTCCAATCGGGTCTGCTCATCCTCCCTAGCTCTATTCATCTGGTCGGTTAAGCAATCTATACGCTGGTTAGCCTCCTGATGGTGTCGTATGACATCAACCCTAACAGCTGCTAAACCTGCCGTAAGATCATTCCTAGCTTCGACTCTATATGCGTCCATGTCGGCCCTGACCTGTGTTAAACCAGTCCTAACATTGTTAACTGACTGGGTGTTAACCTCTAAGTCCTGTCTGACATTGTTAATTTCCTGCCTAACTTGGTCCACATGACCACTCACAATATTTATGGATCGAGTATTAACCTCTAAGTCCTGTCTTACTTGGTCCACATGACCACTCACATTGTTTATTGACTGTGTGTTGACTTCTAAGTCCTGTCTAACATTGTTGACAGCTTGGGTATTCTGACTTAAGTCACCTCTTACATCACCTAAATCAGTCTTTACTGTACCTAATTCAGCAGTAATCTGCTGGAGGTTGGCATTAACACCTGCCATCATCTCCTCAAACACACAACGAATAGTTTCCTCATCCATTGACAAGAAATATATATGAGAAAGTGAGGGATCAATCTCTAATGGAACTTACAGCTATGATTAGTTACTTGGTGGTATAAAGCTTGTTTCATTTATATAAATATCACGAGTACAGCTGGAGTATGCAAACTAAGTGCTTCTACATTTACAAAGACAACGGCGAGCAAAGCAAAGTATTACATTTACTCAGGATGAGGCATCATCAAAGAAAATCCTATCCATCATTTATCTAACACTAAAGCCTCATCCCATGGACTTCTATCAAACATAATTGCCATGCGGTCAATTGATCTGCAGTACGACTTTCTAAGTTCGCCCCAGTCCTGTCAATTTACCATTAATCAACATTAAGATCCTCCTAAATAACATGGAACTGACGGTCACCACGTTAACGTCGGCACATGAGCTGGGCGCCATTTTATGAGACCGTCGGTGGAGCTGCCAGGATAGCCAACAACCGCAATGACTTCCCTAACATCTCACCCGTCGGACATATTTGCCGTGAGGATCAGGTGAACTTTCTAATAGGCCAAAGCGGCACGAGAATCTGTAGTCCACAGGGATCGTGGTACATGGTGACGATGGTCATAGACTGCCTAAGGAAAGGTTCACCTTAAAAACTAGACTGAGAAAATAAACATCCAGACTTATGTAAAACACCGTGAAATTTTATTGTTAAAATTCACAAGCCCCTAGCCTAGTTCGGAGGGTTTCAATCGGCTAATCCGCAAGCTAACAAACAAACAAACAAAAATAAAGAGCAGGTCCCTACCTGAGAAGTTACGGAAAACCCTCGCGAAAGATCTATCTCACAATAATAAAGCAACAACAGCAACACTAGGAAAATGGTACGACGCAAGTCCCTAGGTCAAGTTACAAGATCAAGCTAATATCTGAATTTACATTTAACAGGGTAGCAAAACAAATCTAAGTTAGGACGATACCATCTCCGCATTTACATTTAACGTTAATTCATCTAGCTAAGTCCTATCAATTAATAACAAAATTTACGGCGATGACGTCCGTAACAGAAAACATTTACATTCAAATCTAAGTGAACAGCCATGTAAAAAAACAATTAATTATTCTTAGTAACTAGGTGCTAACAGCACACAATAGGGTAACATGTAGGATTCATACACTTGTACATCATAAATAATTAATAAGAGACAACAGTTTTATTAAAATGCCTGCCTGCACCTTGGTTTACTCTTTGTAAGCCATAGTCATCTAATGTGTGTAGTTACGGTGACGACTGCGTAGTAAAGACTATGTCTAACATCGCATGGCCTGCGCTCCACAAGCTACGAACTCAAGGTTCGAGCAAGCTTCAGGTCGCTACAAGAGTGTCAGCTGTCCTAGTCATTTCCTCAAAAGGAAATACCTTCATTAGCACGGCCATGTCAGCAGGTTCCAAATGCAAAAGAACAAAGTTAGATAGAAAGAATTCGTTAGTTAGCTTTTGTTTTACCAAAATTATGCGTTTTATTATTAAGATGTCGGTTTAGGTTTATCGTTGGTTTATGGCGAATAATACTGACAATAGCCTGGGCACGGAGTGTCTCCACTGAGATCAATCTCCACCAAAAGCCTCGACTCAAAAGTCGGAATATAATCAACGAGCAATAACAACTCGGACACACAATAACACAAGTTACCAGCGGCGCACAGCTCGCGTTCAGTAACTCTGGGATGGGCCTGCACACTCAGTCACCCTCCAATAACATCTGGTCAACGGGAACAATCCCGGACAAGGTACACACAAATACCTTCATACAATAAATATCTCCTTTAACAGGGCAGCCTACAACGTACTATAGAAACCCTGACATAACTGTACACGTCAAACGATGGTACACGCAAAAGTGCGTTTAACTAACAAAAAACAATCTATAAAAACATATGATCAGATACAAGGTTGGACACTGGGTTCTATGAGCTAAATTGCAATGAAAGGAAAAACGAATACAACAAGCATTCTGTCCTTCGTCAAAGTAATTCTGTTTCATAATACAAGCGTGCTCTCAAGGGCACTGGGTCACAAACCAGTTTGTGTCGCCGCCGGCTACAACATTCCTGCGCGGTCTGACACAACACACACTAACTATCAAGGCCAGCGATTTAAGCAAAATAAAACTGTACAACTGGCCTTATCAATAAAAACTTTACCATAGGTTATAAACCTCGAAGAATACGTGTATAGAACACGCTATAAATCTGAATACAATAATATAATTCCGTCTTTCAAACCAAAGACATGTAAATGGTAGCAATGTCACATTGCTGGAGCTCTTTGCTCTCAAAGATATAATACTTCAGTAGTTTCTTGTATAACTTCAAATAAATACGTGTCTTCACATGCCACTAACAAAATAATAATTGTGGCGCAGATTCCACACTCTGGATCTGCTTAATGATACGCTGGGAACTGGGTTCGATGCTAGACAACGAAACATCCTATTACTTATAAGGTCCACACTTGACCAGATGGCTTCTGAGCAACATCTCAAATGAAATATAATGCAGTTACAAAACTGGTAATTACAGTCGATTACCTACATGATACGACTGCTCTAACGAAGTCAGGGGTGTAACAAAGACTGGCTGCAAAGAATGCAGTTAAAGAAATATAACCATGGCATCTGATTGCCATAACTAAAGTCAGCAAAGACTTGGAAAATCACCCCAAATAGGGTTAAACAAAGTAGCCTCAAATGCCTACGGTCACGTTTAGCAAAAGACAGGCATTGACGTTCTACGACGTCCATCAAGCTGCACCAGGGTTGACAAAAATGTCTGACCCAAGGGTGTCTCACTCTAACTGAAATAAATGACATCTAATTAGACTAGTTACATTTCCTACCTATAAAAATGGCTGACACTGAGTTCGGTTGGTTCACAAACTACATTAAACCTATTATACCACCAGAAACTAGAACGAGAAAGGGTGTACAAAAACTCACGAAATGGAGGAGCTCTCACTCAGCCCTCTGTTCAACGACAAGGGTTGTACAAATTCATCCCTGGCTTTCCGGAACGGCATCGTACTCATCAGGACTCCCATCTGGACTCCTCCAAAGACCAGGGTTCGATCTGTCCCTGTCGTCAAGCTCGTGGATGTACTGGACTTGCCTGGGAATGGCATCCTGGGTTCCTTCCTCCTCGTTCGCTGTTCTGGAAGCTCCACCATCATGCTGGTTCCAATAGAAACATCACCCTCATACCATGATGGTATTAGCCCATGATGTCGGTCTTGAACATGGTGTAGAATAATTTGATCACGTGGGTGGTAAAATAAATCGTGTAGTAGTTCATTCTTTCACTTCAAAATCACAATGTTCGTTGAAAATGTTACAGGCTTTAATACAATTGATAACACAGCCGTAATGCTTCACAGATATTGAATAATACGTGAGCAAGCACTGTTCTGTGGTTCTTCACGTGTACTGACGCCACTTTTACATCACGTAGCATCCGTGAAATGTGCGTCGTTTTGTAATTGAAAAATTCACTGTGGCAATTCAAATATATAGTACTTTCATAATCACAATTATTTAAAGTAGTTTATGTTCGACCCTCACTATTATGTGTTTGAAAACTGTATCATAATGATGGTCATTATAACACCGTTTTTCATTACGATACAGTTTCTCCAGCCAATCAGAGCTCGTTCATTGACCAATTAGGTAACGATAATTTCGCGCATGCGCTCAAAATCCAACATGTCGGACATAAACACAACATCGAACTATAATAAATTACCGACATGGAATACCCACCGTCCATAAGTTCGCGTAAATAAACTGGCGAATATGAGACAAGAAATAGCACAGTACCTTAAAATCACTAACACTAATTTCTACACAGCGCATTGCCTTCAAATGACTGCGGTGACAATATTACTGAGGGACGGCTGATGTAAACATATGGCTGCATATGGCAGAGCGCATGCGTCGGCCGTTCAAAGCTCTTGAAAGACGAAGGTATAACACCCAACGCTCGCTCTGCGATCACAAAATTCCAGTAGCTGACTCTCAACAGATATTTATGAATATTTATGTTAAAACATATAATAAAGTTATAATTATCGTCGAACATAAACAGTCGTATGCAACTCGCCTATAATGGTAATTAAGACACTCGTATGGAAATTATAAAACTCGCATACGCTCGTTTTATAAAAAATACTCGTGTCTTAATTATAGCCATTATAGGCTCGTTGCATAATGTACTATATAACACGTTTACCTCTATATTTTTCACCAGGCTCTCGGCCCTTCACAAACACGTGGGTATAAAAATATGGTGTTACGGTAGTGTTAGAATTTTCACTATACTTGCCAATTATTTCACAATATGCTTCTTGTTGTTCACTGTGCATAAATAACAGTGATTTGCAGTATATTCGTGCACGATGGCACCTGATAATAACTTCCACGCTAAACAGCGGATATTTTCTACGTCTAACAAGACGGATGCAATTTCACGCCTACACGGGGCGGATTCTCCAGACGTAGTGCAAGGCACAGGGTTACTCGAGGAAGTAGGTCGTCAAAACGAAGTCGTTGAGCGACTACTTACATTCCTGTTTGCGTATCTGCAAGGATATTACCTTACCTTAAGCGAAAATAACATTCTCCAAAATGTTTTAATAATGCTGAATGACGAAATGGAATATTCTGAGTCTCGTGGAAAGATAAAATTATTTAATAAGACCTCAGATAATTAATTAGTAGACTTCACCAAAGTCAAAAGTGCGATTCACCGCTACTTCAAAGAGTATAGCGTGAGCTCTCAGCTCCACGTGGCTTTCTGGGTGTGTTCAAAGGTACTACATCCCATCATAAATGTGCTGTTATAAAAAATATCACATGAACCTTAGCTCAGCGGGTTCAATATGTTATCTCCTTACGATTTCAGATTATGAGCCAAGAAATTGACTGTTCTGGCTCACTTTCATTTTCTCTGGGGAATTTGAGACGTCCTCTGCATGTAGCAATACGTAGCCCGACTGAGATTTCACTTGGTGCTTCGAGTGTCACCCAATCGCAGACCCAGTCTGTCATCGAAGAAGTACCTGCCCATCCCGGTTCTTCTCCTGAAAATATGCCAGGTACAGTATTTACATCTGTTCAATTACATGCTCTGTATCATTGCTTGTACCCACGTTTTGAAATGGAAGAACTCTTGGTAACGCTGAACAACGTATCACTCCTTCATAACTTTTCTAATGTACAAAAATTTCCCTAAATACTTGTAGTAATGGCCAGGAAAAAATCTGGAGATTATGTAGTAATAGATGTTTACTCCTCCACCGTCTATAAACCACGCGCCATCCCAATTAGGATCACGACTTATATAGATGCAATTCCAGATGAATCCACCATTTTCACATAAATTATGGACAAGTACAGTATTGCCAACCCTGCACTCACAGTACTACGTTGTAAGTTATATGTAATATTGGTTGGCGCTGGTTTTGCCGCTTAGTTCGAAACTGGAATCCTTGTGATCAGCGTTCATAACAGTGGTGAATACTGTTCTACATACAAAACAAACCTAACCTGGGGCAACAGACTCCCTTGCTTGTAGTGCAATCAGTAATTTTCGTCCAGACAGTCATCTAACCAAGTAGCAACCACTGATTTCGTCCAGACACCCATTTTACTTCATCTGTATTTTTGTCCAGACAGTCGCCAAACCTTGCTACAGGTGATAACCAAAATTTGTGTTGTAACTGTAGTGAAGTGAAGTTGGCACCAATGTGTGTGCCTTGGTCCAATTTTGAACTACAGTGTTCAAGTGCGATAGACCACACGAAGCAGGTATTGCCACAAGCAGCATAGCCACCCCTTGTGTGATTACCAGTCTAGTGCCTGTTGAATTCTTTCGTGATCAATTCCATTATGATAGCATATTTGGATACCGAGTGTGCCGAGATTGAATTTTAGCCCCATAACAATGTGCAATGCTTGACGAGTGTTTCCTTATGTAGTAGGCTATGTCTAGTGCTTTTGATTATGCATCGACTGTGCTAAAAATTAACATTAAATAACATTACATTGTCTTTGATATGAAACCACACAACAACACTATTTCTTCAAGCTGTGTCTTAGAGGTTTTTCTGCAGTGAATTTCCCAGCTTGTATCAGACACAAGTGTGGCAATAGCCTGACAAAACATATCGGACCCAGACATTCAACGTTATGATTAAACTATCTGGAGCGTGGCGCTCTCTGGAAGTGAATCTTGGTCTGTTGGCCAGCAGAAAAGAGGAGAATTGAAGCGAACACCCTGTGAACATTAATAGACTTTTGGTCGATATGATCATCTGATTTCCTTAATAGGCCTACTAAGGAAGTAAATCCTGTCATTGTGTTTATCCTTTATCCGGGGCTCTATTCTCATTTTTGTGTGCAATGATGGAGTATAAATTATTATTCTGTAATGCCTCTTAGTAATTTTATTCACACTATGTTAAATATATTCCTCGCCTTCCGAAAGGTATTAGAACTAAGTATTTAATTATTAGTTATTGTTGCTGAACAGCGAGGTCATCTGCCCCTAATTTAATTATTGTCATGTTCTGTGAAAGTAACGTACTGTGCTTCTGATTATGCATCGACTGTGGTAAAAATTAACATTAAATAACATTACAGTGATATCAAACCACATAACAGACTTTTAAGCAAAGTATTGTGTATTTACATTTTTTTCTTTCTTATTTACAGTTCCAATTGTAACACCTAGGCGATTGAAGAGGCCACGCCGCCCAACCCAGGACAACAACAACAAAGAAATTCGGCAGTTATTAGAGGCCAAAACAAAGCTAGTGGAACTTCAAATTAAAGTTACCCAGCAAGAGTGGGAAGGAAAACGAAAGAGGAATGCAGAAGAAACTGAAAAAAATAAGAGAGACCGGGAATGGAAGAGAAAGATGGCGGAAGAAGAGTGGGAAGACAGAATGAGGAAAGGGCAAGAAACACAGAGGAACATCAGCTAAGAATAGCGATTTTGGAGCTGTAATAAGCCAGTTTGAATGCTCAATTGAAAAATTAAGTTATGCTTATGAAATGAATAAATAAATTATTAATTAAACTGTTATAAATATCTCTTTTACACAGGGTTATTAAAAAAATAGTTGAACATTGAAGAGGGTGCTCGGCTGTCACAGTCACAGAGGATAATACATTGCTGTAGTTTGAAGTTGTTGATATCCTCATAGTCATATCGCACTTTTTTACTGTTTCGACCTGCATTAAGAATGAAAGTGAAAACAAGATGCATTATTAGAGCTTCATGCATTATTTCATGTTTGGGCTATGATGTCAACAAAAACTCGTGACATAAACTTTTCATGCTAAGTTTCAATTTTTTGAGATACTACCAAATCCGTGACAAGCGTATCAATGCAACAACTTAGCGTAGAAAGCAATGTACTCCTACCTGTTTCTGTTTACCAAGCACACCTTTCAGATTGTCAGTTAAATATGTGAAAACCTGTATGTTACCCTGTACGGTATTCCTGAAACTAGACCTATCAGCTCAGCAACCATATTGTGGTGTAGTGGTCAGCATTCTTTGCAGTTTGATTCCTGACTTTCATATATTTAATTCTGGAACAGGGTTTACTCAGCATCACAAGACAGAATTGAGAAGAGGCTAGCTCAATTCCCACCTTAGCCATTCTGCAGTTTCCCACTTCTACGCCAGGATGATTCCAAACTTACAGCCATGGCTGCCTCCTTCCCAATCCTAGTTGCACAACTCTCATTAAATATGTTTTACGCACGTAAATTTTTAAATTTGTTTTTAGAACTGTAAGACAGTCAAATCTATTTGGTGTTTTGCCTAAATAAACAGAATTTTCAAAAATAATTTGTCGGAATGAATCGGATATCAAATGCTTAATTTCATTTTCT
Organism: Meconema thalassinum; assembly: GCA_946902985.2. Classification (NCBI taxonomy): domain Eukaryota; kingdom Metazoa; phylum Arthropoda; class Insecta; order Orthoptera; family Tettigoniidae; genus Meconema; species Meconema thalassinum. The sequence continues at coordinate 1,037,904,069 of OX336388.2, read as the reverse complement.
GTGACATGGCAACTTCTGAGATATGACACTATATTTGAGTGAAATACATGCACTACTATAGATGCCATAACACAGGTTAACAGACAATATACAGGGTTAAATGACCTCGTAGCTAGCCACGGTGGGTGAGTGGTTAACGAGTCGGATAATTAACCGCAAGCTTGCAGGTTCTCCCCTGGCCATGGTAAGTGATTTTTGAAAGGTGGCAAAAATATGATACGCATGTCATACGGTGTTGGCATGTTAAAGAACCCATTTGAATTCAGTAGGCCGTGTTCATAATGGCAAAATTAATCTCGGAAGTTTCTGCCAACACAAAGTTCCTCATTTCTCTACTAGAAAGCGCTGTAGTGTTGAAGGAGCTTAGATATCTACCTCCTTGACTTTCATAGTGCTTCAGGGAACAACGAAATTCGGCGTGCAAGCTACCCTCTGGGTGTCAAATAACAAAACTTGCACCCAGCAGCCGAGGCCATACGATATTATATTATTATTATTATGACCACGTGTAACAACCTAAAATGAAACAATATCCTGTCCAGGGCGTATCATTGAACCTGAACTAAGGCTATACAATACATTTACTTTGATATGGACATGGCTGTCCATCAAGTTCTGATAAGAGAAATCTTTCTCTGGGTGTACATTCAATACTTGAATTTTTGTTCAGGTAACTGGTTAAAGCCAACAGGTATGAAATCAGCAAAAATCAACACTACATTTCTACATCAAGAGTGTGGCTAAATAATAACAATAATAATAACCCTTGGCACTACAGCCGATGAAGGGCCTAGGCTTACCAAGCGACCGCTGTCCAGCCATTTGTCCTGCAGATATTGGGGTGACGCATGATCAACGCATCGGGTCCTCTTGGCCGTTAATCTTTGTTTTCGTGACCAGGGTGCTGCCTCACTGCCAGACAGCTACTCAATTGTCCTCACAAGGCTGAGTGCACCCCGTTCCAGCCATTACGCAAGTTTTTAAAATCCCTGACGGAGCCGGGAATCGAACCCGGACCTTCCGGTGGAGAGGCAGGCGCGCTACCCCCAACACTACGGGGCCGGCACAGTGTGGCAGAAGGTCATCAATAAAGAGTAATGAATAAAACCATTTTGGTGGATCTGCAAATAAGGTTCAATATAAAACTCAGCAATTTTTCTAGGTTTGTGCCGTGGGGGATCTGGGTGCCGACACCAAGAGCCCGCTGATGTTCCTAGACGTAACCCCACACAAGACACCGCATAAACTTAGAAAAATTGCCGAGTTTTAATACACTTGCTGTGAAAGCCAAGGTTAATTTTTTATTTTCATTGCTCCAACAAAAAATCATTGTATTCCCAGATGCTAATATTGTGCTTGAGTTGAGGCCGTTTGTCTCTTACTAAGGCGTGCCAGGTTCAATGCACGTGGGATTTTCTAAGTGAAATGATATGTCCTGTGGTTCGGAGATCCCGTGCCTCATGATCACAAGATTTACAGTCACGTAAAACTACAAGCTTCCTTCCTTAAAACAAGGCGACACCAACTGATCCCCCCATTTCTCCTGGTGTGCCGTGAGAGTTCGTGTAAGTGAATCTAGTAGTCTTGTAACAGCCCTCCGGAGATGCTGCTGGCCAACAGCGCAGTACACAGCTCGTGGTTTATCCATAATTGTGGCCCGCCCAAGCTGTCTGCGTGATTGACAATTTACGTATCAACATGCATGCTCCAGATTTTTAGGCTCGCAGACTGTATGGTATCTCGATGCGTATCCTAGGCCCATCGGTAGAAGACTGTGGAGTGAACTGTAAGTTATCCATCCTTGCATTTTAAAATATATTCAAGAGGCTGTTGTGGGATTGAAAGGCATAAATATCGTTAGTACCTATCTTAACCACCTCCACTTCGTTTATGATGGAGCAGGTGACCTCAAAACAACAACTATAACATTCGTTTAGGCTGATTTTGAAAGCTAGAATAAGGAAGGAAAAGAGAACATTCATGGCATTAGTAGACTTAGAAAAGGCTTTTGATAACGTTGATTGGAGCAAGTTATTTGACATTTTGAAAACGTTTGGAAAAATACAGGTATAGGAGGGTGCTCGACAATCTATACAGAAACCAGACTGCAGTTATTGGTGCCGAAGGACAGGAGACAGAAGCTGGTATTCAGAAAGGTGTAAGGCAAGGCTGCAACTTATCACCCACACCTTTCAATCTATAAGTTACATTGAACAAGCAATGAAGGAAATTGGAGAAAAATTCAAAGTAGGAGTCAAGATTCAAGGAGAAATAATTTCAATTCTGAGATTTGCTGATGACATCGTCATCTTAGCTGACACACCCGAGGATTTGAATGAGTTTTTAATAAATGGTATGGATTCTGTCTTAAGGAAAAAATTCATGACTGAAATTAATAAATGTGAAACAAAAATATTGCTACTCTAACCAAAAAATAAAACTAAAATAAATTATCTAACCTACAATAGAATTACGTTTACAAGTGGGTTTCTTGGCAACAGACTAATCAAACTTTAAATAATAATACACAATATTTTTTTCGAGATGAATTATTAATTTAAAACACGTAGGTTATGTCAATGAAATATATATAATAAATTAAAATGTTAGAATAACGATGAAATATACTATTCTAACCTCCAATAAAATTACAAGTTAACACGTAATTGCTACGAAATGCGATTGTTTACAACGCGAAATTTATGCTCTCTTCAGGGCCTTTTTCGATGTTTTCAACTGTTTCATTGCCAACTTCACCTGAATTTCTTGCTTCCATCAGATAAGTTGCAGATAGATATCTGAGAGAAAAAAAAGTTTTGTAGAACGCGTCATCAAACTATCTTCTAGATAACTGAGGGAATAAAGCTATCTAATAGATAGCTATCTGAGACTTGATCAGGACATTGTAAAACCGGCCCTTGGAAGTTCTTTGGAACCCGGGAAGAAGTTTCTGACCAAAACACACCGCTTAGTGAGTCTGATGTAGACGCACGTATTAGTGAATCCGCCGTACCCAGACGTGATCGGTGACATTGCAAGTGCACGTTTTGGTGGTAATCCACTGTGCAAGAATATCAGCAGCCATCGTGCTGTGTGAACAGTATAATTCAGCCAATTGTCACAGTTAGATGCCGTGTAAGGCAAGTGCTACGATATTTTTGTGTAAAAATTGTATGAAAGTGAAATTGGTATTTTCACGATGTTTTACGTGGGGACTTTGACATTCTACCACGCTGCTAAATGCATGTACATTTTTCTTGTGCGATAAGGCGCGAAATATTCACGCTACAAAACATTATAGCGAGCTGAACGCTACAGTGAAAGGGATCACCGGCAATATTGTGCATCACGTGTATTTTTTCACAATTACCGTGATTTACAGTGATTTGTATAAAATCACTAGTAAATTCTGTGAGATGAGATACAGCCTGTTGTATCTAATAGAGTCTGTGGCAGATAATCAGAACCAATGTATTATAATCTGCAACTGTGTAAACTCAGTGCTTCATTCTGTATATAACAAGTACTGTAGAATCCTTGAAAACGTATATTTTATTACACCATGCTTCGTGATAACGTCGACCACGTGTTCAACATGTTTCATCCCGTACACGTGATGATCATTATGGTGTAAGTTCCATCATGGGGAAACACCGAAGAAATCACGATACCATGAGGAGGAAGTCCAGGAGAATTCCGTTGGGCAGACCACGTGATTAGGACTTGGAAGAGGAATATAGACCAGGGCTATGGAGCCTAATAATTCCTCCTTTGGAAAGGAGGGATCCGGGAGACCACGAGGAGAACAACGGAGTAATGTCATTGTGAGTCGTGTATCCTCATTATTGTACAAGGTTTGTTCAGGTGGATGTAGATTTAACTAGTAATACAAGCCGAAACTGATAGCAACCACTCAGACAGGTAGACGCAGAATATGTTTTTCTTTTTTGTAACTGGGCAATCTTTGTTAGTCACCCGGTACCGTATTCGTACGGGGGTTCACCTGTATATTTTGTAAATTTAGTGTATTCCGATTATAGAGCTCAGCTATGTGAAAAGCGGCATTTTCCTGTCAGATAACAGACAGTTTAGTCATGAAGACTTGATCTTCATGTATAGGGAACACCCTATGTAGGAGCCCTTATCTTTGATTCATTTTCATATTTTCATATCAGTTGGTAAGTCGACAGTCACTACCAGATTTTTTGTAAGGTTTAGTTAGCATTTTTTGTGGATCTGTTATACCACACGAGTTCCAGGTGGGAACAAATACAAGTATAGTAAGAATGACTTAACCTGGTCATGAACCCAGGAGTATCGCATCGTATCAGTTTATACGACACAGAGGAGTTAGGTGTTGTCTATTATTTTTGGAACTGTGCTAAGCTATATGCACGCTAATTAGAATGATTATAATAAGTAGGGAGCGATTGGAATATCTCCCATTTCAAAGCAGTTAGACCAGGCCCCGGGCTATAAACGGGCATACTGGGCATTTGCCCAGGGCGCCGAAATTTAGTTAAGGTTGAACGCAGAAAAAGGTTGACCCAACAAACCCAACAGTAAAAAGAAGTATGACGTGGAAATCTTTAAAAAGTAGGATACAATAACTATAATTTACGTGAATTTAAAATAATATCTCATACATTCGTAGTATTTATGTTTAACCGTAATACAGTATTATAATATAATCAGTATTATCTGTAAAGAATACCAGTGTTGGCAACAATGTAGGGCTGTAGGCAGTGATACACGGTTGACGCTGTTGGCAATACTCATGGATTTGCAACTGGCGCATGCGCCGCATGATCTTGTCAACTTCCTTACCTCAAAGGTTGTTTGATTGTATTGCTTGTATTGCGTGTCAACTGTGATTTGTGAAAATGTGTCTACTTTAGTAATTTTAAAATGAACAAAAAATTAAGTGGATCAGAATTCTGGAAACGTGCTGCCAAGAAGGAAAGTGACGAACAAGAACTTTTAAATAAAGTGCCTAAAATTGCATCGTTCTTTACACAAGGAGCTACAACTATCACGCCTACTGCCACTTCAAGCAAGAAAACTCTAGGCCTAAAAGATCTCTCAACTCTTTCAGACGGCAAACTAAATTCTCTATTGCTATTGTGTTGTGAAAAAGACGTAACCCTTTGCACAAACTTTTCTGACATCATAAATAAATTTGAAAAGTTAAATGCCAGAAAAAACCTTTGATTTGAAATGTTTTTGTATAATGTACTTTTAAAATTTAACTTTTGAATTTGTAATCTTGGTTTTTAGTGTTAATAATGTATCGAATAATGCCTACAAAATTGTATGAACGACTTACTTTTCTTATTATTTCCTGTGATACAATATTAGTAACTTAGTTTTTTGTAAACAAAACTATTACCGGTATGCTATTTTTGTAACACACAAATGAGAAAAGGGCGCCAGTAGACTATTTGCCCAGGGCATCCGTTACCTTAGCCCGGTGCCTGAGTTAGACAGCACGTGCTTCATCTTTCATTTAAGTGTGTTTGGAAAATCTGTAAAGTTATATTGTTGTACAGGGCAGGTTTATGTGAAGGACACTCTAGTGGGAATAGAGAACGATATCTTATAAATCAACGGATCACTTTAGGACTGCAACACATGATTTCCGTTCGATCACAATTGCACAGTTTTGACATGTTAAACGAGCGAGTTGTATACTGCATTCAATGAACTGTAAGCTAAGCATGATGCGACGTTTAGGCAAGGCCAAAGAAGTGGTTAATTCCCAGCATTTGAAGCGAGACCGACAGGTATTGATTTTATTTTTATGACAACTTGTGACATCACAGACATCTGTGGAATGTCGAGGCCATGTTTGAGGTAGTATTTTATACGATGTTTGGGACCACAGCTGATAGCTATGTATAACTGTAAATGACCGCATGCTACATGCGAGATTGACTCAAGTATTGCAGCAACTGTTTTCACGCTAATGACGTTGATCATTTAGCTCATGTAATGAAGGTTTATCCCATATTGTAATTGACCCAGTATAATTGTTTCAGGCTAGCAACTCATGTATTTGTTGTGTCTCAGAACACAAGTGTTAGGGTTGATGAAATCCCTTGGTGATACTGAGCCGAGAGCGAGATCGTCCGATGAATGTTAATGCGTGCCATTTGGGTAAGTCGCGCCAGTTATTGTTCGAGCCGTTAGTAGCTCAGAATGTTGTGGTGACTATTGGAGTAATTTCTTCGAGGTAATCTCTGAGGAGATTTATGCTTTTTGCTATGCAGCCTGCGTCTGGTGTCTACATTTAAACCATACTAGGGATTCTAAACCAACGTTATAAACCTGAATTAAATCATATTTCTCACTGATTTAAACCTACGTGATTAATGATTGATAAACTGAGCATCTTAATTTTGGTACCCTTTGTTGTTCTACTTTGACACCATGTGCTGCTTCATTTCCTTATGGAAGTGAGATCTTAACTGAGCTGACACTACTCTTCTTGATGACGAGAATCTCTGGAACCAAGAATTCGTAACGAATGGTCCGCAAGATTCTATGCGATGTTAGTAGTAATGATGATTACACAATTACCAACCTAACTTACATTCTTGAGATGACGATTGGGGGCAAACAGCCTTCCTGATCAGCGTATGTAGGCTTATAATAATAATAACATGTGTGCGTGTTTATTGTCTTCATTCTGAGTGCATAACCTTATTTTATCCCTGTTAGATGTAAGAGTGTGTTATATTCTGTAATGTTTTTTTGATTGTGGTTTGCCATCATTAGCTTTGCCTTAATTCTTTGTTTGCGACGCGTCTCGTCGTAATATTTTCATTCATGTCAGGAATTAGATAGCTATTTAAATGTAATTGTAAATGTGGACGTGGTACCATCTTAACTTAGGGATTTGTGTTGCCTGGATGCTAAATGTAAATTCTACCGAGTCAGTTGCTTGTAACTTTGCTACTGCGTAAATTTCATTTCACGTACCACGTACCTAGATTTGTTGTTGCTTTTGCTTTCCATTGTAATTAAGGACTTTTGCGAGGGTTAGTTCATTTCAGTTACGGTAGGTTTTTTAGGTGACTCATCATTGTAACTAGCTTAGCGGATTAGCCGATTTTTAACCCTCCAAAATAGGCTAGGATATTGAATAAATCATTCACGAAATTTTACCTAAGTCTGGATCTTTTCATTTTTAGCTTTGTGTTTTGAGGGTGTATTTCTTTGGGTGTCTTTGACATTATCCGTGCAAATGGACCAGATCTCTGGGGCCAAGACTCTCGTGCTACCCTAGCCCTGAAGAAATGCATCCGATCCTCTCAGGTTGTGGGTTCGAAGGACGGGGTTATTCGAAGTGCCATTCTTTCGGTGGATGGTACCCGGATAATCTCCTCTAACGGGCTCAATATTTATTTAGGTAAATAACACAATTAACTAAATTGTTAAAAGTACATTTCTCCAATGATTTTGAACGTTTATAATTTATCCGATTCATTATATTATTGAATCAAAATTACGCTGAATAAAATTATTTCAGTATTATTATTTACAATAGGTGTGAAATTTCAATAGAAACAATGAATGTTTGAATGAAAAACTAAAAGTGACAATAATTCAGACGAAACGGAGAGGCGTGAAATACGTAGCACCGGAGGTAAGTTGAGATAGAGGCCAGCACACAGGGCACAGTCAGTCCCCCACTACATAGCAGTGGAAATATTAAGTAAGTCGATAACGACAACAAAATTAAAACTAAATGCGCGTTTGTTTATTTAATGTAATGCAATATAAAATTGAAATCTTTTTCAGGAATAATCGATTTTATGTTTTTTTTTTTTATTAATACAGGGAACAACGATTTTCACTGTCATATTTCTCATGTTCCTAAAGTGTTTAGTTTGCATGATAGGTGATAAGGCTTTCTAAAAAAATTATGGATAATTACGCTATGCGTACAATTCTCAGAACGTGTAGAAATTTGGTTCCATGTGGTTTATAGGTGCACTTATATTATTATGTTTTCAAAGATTAATATGAACAATAACGGCACTTACCTTTATCATGAATGATTTGAAACTTGGATGAGAAGAACAGTAACAGCACAGAATTACTTAAAATAAAATACTACACAAGTCACGAACTGGCCGACTGCGTGAGTTTACTGACTAGTAAGGACAGACAAGTATCAACATTCAGACGAAATTGAGACGGGCTTGGCAGACGTCTCGTTCCTCCCTTCCACCTCCTCTCTCCCCCCCCCTCCCCACCCTTACACTTGCCGAAGGAGTGCTGCGCTGGTACTGGAAGAATTCAGTAGTAGCCTACAGTCGCAACACTCAACCCGGCCACTCGGCAATATCGACGATAAGCTTCGTCGTAAAACTTGTCAGTTTCGGAACAGGAGGGCGCCAAAATTTCCAGGCAGGAGGGCGCACCGGGATATGGCCCAGCACGGGCCTGCTGCTAATTTAATCGACCGGATATATCGCTGTCTGTAATTTTCAAGCCGTGCTGTTAGTAGAATTGGCAACACTGGATCTAGGCTCTCAGTTGTATTAACAAGCTAAGCTCACATGCTAAATTTGTTAATAAATATTGTTTATAAACTAATTATCGATTTAAAATCAGTTCGTATTTACTATTTCAACACCCGTGAAGTCAGTGCCGGATTAAGACTCACAGTGGCCCTAAGCAATTGTTAATTTGGGGGCCCTTTTTCCCTCCCCCCCCCCTTCATAAAAAGTCAATCATAAATTTGAAAGAGATTTTATTTACAAATTTACAATGAATAATGACTAAAATTTAGAGCATATGTACATTTTCAGAAAAACTTTTTTCTGCATTTTTTTTTTCGCAGAAAGTTTCAATAACATCATCGAAGTTGATTTTCCTTAAACTGTCTGATTCTACGCAAAGAAGACTCAACATGTCCAGTCGTTCTTGTCGCATAGTAGCCCTTCGAGGCGCTTTAATTCGTTTCAACTGTGAAAAAGAAGGATCCGCAGTAGGCCTACAGTTCGTTATCATTACAGTTAAAAAATTCGGAGAGCTATTTCTACATTCGGAAATACATTTGCCAATTGGACTTTCATTAAAATCTCATACAACTGCCTATCAGATTTTTCGGCAGCGGTGTATCTGTTGTTTATATAAGAATGAAAATGTTTCAGTTCAGCTGAAAATTCTTCCAAATATTTATCATAAAAGCCAACCAAATTGTTAACCGCTTCATTGAGTTCATCGCTCATTGAAAAATTATTTAAAAAATGCAAATTTCTTGGAAACATCCATATAAACTTTTGCCCTTTTTATTATCAGGCTACGTTGAGTTTATCGATGATTTCGAGAAAACCTGTTATTCTGAAATTCTCACGAGGGGAAAATTCGACTTCAGGAGCGCCTCCGTCGTTCGGTTGTTTTTTTCTTCTTCTACGCGACGATTTTTTAGAATACGATACATCAGGTAACAATTTCTTAGCTTTTTCCTCGAATATATAGAACTTATCACGAAACTTGCCTAACTAAGTTTTATACAAGGCAGCACACGTTTTGTAAGCCGATCTGTTCAGCTTGTAATGATTTACTAGTTGCACGCATAGAAGTAAAAATTGAATCCCACAAAATTAACATGAACCCGAATTCGAATTTTTGCATTCTGTTTGCGATGCACCCCGTTTCATGCCAAGTGTCATTATTTTCCGACTAGTCATTTTCAATGCTTTCTAAAGCCTCGACATTTTATGAAACGAATCATAAACCGGGTTCGTTGCATTAGCATGTGCTTCCCAGCGCGTATCTGACAATTCTTTCAAAGTTTTTGCGTTTTTGATATAATTTTTAAACACACCCCAATGGTGAGGGTTTGCAGAAAAGAAGTTATACAATGATTGCATTATCGAAAAAATCAACTGCGTTAAAACAGCATTTAACAGCAGATTGTCCAACTAAATCGAGGGAATGTGTGTATCGCAAGGAACATAAATCGCATATTTATTCAGTTCTAATATTTTGGCTTGCAGAACCTGATACTTTCAAGAAATGTTTGGTTCGTTGTCATAGGACTGTACAATCTTGAATTTCCAAACCGCAATCTTCAGTGACGAAGTTCACAGTTTGAGTTTTCAAACTTTTGCCAGTATGACCGTCTGTTTCAAGAAAATATATAAAACCTTTCAACTGGTTTGTGATCTTTTGGTGAAACATACCGGTGCACAAATGATAATTGACCTATATGCGATACATCGGGAGTTGAATCAACGGAAATACTGTAATATAGAGATAGAGACACCACTTCTAAAATATATGATCTAACTTTTTTGTCCACGATGTTTATTAACTCTTCGCAGATCGTTTTGGATAAATACGAAGGAACACCTTTTCCAGCATTTCCGTATCGTACAATATGATCCCGCAAAAATGGATCAAACTGCCCAAGAGGTTCAAGTATATCTAAATAATTCCCATTATCCGGCTTTCCAAAGTGCACGTTCGTACCGGTACCTCGGAATGACAATCCTCGTTCTGCCAGAGTGAAGATAACAGTAACTACTCGTTTTATAACATCGCGCCAATAGTTTTTTCTTCTTCAAGTAGTCCATTTCTGTATAGATCAGGCTAATTTTCATGTTTCCGGTTTTTTTTTCAGGTAAATTAGCACACTCTCCGGATGATTCAAATTCTTCTATTGCTGCTGTAAATGAATCCCGGCGTTCTTCCAATCATACCCTTTACGCGCAAGTCTGTTCGATTTTTCTGGCAGCAAAATTAACTTGTAAAAAAGCAATAGACTCGGCCTGAAAATAAAACAAAAATATATTATAATTTGAGAACAAAAATGAATTAAACGGTATTCAAGACATAAAACCCGTAACTGAAATGTTACCCTTTTAGTCTAGAAATTAAAAAGTAGCATCGTACCTCTCCAAAACCGATGTATTTTCGATCATTTATTGATCATAAAAATTTCGATCATTTATTGAATATCAATGAATTTAATAAATTTACCTGAATTTTTTATTTTTATTTTTTTTTGCGTTTCGTTTCAAGTTTAATGAAAAGATTATTAAATATTTTATTCACTTTTGACTTTTTGTATTTTTTTGAGCTTCAGTTGGTTTTTTGTATTTTTTGAATTTTTTGTATGATCGTATTTTTTGGACTAAAAGAGCGGTTTTTTAACAATTTATTTGTAATTTCAAGTTACACAACTATGCAAAATTTGATTCGTTTTGGTAAGATAGAAATATTCAAAATTGTTGTTGCAAGATTTGATTTGCCACAATTGAAGTTAAATAAAAGCGTTTTTAATTCATAATAATTTTAAAAATGAAACGAATACGATTAACTAAAATTCCGAAAAAAGCAAACTGATCAACAAAAATTAGCTATTTTTTAATCTTATTCTTGTCAAAAATTCTAAAGTTTTGGTTGCGTTTTAATATACTGTACTTTGCGTGATGCGCTCGTTGCTGATAAATTGGACCAAGCTACCAGAAGTGCATATGGTGCTCAAAAATACCGCGTTATTACACATACGGGAGAACTTATTGAAGTCTGGAAACGAATAAAATTGAATTAGAATTCCAATAACGAAAAAAAAAAACATAATTTACAATCGATTTTGATAAAAATGGCATAAGAATTAAAAAACTGTCAATGTATCATAAATACATGAAAGGCTCAATTGTTAATCAAAGCTTACCTTTCGCAGGTGAATAAATGAGCCAATCCCCTTTTGTATTCACTCCATTCAGTTTCTTTCCAAAGAATAAATTTTGGGAGCAATATCTTGACGTTGATTCCTTATCATATCGAAGTTTGGACGATTCAAACGGCCCAGTCAAATTTTGACAATTTGACGTACCATGTGTAACCCAAAACTGGTTAATTTTCCCCAATGTCCTGGATCAGTGAAACGGTTTACATTTTCGGCACCTGGTTGTCCAGCTTCATTTTCATCCTCGGAAGAAGAACTGGATGTTTGAGACCTTGAAATGACCGGATCATCATCCGGGTCTTCTGCGTGACCAGTGTTCGTTTTCTTTTGCTCCTTTGATTCATTGCTAGTGGCAGATCCTTGATTTTCCGATGAATTTGAAGAGGTTTCATTACGAAGGAAAAATTTAGTTAGTTTTGGCACTTTCTCTAACACCACACTTTCTCGGTAATTTTTGTCTTTGGCAAGTTTTCTTTTTTGTGCACCACTCAAATATGTACGTGAAGCCATTTTTGAGTTGGGGTTTTAACTCAATCCGATACACAGATAAAACTGTTCATCGAACACTAACGAATTAAAATTGTCGATCACAAAACCGTCGATTTGAATTCTGAACTCAAGCGGGAGCACGTTACTTGTTTCCGAAATTACTCTATAGACCAGAATACCAGAATTTGGAAAAACTCTTTCCGAGCTTATCTATGGCTAATAAAGTGGAGGGGAAGGCAGGGGGGCTTATCAGTTAATTCAAATAGTCATGGCATTTTGGGAATTTTGGGCACGACTTTGGGAGTAACAGTTAATTGCTTCCAATCCTTAAACAATAGAGCGAACAGAAAGTTGAAATTTTGATTGACTTGGAATGTGTCAAACAATAGTTAAGTTAATTATGAATTGGAAGCATATTAAGAAGATAAAGTTTATGGGAGAAACCCGGGCAGAGAGAATTTACGAACAGCACTTTATGAAGTATAAACCAAGAAATTCAACTGTAAAATTAAAACTGTAATTCTAAGTTTCACATTTTTTTCGGTACCTAATTCATTTGACTTTTTTCCCACAAAAAAAAAAATCCAATTTTTTTTTTCCATTTTTTTGTGGGATTTTTTTCTTTTTGGGGGGCCCTTTTGAGCCGGGGGCCCCAGGCAATTGCCTATTGTGCCTTATGGTTAATCCAGCACTGCGTGATGTTCCTCGTGGTAAATCAAATTCAGACCTGCTCAAGGTTTTAGAAGTATTCCCCGTATTGAGTTGTATGTATAACCAATGCATGGTAATGAATTTAACCAACAAATTCTTCACTAATATTTCAGATGCCTAGGAAGTATTGTTTGCCTTGCTGTGTTGCAAATTATGGCAGCACTATTAAAATAACTGGTTATATTACGTTTTGGAGGACTTTCACTACGGTACCGGTACGGTAACTAATAATTTAATGTTGGTATGTATCTTCATGTGGCCTTTATATTCCAGTACATTTTGAACTGTAGTCGGTTGGCAAGTACTTTTACTTAGATTTAATTACAAAGCTACCTATTTTTAGCATATTCTCATTTATGAAAATAAAAGAAAGGTTTATGAGATCACATTTTGTCTGTGTGTGTACCCCTGAAACTCGGTAAGCAGGCTACATACTACTACCTCGACCGTGCCTTTCAAATTATGACATGTTTCAACAATCCAACATGGCGGCCGCGCGAAATATTTCACCGGCATTCAGTTACAGATATCACCCTCAAATTTTGTACGGTGATAAAGGGCACTACTACAAGTTCACATATGTGACTTTGAAAAACCTGCTAAGTACAAAGCCAACATGGCACCCAAGCGAATTTGAATCATTTAAATAGATTTTTCTCGCGATTTACCCATCTGAGTGCAGTGAAAATTGGTAGGGTAATTGTTTATGCAAACTCTAATCTACTCGCATCCAATTTAGTACAATTGTTTTCATAACGTCAAGATGGCGGCTGTGCGAAATTATGAAATTATGTTTGTATTTCTTGTGTCCGAATTATGCGATCGATGTGAATGTTTGAATAATATGCCTACGCAATGATTTTCATTTAATGGTACATAACTTTATGGCGTACATATATAAAATCCAACATGGCGGCAGCGCGAATTATTTATCCGGCATTCTATATCCCCGAAACAATTACTGATATCACGCTGAAATTTCGTATGGTGATAGGGAATATTACTATAAGTTCACCTGTGTGACATTGAAAATCCTGTTATCTATAATACCAACATGGCGGCCAAGATGAACAAAATGGACACGGCATGAAGTCAATAAGAAAATCAAGAAAATAATTCAACATAAGAACGAACATAGAATGGATTTACAACTTCAAAGAGATTGCAAAAGTTTATCAACCAAAATAGAACTGAACCAGTTAATCCTAACTAAAGCAGACAAAGGCAACACCAGTCATTATCAAGAAGAATGATTATATTAATGAAACAGAAGTTTGCCTTACCAATCCCAATTTTGAGATAAATCAAAAAAGACCTCACCCAATGTTTACAAAGGAAACTTAAACAGCTCCTGAAAACACCTTATTCATCCTTAATGAAAAAAAATGGTCAATATTATTATTAAAAGAAAAGCTCACAATGTCCGGTGCCTGGGGGTAAATCTGAGACTTGTTCTCATAGAAAACTGTCGCTTACAGTGACATCGGACAAGAGTGTAAACTCTCAATGATTGATCGCCACTTAAGTGGAAAATGCAGTGCATCAATGCGGTTCTCATCAAGGAGAAAATGGTCAATATGAACCCTAAATTGCCAACATTAAGAGCACTACCTAAAATACATTAAGATAACATTCCTATCAGACCAATAGTCAATATCAGAAATAGTCCGACGAACAAACTCGCTCAATTTGCTCATACATTTCTTAAATCACATTACAAACTCAAGGCTAATGCATCCTTTAAAAATTCGATACATTTCTGTGAATTAACTAGCAAACTAAAACTTACCAGAACGCATTCTTTACACACTATAGACATAAAAGACATGTATACAAGCATACCGATTGCCGTCTCTATTGATATTATTGAGAACAACTTGAAGAATAATAGTGATTTAACACAAGTTGAGATCTCTGAATTTTTGAACATCTTAACGTTCATCCTAAAAGACAACCAATTCAGTTTTAATGAGAAAATCTATAAACAAAAAGAAGGCCTCCCCATGGGTTCTCCTTTATCAGGTATAACAGCTAACATATTCTTAGATAATCCTGGAATACGATTCAATCATTAACAAAAAGATGGTTTGTTCTTTTGGGGAAGATATGTTGATGAGTTTTCGTAATCATTGACAACTCTAAAACGAAAATAGAACAACGTTTGCAACATTTGAACCAAATAAATAGCAACATTAAATTCACGTCAGAAAATGAAATAAACATTTCCGTAAATTACCTTGTTCTACTAGTCATGCATGATAAAGATCACCTCTGCTATCAAATATTTAGGAAACCAACTCAAACTAGTACTGTTATTAGACAAGAGTCTAATCATCCAGCTTCCCATAAAAGAGCAGCACTCACATGTTTCGTCAATAGAGCGTTGAACGTCCCACTATCTGACGTAGATTATCGTAAAGAAGTTTCAATAGTTCAGCAAATTGCCGAAGCTAATGGATTCAATAGAAAATATGTTAACAATATAATTAACAAAATTAAGAACAAACCCGTATCCAGATTAGCAAAAGAGGACAAAGAACCTTCCACATACGCAACGTTTACTTTTGTGAACCAATCCACATACAATGTTACTGGTGTACTAAAAAAATATAAATTAAAAACAGCGTTCAGAAGCAATAACACTAATCATAATAAATTTTTCAACTCACATATCCTCAACAAAACCAACAAATACAGCAATTCTGGTGTCTACAGGATTAAATGTAACGAGTGTAATGACGATTACGTGGGGCAAACGGGGAGAGGGTTCAACACCAGATTGTTGGAACATGTCAATGCCATCAAACATAATAAATGTTCAGTGATGGGCAACCATATGGCAGAAACTGGACATAAATTCACAACCATAGACAATGATTTAGAAATTTTACATGAAGAAAATAAAGGCACGCTCATGAATGTTCTGGAACAAATAGAAATTGATAAAGCACAGAGATTTAACCCTTCACACAATCTTAATGAAATAATATTTGAAACCAGCATTTTATACAGAACACTAATAGACGAATTATATAGTAATCGATAAAATTCCCGCTATATTCCACTATTCATACCCATCATTTTTCATAACATACTAAAGATTGACACCTCTCGTTCTACGTAGTAATCAATCACCATAATAGCAATACACGGCGCGTCAACAAACCTCACTTATTCTCATTTCCTTAGCCTCCCACCTCCCCAACCCTAACCACCACCCCTTCACAAGCACGTCACTGACACTCAGCTGTAAGAGTCTTCGCAATGCGCATTCGGTTTGTTTTGTTCACGCCCGAGCGCACTGCAGTTCGGCGGCGCGTGACGCGGCCACAAGTTTTCTCCGCCTTGATGTTTGCCAGGAGCAACATGGGGACTAGAATGGTCCCACGAAGATGCAGTGGGGGCAGCGGCCCGCAGCACCGGCCCAATTCAGAAGTTTTGGTGCGCATAGGCCTTAGTAATCCATTAAGAGGATCTTCTTTGGAGCGTCGAGCGGGAATTGTAAATAATGGATTGGAGAACATTTTCATTATTCTTCATGTAATTTGTATGTGCTTATACAAGGAAAGTTTTCCTTTGAAGTTTTGTTGGACAGGCTGATGAAGGGGGAGTGTTAGCCCTCGAAACATGTCCCTGTAAGTAATTAACAATAAATAGTATTGAAAGGCGGAAATTTTATTATTCTTTTAAAGTTATAGTTCGTCAATACGGACCTGAATAATCGACATTATGACAATAAAATGATGTAATATAAAAATAGGTTGTTTTTGTTATTATTTCTAAACCTGAATAGTAGCTAGAGAGTCGTAAGTTGGACTAGGTCCAGGCAAGCATCAACATTTTGCGCTCCCTGATTGTGGATTGTCAAGGGTTTAAAATTGGAGATAACAAATTTATATTTAAAGAGGTGGCCATGATTGACTGTTCCACATTTTGGATTTCGCAACCCACCCATCTTGTGTTTAACCCCCCCCCCCTATGCTTTCGATTTGTTGTGTGAAAAAGATAAAAAACAAAGCCAATGGCTTGAAAATCATTTACAACTACAATGGAATCAAGGAACCATTTCGTATAAATACCTCGACATGGTGATGAAGGCGCATTTATCATGAGCGAATTTGGTATTTGTAAAAAGTGCCGAAAAGCGCCAATGGTTGCAAGAGTTTTTGGCTCCTTACGGTCAATGTATCGATTTGTTGGATATAGGGTGTCCCTCACTACAAATACTGATGGAGCGCTGCCCCTGTGGCAACATTAGCAATAAAGCCCTAGCGC
Source organism: Meconema thalassinum (assembly GCA_946902985.2). NCBI lineage: Eukaryota > Metazoa > Arthropoda > Insecta > Orthoptera > Tettigoniidae > Meconema > Meconema thalassinum. The sequence goes on along the minus strand of OX336388.2, from coordinate 1,037,886,884 downwards.
ATGAATGGCATATGTTTCATTGGTTAACCACCAATGCCTGCTGGGACGTGTTAAATAAAATTAAAACTCAAGGTTTACCGGTGGATGACAGCAGTGAGATTCCTACTAGCGACGTGTAAACATCTACAGTACGTCATGGGAAGGAAGGGAGTGCGACCGATAAGGCCATAGGCAAATTCTTTTTTGCAAAAAGAAACTAGACAGCTTTACCAAAGAGGAATTATTGGCGCTTCCAAAATCGTTTATTTATTATGTGGCAGCTAATGAAGTGAACGAAATCTGGCAACATGTGCCAAAATCATGGACTCAATCAAGACCCTGTGTTAAGTGAATTGCTACCATGTACTAATTACGATCACCATAAGCAAGTGACCATGGCAAAAATACCATATATGCGAAAGTGTGCTACTTGCTAGCTGGTCAAACTCTATCACCGTCATAAAACTCAGTGTAAAGACTTTGTTTCCTCATTCCACGGATGTGATGGCTAGAAAAAAAGCAATAACAACAGCAACATCCTCAACAGAGGAGGAGGAAGATCAAACCTTTTCGCCGTCGATTGAAAAGGATATGTCAAACTTGTACTGGCGTTGGCGTCATTGACAAAGTCATTAATAGTTTACCTTTCGAAATTTACTTACCTGAATATCGCTTCTGTGGCCCTAGTTCTAGAACAAAGCTGAATCAACGTTTGCAGCGTGGCGATGTGCCTATTAATCCTTTGGATCAAGGATGCAAAGAACATGACATTTCTTATCGCCATAGTCATCCTGCATAAAGACATGTAGCTGATAATGTGTTGTTAAAAAAAAGCTAAACAACGTTTGACATCCTGTGATGCCTCAATGGGAGAGAGGTTAGCAGCCCTGATTGTGATTAGTACTATTAAGGGAATGTTGATGATGAGTGGACATGAACATTGAAAAAAGAAAAAAGGTCGAGGAATTGGTATTTTTGTATTCTTTTTTGTAAAGCCCTATTTGTTGTGAAATAAAAACAGTATTCCCAGAGCATGATTTTTTAATTTTAAGCTTTTAAAAATGGTGATAGCCATTTTTACATTTTCATATTCCTTACATTTGAAATTTACAATTTCCACTTCGAATTTTTCAATTTTTATTTTAAAGTTTTGTCTTTTGCACATTGGCGATATTGAAAAGTTGATTTCAGATTTCACTGTCAACACGTTTTTTCATTTCACTAATGTCAAAAGTTAATATTCGTGAAAAACATGTTTGCCGATTTTAAGAGTTTGAAAATGTCTTGATGCGACTGCTTGGCTAGTGGCGATGGTGCAGTCTCTCTGTCTATGTGTTTACAGAAACGGAGAGGCCTACTACTACTACTACTACAGGTAAGACTGTCTTACAAAATAAAGCCTATCTACCACTGCATTCAAAGAAAAAGAAAATATTTAAAAAAAACTAATTTACCATTTACTATAAACATTAATTACTCTCACCCCCTGGTGTATTCCTTGTAATACACGTTCAGTCAGAGTTATCTCTTGCTGCTCTATGTTTATGTATTAAATTTCTTTCTTCGCAGACACCAACAGTGATCCCTTTGCATTTCATTCTTTTTCTCTTTGAGCAGGAACTTATTTGGTCTTTGAGTCTGTTCTAGATGTGTAACTTCTATGGAGAACCTAGCGGCATCTAGCAGCTAACTGCCGAAGCTCTTCAATCTCTCTCAGCTCAAGAGGACTTCCTCACCAATTCACCAGGCGTCGTCCTTGTCGCCAGCAAATATCTCTTTGAAGACACCACTCCATGAAGAAAACTTATTTAAAAAAAGAATGTTCATTTTTTCATGTTGCCCATTCTGATGTATGTCCTCTTGTCTTTTACCCCCCCCCCCCTCTCCTTCGTTCTCCCTGGTCCCTTCGCGCGCCGTTCAGTAGCTCTCACTTCTTCTAGTTCGGCCGTCAAATGTACAGTGCCGAACCCTCTCAGGGCCAGTCTCCTGTCTTCATGAGACACTTTTAAAATGGACGCCATGTCTACTTTATAAAGCTAACGGTCACAAGGAACCTTCGCCTGATGAACAAGAAAAAGCTAAGTACAAATCTTCAATGATTTTAGCCTCATTTTAATGGTTTTAAACTGCTAAATGCTTTTAATATAATTTTATAGACAGTGTGTGGAATTGCTCATTATTGTGCAATAACCGTCTTCGTGGGATTTTCTTTGTCAGGCTTTAGCTATCTAAGCTGGCTCTATAACATGGAATCCAGTACTTCTTGTACGAAATAAATGGGAATACCTTCCTATAACGTGGGATTTAATTTAAATTTAACCGCTGTCTATAAACTTAGCTTTTTCCACCGTGGGAACTTTCTTGCCCTATTTAACCGTCATCATAGTTCTGGAACTTTCCAAATGAACTAATCTTTCTACCAGTTATGCCATCTAGTATTTTCCACACCGAATAAGGGAATACTTTTCCACACCGAGGGATTCATGTTAAATTAACTGCTATTCAAACTCAATTTGTTTTCCACCGTGGGAACTTTACCGCATCATTCAACCCACGAACTTCCCATCGCAATAAACTATGTGTTCTTCATAACTGCAATAACTTTCTCTTGTTCTACGAACTTACATACGCTACAATAGTGAAGTTTTCAACTTATCAACCAACTATCAGTGCTTCGAATTTGTGTGTGCTAACTATCATCCGCGCTGCGTTCGATTGAGAGAAATAATTCTGGCCAGGACTTTATCCTAAAGTTCCTAACCCCACTTTCCATATATCTTTTACTAACAAACCTAAACAAATGTAAGGCTAGTTATTGTTCTAAGAGACTTCGCTTATAATTAAACGCCCTCCCAAATTTGTTCTACTTCTCATATAGTAATTCTGCATCAAATCCTGTGGCTCGTCCACATTTTAATATGTATAGTTCTTCCCTTCGAAAATTAGGGAATCGTATTTTTTCTAATTATAATGGGGTTAGCTAATTGTGTTATCCAGGCTTCACAAAAGGTGACCTGCCTTATTAGAGTTTAAAACCACTTAAATTCTGTATAAATACCCATTGTTCTAGGAATTACTTATTGATCCTTCTTTCCTCGTCCTGCTAGTTCAGAAATATTTAACTCCCAAGTGTTAAACTTTGCATCTAATCTTTTTGCTCCAGGTTTCGTTAAGTCGATCTGTTCACTTTCGAACATATCATATTGTTAACTTCTGTTTAAAATAGCGGTAATTTCTGCTTGTAATTTTTTCTTCTCCTTCTTTTCCTGTTACAATCAGGAATTCAATATTTGTTTATAGCCTTTTCGATTGCCATAAAGGCATTCAAAAGTGCTTGTATCGTACTGCGCCCGAATTCCTCAAAGTCAACGTCCAGAATCCGCGCAGATGGAAAAAGGATCGTAGGGATGTCAATACCCGGCTAAGAAATCAACATATTCCTACCGGACTGATGACTAGGGAACCCTTGACACACATAACGCATATCTAACCATACTAGTTGCACACAGAACAGCCTAAAAATAAAATTGAACACATTGAGCAACTCGGCTCTCGGGGTAAATAAGGGATAGCTATGTCGGAAAAACTGTCTGCATCGAACTAGTAGTATCGTCATAGCGTAATTCAGCATTGAATGAAAATCAGATCTTATGAAAACGGAACAGGCAAACCAAACAGTGCCTGCAGATTTATTCATCTAGGACACTACAGATATGTCCCTAAAATTTAAATGAAAATAAAATCAACACTCAAATTAAAATTTGTGTCCCCACTGGACATAGATACGACTTTATAAGTCTCCTTGCATCAAAACTTGTATTAATAACGATGGATCTTTCATAGAAAGATTTAAAAACAATAAAATACACTTTCTTAAACACCGTGTGTCTAATCCTAAAATAATTCACTTCAATTCTATAGCATCTTACAAACATTCTCCCTGCATAATACATTGTGTTATTTCTCACCGCATTATAGCGTCAAAACTATTAATTATGTGTAGAAAAATTAATAAAGTTATTATAGTAATTATTATTATTTACAAGTGTTGATTATGTACATCCTCGTGACCTGCAGGATTTTCTCCTCCTGCTTCATCTGTGTAGAGTTCATTCCACTCCTCTATTCTTTATCTCACACAATACCTTTTGTTTGATCATGAATATACATTTCTATGTCCATGTGAACATGTGTCTCAAACAATTAAGTTCATTACTATTTCACTTATTTCCATATCCGGTTTTTAATAACTGTAATAACATTTCAAACTACGACGCAAGACTTTCAGATTAGCTTTATACAACATTATACATGTGCGTGGCATTGAATCCTTACTACTCACACTTCCAATTCTTCACAAATACTTTTTCCAACTTACTTTACTGACATAATGTATGTCCATATTTTCTTATTGTAATCTCTTTATCTCACACTCTCAGTGAATAACATTAACGTGTCTTTACTACACTTCTTTCAACAATAATCCGTCGCATATATATCTCTTCCTTAGCACGTTCACAAAAATCTAAGACCATCTCAAATACTTTCGACAAAGTAAGAGAATTAGTATCCCTACTAAATATTACTACTGTAATACCTTTCATGGATACAACGGCCTCCGCGTACATCAACACTGTCAATTATTCAACTCCGTGCTATCCTTTACTTGTTCGTTCCACACAACAATATTTTCGTAGTACTTATATTTTACTCACATAAATTATGTCATCCTTCCTTTAATTTAATTATACTTCTCTGTTACAATTTATATCTTCTCTCAGAATTTTAGTCTGCTCGTGTTCGTTACTCAATAAAAATACACATTACCTCCCATTCTTACTTTCATCTAATATGAAATATCTTTACTGTAGTTTTACACGACTTCTTAATGACAAAAGATTGATCTGTAACATCATATCTCCCCTTATATTCATCAGCTATGCTTTAAAAAATACGCATACTGTTTATATTTTCAAAATAAACTTCTGGGTTTTACAATATTTCTTTCTGTATTTAGTTCAGTGTCTCCAACGCCATTGTTGAACACTCCTGACAATAGTTTACGGTTCTAGATACATTATATTTCGTTTCTCTAACGAATTAGCCATATTTCGGATTACAATATCCCTTCTATATCTCTCATTGCATTTATTACAAAGCTTCGCTTGTTATAACTCATTACGACTTCCATTCATTTGTTACACCACGTTAACGAAATTAACTTCACTCACCGTTATACATTACATGAATAAAAATTCTTAAGACTTCAGCTTACTTAAGTGAAAATTAGTTAATGCGAAAATATTAACAATAAACGTTAAAAAATACGTCACAATCGATATTCGTTGACTTAAAGAAAAATCTCAAAAAATTTATAGCAACAACAATAACATGAACTAGGAATAAAATAGTCAGATGTTGGTCAAACACTGGAATACACAAGTGCTAACTACATAGGTGTTAAAATCACTGTTCAACCTTGAGTCTGAAGTGCTCGTAACAGAACCTGAAGACTTTGGCAGCTGAGGAATCTCTCCACGTGTGCTCGGAATGTGCCACGTGCCTCTCAGCACGCGTCCGAATTCTCCACGTTCTTCCCGCTCTGTCCTGCTCTGCTCTGCTTGCAGGTGAGGGTGCTGGGTCAACCGGTTTACAGCTGATCTGCGCTGGCCTATCTCCATGTCCCCAGTCAACGACCCTCGCTCGCATTCGCTTCTTCTTGCATCACGGTCAGATGATCTAGATTCTGCATACACTTCTGTCTGGATTATTTTTCAATCGGCTGCTCTCCCGACGTTCCCTGATGTTAGTGTGTAGATAGTGATTATGCTTACGATGAGAAATCACCTTCCCATGTGACTTTCTTTTCGTTGTAGTAGACTGTTTGTGGATTTCAAGCATACTGCTGATGAAGTTGCAGTTAAGTTCCATGATTGCATTGCTTTGATCATTGCTGGACTTTGCTTGTTAGTGTAGGTTCAACCTCCAATCATGTTGAAATTAGAACATCTTCCTTCGTTCAGTACAGTTGTTAGTTGTTACTTTTCCCCTCTGACCTACTCTAAAAACATCTTGAAATATGTAGTAAATGTTTTTCTAAAATATTGCAGTGAATTTAACTTCTTGTCTTCTGCGTTGTAGAGTGTCAGGAAAAAGTTCCACTAATGAGATAGTGAATATTTATAGAGTATCTCGACGTATATTTTCTTCAATTCAGCTTTATAAATTTCTGTAGATAAATTCCTTAAATTCTTTTTATATTCCTTCTTATTTCCAATATCAATATTTACTCTTGTAGTTCCTTATTAACCTTGTAGTTCTTCCTTCTGAAGTCTAATACTTTTCTTGGTTGGCATTGCATACAACTTGTAGAGCGATTATCTGTACGTGTTACCTCGTTGAATACTCGAATAATAAGAACGTCGTTCCCTGTCTTCTGCTAGCCTCCTGAGTTCAGATTCCCTCTCAAACTTGCCGCGCTAGCCTCACGCCAGTGAATAAACTCACTTATCTCCTCTCACAGTCATTTAATTTAATTTCTGTTTTGCCAATTAAATTTCTTCTTCCTTCCTAGTGAATTTGATATACTCCAATCCATTAGAATATTAAAATAATAATTATAATAATTATATATTCCCTCGTAATCTTTCTTCGTTGTGATTGGCTGCTCTCATGTTATCAAATTTGTTGTTCACGTGCCATCCCCACATAAGGATACTTGGCGCATGTCTGACCTCCAAATCTCCTTGCCAAGTCAATTCGCTAACCAAAACTGGTTTGTCGCTGCTAACTTCACAAAACTGTGCACTTTCCTGGATACTGTTCTAATGATCCGGACTCTAAAATTTCCTTTTCTTCTCCAAATACGAATCATTCTTCAAGCTAAAATTTTACCAATTGCTTCCTTGCACATAATCTGCCTTCCTGTGTGTAAATATAGCTCAAATCAGGACATATTTTATACACGTTTATTTTCTCAGGCTCTCCTTTCGAATCTCGGTTAGATACTTTCTCTTGGCTACTCATAATTTCGAGTGCATTTCCCCTTTTGACCTTTAATAGAAAGTTTAGAATGGACTTTCCCTTAATACATGCTGTTCCTTAATAAATATGTAATCGAAATTGCGTTTCTTATTGGATCTTGGTATATTCATTCATCTATGGCGATGCCATGCCTCAGTATTATGTGATCTAAATTCTTCTCTACCGCCGTTTCTGATTTCTTGTATTTCCTGGTCCGCTCCTGTCATGATTCTGTCCTTCACGACTAGTTGTTGGTTGGGGTTCAATATCCTCTTCTTGGGGTTGTTCCTTCTTTCTTCTCTTTCTCTCTGGTTCTTCCTGTACTCACGACTTTCCCTTTCTCTGTCTTCATAATATCTCCGCACATTGCTATCTTTTCTCCATCTACTCTTCTGATATTCGTTCTGTTGTTGTTGTTATTGAGGACGTCGTTGGTTTTGTTGTTGTTGGTTCTCGTTATTCCAGTTTCTATATCTGGTATATACTCTCAAATTTTCTCCATTTTGGCGATCGAAATATCCATTTCTTCTAAATCCATTATTGTTGTTGTAATGGTATCCAGTTCGTCTTTGCCTGTTATTCCAGAACCTGTTTTGATGAGGCCTAACTTCTCTATATCTGTTGTGGCCTGGCTCATATCTATTTCTGCCATAACTACTTTGTCTTACTGGACCTGTTCTGTCCTGATTCACATCAGTCTGTTGAGTTTGATCTACCAATACTGTGTGTATTTCTCGGTGATCATGCCTAGTACGTGGATTGCTTGATTGATTCTGTCCCTGAGTATTGGACACCAAACTAGTATGGTCCAAACGTCTCAACATTTCAGCCTTATCTTCCAACGTGTTCACGTTCGATGAGATCAACTGCTTTCTAACCTCGGCTGGTAACTGTCTGGATATGACATGTATCAGCTCCGGTTCAGCTAATGGAGTTTGAAGATGTTGGAGACGGGCTAACTCGTTCGTAAAATAGCTCGCATAACGTGTCAGTACTGAGTATGGGTACTTCTTGGAGTATATTTCAGCTCTAATATCGTGCTGTAATTCTTTACTCCAGAATCGTTTCAACAGTGCACCTGCGAATTCGTCAACGTTGTTGTACGTGTATCGACAAGCTCTATGCCAAATTAAGGCCTCCGATGCTTGATACTTCTCTACAACTCTCATTTCAGGTTTTCTTGGAATTCTATTTTCGTCTAGGTAGTATAGCATGACCCGCAAAAATTACACTGCAGTGACATTTCCCTCGCCAGTGAACTTGTCAGGTTTTTCCTCATGGCTCTTGATGACTACGACATTCGGATTGGTCCTATTTAAGCCCTGGTCATAGTTTCTTCCAAACGTATCTGATTCTCTCGTTGTTCGCTCAGTTCCAAATATATTCGGTTGTCTACTGAATATTTGACTGTCAATGCTTTCTCTGTCTTCTTCCACTCCGTCCTGTCCAAGTCCTAACTTGTTTAATTCACCACGCAGTTTGTTATCTCTTTCTTTAAAGAACTCTTATAAATTCTGTTTTATTGTAGACGTTTCCCTGATCGATAGTGATTTCATACTTTCGTTAATTCCACCTATTTCTTTCCCTTGGGTCGATTTCATCTTAGCTATCTCAGTGTTAATCTCGTCAACAACCTGCTTAAATTGTTCCAGTTCCTTAATCTTTAACCTATCTGTCTTACTAGTAACTTCGCTAAGTGTGGTAACATTAAATTCCTCTAATTCATCTAAGCGTTTCGTTAACTCTTCTCTCAACCCAGTTACATGTATATTAGCTTTACGTTCTATTTTTTTAACTTCTTTCATAATTTTACCATGCATTTCACATATATGATCACTACTACTCTTAAGTACCTCTTCTTTCAATTTCAACACAGCATCAAGAATACATTTATTTATATCAACATTTATTCCCTCAGTAATTAACTTCTGTTGATCTGTCAGCTTCTGTTGGAGTTCATCAACTGTACCATTTAAGGTAGTCATCTGATTTTGTAGCTCACCTTGGGAACCTGAAATAGTTTCAAAGTGGTTTGTGTTGTCAACCTTAATAGTGTCTATGTTGTTCTGTAGAGTTTTCTGTAGCTCTGCAAGTCTTTTATCCGCTTCTTCCTGTTCCTTTCTGGTCTCTTCTTGTGTTTATCTACTTTCTTCTTGTGATTTTCTACTTTCTTCTTGGGCCTTCTCTAAATAGTTTCTAGTTTCTTCCTGAGATTTTCCACTTTCTTCCTGTGCTTTCTCTAAGGTTTTCCTCGTCTCAGGGATTTTCTAATTTCTCCCTGTGCCTTCTTGGCTTCGTCTTGTGCTCTCTTATATTCTTCCTGCACTAAGGTAACATTAGCTTTAGTAAGGGATTGGGCTACCGCTAACTCTGATTTTACCTCGGACTTCACAGTGGCTACTGAGTCTTTAATATCTCTACCTAACTTTCTAGTGTTATCATGTGTTATTTTGCGTAGGGCCTCCATATCAACAGTAAATTCAGTCTGTTTCACTTTCATTTGTTCCAACATAGACCTTTCACAAAACTGTGCACTTTCCTGGTTATTGTTCTAATGATCCTCCCGTGGTTAACATATTTCAGACTCTAAAATTTCCATTTCTTCTCCAGATACGAATCTTTCTTCAAGCTAAAATTTTACCAATTGTTTCCTTGCACATAATCTGCCTTCCTGTGTGTAAATATAGCTCAAATCACGAAAAATGTTATACACATTTTTTTCTCAGGCTTTTCGTTCGAATCTCGGTTAGATACTTTCTCTTGGCTACTCATAATTTCGAGTGCAGTACCTAATCAAACTATCAAAGTTATAATTGCTTTAGAATTAACCTTACAAACTTTAAATTTCTTAATCGTAAGCACACTTTTTAAAATCTTTGGAAGATTTTAGTGCTGTAACAGGTTCGAAACTTGTACACTATTTAATATTGTTTGTAACTTGTAAACCTCTTATTATTGGGTCTAAGACCTTGGCATTTTATGACCAACTAAATGGTTACTCTTAACCCGAATTAAAATCACACCTAAGTATTTTTTAAATTTTCATAACTCTATTAATTGTTAATAAATTTGTCATTATCTTTTTGTTTATCTTTCTCGCTAGAATTACGGTTAAGCAGGACCTTCTTTTCCCTGATTTTCCCCCTAATCTTAAGTTCTATTTACGAAAAAATAATAATTTCTTCATTAGTAAAACCGTCACCACTTGTTGCATTGGAAACAACATTTCAAATAACAACGCGTTCAAGGTTTCTCTTAGCTGGTAAAGCTAATCCTAGCAAACCATCAAGGCGTACCGCAATTTTCCTACTTGTAGAGATTTTCTCTCTGACTTACGGCTTGCTTTCAAAATATTAATTTTGTTTAAAATTGGTCTGAGGTTTTCCTCTTTTCTAAACTTTTAGTCGGCATCCTGCTGCGTAAAACTTAGGCTACCTTCATTGCAACAATTGGTACTCTTATAGGATTTTCACAAAAACCAGTAAAATATTGCTAAAAGCACTAAAGTCACTTTATCCCTTCCCACTCTGGAAGCATTTGATTGTTTTGCCAGAGATCCAACAGTGCCCAGAAATAAAAAATATCACGGCAAATTCAAATTATTCCAGCCTGTCAAAACGTTCAGTAAAATCAAACCCTTTGAAGGGAAAAATTGTAAATCGTTTTCCTTCAGCATACTTTGCCTTGCCAGAGTATCACCCTTCCCCATAGTACCGGAATACCAGCTTGGGAGGGAAAGAGCCCTCACCGAGCGCTTGCAGGCAACCTCAATTCATGCTACGCTCTCCGCTTGCCTTGTACAGGTCCCCTCTAAAGATAGGTATCCCATAAGCTTAGCACAGCGAAATTCCTCTTTATATCAGCATTTACTTAAAACTTAGTGTTGGATTCACATCCTATCTGCCAATTCTTGTCTCTACTCCTAAACCCACCTCCTGTTCTCTCTCATCAACTTCCCTTAGGTAGTGTTAATCCTCAGCAAAAACCTACCCCCCCCCCCCCCCCCCAACACTATGGTCAAACGTTAAAAGTTACCTACACATATGTGTTTGCTCTCTTTCTCTCTCTGTAGTAATACATCCAAACATACTTACATACATGTTTTTGGGAATAAACACAACCACTATATTTATTCCCAAAGAACATCCTTTACATGCACACTCATCCCAAGGAACCTTTAGTTTACGGTAACATTAAAAACACATTAATATTAGTAATTTGAGTTACTAAAAAAGACAAATAACACATTTACACAGCCCTAAATCAAACTCATTACAATTTACCAATTTTTGAATTTCCAACCCAGTGAAATTAAAAAAACAAAAATAATAAGGTAGTTGTTGTTAGTTAGTTATTGTTGTTTTAAGGGGCGGAACTACCAGGTCATCTGCCCCTAATATATAAGGTGCGTTCAAATAGTAACGAGCCGGAGGTTTAATTCTAGAAACCAGCACCTGTATGTTAGAAGTATTGGCCCTGGCTCTTGAGGCACTTGTCCCACTGTGACACGAGGCGGTGAATGGCTGTCTCATAAAATTCCCTGGGCTGTGATGTGAACCAGTTCTGCACGTACAGCTGGACGTCGACGTCAGAGGTGAATCGTTGGCCCCGCAGAGCCCTTTTCAGGGGACCAAACATGGCGTAATCACAGGGAGAGGGGTCTGGACTCTATGGAGGGTGGCGAGAACCTCCCATTTGAATTTCTGCAGGAGTGCCGCGACTGTGTTGGCCGTATGAGGTCGTGCATTGTCGTGGAGCAGAATGACCCCACGGGTGAGTTTGCCTGTTCGTTTTGTTTTGATCGCTTGGCGAAGAGTGGTCAAGGTTGCGAGTAACACTGGCCATTCACTGTTGTCCCGTGCGGCATGAAGTGTATCAGAAGGGGGCCATCTTGGTCAAAGAAGAACGTCAGCATTACCTTTCCTGCACTCATGTGGATGGCCTTGCCTTTTTTGGTTGGTGGTGAACCTGGATGCCTCCACTGGAGGCTTTACCGATTGAATTCTGGCTCGAAGTGCCGCGACTGTGTTGGCCGTAAGAGGTCGTGCATTGTCGTGGAGCAGAATGACCCCACGGGTGAGATTGCCTGGTCGTTTTGTTTTGATCGCTTGGCGAAGGGTGGTCTAGGTTGCAAGTAACACTGGGCATTCACTGTTGTCCCGTGCGGCATGAAGTGTATCAGAAGGGGGCCATCCTGGTCAAAGAAGAACGTCAGCATCTCCAGCCACCACTCGTTCCAGGAACACATTCCTTTCCCTCGCATAGCGCTGCAGATGACCAAGAGAGTGGGCCATTCGACATGCTTCCTGGTGTGGTTGAAGACTGTGGGACACCCATTGGGCACACACCTTGGGCAAGTGCAGTCGTTCCTTTTTGATGGTGTGCACACTTCCGACGCTCAATCCGACCACGGCGGCTATGGCATTCAATGTCACTCGGCGGTCCTGGGTAATGAGTGCATCAACCAGCTAGACGTTATCATCGGTAATGCTGGGGGGTGCCCCAGACCGGGCATCATCGGCTAACGACACACGTCCTTCCCTGAAGCGCTTGTGCCACGCCTTGACCCTTGCAAGGGACATGCAGTGTTCGCCGTACACTTGTGACATTCGGCGAAGAATGTCCGTTCCCCCTACTCTTTCCGCTGTCAGAAACCGAACAACACCTCTTTGCTCTTCGTTTGACACCTCCATGTCACTGTTTGCAATGCGACTGGCAGCGTTGGACGAATGATGCATGCTGCTGCTCGCTTTGTATCGTCATGTGACGTGCACGCGTGTCATTTAGCGACGGGCTGTGACCTTCCACGCTCTTGTCGGAACCTCACCTCTCTACACACTCCACGATTAGCCGATGTCGTCACCGGTTTGCGCAATCCAGCATACGGCACGTTACTTTTTGAACGCACCTTATAAAATAAGGTTGTACAGGGTTTTAAAGAGCAAAGGGCTTAGGTGGTTACTACTATATACAAAAATATATTTACAATTACAATAACTACTATTTACAATAACTATCATTGACAACACAAAAATACTAAATCTACTATTTAAAAAGAAAAAAGCCATGTTTCTGAACGATAAAACAGAGGAATCACACCTCCTCCTCGTGGTGATAACCCCGTGATAGGCTGGTGAGCTGGTCATCAGTCCACACACGTTTGTTATCCATCGAGGCGAGTGTGTGTTATCTCTGTTCCACAAGATAAAAATTATTGTTGCTGGATTGTATCCTGCACTGTTTATGGGACATAGCTTTCCCAGTTCGAAAAACTTCTAGTTAGTCGTCCACACGTAGCAATTTTACAACTGCCCTACCTACGCCTTTTGCTCTTTTGGATTCCTTATGGTCCAGTGTGCGAAAAGCATACATTTTTAAAGCCAAACCAACAAATTCCGTCATGATGGAATCACCGCATTCATCTTTTAATACTGAACCCATGTGGATTGGTTCAAGTGTCGAATCCATACCTGTATATGTAAAAAAGAGAAGAAATAATGCAGGCTTTAGAATGGATTTGTAAAGAATTTTAAAGGGTTATTAAGAAGTTAGGCTGCTACAAGGTGACGCAAGCACGAGTGACCACTAGTCACGCGAGCATGATATCACAGCTGACGCGGCGATAAGAGGCTAGCGCATGATTATTAATAGAGCTGGTATTTTTCCGTTGTGAGTGACAGAGAAGAAGTTTCGGAAAAAGACCTTACTCAGCGATAAAACTCCAACGTCGCAATGACGCAAGAAGAGAAATAATTAAAATTAAGCCATATGCAAGCATTTAATTAATAAAATGAATCCGTCACTGTTGATCATCCTGGGAAAGAGATTTTTGTGTGTGGAAAAAGTTTATAATAGTTGCACAGGAAAGAACTGCACACGCGGCATGACGTCGATAGTTATTCCCCGAGCCCAAAGCTAGCAGAGAGGGAAAATAAAACCACAATACCCACGCATCTGAGGAGCCCATTTATTTAATATCTTGGAATTGTGTGATGGATTTTCGTGATTAAAGGAACCCTTTTTACATTTAAAACGAGAGCTTTTAGGAGACATATTTTTCAAAATTATACGACAATTATTTTAGAAGTTAGTGTTGGGAAAGAAACAAATCTGATCTTTTTGTGGCAGATTTGAATATAAACCCTGGACACGCCAGGAACAGTATGCAGTATTCAGCAGACCGTGATAGGTCGTGTTACTCTGTATCGCAGGCGAGCACCCCTTATGGGAGTCGCCGTTTAAGTATCGTCAACAGTTTCGCCGTGAGAAGAAGCGTCAGAATCCTTGTTATAGGAAATACAGCATCAAGCTTCGGACTTTATAAATTTCACCAGTACAGTCAGAGTCTTAGACTGTGGACTTAAGCAATTACCGGCGATAGGTACTCGAATCTAAATAGTTTCAGTTAAAGAATGGCAGCATCATAGGATTTCGAAGTACCCAAGAACAGTGAACTATACAATTCTATCTCTACGTTAAATAACCAGATCAGGGTAAAACGTGATAGTAACGCCTAGTGTTCCTGAACTGAGGAGACTAGAGCAGAGTGCGATAGAATTTAGGAATCAAGATTCCAGGCTTTGTCTATGTGTAGACAAATGAACAGTCAGGCATTGGAATTACTCCAATAGTTCAAGAACCGCAGAATCAGAAAGTAAAATCCACGTGTGGATTATCAGACAAGGAAATTACTAGGTCGCCGTTATACGAGTTCGAGCGATTCTAGAAGTAAAACGACAGTGACAGACTTATATGAAACGAACAATTTAGCGTCAAGCAAGATAGGTTATCGTGCATTAAAATCATTAAGCCGATAGTCAAACCCGGAATAAGAGAATCAACCGTTCCAGTGAGGGTAGTTCGATCGAGACTTTCAGTCATCCCATCGGATTAGGAAGCCGACGTAAATAAAGTGCAACCCTTGGAAACGGGAAAGAATAATGAAATCACGTGTGTTAAGGCAAATAATTAATTCATGTTTAGTGAAAATTTTGAGTGTAATATATTTTTTAGTGAATTTGTATCTGTTTTAAGTGAAAATGAATCCCAAAATGTTATTCTTTAGATTAAATGTGATCAGTGTATATGTTTTATGTGATGTTAAAAAGTGTTATCAAGTGTATATATGATCATGAATATGGCTTAAGAAGCAGTAAGTGGGTGAAATGTTTCATCGATGGAGAACTCGGTCTCTGACCGGAATATCATGTGAGTACTAATTTCAGTATTATGTGTTTTGGGAAGATTTGCGTAAAATCCTCAGAAGTGGAAGTAGGGATGTTTGAAAACATGTGAAATATAGGTTGCGTGATCTGAACGATTAATTGGATTGAAATATAAGTAATTTGAAGTATTAATGAATCCCTTGTGAAAAATATTCAGTGGAATATCAGTATAATGGTAAATAATATAATTATGGTAAAGCAAGCGCGATAATAATAATAATAATAATTAAATTAATTAATTATGTGATGAATTTTATATTGAATAAGTGGTACTTGCAAGAGCTCCTTAAATGAATTGTTAATATGTTGTGGAACCAATAATGTTCTTAATGTTATAAATAATTATTGTTGATGGAGGCTAAGGCTGAATATATTATTTTCGAGACGAAGATCAAATTTTGATTTGAATTCATTCATTTCTTTCTTTCTTTCTTTCTTTCTTTCTTTGAAAGGCAACTTGGCTATTTTATGTAATGAGCACCATGTCGCGCAATTGAAATAATTTGTCACGCTAGGAACGCGTTGAAATGCTCGGTAATAATAATTGTGAGGGACAGTTAGTAGCGGTAATGAGTTATGTTGAATTGTGGTACTATGCAATACTGGAAAGGGTGCAATTTATGTTGAATTATGAGCGCTGGTTGCGTACTATACCTTCCCTAAGTCGCTAATGTTGTAAGTCCTCAAAGTTGGGATACGGTTCCCGGGGCAGTTTTAAGGGATTTAACTCAGAGTCTCCCACGTCGAAGCCCCTTATATATTTGTTGTTTTATGGATTCTCTTACCCGCTAATGAGGACACTTCATAATTATATTTTACCGAAGCTAAAAGATTAGGTCTGTAGAACCTAATAATATCTTGTTGTTAATTTGTATTATAAGCCTTGTCTTTCAAAAGAAACGCATTAAAGCAGCTGGTAGTAAACGCTGCATAGCCCGTCTCTCGAGGGAGCGAGACTGTGGGTCCCCCTCCTTCCATAGCCATAAATCAGCCAAGTATTGGGACAGACCCTTACAAACTTTCTTATGGAGAAAGGTCAAGAACGAGCTGTCTGGTTCACGTTACACGGATGTGTTTAAGATTGTTTTAACGACCCAGTATTTGGACTGAGGTCCTTTTACGGACATTATTATCGCTTGCAGAGTTCAGATCGTTGCTTCCTTAAGATATAATGGCCTTTGAAGACAATATAATAGAATCCCTAACTTTATTATTAAATGATTCAGTTGATTCACGAGTTATGATGAAAATGTTGAGATTTTGGGAGTAATCTTAAGTTGACTTGGTCAGTAGTTTTCTATAACTCGGGGATGCGCAAATTTTTCCAAGCACGGTACTGAGTTGGTAGCTTGAGAAGAGAGATGGCAACAAATGAGCATTGTGGGAGCCCGAAATAATTAATAAGTAGCCATACTATAATATTGTAATTAAAGCTAGATATACTCATGTGAAAACTAAATGGTGTGTGTTTAATTGTTAACACGATGCATGTAAGCTTTACCGAGCCATTTGGAGCTCGTTTTTAAGGAATTAGGATTTGTGTTATATGGGAGTGAAACTCAGATGAAGTTTTTGTTTGGTTTGTGGATAACCATTAATTATTATTATTATTTTGTGACAATTTAATTTGAATTCCTTGTTCATCTTTGGACAAGTGTGAAGTGTAGTGTCAGTGTTTTATGTTTATTTTGTAGCGCCATATTTTGAATAATTAAATGTTTTGATAGTAAGATTTGATTTTGTTTATTTTTGGAAGTGTATCCTATGCTTAATCCAGAGTGTGTAAGTCACAGAGTGGGAGAACATACCATGCACCCCGATACTCCCGATTGAGCATTGCTGGCGAACTGTGATTTGCATATTTCATTGTTGAAATGGGCACATGGGGAAATAGAAGTAATGTGCTTGGATTAAGGGTTTTAGGAACACTAAAGACGGTCATGTCACGTAAAGGTAAAATAGTTTTAGGATTAGCTACAAAAGTATAAATTTAACTGACCGCAATGGGATCCAGGAAACTCACACCGAGCAGCCCTAGATAACCCCCTACCAACATTGAAAATGGCGCCCAACGTGGAGAATCGGCAGTATAAACCACCCCCAGATTGGTTTTCGAGAAATTTTAATTTTTGGCTGATGTCTCGTGGAGGGTGGCCTAGTGTGTATACACCTTGTGTAGCACATATAAACAACTTTCATGGCGTCCGTAAACTTTGGGGCTGAGTTTTCTGACGGAAAACCCGAGTTTTATTTGAAAAATCAAAATTTTCATTTTTTGAAAAATAAGTTTTTTCAAAATATTTGAATTTTAAGAGAATCACTTCCATAATAGAGTTGATATTGTAATGAGTTATTATACCATACGGGTACGTTTTAGTAAACATCCGTACTGAGGTTGAATTTTGGAAATTGGGACACAAGAGTTCAGAGTACCATCTCTCATGCATGAACCAATGAAGGGACAGAGTAGCCCACTGTATTCCCATATATTGTTTATAAAGATGTGCACGATGATGGAGCTAAAGGAGTGCTTGGAGGAGCACTTCAATAGGAATAGAGAGGAGATGATAAAGATAAATATGGAAAGTATTAAAGCCCTTAAGGCGGACAATAAC
This sequence comes from Meconema thalassinum, assembly GCA_946902985.2. Lineage (NCBI taxonomy): Eukaryota > Metazoa > Arthropoda > Insecta > Orthoptera > Tettigoniidae > Meconema > Meconema thalassinum. The sequence continues at coordinate 1,037,869,042 of OX336388.2, read as the reverse complement.
GAAAAGTTGGAGGCCATTAAGGCGGACAGTAAAGATAGATTCAAATCTATAGACATTAAATTGGACCTCCAACAGGATGAAAATAAGAAAGATTTAGAATCCATAAATGAGAATTTAGAATCTATTAGAACTGACAGTGTTAATATGGGGAGTAAATTAGATACTATCAAAGCCGACAGTATAAACATGAACAGTGAACTGAAGGCTGAGATAGAACATAAATTAGAAATCATAAAAACAGATAATTCGAATATTTTACAGCACAATCCAAGGATTTGGAAGATAAACTAGGAATCATGGAAGGTAAATTTGAAAATAGATTACATTCGTTTCAGGAGAAAATGATAACTGATAATTCTCTGAAAAGTCAAGCCATGGAAACTGAATTAAAGGCCATGGAGACTAAAGTGCAAAGTAATATAAATAAGAAAATAGAAGAGACAATGGATTCACGGTTTCAGAAATTTGATACGGAGATAGGGAGTAAATTAAATAAATTTCAAGAGGCAAATACAGGATTTAATAGAGACTTTAAATACAAATAATGAAACAACCCAAACTGAATGTCGAAAAAAATTTGAAAGCCTAAATAATAAATTTGGTTCTATGGAAACTACATTAAGTAAAATGCAACAAAATTGTAAAGAGAATATAGAGAACAGTGAAGGTAGACTTGAACCCAGATCCATGGGGTGCAGAAAGAGTTAAAAGATCAGATAGAATCTAACAAGAATCTTTGCCAAGCATCCCGGGATGAGATAAAAAGTAGTCTCGGTGAGTTAGGAAACAGATTTGTAAGGGTTGAAGGAAATATAGGAGATCTCGAGAGGGAATTCGGGACAGTTAAAGATGAAATTGAAGGAATGAAACAGCAAAATCAAGCTGATACCGACAGCATGAACAAGAAATTCGATCATTTTACTGGGCAGGTAGATGATAGCTTGAGGGAGCACGAGAAAAAAATAACCCAGACGTTAGTCCAATATGAAACGAGTCTTAAGGTAGAGAGTGAGCAGCGAAAAACAGATAAGGGTGAACAAACTCTGAAAATAGAGAAAATTAAGAAAGGAATTACCGGGGTTCAAGAAACCGTAGGTGCGTTAAAAAACAGATGGGAAGAACAAATGGCGATATAGATAATGTTATGACTGACTTAACAATCATATATGATCAATCAATCAATCAATCAATCAATCAATCAATGTCTAAAGGCAATGCCTTGTCGATTCAAACACTGTCTTCTGTCTTCAGCTTGTCTTTTCATCTCACAATAGGAACCACATCTTACGTTTTGTATCAATGCTTGAAGGAATTGCTTCCTAGGTCGACCTCGTCCCTTCTTTCCTAAGACCTTTCCTTCTAGTAGATTGGTTAGAAATGTATTATGACGCACGGTGTGTCCAATGAATTTAGCTGTTCTTCTATGTGCTGTTACCATCAGCTGTTTCCTTCCCTGGATTTCTCGCAGTATACTTTCGTTTGTTCTTTTTTCAGTCCAACTGACCTTTAGCATTCGCCTCCAGACCCACATCTCAAACGCTTCAAGCCGTTGCCTATCCTGTTCTTGAATTGTCCAAGATTCACATCCATATAAGAGTACGCTCCACTCAAATGACATCACAAAATTTTTCCTAATCTCAATATCTAGATGTATATTGGTCAGAAGAGTTCTTTTGTTGCTGAATGCTGGTTTGGCAAGCGCTATTCTTCTTCTTATCTCTTTGCTGCAGCGGTTATCATTTGTGATTAAACTTCTGAGGTATGGGAAACTGGAGACTTGTTCCACTAGTTTGTTAGCAAGCCTGATGTTGGTGTGATTTCGCTCAGGAAGTTTACTTACAACTAATATTTTTGTCTTCTTCACGTTAATGTTTAGGTATAAATCTACTAAATATGATGACAGTATATTCAGCATCTTGGATAATTCCTTTTCTGAGTCTGCAACCACTGCAATATCATCTGCAAAGCGAATACAATGGATTTGTTGTCCATTTATTATAATTCCTTTTGTGTTCGTTTTGATCTTATTTATAGTTTTTTCGATGAATACATTGAAGAGGTACGGTGAAAGGGGGTAACCCTGTCTTACTCCCTTCCTGATTTTTATTTCCTGACTGCTCCCTTTGATGTCTACTATTGTGGTATGATTTTCATAAAGTCTTAGTATCAGCCTCCTATCCTTACAGTCTAATCCTGAAGATTTAATAATTTTGAAGAGATGGCCCCAACTTATATTATCAAAGGCCTTTTCAATATCTACAAATGCTATATATGTGTTTCTATTCATCTCCATTCTTCTTTCTAATATTGTTCGTAGAGCCAAGATTGCTTCTCTTGTTCCCATTCCTTTCCTGAAACCAAACTGATCTGGGTCAATTTGGAAATCAAGTTTGTTATTTATTCTGGCTTTTAGTATTGACAATATAATTTTAGATGCATGAGAGAGCAGTGTTATGGTTCTGTGTTCAGAGCATTCTGTACTAATTCCTTTCTTTGGTATCAAAACTGTTCTGCTTTTGGCGAAGTCTTCAGGAATTTTGCCACTATTATAACATCTGCAGATTGCATCATAAAGTAGGTTTTTCATTTTCTAACCCATGTTTAGTAGTTCTCCCGTATGTTATCTGGACCGCAAGCTTTATTGTCACTTATTCTTTCAAGTGCTGATTCAAATTCTCTTCTTGTGATAGCAGGGCCTTTATCATTTTGTTCTATATCATCTTCCGGTTCAATATACCATGTTTTATTAGATACATTCCCATCATATAGTTCTTCAAGATATTCTTTCTACCGCACACTGACTTCATCCGCATCTAATAAGATTTTCCCATTTTTATCCTTTATTATAGAACTTTTCACTTTCGGTTTCTGGTTTAAGGCTCTGATGTATCTATAAGCCCTGTCAGTTTTTCCCTCAGCAATATCATTTCAATGTTCTTAGCGATCTCAGCCATCCATTCCTCTTTGGCTCTTCTACAGAGGGTTGTAATTTGATTTTTAACAAGTCTATATTGTTCCTGACTTCTTATGGTATCCTCCCTCCTGTGCTGGTTTCTCTTGACTATCAGATCCAATATTTATCTTGTAATCCACGGTTTCCTTGGTTCCAAAATTCTTGTTCCCAGTGTTTCACGAGCTATGATGAACAAGGAAAAGCCCGAGTAGATATAAACGAGATCAAGGAAAGAATCCACAAAGGTCAGGTAGACATGAATAAAAAGATAAATGAGATCCGAGAAGACCTAGATACCAGAGGTGATTTAAAGCCAGAAATTACTGAAAGACAGGTCCTGGTTATAAAGAAAGAGGTTGAAGAAATATTAGATGAGAAATTAGCACATATCCAGGAGAGTTTCAAAGAAGAAGATATAATGATCAAAAAGGAGGCAGTAAGAAGTAGGGATAAACAGGAGATGTTCGAACACAAATTTGGTTCACGGCTGGAAAGGACTGAACACAAGAACAGTCATGTCACAAAAAGAAAGTGCCCGAAAAGAAAGGAAATTAGAGTTTGAAGGTCAAAATGATTTCCAGAAGACCATATGGGTGGATTCTGATATCCAAGGCACAAATCACGATGGGAACTTAGGAGGGGAGAGGCCTTATAAGAACCTAGGGTATCCTATGGCAATGTCAACTCCATATGGTAATCAAACAAATGGACAGATCATAAATATTATAAAATCAAATGAGGATAGACCGGTTAAATTTACGGGTAATAATATGTCAATTACTCCTAAATACAGGCTAAGAGAACTAGCAGAATACCTCAATGAAATTAAAGTTCCTCAGGATCGGAGACTGAGAGCAATTGAAAAACTGCTAGCAGGGGATTGTCTCACTTGGTTCAGAAGTTTTTCATACACTTTTGACACAGTAGAAGGTTTTAAAGAAGCATTCCTGAAGCGATACTGGGCGGCAGACGTGCAAGAAAATCTAAGACTAGATCTGTACTCCAGAAAACACAGTATTAATGCACCTACTAAATACTCGGAATTTTTCACTGCTCAGCTGTGTAAATACAGGGAGCTGGATATCGCTCCAGCTGAAAATGATCTATGTGCTGCCATTGCAAGACAACTTCCATATGAGATACAAAGGTTATTGATTTCATCTAATGCAAAATCTGCTGTGGAAGTGGAGAGTGTGTTGCGTCAATTGGATATGACAACCGCACATGTGACTCCAAGGCAACAAAGGCAAGTGGAGCAAGTACATATGGCCAGCAGCCATGATGACAGGGAGAAGCCCTCTACCAAGAACAAGTCAACCAGTACAGACACTCCTGGACTTGGTCGCGAGTACGGACACAATGAACCTAGGGGAATCCAATCTCATACTAGGGGAGGTTATAGAGGAAGGAATAATAGAAATACGGGTTATAGAAGGCAAGAAAACAAACCGTATTACAATAACTTCAGACAGGATAATAGAAGAAATTGGGAAAATTATCCTAGAAGGAATGTAAGGCCGGAAGATAGAAATGAGGAATACCGAGCCGAAATCGAAGAAAGATACCAGGAATGTCGACGCTATATGGATGAGCGGATGGACGAACCTGAAGGACAAAAGGGAAGGTGGAGTGAAGCAATGAAAAATCATAAATCACCCGACCAACTTGAGGGAGCTCAGAGTTTAGAGTTACAGTCACAATTAAGGATTGAGGGAAAAAAGACCCCAAGGATAAAAAAACTCCAAATTTAGATTGGCAAAAGTGGAAACATACCAGGAGCTGGGAGGAAATTGAAATGTTAAATTGGATAGCTAGACCAGATGAATTGATAAATGAAGAAATTGAAGGGATAACACCCATAAGAAGGGAACTGCCTATTATAATGTTACGGGTAGAAGGGTTACTGGTCAGAGCATTAATTGATACAGGATCAACTGTAAGTCTTATCACACAGAGCCTACTTAACGTATTGGAATCTAGAGGTCGTGTGTTGAAAATTCCCACGTCAAGTGTAAAGATTAAAGGAATTATCCCTGAGAAATCGTTGACATGCAAATATCAAGTGTACATTGATATGATCATCGGAGGTACTGAAATTTCACAATGCTTTTTGCTTGTGAGTCAGTTACCATACAATATTCTATTGGGTATTGACTTTATCCGTGAGAACAGGGTCATAATAGATCTAGCGCAAAATTGCATAAGAATTCAAAAAGAGGATGTGGACGAGCAAAACATGAATTTACGGGAACAAAATACAATATTTGATGAACAGATATGGCATGTGGGAGAAGTAACCGAGGAAGGTTATAGGGCCACAGAAGAGGCACTGGAAGTCTTCAATATAGAACTAGAAGACGGTGTAGAAACCGAGTTTGAAGCCACCCTGTTAGGAAAAATCGAAGAAGTCAAAATCAAGTTGGAAGATAAAGTGATATTAAAGGAATTTTTATTGGAATATAGGGATATATTTGATTCCAAACCAGGAAAGATACAAAATTTTAAATACGCTTTTCAAGTGAAGGATTGGGCACCATTTAGACAAAAAACATTCCCGGTTGCAGAAAAACATTACACAAAAACTAAGAAAACACTGCATGAAATGAAAGATGCAGGTGTTATAGAAAAAGTGGCAACGCCTTAAGTTAGTCCATTAATGATTGTGAGTAAACCGGTTGGCTCAGTGAGGGTGTGTTTAGATGCCAGGAACTTGAATGCCAAAATCATCCCTGAAAATGATTCGGCACCACCCATAAAAGAAATACTGAGAAAATTTAAGGGCATGAAAATTTTTACAAATATAGATATGACTTCTTCATACCATCATTTCGAACTTGAAGAGAAAACCAGCCTGTTGACTGGATTTCAGTTCGATCAGCAGACATATTGCTTTATGAGATGTCCGTTTGGATTAAAGACAGCGGGGTCAGCACTTATAAGAGCACTTGATCGCAACTTGTCAGAAGAGGTAAGGGACTGTACTATTCGTTATGTTGATGACATACTGCTCACCTCGGAGAATTTTGAGGAACATATGCAAAATTTAATGGAATTACTTGAAGATTTAAGGAAAGCTAACTTCAAGATTAACTTAAAAAAATCAAACTTTTGTCAACGACAAGTTACGTTTTTGGGACACGTAATTGACAAAGATGGTGTCAAACCAAACCCATGTAAACTTGAATCTATAAGAAACTTTCCAAGGCCGATGAAAGTGAAGAATGTTCGCCAATTTTTGGGATTAATAGGTTTCTTCTCAGGACATTGCCCGTCATACACTAGAACAGTTGCACCGTTGCAAGATCTTCTGAAGAAGAACAGTAAATGGAAATGGACGGAGGAAGCTGAGAAAGCGTTTGTTGAGGCCAAGGAACTGCTCTTAAATTACGTGAAGTTGAAATATCCTGATTTTAATCAGAGATTTATCATCCAGAGAGATGCATCCGAAGTCGGAATTGGAGCGATGCTATATCAGGAAAACCCGGAAAATCCTGAAAGGAAGAATTATTTAGCTTTCTCTAGTAGAAGACTGAATCCACACGAGAAAATTATACAATCAGCGAGTTCGAGCTGTTAGCAATATTGCATGTTTTATAATTTTGGTGTAAAATTGTATATGGGTTTCCAGTCACGCTCCGAACGGATCATAAAGCCTTAACCTTTTTGATGAAGACGGACTTGTCGAGTCAAAGGCTGATGCGTTGGGCTTTATATATTCAGCAGTTCGATGTGATTATAGAATATTGCCCAGGGAAGGAAAACGTCGTTCCAGACTACTTAAGTAGACAGCCAGAGTCCACAGAAGAGGAAGTAATGTCTATAGATTTGGAAAATAGAGATCAACGCTCTTTGAATGAATTAGGGAACATTAGTCTACGACAACGCGAAGATCCATGGATAAACATGCTCATACCTTTCTTTGAAGGAAAGTTAACTAGAGGAACACCAGTATATATTGGAGCTAGTAAGATAGCTAGAGATTATAGTTTTTATAATGGGATGTTACATAAGTTTGAGGACTCTGTCCATACTCGATTGAGAATCGTCATACCTGCCTGTTTGCAGAGAAAAACGGTATGGTTAGCCCAAAGATCCTTTGGACACATGGGAGTCGATACAACAGTCTCGATGTTGAAAGAATCATTTATATGGCCGAGACTGAGGGAGACTGTACGGGATACGTTGAAGACATGTGATACTTGTCAAAGAATTAAACCAAATGCGTTTTGGATGAGACAAAGGCCGATAACATTGATACCTGAGAGGCCATGTCAGATCATTTCGATTGACAACTTTGGACATTGCCTAAGGCTAGGAGAGGAAATCGACATATTATGGTAGCTATGGATGTCGTTACAAAGATGGTTGTTCTTTCTCCCATACAGAAGACTAGTACCAAACAAGTACTGAAGTGGCTAAAAGAAAAAGTGATATATATTCTGGGTAAACCAGAAAATCTGTTATCAGATCACGGTAGTTGCTTTACCAGCGTGGAATTTAGACAGGAATTAGAGAGACTTGGAATACGCCAAATACTGTCAAGTATTCGCCATCCTGAGGCAAACCCTGTTGAAAGAGTGATGAGAGAAACGGCAAAGTATTGCAGGATATACTGTGCCGAGGAAAATTGGAAGTGGATAGATATTTTGGATATAATTGAGTTTTGCGTCAACAACACGATACATGAGGCTACTGGAGAGATACCTATAACGTTGCATCGGAATGAGCAACCAGAGAGACCTTGGAGTCAGGTCATACCTATACCGTTGGACGCACAGCCTGGAAGAGAAGTCCGTATCAGAAGAGTTTTTGGGCATTTGCAAGCCCAAGCTGAAATAAGGCAACGAAGAAATAGGCATCAAATATATCATTGACCATTATTGGTAGGGGAAATCCTGTTAGTGAAAAGACCAGCCAATTCTGATCCTGGGAACTGCGTGTACAAGAAGTTTCAGAAAATGTACCACGGCCCATATGGGTAATAAGGGATCTAAGAAACAATACATATATAATTCAGCATTGTGAAACGAATCAGGAAGTAACCATGAATTCGGCAAATTTGAAAGTATATTATCCTCCCGAAGACTTCGATGAAGCAAATGAACAAGCCCTGGTTATGGAACAAATTAAAGATGATGAATACACGTAAAAAGGAAATAGGAGTATGTTGAGACACGATCCAGAGAGGAAACGTGAGAGGCAAGCAGAAAATTGTAATTGTGAACTGGAACAAACTTATCTGGAGCTAAAAGAGATAATTGAATTAATTGAAGAAGAAAATTTCAATTTAAGGAAAGAAAATGAGGGAAGAAAGAAACGGGTAGGGATAGACCACACCCGTAACGATAGTTGGAGTTCTGTAGACTTTTAGTCCAGAAAATAAAGGAAGGATGAAAGGGTAGGGACAGAGCGTGCCCGACCTACACCATTACCGGATATGACTTTAAAATTAGAAAACCCGAATCATCGTGAGATTCTATGAGAGAATAATATTAGAGGTGCTGCGAGATGTTATGATGGCTTCGACACTCAAAGGATAAAATTTTCTATGAAAACACTTAAATAAATTTCCTCAGATATCAAAAATGTATTTACCTAGGGAGGGGAGATTTGAACCCATGTGGATTGGTTCAAGTGTCGAATCCATACCTGTATATGTAAAAAGGAGAAGAAATAATGCAGGCTTTAGAATGGATTTGTAAGGAATTTTAAAGGGTTAATAAGAAGTTGGGCTGTTACAAGTTGACGCAAGCGCGAGTGACCACTAGTCACGCGAGCATGAGATCACGGCTGACGCGGCGATAAGAGGCTAGTGCTTGATTATTAATAGAGCTGGTATTTTCCGTTGTGAGTGACAGAGAAGAAGTTTCGGAAAAAGACCTTACTCAGCGACAAAACGCCAACGTCGCAATGACGCAAGAAGAGAAATAATTAAAATTAAGCCATTTGCAAGCATTTAATTTATAAAATTAATCCGTCACTGTTGATCATCCTGGGAAAGAGATTTTTGTGTATGGAAAATGTTTATAATAATTGCACAGGAAAGAACTGCACACGCGGCATGACGTCGATAGTTATTCCCCGAGCCCAAAGCTAGCAGAGAGGGAAAATAAAACCACAATACCCACGCATCTGAGGAGCCCATTTATTTAATATCTTGGAATTGTGTGATGGATTTTCGTGATTAAAGGAACCCTTTTTACATTTAAAACGAGAGCTTTTAGGAGACATATTTTTTCAAAATTATACGACAATTATTTTAGAAGTTAGTGTTGGAAAAGGAACAAATCTGATCCTTTTGTGGCAGATTTGAATATAAACCCTGGACACGCCAGGAAGAGTATGCAGTATTCACCAGACCGTGATAGGTCGTGTTACTCTGTATCGCAGACGAGCACCCCTTATGGGAGTCGCCGTTTAAGTATCGTCAACAGTATCGCCGTGAGAAGAAGCATCAGAATCCTAGTTATAGGAAATACTGCATCAAGCTTCGGACTTTATAAATTTCACCAGTACAGTCAGAGTCTTAGACTGTGGACTTAAGCAATTACCGGCGATAGGTACTCGAATCTAAATAGTTTCAGTTAAAGAATGGCAGCATCATAGGATTTCGAAGTACCCAAGAACAGTGAACTATACAATTCTATCTCTACGTTAAATAACCAGATCAGGGTAAAACGTGATAGTAACGCCTAGTGTTCCTGAACTGAGGAGACTAGAGCAGAGTGCGATAGAATTTAGGAATCAAGATTCCAGGCTTTGTCTATGTGTAGACAAATGAACAGTCAGGCATTGGAATTACTCCAATAGTTCAAGAACCGCAGAATCAGAAAGTAAAATCCACGTGTGGATTATCAGACAAGGAAATTACTAGGTCGCCGTTATACGAGTTCGAGCGATTCTAGAAGTAAAACATTAGTGACACACTTATATGAAACGATAAATTTAGCGTCAAGCAAGATACGATATCGTGCATTAAAATCATTAAGCCGATAGTCAAACCCGAAATAAGAGAATCAACCGTTCCAGTGAGGGTAGTTCGATCGAGACTTTCAGTCATCCCATCGGATTAGGAAGCCGACGTAAATAAAGTGCAACCTTTGGAAACGGGAAAGAATAATGAAATCACGTGTGTTAAGACAAATAATTAATGCCAAAGTGATAAAATTTTATGTAATTAATGTTTAGTGAAAATTTTGAGTGTAATATATTTTTTTAGTGAATTTGTATCTGTTTAAGTGAAAATGAATCCCAAAATGGTATTCATTAGATTAAATGTGATCAGTGTATATGCTTTATGTGATGTTAAAAAAGTGTTATCAAGTGTATATATGATCATGAATATGGCTTAAGAAGCAGTAAGTGGGTGAAATGTTTCATCGATGGAGAACTCGGTCTCTGACCGGAAAATCATGTCAGTACTAATTTCAGTATTATGTGTTTTGGGAATATTTGCGTAAAATTCTCAGAAGTGGAAGTAGGGATGTGTGAAAACATGTGAAATATAGGTTGCGCGATCTGAACGATTAATTGGATTGAAATATAAGTAATTTGAAGTATTAATGAATCCCTTGTGGAAAATATTCAGTGGAATATCAGTATAATGGTAAATAATATAATTATGGTAAAGCAAGCGCGATAACAATAATAATAATAATAATAATAATAATAATAATAATAATAATATTTAAATAATTAATTATGTGATGAATTTTATATTGAATAAGTGGTAGCTGCAAGAGCTCCTTAAATGAATTGTTAATATGTTGTGGAACCAATAATGTTCTTAATGTTATAAATAATTATTGTTGATGGAGGCTATGGGTGAATATATTATTTTCGGGACGAAGATCAAATTTTGATTTGAATTCATTTCTTTCTTTCTTTCTTTCTTTCTTTTTTTCTTTCTTTCTTTCTTTCTTTCTTTGAAAGGCAACTTGGCTATTTTATGTAATGAGCACCATGTCGCGCAATTGAAATAATTTGTCACGCTAGGAACGCGTTGAAATGCTCGGTAATAATAATTGTGAGGGACTGTTAGTAGCGGTAATGAGTTATGTTGAATTGTGGTACTATGCAATACTGGAAAGGGTGAAATTTATGTTGAATTATGAGCGCTGGTTGCGTACTATACCATCCCTAAGTCGCTAATGTTGTAAGTCCTCAAAGTTGGGATATAGTTCCCGAGGCAGTTTTAAGGGATTGAACTCAGAGTCTCCCACGTCGAAGCCCCTTATATATTTGTTGTTTTATGGATTCTCTTACCCGCTAATGAGGACACTTCATAATTATACTTTACCGACGCTAAAAGAATAGGTCTGTAGAACCTAATAATGTCTTGTTGTTAATTTGTGTTATGAGCCTTGTCTTTCAAAAGAAACGCATTAAAGCAGTTGGTAGTAAACGCAGTATAGCCCGTCTCTCGAGGGAGCGAGACTGTGGGTCCCCCTCCTTCCATAGCCATAAATCAGCCAAGTATTGAGACAGACCCTTACAAACTTTCTTATGGAGAAAGGTCAAGAACGAGCTGTCTGGTTCACGTTACACGGACGTGTTTAAGATTGTTTTAACGACCCAGTATTTGAACTGATGTCCTTTTACGTTCATTATTATCGCTTGCAGAGTTCAGATCGTTGCTTCCTTAAGATATAATGGCATTTGAAGACAATATAATAGAATCCCTAACTTTATTATTAAATGATTCAGTTGATTCACGAGTTATGATGAAAATGTTGAGATTTTGGGAGTAATCTTAAGTTGACTTGGTCAGTAGTTTTCTATAACTCGGGGATGCGCAAATTTTTCCAAGCACGGTACTGAGTTGGTAGCTTGAGAAGAGAGATGGTAACAAATGAGCATTGTGGGAGCCCGAAATAATTAATAAGTAGCCATACTATAATATTGTAATTAAAGCTAGATATACTCATGTGAAAACTAAATGGTGTGTGTTTAATTGTTAACACGATGCATGTAAGCTTTACCGAGCCATTTGGAGCTCGTTTTTAAGGAATTAGGATTTGTGTATTATGGGAGTGAAACTCAGAGGAAGTTCTTGTTTGGTTTTTGGATAACCATTAATTATTATTTTGTGACTATTTAATTTGAATTCCTTGTTCATCTTTGGACAAGTGTGAAGTGTAGTGTCAGTGTTTTATGTTTATTTTGTAGCGCCATATTTTGAATAATTAAATGTTTTGATAGTAGGATTTTTTTTTTTTTATTTTTGGAAGTGTATCCTATGCTTAATCCAGAGTGAGTAAGTCACAGAGTGGGAGAACATACCATGCACCACGATACTCCCGATTGAGCATTGCTGGCGAACTGTGATTTGCATATTTCATTGTTTAAATGGGCACAATACACCCATGGTCCTCTTGTTTTTCATGGGTAACTAAAACACGTTGTCAGCGCTATAGGAAGAGGCATCGAACCAGTCTCTATTTTGCATCATCACGACATAGGGGTTGCAGTGGCAAATGTGATAGATAAACGAGTCCGTATCCATATACAAAAGAGGTACGTCCCGGAAATGCTGTTTGGCAAACTTGTAGTGGAATTTATACAAGGCCGATTTAGAAAAGCCTAAAATGACTTGGCCCAAGTAAATGGACTTATTCAAGGTCACACTGGTCTTACTCATTTCAATGGTCACCAAATTCTCATCGATAATTTTGATCGATTTGAAATTTGGCTTGGCAATGTACCGCCCCTCCCAGACATTGACTAATTTAATATCCCGGTATTTGCGTAAATTTTCCATGTTCTTGCCATAAATACGGTTGTTCATCAATTATAGAAATAATTTCACACTGCTGTGTTGCCATTTGTCGGTGCCGAGTGTCAAGTTCCATGTATGGCTTAAGCCATGCTTTTTGGGCAAACGAAGTACCCCTGTAGATTTTCTTTAACAGTAGGCCTTGGGCTAGTCATCGCACCAACATTTGGATATAAAGCGTATACCGATTTTTGTTGTAAATTGTGCCCATTAATTTTCATTTTTTTACTTTACTGTTATGGGGAACTATTCGCTCTAGGCAGAATGCAAAATCAGCATGTTGGTCATAAAATGATGAGGGATATTCAGCAGCGACCTCTAAAACATATACGCGGCACGTTTCGAGGCTGGCCGTTTTCACATCAAATTGACACTTGTTTCTCTGTGAGCCAGACAAAATTCTTATAAGATGAAGGCTGGCTCATGGCATAGCCATACAAATTATTTACTTCGTAGTACATCAAATACGATTCTGGTTTGTCTTGTGAATAAGAGGGCATGCATAGATTATTTGCTTCGGCATGGCGCTGGTTAAGCGACACAAACCCACCGCGAATGCATATCTCAAAAAATAAGATCATGTCGACATCAGTCAGTAAATCCAATTCCACTTTGGCGTATTTCAAGGCCGCGTCAAAGGACAGTCCAGGGCTCGTAAAATAGTGAGCCGGGTCAAGTCCATAGATGTGCTGACACAACTCTCGAATTTTTTCAAACACATCCGTCAGCAGCACTACATCGAGTTTTAGGTAATGCATAGCATATTCACCTAGAGTGTTTATATTGAACACTCGCCAAACTTGGTATGCATTTGTATAGTCTTCATCGGATACGGTACAGCGTGTAAGCTTAGAGTAAAATTTCTCTTGTGGTAGGATTTTTTTTTTTGCTTTAACACGTCCCAAGTTGCACAGAAATCATGTGGTAAATGCATTCTGGTGTATTTCAATTCCTTCTCATCCAAGCGGTTGACTAGGCTGTCTAGGGATGTCACCATAAACTTAAAGGAATCTAGAAATCGAATGCAAAATTTGCCCAACCACCATGTCAATCCTGTAAAACGCGCATGGTTTTGAGGAATAATTGAAAAAGACCCCTTGCCGACATGACCCAATTCACGAATCAGAAACTGAATATCATACAAGGTGCGTTCAAAAAGTAACGAGCCGGAGGCTGTAATGCGCAAACCATTGACGACATCAGCTAATCGTGGCGTGTGTAACGAGGTGTGGTTCCGATCAGAGCGTGGAAGGATACAGCCCGTCACTAGAGGGCACGCGTGCACGTCACGTGACGATATAAAGCGAGCAGCAGTAGGCTTCAATCGCCCACCAAGACCAAGACAGTAGGCCATTCGACATGCTTCCTGGTGTGGTTGAAGACTGTGGGGCACCCATTGGGCACACACTTTCCGTAAGTGCAGTCGTTCCTTCGTGATGGTGTGCACACTTCCGACGCTCAATCCGACCACGGCGGCTATGGCATTCAATGTCACTCGGCGGTCCTGGGTAATGAGTGCATCAACCAGCTGGACGTTGTCATCGGTAATGCAGGGGGGTGCCCCAGAACGGGCATCGTTGGTTAACGACACCCGCCCTTCCCTGAAGCGCTTGTGCCACGTCTTGACCCTTACAAGGGATATGCAATGTTCGCCGTACACTTGTGCCATTTGGCGATGAATGTCCGTTCCCCTACTCCTTTGGCTGTCAGAAACCAGACAACACCTCTTTTCTCTTCGTTTGACGCCTCCATGTCACTGTTTGCAATGCGACTGGCAGCGTTGGACGATTGATGCATGCTGCTGCTGCTGCTGCTTGCTTTGTATCGTCACGTGACGTGCACTCATGCCTTTAGCGACGGACTGTGACCTTCCACGCTCTGGTCGGAACCACACCTCGTTACACACGCCATGATTAGCCGATGTCGTCACCAGTTTGCGCATTACAGCCTCCGGCTCGATACTTTTTGAACGCACCTTATAATTTTCCAGATTGTGGAAAAACACAATGATAAATCGTGGAGATGGGTAGTTCAAGTTATACAATCTGTGGGCAGCTCCACGAAACTCCCCCGTAAATTGTGAGTGATCTCTAACAGTGTCTTCTGCACTGACCAGCGGTTTTCACAAATTTGGCATGTGGTTGCATGCTCATACTGATGCTGCTGTTCTCGAGTTAGACTCGTGGGTACTGGGTGGTCCAGTAAGTTCCGTACATGGTCAGCCAACTCGACAAGTTGATTTAAAAACCATTTCGCACAATCTTCTCCCTGATAAAATTTAAAATAGGAATTTGTGGGGTCATAGGCACACACCACGTTAAATCCTATAGCAAAGGGTTCATGCTTTTGAATGGGTGTGGTTGAGCTGGAGGTGGGATCTGGTTAGCATCCCCCCATGGGGTGATGAGAGCCTCAAAATCCGCATAGAACACAAAAGGCACTATGTCACGCTTCTGAATGTTCTTAAATTTCAACACAGCATCCTCCTCTTGTGGCAATACTATTCTCACCGCTTCCTTAGATACACATCCTATCGTTCTAAAAGAGTGTTTTTTTTTACAATATTGCAGACGTCTATCACAAATATGTTTTACACCAGCGTGCTTAGACACTTTTCTGCCTACCATTCTAGTAAGGCTTTTAATCAGGCAATAGTGATTCACCTCTCCTTCACATAAATATAAAAGATGAATGTGGTGTCGTTTTGGTTTCTTTATGGCATAGAGAGGATACATAATTTCATCACCGTCAAGGCCATAAACCATAAACGAATAGTTAGGATTATTCTGTTCAAACCTATGGATATTTGTTAAGTCCATAGAGAACGACGCGCGACTTATATTATTTGGTTAAGAACATCCCTGTACATTCTCGGTCAACAACCATTCTGTTGTACTGGTTGAAAAATGCAGCCATAGACCAAAGAAAGCATTTATCGTCCTTATTTTCAAAGTTAACTAACGCTCTCTGGCAGGCAATCGCTGGTGGTGTAGGGATATTACTAGACCCTGCATTGAAAGGGTTGAATTGACAAATGTTGATTTGCTGGTGATGATTTTTTTTTTCTAATGCAAGGCCACTGGGTCCTTCTTGCAGTTTATCAAATTTAGTTAGCAAGGCATTTACCACGTGGGTTTCATACCACTGTTTCAAATTGTGTGACATGAAAATATAAAATTTCTCTTTATGCTCTATGTCCTTCTTTTTGTATACAAAATCATACACGAGTTCTGTATTCACCTTTAAAGCAGTGTACAACCCTTGAACTGCATAAATCTGCAAATTTTCAAAGCAAGATTCCAAAAATTCTTTGGGAATCAAACTTTCCGTAACATTTACCACGCGACCAGAGCATACACGAGATTTGAAACAACAATCAAGGGGTTGCCAGTTAAAAATATTCACAGCAGTAGAATGGGACATCATTGTAAGGCAGTCTTACCTGAGTTTTCAGCCGTCGAATGCACTGTAATTGTTCCACACAAACACCTCATGGTTTTTAGCAGCGGTAAAGTATTTTTCCAACACTCTAAAAAGAAACAAAATAAACTATCATAAGTATATTCATTCCAAAAAAAGGAAGGAAGATTGTAGTTTTACGTGACCGTGAATCTTATGATTATGAGCCACGGGATATTCATTCCAAATAGTACATTCATTTCATAAATAAAATATGGTATCAAACAGATAATTAAAAAAGGAAATCTCCCCTTGGCTTGTAATGTCTTGCTTTATTCTTCTCGTGGGCTAGTGTGGTAATGGTTTTCGTCTCTCCCTCTCTTTTACCACAAAAATAATCTAAAACAAAATAAATAAAACAATCAATCAGTAAATACCAATAGATAATTTAAACATCCATTAGCATTAAAACATCAAAGTCCATTAATAATACACCTACGTCTCAAAAATATGTCAATGTATCACGCTCTGGTATATCAAATATCTGTAAACAAATAAAATACAAATTCACTAATCACCTCATCAATTAATCCATCAAACAATCATTGTCAGTAAATATATAAATCAATACACACCTTACAGCGAGTTCAAGTATTTTCCAGCAGCATATAAAAGCACGGTTTAAACCATAGCAAATGTTCACACTGTACCGTCTCATAAAGTAATGATACATAAGTGAAAATAGGCAGGCTTTATCATCAAGCAGGTCTCTCTCTCCCCCTTCTGAACCTCCCCTCCCTCCCGCGCTCCCTCCCCTACACTGCTGGTGACGTTCAAGGCCAACACCTACATGATAAGCTTTACATATAAAGTGCTGACTCAGGTCAGCAACAAAGACTCTGCGTTTTTTAGCGTTTGACCTTCAACTGTCCTCTGTCGTCTTTATCCCACGCTAGCCCAGTTGCGGTATCATGTTTCATTCCTCAAGCCGATGACATTCTCAGACGGCAGACAAAATCATTCGCAGCTTTTTACAGTACATAGCTTGTTGCTCGCTCCATCCACAACACATACACACATACAGTATAAGTTTTCCAAGTATCTTCACCACATTTAGTTCATCACTGAATTATAATTTTCATTTACACTCATTGCTTGGGCAGCCTAACGTTATAGCTTCATATTCTAGAAACAGTCCGCTGGTCTATACGCATATGTCAATGCCACAGAGCCGTGTCGCTACATTTTACTAACCCGTTAAAAATCCCCTTTAGGGGTAAAAATTCTTAGCAGTCTTCATGCGTCACGTTAAAACATTCCGCGGCAAAGACAATCATTCACCCGTTTAAAAATGAGCAATAGTACACCATTTTAACATGACAAGTTCGGCAAACATTAGGAAAAAAACCAAAGTCCATGACCTAGCAGTTTTGGCTTATTTAAGACAATGAGTGCGCCATGAGATATATCGTAAAAAATATTCTTAAAACTAACCATAGCATGAAGTAGGGAATATAAGCCGAAGATGGCGCAGGGGCTAATGGGCAAGATGGCCGCCGCGCGCAACCAGCCCTATGTTATCCTTATGGAGGGGTCATTCAGAGCTGGCGCAGTGGCTAATGGGCAAGATGGCCGCCACGCCCTGGGACCGTGGATGACGTCACAGAGGTCGGCCGTGTAGTTGCTAAATGGAATATTTATTATTATTATTATTATTATTTTTATTATTATTATTATTAGGTATTTATTGATTGATCATGTACAATCAAGACCAGCCTTATATTGTTCATCTCTTGCTGTAGTGGCTAGCATTCTTGGATGTTACTACGAAGGCCCGGGTTTGATTCCTAGTTCTGCCAAGAAATTTAATTTCTGGTCACAGGAGTGGAACGGGGTACACTCAGTCTTGTAAGGCAAAAGTGAGAAAAGGCGGATTTTAATTCATACCTCTGCCATTCATCCTAACCCAACTTAATTTAACCTCACCTAACCTAACCTAACCTAACTTCAAAGTGAGAGCAAATGTGAGAGCAAATAGTGAGAGCATAAAGTGCGAGCAAAAAAGTGCGAGAAAATATGAAAGCAAAATGTGAGAGCAAATGTAACAGCACAAATAATAAATTTAGTTATAAACTAACCTAACCTAACCTAACTTCACCTAACCTAACCTAACCTAATTTCAAAGTCAGAGCAAATATGAGAGCAAATGTGAGAGCACACATAATAAACTAAGTTATAGCCTAACCTAACCTAACTTCACCGAACCTAACCTAACCCACAGAAACCTCATTTAAAGATTTTAGATTTTAACATTTTACATTTTAACATTTTAGATTTTTGATTTCTTCATTTTACATTTTTTAGATTTCACATTTACATTTTTGATTTTTTGTATTTTAGATTTGAGTTTTTTTAGATTTTACATTTTAAATTTAAGATTTTTTGATTTTAGATTTTACTTTTTACATTTTCCGAAAAGAGTTAACTACAAGGTCAACCTAACCTCACCAAACCTAACTTTACCAAACGTAACTTAGCTAATCCAAAGGCTAATGCACATACACAAAGTATATAAGGGTACATGCAAATATACTTATGCTAGCCTTATAGGCTATTGTACAACATGATCACTACCCCAACCGGGTATTTTTTTCATTTTGTTGTTTACACATTTGTCAATTTTCCAATTTCCCATTTTCAGTTTTTTTTAATGTCAGTTTTAAGTTTTTCAATTTCATAATATGGAAACATGGATTTTGCATTTTGTTGTTTACACATTTGTCAATTTTCGTATTTCACATTTTCAGTTTTTTAAAATGTCAGTTTAAAGTTTTTCAATTTCATAATATGGAAACATGGGTTTTCCAATTTGTTAGCCTACTTTCAATTTTTGCAAAAAATGAAAGTAGACTTATGAGATCACTACAAGGCGAAAAAAGTGTGTCTGTCTGTGTGTGTGTATGTGTGTGTGTGTGTGTGTGAGTGAGTGTGTGTACTCTGAATGTCTGTCCCCCTATCAATTCGAACACGGTGAGCGCAAATTGAACGAAATTCGGTACAAAGGTAGCACTAGCAAAGGACACTTCAGTGTCATGTTTTATATCACCGCCATCTTGACGGAAACGTAATGGCGGCCACACAAATGTTCAAAGTTTAAATCAAATTACGACTAACCTAATCATCCGATCTCTATCAAATTTTGCAACAACATTCCCTTATGGGGGCAGCATCCTTTGACGAAACTAATAGGTCATCAGCCTAATAGTTTGCGGATGGCGGCCATCTTTGTGTGAAAATCGATTGCCCTTATTAATTCGAACACGGTGAAACCGAATGGAACGAAATTTGGTACAGAGGTAGTACTAGCAAAGGGCACCCCAGTGTCATGTATTATATCGCCACCATCTTGACGGAAACGTAATGGCGGCCACACAAATGTTCAAAGCTTAAATCAAATTACGACTAACCTAATCATCCGATCTCTACCAAATTTTGCAACAACATACTCTTATGGAGGGAGCATCATTTTGACAAATCTAATAGATCATTAGCCTAATAGTTTGCGGATGGCGGCCATCTTTGTGTCAAAATCGATTACCCCTATTAATTCGAACACGGTGAAACCGAATGGAATGAAATTTGGTACAGAGGTAGTACTAGCAAAGGGCACCCCAGTGTCATGTTTTATATCGCCGCCATCTTGACGGAAACGTAATGGCGGCCACCCAAATGTTCTAAGCTTAAATCAAATTACGACTAACCTAATCATCCGATCTCTACCAAATTTTGCAACAACATACCTTTATGGAGGAAGCATCCTTTGACAAATCTAATAGGTCATCAGCTTAATAGTTTGCGGATGGCGGCCATCTTTGTGTCAAAATCGATTACCCCTATTAATTCGAACACGGTGAAACCGAATGGAATGAAATTAGGTACAGAGGTAGCACTAGCAAAGGGCACCTCAGTGTCATGTTATATATCGCCGCCATCTTCTCGGAAACGTAATGGTGGCCACACAAATATTCAAAGCTTAAATCAAATTACGATTAACCTAATCATCCGATCTCTACCAAATTTTGCATCAACATACCATTATGGAGGGAGCATCCTTTGACCAACCTAATAGGTCATTAGCCTAATATTTTGCGGATGGCGGCCATCTTTGTGTGAAAATCGATTCCCCCTATTAATTCGAACACGGTGAAACCGAATGGAACGAAATTTGGTACAGAGGTAGCAATAGAAAAGGCCACCTCAGTGTCATGTTTTATATCACCGCCATCTTGACGGAAACGTAATCGTGGCCACCCAAATGTTAGAGGCTAAAATGTAATTACGACCAACCTAATAATCTAGTCTCTACCAAATTTTGCAACAACAAATCTTTATGTGGGAAGCATATTCTGACCAAACTGCTAGATCATCAGCCCAATAGTTTGCAGATGGTGGCCAAGTATGTGTGCAAATCGATTCCCCCTATCAATTCAAACACGGTGAAACCGAATTGAACGAAATTTGGTACAGAGGTAGCACTAGCAAAAGGCACCTCAGTGTCATGTTTTATATCGCTGCCATCTTGACGGAAACTGAGTGATGGCCACCCAAATGTTAAAAGCTTAAATCAAATTTCGACCATCCTAATAATTTGATCTCTACCGGATTTTGCAACAACATGCCTTTTTGTGGAAAGCTTCTTATGACTGACTACAAGGTCATCAGCCCAATAGTTTGCAAATAGCGGCCATGTATGTGTGCAAATCCATTCCCCAGATCAATTCAAACACGGTGAAACCGAATTGAATGATTTTTTTTACAGAGGTAGCACTAGAAAAGGGCACCTCATATTCATGTTTAATATCCCTATAGCAGGTTGTATTTCAACAAGCTACTACAACCAACATTCAATTATACTCCTTGAAAAGGACAAAGAGTTATAACAATACCCATGCATTTAGGAGAAAGTAGGCTATATGTTCTTTACTGAACATCTTGTTGTTTACACATTTGTCAATTTACCAAATTCCCATTTACAGTTTTTAAAATTTCAGTTTAATGCTTTTTTCTATTTTGTCAATATGGAAACATGGATTTTCCAATTTGTGTTTTACATGATCATTTTGCATAAGGAGTGGAGAGAGGTGGGTAGTAATTAAAAATGTACAAGCAGTGTCCATACAATATTTTTTTAAATTTTAAATACATGTACACTATTTACATATAATACATTTTTATATATATTCTTTCTTTGTTAAAAATTGTACAGTTGTTTTTATTTTGTTTTCTATTTTATTTATTTTTGATTACGAATACCATTTTTTATTTTAGTAGTGCTATTGTTTTATTTCCTATTTTTTATGTATTTGCTAGTTGCAGGCAGAAGATTTTGATATTCATAACTTAACTCTTTAAGCATGGTTAATGATTGAGTAATGACCATAGGCATGTGTACCTATACCATCAGCATCAATCACTCTTTTATCATCACCAGGACACAAAGCAATTTTGTTTAGTCTTATAGATGATATGTCATGTTGTTTAGAAGCGATAATGTTCATTGGTATTCTTTTTACATTGTTTTTCATGACACAATCCTTATAATCTTGAAAGCTTATACAATTTATGACAACACCTCTGTTAATACCTTTAATCTTTTTGATTTCTTTACCATTTATGTCTAAAGCGTACATTTTGATCTATGTCAAACAAATGCTTTTATAATTTGTCCACAAGCCTCGTCTTTAAATTTCACCAACTTTTTCATGTTTGATGTAGAGTAACATATGTGATTAGTAGGATAATCTGATGTGTCCAGGTGTTCTAGGAAATCCAACTTGTCTTGATAAACATCTGGGGTGTTAACCCAATAAATGAACGAGTCGGTATCCATATACATGAGTTTAAGATTGTTCATTCCATAATAGGGTAGCAGGACATCATAGTGGTGGGAATACATTAGAGTTTTTGAAATATCCAGTATACACATTCCAATATATATAGGCTTATTGAATACAATGTTACATTTAGCCATGTGGAAAGCAGCTAGGTTAGGACCATAAATGGTTCTGTCAATAAATGTCAGCTTTGCTATTAGCTTTTCTGCCATTTTGCTGTCTGTCACAAGACGTATTGTACGCGATAATCCGGAAAGGATCCTGTTGAAATATCCATTACCCCCGCTGGATTGCCTATTTCTAACTGCTCCGGAAAATACTACATTAGGAATCGCTTCCAACATTGTATTTAGGGATTTACAGACAGCAGTTACCAGAATATTGTGGATCAACAACCAACTACACGGGCCACTCACCTTTACTTACCTCGGGGACTGGGACTTCAGCTTCGCCTACACTACATCCACAATACTCTGCTCCTTATATTTAAAATGAATCACTCCAACAACAATGGAAAACAATCTGAACAAATTTATTAACAAAAAGGTAAACTAATCTACTATAAACAAATAACAATAGACGAATTTAACAATAGACATTAAAATTTAAAAAACACGCAATCATTCACACCTCCTTTCAATTCTACATCTTACTACAATGCTGTATTAAAAATTTATGAGTATAAATCTTGGCTTGTTCTAGGCCTATACAGCGTAAAAATAGAAACGTTTAATGAAGCCTCTTAATGGCATTCCAGACACATGGTTTCAATCACAAGCCTGCGTTGTAGAACGCACGTGCAGAAACTTGGTTTCATCAATGAAATATCGGCACCACGCCAAACTCAAAACTGGTTTATACAATAAATATAAGGCTGTGAGTCTACACCTGTTATATTATGTCATCGCTGACGGTGAATCATTCTCGCTAGTCCACAGAGACGGATTGTGTGTGCATTTATAAAACACGTATAAATTAACATTTAGATCTTACAAAAGATCACATAACTACTTTGTTTCTTAAATAATCATTCTAAAATTTTTATACACACTTTCATTCGCACTCCGTCATTGTTCTAGACCAATACGGTTCCACATTTGCTCTTAACAATGAATAATCATACACACCAAAAACATCCGCTCATAAAACACACACTGTTCCAAAACAATTGATTAATAAATCCTACTAAATTATTTAACTAATTAAATCATTTCCACAAAAATTATTTACATGTAATATGTTTATAATAATATCCATTATCTAGTGTTGCTAACGCGACACTTTCGAGATTCTAACTTCTCGGAATATAATTCTTAACTAAATATATACACTGGTTTTTCACATAACCATCCTTCTCTAACGTTCTGTAGTATTAATATACTGCTTACACATCGTCTTATATAGGTTTCATTACATTATCGGTATAATACAGTCGACTAATTAAGGTAAAATGTACGTTATTACATAACTTCGGGTTTAATAAAATTTAATAATTGTATTATAGACGTGTGTAGACAATCTTTCTCATGTTGCATTTCCGCTGAAACCCTCCTGTTAACACAGCTAAATCGTTAATTCACAAGAACTGGACTACTTGTATACAACGGCTCTTATCATGATACATGCCTTTTATCAAAGAACAACAATACTTTGACTTCCTTAAAATGCGGAATTCCCTCGCACGAGCATTCCATAGCTCTGCAAATCCTCATATAACAATATATATGGCATAAACAATTATCATCTACTATGTTAAGCCATAACCAAAAAGGGATTAATTGTTATTAACATATCTTATGTAGGAACTTCTCTCAAATAATGGCATGACCCTCAGTATCATTGCACATGACAACTGGACCACAATTATACATACGTAAGTTCTTCGAACGAAACTTCCAATTGTAATGAACGTTATTAGACAGTCGCGATTAACCTCCTAAAGTTTACTCCACAACAAGATAATTAACTGTTAACTCGTCTGCCGCAATAACATGTAATAAAAATAATACTCCTGTCTCATCTCACTTGTCAAGCTATAAATTGTTAATCGTTGTAATATTATGTCCACAAATGACGTGATGTTACACAAATAGGTTAAAATAACACACATGTTATTTATAGTGTCAGACAGAACTCAATCCTGACCGGGATAAAGTAGCTTTGAATTCCTAGCCAAAGATTTGAATTATCTACTATCAAAAGGTATTTCCTCTAACATATTAAATGAACAAAGCTCTTGGCTTCACAGATAATAGGAAAGGTTTGTCAATGTCGTAATATTTTTCCACTATACACAAAGAATGTTCATAGGAATTAAGACTTCGATCTTATCAAACGACTAGTATTTCTTAGATCGTCGATAGTTTATGTACAATAATGATATAACAATATCATTCGATGTTTCTTCTTTTCTTGAAGTAATATGTTGTTACATTAAAGTGGTCAAATTAAATTTAATAAGAATTTAACTTGAAGATATGACACAATGTCAGAATACTTGGTTTAAATGAAATTATTAAAATTCGAGAGTCGAAACGACTAGTTTCCTATGAGGCAATATGATTCCTCAAACAAAATTTTTAATGTCAGTTCCACAACTGATCCGTAGAATAAAATTGGAAAATAGATGAAATGCAATCATCTTCTAAATAATCTTGAAGTATAAAACTCAACACACATCTGAAGTGTAAAATACATAAAAGCACTGAAATACATGAAATGTGAAAATATAGAAATATGGAATAAGATCGCTGAAAATATGGAATAAGATCGCTGGCTTAGAATGTTACTAATCAAGCTCTATATAACAATCGAGATACACTAATACCTTATTTGGACGAAAACTTGAAGATCAATGTAAGTATTCCCACAATACGTTAGATGTTTCCTCAGTACAATACACTGAGATGGATCTGCATCAGGGCCGTGGAGAGCGGCGATGGGCCCTGGGGCTGGAATCTCCCGGGCCCCCCTCTAAAACCAAATTCTGTAAAATCCTCGCAAATTTGCACAAACTCATTTTGCAAATTTTTTATTTGCACAAAATGTTCATCACGAAATCAATTACAAGAGCATTAAAGAGCCAGCAAGCAAGCAATAGTAATAATAATAATAATAAAAAAAAATAATAATAATAATTATTATTATTATTATTATTGTAGCATGCTGAACTGCAATGCCCAAGATCGCGGGTTTAAACCCGGCCGAAGTCGTCGGATTTTTAAGAGCGTTAAAATCCTCCAGTATGCCTTTATTCGGAGGGGAAGTAAAGCCAGCGGGTCCATATCATAGATTTATGGCATGTAAAAAACCTACCACTACAATATTGGTAGTGTGTAGCCAAAATTTGTAGGTTATTTGGTTAGAAACGCTCTATCAAGTTCCAACGTTTCCCGCTGGGTGTCAGTGACAGTGGCGTCTGGTAGCCAAAGTTGGAACTACTTGAAATTGAACTTGTTGGGGCCTTCGGGCGTTCGATTGAAATGACCATTGGCTGCAATTCATATATAATAATAATATTTCAATTATATATTCCACTAAATCCAGGCTACATTTATTATCACAAGCAGAGCGTGAATTACTATCAATATAAATAAGTTAATGCTGGTATGTAAAATTTGCAACATTGAAAGTGGATGAATGCATCCAAAATTATTTGCAAAGTCAATGTTTATACCTGACAAGCGCGTACTAATGCATTATTTTCAATTAACAAAAAATAATATCAGATTAAAGCCATCGAAATAATTTTCATTAAATTCACTATACTGTTTTGGCGTTTGAAAAATCTAAATTTGTCTCGTTGAGGTAACACAGTAAGCATATACAATGTTCAGATTTAAAGTTCTGCAGATCCTCTTTGATATCAATAACTTTAGAACTTCAGTGATACTCGTAAAAGCAATATGCTCGTTTGTCGTACACAAATTTGAAAAAAGTTGCATTTACCGGACCAGTAGTTGCATGGCTTTTACAGTATTTAACTTCGGGAAAATACTCACATCGAAAAAAGCTGTTGTCCATTAACTCGGAAACAGGTGGGTTAGAATTCCACCGTCGGTGATTCTATGCTTATTTTCCATGATTCGTCGTTTTAACCCGTACATTCATTTCCTCCTCAAATCTATCCCTATGTCATAAGACCCATTAATCAACAGGAAGTTCATCTCACTGAACTGCATGTTAAAAGAGGTGGAAAGGGTACACTGTACACTGTGCAGTACTACGGTCTCAGTGGCATATGACGTAATCTATTTTCATAATGAAAACATGATTTTTACAAAAAGTCAAGACGTATTTTAAAATACGTTTTACATATAGTGTTTTTATGTTGACATTCTTAAAATTTACTGCCCTTGAAGAGTCACGCCCTTGGGTCTAAGCCTAAACACTGATAGGTAAGTGTTTTGGTTGAACGGCGATCAGACATCTTTGTACATTAAGCAAAGCAAAATATATTTTCATAATTAACCACAGGTATACAGTACTCATACTTAACTCAAGTTATTATGTGCTATCAGTAGATAGCAGCTGATCAGTGATTGTTTTCACAAGAAGAAACGGTGAATTTTAACTATATTTTATAATTGGCAGTCAGTGGACTTCTTATAATTTAATATTGATTTGCAGTAAGCAAAACTAGAGCCAGGTTCTCCTAAAAATCCTGATTCCTATCTATGACTGGTGACCATCATGGGCGGATTTAAGCCAAGATTATGGGGGAGTGGACACACCGGGGATCTTGGTGTATGGAATATCACCAAGCTCAGAGTGGGGTCCGGGGGCCCTCCTCCGGAAAAGTTTGCAAACATTAGGTCCAAATTATTGAGTTATACGATAGACCATTTGAGTGATTATTTTTGGGATATTTTGGAGTAAAAATTTGGTGACCATTGACATATTATAGTGGCTATAGAAAAGTCTCTCTGATATTGAAGTAAAAGCTCTCACATCTTCAAGTAAGACCCCGCGGTGTAGCTCACCATGACCGTGATTGGGGCCTACAGCAAGTCTACAGATCGGAGGTTCGAATCCGGGCGCTGACAGCGGCTATCCTGAGTGTGGTTTTTCATACTCCCTCCAGACAAATGCCGGGGCAGTACCTTATTTCAAGTCCAGGGACACCTACCCTACACTTAACCCTAATAATTACAGTAATAGTCGCGACGGCCAACGCATTCCCAGTCGGCAACTAAGAATACGACATGCGATTTATCATGTCACAGAGGGCATAGCACAGCACAGTGTATACCCCGCTTTTCGCTCAGCAGTTGATGGTTTTAAGAGGGCCTAAGTTTTTACTCTCCAAGACAAATAGTTACAACAATGTTGCCAATATACCTTACTTAGGCTATTATACAACAACCACCAGCCTCCCCTTCAGTCTACACAATTCGCACATTTTTTGGTTTCCTATATTTTTCACTGCATTAATATCTGTGAAAACTACTGCTTTACAGTCAACTTGTAACGGGACTGTTGGTTGTGTATGTAAATTTGGAACAATATATAAGATCAAAACCTGCCAGATTATTAATTTCTGTATCCATTTTTTTTACCTGACTTACCATTTGATATGATCCATCAGTGGTCACCGGATCTGAAGTTATATGTAAGAGTGTTGGGCGCCAAGGGTTCGATCTGAGAGCGATAACCCAATAAATCATAAATAACTTTACGTCCTAGCTCAGGTAGAACATTCACCAGACTCCATCGACTCAAGTCGTGGTATGACTTAGTCATTAACCTGAATAACATTTGCTTCGGGGAAAAGAGGATGGCTTATATCTATTTCTATCATATAGAAAGGAGACAGACTGCATTTACTTTAAATAAAAATTTAATGGCATCAAAAACAAACAAGTTAGGAAAATGCATTAATTAATGACTTAACGTAGAAAGTAAACAAAAGAATTTAAGACAGGCAAAAGTTGCAAGAAAACGGAGGCGTTATGAATTTAATTTAATCTAGATCTGAATTTAATACTTTAGGTTGATTTATTCAAGAGTGAAGAAAGAGAGCTTGTGCATAAAGTCAATGAGCTTACCAAACGATGAATCCGCTTTATTGAAGAGTCTCTCCCCAAGAGAAAGCTGCTGTTGTAGGTGGTAGAAGTCCATCTTCATACGAGGAATTTATCTTAAATAACTGGCTACTATTAATTCTGAGGTATGTAGGCTACTCAGAATGAATAATGGTGGTGGATTGTAAGTCCCTAAACCACTCTTATGATGTTGGCGAATGACACTGCCAACACCATAATGTATCGGACTGGCCTAAGTCTTGAATACCACTCCTGCAATACTGTTCTACCTGCGACTGTCTTCCACCAAGTCTCGTTGAGTTGTCCTCTCTTCTCACATAAAGGAGTCTCGTCCCAAGTCGTACCCCGACCGTCTGTATTGTTCAGCTCACCTCTTTCCACTCATCTACCCTCGTCCTTGGCCGCACCCTTACTCATTACCGTGGGCTCGGCACGCGGCTATTGTTGTTGAGTAGGTACGCAGGTAAGTTATTTCTTCACATCGTGGTGTTCTGGGAGAAGACGTAAGCTCAAGAAATGACCCATAGTGCTCAAGCGCTAGCTAATTACAAAAACAGCCTCTGACTTCTGTCAACTTAATACCGTAACAAAACCTAATCATGATAATACATTATATGGACTAACCCTACACTTAATAACTTGTGGCTAATTAACTGACGAAATAACACATGATATAAATAACGAATGTCAAAATTTTGACATAACGTCAGTGGCGTAATCGTACCCTTCAAAATAAGGTTACATTCGTCCCGGAAAATCACGCAGACTATTGTTTACTATATTCCGCGTGATCTTCCTAAGACACGTGTAAATTAACATAGAACCCTAATATAACATAATACACATAATAAATTACCCTTATAGACATTTATATATACAATCAACATTTCTTCTTTTGGTTTAACACCAATGTTTTTTGCTCAGGCTATTATGTCTCAATCGCATATAGCTTATTGTTTTCTTTTTATTGTCTTGCGGTCATTACCGCTCATTGTTTATTTTACCTATATGTGTAAGAAAAAAAAGACATATATGTGTTCTCTTATTTCCCGTTTGTCACATTTTCTTATTTCAAATCACACGAGTTCACTTTGTGATCTGCAGTTTGATTTCCCAAACCACCTTGTATTGCAAGTTCGTTGATTTTGGAATTCCCATTTTGAGTGCTTTGAGTGAGGTCAATCACACACACAATCACTAGTAATTTGGTTGTGCTATATGACTATCACCCAAACTCTCTCTCTCATATGTCATTACGTGTATATCACTGAAAAAAAGAACAACACTAGAAATACATACAATCCATCATATTTCTGTCCTGTTTGTCCCTTTAGATATAACTCCCTTTAAGTACCAAACTCCATACCAGTTCTCCCTTCATCTCGATTCCCTCTCCTCTTTAACAGTTCATCTCACACAGATCAATGATACTGACCACATCTGATACCTTATTAATACCTAGGTATTTACCATTTTGATTTACCTGCTCAACAGCATAATGTTTGCAATATTGCCTGTTTCTGGGTCACTTAAGATATATACTTCCGAAGGCTATTTATGTTGTACGTGCCGTATAATCGAGTTGACGTATCGTCTTCTAGTACATAGGCAGTATTGCCTATACGTTTGGTAACCGTGTAAGGGCCTTCATATAAAAAAAAGAACTTGCTCATCACTTTCTCTAATTTATTCGACTGCTTCGGTACTCTTAACAGGATATTTTAAAACAACTGCTTGTTCAAAACCTCGTTTCAGAGCTTGAAATGCCTCGTCATGAGTCACATCCCATCTCCCTCTGCTTCCTTGCTTTAAGAGGTCCCTGAATGGTTCTACTAACTTAGAATATTTTAACACAAAACGTCTAAAAAAATTACAGATTCCTAAATACGTCTTCAGCTGTTTAACATTTTGTGGCACACTTGCATCGAGGATTTTGTTAATCCGACTTTCTTCTGGAGTTACCCCTGAACGTGACACACTATGACCCAGGAAAGTTACTTGTGACTTACAAAACGTAGATTTTGACAATTTCAGGGTGAACCCTGCTTTATCTAGTCTCTTAAAAACCGTGTCCAAGTGAACCAAATGCTCTTCAAAAGTACGCGAACTAATTACAAGATCATCAATATATATAGTTACATAATCTCCCGTGTTATCACCTAAAGCTATGTTCAGTGCTCTTATCAGCGCTGCTGAACTGCTCTTTAATCCATAGGGTACCCTGCAAAATTGGTACAGATTGTACTGATGACTAAAAGCGGTAAAGGCTCTATCTTCAACTTTAAGAGGAACTTGCCAGAAACTAGAACTTAAATCAACACACGTAAAAAATTGTTTTCCCTCAAAAGTTTGCATTAGCTCCTCTATAGACATAGATTTTAATTGGTCTGATGAAATGTGTGCATTAACTAAACGCGCGTCTAAACATATCCTGACTTTTCCATCTGCCTTAGGGACTGTAATAAGTGAATTTACATAGGGACTGTTAGAATACTCAATTATACCGTCCTGAAGCATCTGATTGATCTGACTTTCTACGGCTTTCTGATAGACAAAAGGCACAGGATAGCGGTGACCGGTAAATACCGAATTGTCAACAACGTTCAAAGAGTGGACATAACAATTGGCTCTACCAATTCGATCTTCAAATATCCTACTATTATTTGACAAAACATCGTAGAGAAGCATACACTTATCTTCCTCTACATCTCCAAGAAACGCAGCTTCACGTAACGAGTCATCGAGACTGTCGTTCGTAACCACACTGCCTACAAAAGTTACTGACTCTTGCTCTATAGCTTGAGACATCTCATTTAACGTACACATCACTCCTACTACGCTACTCCTATATTGTTCATTGAACGGTATCACCACTTCCGCACCACCAAATTTAAATGTAATACAGCACTCTTCATAACATATGTTTCCTGACACCCTAGTCAGCCAATCAGAACCCAAAATAACGTCGTACACTAGATTTGAAATTACAAGGCACACTTGCTTCTCTACGTGACTGTTTATATTTATCTCTATTAACACCTGTTTCGATATAATTTTAGACTTCCTACCCACGGCTGTGATTACAAAAGTACTCTTAATTGGCAATTCTTCAAAGTTTACCCCAGTTCCCTTTAATTTATCATAATAAGCATTGCTTATGCAACTCCTTACACAGCCACTGTCTATTAACACATTCGTACACGTCCCGGACACGTGTAACTTAATGATCGGACTTATATTACCCGCCACTGGTAATATTGCTTCGTCACATAGTTCACTTAACAAATCATTCCTTACGTTTAGGTCATAGTGTTCCTGTATCAGGGTTAAAACAGGGCACGTTGCAGACTGAGATCCTGACCTTATGATGCAGTCTGGCTCGCGTTTAAATTACTATTATTGTCTCTACCTTCACTAGTGGTCGCAACGCTCGTCTGGCTATTACTATTCACATTCTGTTGGTTACTATTTTCATTATTACCTACGGGATTACCTCTCCCATATCCTCGGTT
Organism: Meconema thalassinum; assembly: GCA_946902985.2. Lineage (NCBI taxonomy): Eukaryota > Metazoa > Arthropoda > Insecta > Orthoptera > Tettigoniidae > Meconema > Meconema thalassinum. Next base: position 1,037,837,465 of record OX336388.2, on the reverse strand, counting down.
CTGATTAACATTAGGGTTATTACCGTAGTTACCCTGTCCGTGTCCGTTGCGCCCATCATTACCCCTACCTTGATTTCCTCGCGAATCATAATTCCTGCCTTGCGAGTAATTATTCCTGTTTTGATAGGGCGTCACAAAATTATTACCCCGGTTTTGGTAATTGTTTCCACTCTGACCCCAATTTTGATAATTGCCTCCTTCGCCACTGTTTCCCTGCGTTCCTTGATTTCTTGCATCCTGAGACTGATTGTTATAATTGCCCTGGTTTCTAGTGACTGTTTCTTCACTTGAACCTTTCCCTAGCGCATCAAAGGTACCTAGTAGGCTCTCTACTTGCGTGACAGTTTTTACATTTTGTATGCATGCCGCCTCTTTGATTCGGTAAGGGAAATGCCTTAACAGGAGCCTTACGACATCTTTTTCCTCTCTCAGTCCATCCAAGTATTTACAAACCAACACTTGCCCCAGGAAATACTCCGTCATATTGAGATTACCCCTTGCGTTGTATTTTCCACACACGATTCCCTCACGATACCGTGATTGTATGCTCTCACTCCAAAACTAATCACAAAATTTATGTCTGAAGTCTGTGATATCTTCAAAACCGTCCCTATAAACTGCAAACCAGTTTTTGGTTTCCCCTACGAAGGCCTGTTCTAATATTTCAACAACATTACACCATTCGATGTTTCCGTCCTCCAATCTTTCTTTAAACCTCACTTCAATAGTATTTAGAAACTCCATGGGGCATCCTTGCCGATTGCTAAATTTCCCTAACTCTATTTCTTTATGCGTGCTATTCATATATGTCGTTCGACTCTGACCTGCTTCTTGTCTTATTCTAGACTTTAATTTATTTTCAAGCTCGGCAATTTTCTCCTCTGCTCGTTTCTCTATACTACTAACTTTTGCGTATATGCTCCCATCTGTTGCTTCAACTTTATCATTCAGCCTATTCTGTGTTTCTTGAAACTTACTTATACTTTCCTTACTCTGTTTCTTCAAATTTTCAACTTCTTTACTAATTTCTGCTTGAACCTTGTCGATTTTGCCGCCCAGCTGTTCTTTAATTTCCGTTGTTACTCCCTGAATCTTTTTAATTTCTCCCCCCAGCTGTTCTTTAACCTCCATAGTTGTACTCTGAACTTTTTCAATTTCTCCTCCCAATTGTTTCTTAATTTGCTTCGTCTCTAACTGTATTAACTCTTTAGATTCCTCTGCTCGCTTACTTATTTTATTCTCAAGTTCATCTTGCACTCTCCTCAATCTACTCTCCATGTCAGCTAGGATTTCTTTCGTCTTCTCTTCCATCACACCCCTGATTTCACCCTTAATTTGCTCAAATCTCTTATCCATCTCCTTACTGTTTTGATCCAATTTACTATTAAGTTCTTTATTACTATCGTTTAGTTTACTACTAATTTCTTTACTGTTTTCCTCCAATTTATCGTTTAGTTTACTACTAATTTCTTTACTGTTTTGATCAAATTTCGTATTTAATACCTGTATAAGACTCGCAAACATGCTCTTCATATCTCCCGGACTTTCTTTCTCACCATCATTACTGGGATTTACCTCCGACATCATCCCTGTGCTGCTTTCACCTTCCTCTACTAACTTACTACGTGCTTCATCCTCTTTCTCCTTCGTCATCTTACTCCCTAGCTGTTTTTGACTACGTAGTAACATATCGTCTTCTGAATCACTCATTCTGACTCACGTTGATATATAAAATCCCCCAAAATGCAGGTACAGAAATATGTCACTTTTCCCTCCACAAATGTTATCAGGTTTTCGTCCCACGTTTATGGCGACAATGTAACGGGACTGTTGGTTGTGTATGTAAATTTGGAACAATATATAAGATCAAAACCTGCCAGATTATTAATTTCTGTATCCATTTTTTTTTACCTGACTTACCATTTGATATGACCCATCAGTGGTCACCGGATCTGAAGTTATATGTAAGAGTGTTGGGCGCCAAGGGTTCGATCTGAGAGCGATAACCCAATAAATCATAAATAACTTTACGTCCTAGCTCAGGTAGAACATTCACCAGACTCCATCGACTCAAGTCGTGGTATGACTTAGTCATTAACCTGAATAACATTTGCTTCGGGGAAAAGAGGATGGCTTATATCTATTTCTATCATCTAGAAAGGAGACAGACTGCATTTACTTTAAATAAAAATTTAATGGCATCAAAAACAAACAAGTTAGGAAAATGCATTAATTAATGACTTAACGTAGAAAGTAAACAAAAGAATTTAAGACAGGCAAAAGTTGCAAGAAAACGGAGGCGTTATGAATTTAATTTAATCTAGATCTGAATTTAATACTTTAGGTTGATTTATTCAAGAGTGAAGAAAGAGAGCTTGTGCATAAAGTCAATGAGCTTACCAAACGATGAATCCGCTTTATTGAAGAGTCTCTCCCCAAGAGAAAGCTGCTGTTGTAGGTGGTAGAAGTCCATCTTCATACGAGGAATTTATCTTAAATAACTGGCTACTATTAATTCTGAGGTATGTAGGCTACTCAGAATGAATAATGGTGGTGGATTGTAAGTCCCTAAACCACTCTTATGATGTTGGCGAATGACACTGCCAACACCATAATGTATCGGACTGGCCTAAGTCTTGAATACCACTCCTGCAATACTGTTCTACCTGCGACTGTCTTCCACCAAGTCTCGTTGAGTTGTCCTCTCTTCTCACATAAAGGAGTCTCGTCCCAAGTCGTACCCCGACCGTCTGTATTGTTCAGCTCACCTCTTTCCACTCATCTACCCTCGTCCTTGGCCGCACCCTTACTCATTACCGTGGGCTCGGCACGCGGCTATTGTTGTTGAGTAGGTACGCAGGTAAGTTATTTCTTCACATCGTGGTGTTCTGGGAGAAGACGTAAGCTCAAGAAATGACCCATAGTGCTCAAGCGCTAGCTAATTACAAAAACAGCCTCTGACTTCTGTCAACTTAATACCGTAACAAAACCTAATCATGATAATACATTATATGGACTAACCCTACACTTAATAACTTGTGGCTAATTAACTGCCGAAATAACACATGATATAAATAACGAATGTCAAAATTTTGACATAACGTCAGTGGCGTAATCGTACCCTTCAAAATAAGGTTACAAACTTCATTCAATAACGTGGAGGCCTTCAGAAACAAACTGTAAAACTAACGCGTCAGCAAATACTGAATTATATCTACAGTACTATTTGATGCAAACCATCCCCAACCGAGCGCAAATTGTTCATTGCCCGCCAGTGATACTAGACCTACTAGCTACCAAGTACACGGGTTGAATGTTGCAAGCCCCTAAATGAATTAACGTCTGTAACGACAAACAGACCTATTTATTAACTGTTGAGTAAGACTACGGATAACACCGCAGTCGGGAAGCCAAGTCCTGCATTCCTGCCACGGCTTTGTCAGGAACAGGGGTCATTTCTAAGTCGTAGATACAGAGGGCAATTCATTTTATGTTTAATGGTACTGAGACGTTAAAGCGTATCACGAAAGGGCTTGATTCGCAAGGGAAAATATCTCTACGCGTCCTGAAGAATAAGTGCTTTGCACATCCTCCTAGGACACCGGGCCCCCCTGGGAGGGTCGGGCCCCGGGGCACCAGCCCTGCCTGTCCCCCCTCTCGTCGGGCCTGATCTGCATTCGAACCTCGGATCAGCGACCTCAGAGATAAGAAACGACTCTCTCTGGAATTCACTAACATTCACCTGGGCTCGAACGACATCCTTCTGGCAAATTCTTCTGTGTTGCTGGGCTACCCTAGCATCTTGACAAATCTCTTCTGTAGAGTCTTCATTCTCCGTCGTAAATATGTATCAGCTTCATCATTGGAATTGATTATGGAAATATTCATATAAATAGTGAATGAAATGTTTCCATTGCTAATTGATGTTATATTAGTGTTCGTAGACTGACGAAAATGCACAAGATGGACCGTACACTACGTCTGTATTCAAGAATACGTTGTCTAACGATGCTCCATCGTTGTATCTTAACTCCTGTTATCGAATATGTCTCTGGCACATGACTATCTAGTTCATCATATCAACAATGTTAATTATGCTGAATGATAATGTTTGAAGAATAATAATAGTCATTCTGTTAATGTTTATGTGTTGCGCCAATATTAAAAGTTCTCCGCCACTGTTCACTTGAACTGCGTTCGTCAACTTCATGTTGCAATTTATAATGATATTCAGCTTTATTTCCAACACATTTGGAAATCTAACTTGACAGGCTTATATTGTCGAAACGGTGAATATTTAAGCGCTCGACTTTTCACAATATATAGTATGCGACCTGTTATTTATATATATTCGCTTTTTTATATTTAGATCTCAATTATATATGAGATATAATCATTGCATTGTTCCTCGCAACTTCACGTAGAATGGAAGTGCGGGGATCTCTAACGTTCCACCTAGCTATCCTCGCGTCTCCACAAGTCGACAGTCGTCGCACTCGGACTAAGCCTTGGGATCTCCTTTAACCCAGTAAAAACACTTCCTCACTCTTCAAAGTCTGCTGGAATAAGAACCTCGAGCCTTGGATCTCCCTCTCCAAGTCGAATTTTTGGCGGCTATATCAATCTCCCATCATAATTTTAGCGCGTAGATTAGTAATGCTTATTACTACGTAGATTAACCGATCTGCGGTTTTTAAAGTATCAGACATAATTTCTTTTAATATTCTCTTCATTACCAAATGATAAAATCTTCTTCTAAGGGCCTAAATGCATAATTTCACCATATTGTGTAATTAAAGTTGATCCCGTCTTCAATAAGACCTGTTGTCATTGGCTCTGGGCTGGGATCCAATTGCATAATTTATAACAATATTTATAATATTAATTTCCAAACTCGGTGTTGCTATGCTAAATATAGCCTTCTAGAAGCGTCCATTGTGCAACATATCACGTGATCGGGCTCTCCCACAGTCTCGAGCTTGTAACACTACACTCCTGTGTCACACTTCCAGAAATTATATTTGCTAGTTAAATTGTATCATGGGTACGGAAAATACTCTCATTTATTCCCTAAATAATTCAATTTACGGGGGCAGTATGTCTATTCTTTTACGGATATTTTCCATTGTTTTTCCAAAAATGGCATTGTTGAATAATTTGTACAAATATTTCTCAAAATCATTTTTGGCTTGTTTTCGAAGGTTGTTATTAAATTCAACGTATGCCTTTAACCAAGGTCTTTGCTTAAACTTTAACACACGATGAATTTTTGTCAATTTTATTCCATGATCTAAAGCCTGTTTTAATGCCATGTAGTGAACAACATATCGTCTTCGATTTCCAAGATGAGGAATTATTTGTTCAGAGACGAATCCTTCGGTTGTGAACCCTCTGGTAGGAAAGGTAAATCGTTGTGTAGATCATGAAGGTCAGATGGATAATCAACATCAACATCTAGAATGTATCCCACAGGATCGTCTTCCTTTAGTTTTTCTAGATCAGCGGTATCTGGAGAAACCCACTGAAATCCGCCATAAGGAAGAGGGTGGCACATAGCCCACCCTATTGTTTATTGGCTTCATAATAGGTAATAAACTGCGATGGTTCATCAGAATCATAGATTTCCATGTATTTATTGTTAGCTTCAGCATACCGATGAGGCAACTCGCATATGCCTCCACGTATTCCAGACTCGATTAAAAGAATCTGATCGTAATCCTGTAGCAATTCCAGTTCAATTCCTGTGTTAAGGAGCATTGCCTCGAAACTTAAACCAGGCGAAATAAAAAAGTGTGCAGCATCCACTCGGTGTGTTTCTAGTGTTTTGTTTCTAAACGTTTCAAAGCTGTCTGCAAGAAGGAGTACATCTGAAGTTAGGTAGAGGTTTTAATGTTGAACTGATTCCAGACATTTTTGGGATGTTCATAGTCTTCTTGACTAACATCTTCTTGACTTGATTTGTTAAAGAATACCTCTTTTGGAGGTAAACACGTTTCACTTAACTTTTCCCATGAATCAATGTAGTCATAACAAAATACCCCTTTAAGAGTCATGAGCATTGCATTTTATTTTCCAAAGTACTTGTCTGTTTCAGGGTATGATGTTAAGTTGGAAACTAAGCATTCCAAACTGCTTGGCATTAACCGAAACGTGTCCACAAATCTAAGCTTAACATTCCCTACATATTTGGTAAAGGAAATGTACTTTCCTTTGGAGTTAGCGATAACATCCACTCTCTCAGTAGTACATCCTAATCGATTTACAATGAAATTTGCGTCGTAGCCACTCATATTATGTAGAAACACAGGAACGGGGTTACGTGTTTTACACCTCAAATTACAGTTATTGTGAGCACTTCCACGGTATTCCCCTGTAATATGGCAATGGTCTCGAACTTTTCAGTCCTCTTTGGTAAATGGTTTTTGACACAAATAACAGGTTTCAGAACATTGGAACCCTGCTTCATGATCCTGAGTTAAGGCCTTTGGAATATTTAAGCTGTAAACGCGATCGATTTCATTAGCTATTGAGATCAAACAGTCCATAAACTTTTCTGCAGCATCAGGTCCACGATAAATAACAGGTTGGCTTGGAAGGTTTGCCTTTATGTGTTCCACAGCCGGTGAGGGTTTAACGTATATACCAAAGCTCATAGGGACATGACTCTGGTATGGCACTGTATAACTTGCCTCAGGATTAGGTAGGCATGTTTGATAGGGTAACAGTATACTTTCAAAATCTGCATAGATAACGTAAGATATTCTCGGCATTTTTTCAACATTTAAGAATTTGACAATGGGGTTTTAATAGGCATTTCAACCCTAGCAATGTCATGCTGGACACACAAAGCTCTATGTTCTTTCAATTTTTACATTCCTTGTTGACCATATTGATTATCAAGTGAGTAAAACACCGTGTACACGTATATATCTTATGTCCATGGTGAGTAATCTGATGTCCTACTAGTTTATCAAAATCTTTGATAAATACGTAGTGGTTCTGTCCGGATGATGAACTTAGCAGGAGGAGGTCGCGATGGTCTTTCAGCTCTTGATCCACAACCTTTAGAGGGAACATTTTATTGTCTTGTTCCAATCCAAATACATTAATGGATATATCGTTGGCTTTTTCAAATGTGTGAATGTCAGCTAGCGATGTAGGAAACGATATTACTGAAAAATCATACTTGTTTTCCAGATCCTTGTATTTACTAATGCGTTGAGCATCCTTTATAACCAGTTTTGCTAAAATGACATACATAAAACACTTTTCATCTTTCAAAATTTCAGGATTAGTGCAGGCTTTCCTTGCATGTATAGCTACTGGTAATGGGATATTATTGCTACCACGCAAGGGATTGTACTTATTTATTTTCAATCGCACTCCTTCCACTGCTAACAAAGCCCAATTACTGCCTTTAAACTCAGATTCCTCCATTTCCGTAGTTAACTTTTTAAATTGTGTTTCCAAGAAACTACTTAAGTCCGTTTCCAAAAATAGGGCCTGATTTCGTGTTTAAAAGCACGATCTGTAATTTCGTTGGTGGACGTATGAATGAATGTAAATTCAGCCACAAGATTAACTTTGATCGACTTGTGCATTGATATTTCTTTCCGCATAGCTTGTATTATTTGCCGTTTGGACTCTTTAAGGTATGAATTTAAATACTTACACGAATCGCAACGTATGAAATAGGATTTAGTCGACCTTCAAAAGATGTCTCATATTCAATAAGTCCATTTTTGTCAGGGACCAATGACAGTAGGTAATGTTTTGTAGGCTCAGATTATTTTCTTTTAGCTGCCGACACAACATTACAACATTCTTCATGACGACGTCCATTGTAGGCATTGTTGAATTTGCTGCCACACGTTTTACACTCATGAAATTCCCCACACGAAACTTCATGACGCTTCCTATGATAGTCCCGAAGAAACGTTTTTCCACACTCTTTGCACATATAGCTAGGAATGGGTTCTTCCAACATGAGTGTTGATTTCTGAAAACAGCTGCTTACTGCGTATCACAGGGCTAGAGGTTGGTCGGTGAGACGGTTTTTCACGATGTGAACACCGTGAGAGGTAGTAGTCAACTGGTGATATTCTTGTTAAGGGTCCTCTAATATACCCCCTAGTCTTGACCAACAGCTCTTTACAGCGTATGACAAGGCTGTAGACTGGACAGTGAGACGGTCTTTCACGATGTGAACACTGTAACAAGTAGTAGTCAACTGATTATATACTTGCTAAGGGTTGTCTAATATACCATAGTCAAGACCAACAGCTACTTACTGTGTAGTACAAGGCTGTACAATAGTTGTTTTGACAGTCTTTCACGATGTGGTCACTGTGAGTGGTAGTAGTCAACTGATGATATTCTTGCTAAGGGTCCTCTAATATACCGCTCTTAAAGGGTAACAGCTGCTTACTGATTATGACAAGGCTAAACACTGGTTGTTTCAACGGTCTTTCACAATGTAAACTCTGTAACAGGTAGTAGTCAACTGAAATATTCTTGAATGAATGAATGAGTTATTTCAATTCTTACTTCCGCGCGAAGCGCGGTATCAGGCGGGCCTTCGGCTAGACTAGTAGCCCTTAGGCCATTGGAAATTTGTAAACTTAATTGTAATGTAGGTGTTTTGCTGGGAGCATGTCAGGACATGCGGGAAATGGATGATTCATTTATCTGTGTGGTTGGCGCAAAGGTCGCCCCGACCAACAAAGGAGACCCCCCCCCCCCCCAAGGAAAGGCCCAACACAACACCCCGCCCAGGCCGATGCCCCACTCACACACCCATTTATTATTCAAAACAATATTACATATAAAAAGCACAAAACATAAAAAAGGCATGTGGACAAAAAAAATACAATAATATATCAATACAAACATATTTCAAACAAAGTTCCTTGGTTTTTGTCATAGTTCTTTCTTTGTCCATGAGCGTATGTTTTGTTAAACAGAGATAAAAGAACACACTCGTCTGGGGAAGGATGATCACTGGGGGCAATCACACTCACATGGAGCACTTGAAATCGGAGCACTTTTCACTGGCAGTACGTTGAATAGGGATCGGAGAGATGCGACAAGTGCAAGCGATGTTTTATCAGGCTATGCGCCGAACACTCACTGGACTTCAACGAGGCTGGGTAGTCTCCACCCCCGGGAGCGCGCCGAAAGAAGATGAAGCGAAGTGTGTTTCAGAGCAAAAGGCAGCTGGGGTGGAGGGCTGAGCTGTGTTGAGGAGACTAGGTTATTGGTGGGGGGAAAAGATGGGAATTTGCAGGGGTGCGGTTGGGATTGAGGATATCTTGGGCAAGGGGAGAGATAGATAGAGCTTCGGAAAAGAATGGAAGGTTTGCGAGACGAGCACGGGTAAGGTACTTTAAGCGTAGGGTATGTAGAGTAGTGAAAATCGTAGGAAAGGTATAGAGAGGGGGTAAAATCAGCGGATGGTGTGTCGTAAGGTAGGCGGTATGCCATACGGAGGGCATGACGATCAAGTTTAAGAAGATTGAAATAAAGAGGAGGGGACGCAGTGAGCCAGGACATGGAAGCGTAGAGTAGGACAGGGAGAAAGAAAACACGGTATATACGGAGGATGATAGGGGCTTCCAGGCCCCAGGTATGGCCGGTGAAGGAGCGGGTAGCGGTAAGACGTTGAACGGCGCGGCTGGTGAGGAGGCGGAGATGATGGGTCCATTGTAGGTTATTTTGAAAGGTAATACCGAGGTATATGAGTTTGTTGGTTTCGAGGAGAGGGAGAGAGTTCAGGGTGAGATGGATCCGATGGCGGGGGGGGGGGGGGGGGGGGGGGGGGGGCGGGATTTTACTCTAAAGACTATGAATTGGGTTTTCCAAGCATTGACTGTTATACGGGAAGAGAGAAACCAGGACTGTAGAGTGTTGAGGTAAGATTGGAGAAGATTTTGGAGTTTGGGGGCAGTATGACCGAGAGCGAGGATAGCTAGGTCGTCAGCGAATTGATAAAGGCGGAGTGGGGGAGGTGGGTGTGGAATGTCGTGGGTAAATGAAAGGTAGAGGAGGGGGGAAAGTGGCGACCCCTGGGGGACGCCGGCACGAATGAAGAAGGTGTAGGAGTGAGCAGATTTGATTCGGATAGAGGCTGTGCGGTGTGATAAGAAATTATATATCAGACGGATAAGGGAAGGGGGGATAGGGAGATGGCGGAGTTTGAATAAAAGAACGGGGTGGTAAACCTTATCGAAAGCTCTCTCTACATCTAGACATATGAGAGCAGCAGTGCGGCGAGATTCCATGAAAGCGGACAATGAGGCGGTTAAGTAGAAAAGGTGATCTTGCGTCGAGCGGTGGGCACGGAAGCCGCCTTGGGATTGAGGCAGTAAATAGAGGGGTTCGAGATAGGAGCTAATTCGTTTTGCAAGGAGTAGTTCGAATAGTTTGGAGAGTACTGGGAGAAGACTTATGGGGCGGTAGGAGTTTATGTCAGAGGGAGCTTTATGGGGTTTCAGGAAAAGGAGAATGGAAGATTTACACCAGTGGGTGGGATAAAAGCCAGTGTAGAGCATGGTGGTATATATGAGGGAAAGAACATGAAAAAGGATGGGGGGAGCGGCTTGGAGATGGCGGTAAGTAATGGTATCAGTTCCTGGAGCGGTGTTTTTGCGATGGCGAAGAACTGATGTGATTTCAGAAGGAGAAATAGGACGATTAAGAGGATGGGAGTAATCAATGTTTGCAAAGTGAGCGAAGGAAGGTTGGAGGTCAGGAGTAAGTTTCGGGTCGTGAAGACGATGGATAAGCACATCATTTGTGTTATGGAATTGAGCGTTCTGGGTTGGAGAGAAGACATGGTAGTAGTGAGATGCAAGAAGGTTAGCCGTTTCGAGGGGAGTAGTGGGAACTGAGGTGGGGGTATGAATGGGGTAGGTAGGGTGGGATAGACGAGACTTCGTGAGGCGTTGAAAGGTAGACCAAAACTTAGAAGGATCGGGTGTGTCATCAAGACGGGTGCATGCATCTTTCCAGGATTTGCGTTTAAAAGCACGGATACAAGATTTGGCATCACGGAGATGGCGACGATGTTGGCGGAGGGTGTCAGGATCTCGGGTACGGAGTTAGGCCCGACAATAGTCGTGGGATAAGCGTAAAAGGTTAAGGGCCTTAGGGGGTATAGGAGGTTTGGTGGGGTGGTAGGAATGGCGGGGAATATGAAGCCGGTCGGCAGTAAGGAGAGCATGTTCAGTTTCGGAGATTAGTGAGAGAAGATTTGGGAGAGATGTCGGGGAGGAGTGGGGGGTGAGGAGATCAGTAACAGTAGCTCGATAATCAGACCAGTTGGTCTTTGTAAAACGACGGGTAGGAGGGGGCCGGTATGGGGCATCTGGGAGGGGAAAGATGTGAGGTATCGAAATAAGAGCTGGAACATGGTCACTACCGATAGAAGGAAGCATACGGACAACAGGATGAGGGGTTAGGGTTGGGGACATGAGCATAACATCAGGGGTAGTGTTAGTTGAGGGCATTGTAGGCGAGGGAAAGGGAACGAGCACTCTACGGATACTATGAAGGAGATTTTGGAAATTGGTGTGTTCTTGCACAGTGTATGAGTTGGTATTGAGATCAGCTGCTAGAAAATAATCGGGAAAGGTGCGATCAAGGTATTGAAGGAAAGCAATGGGGGAGGGGTCCGTGGGAATAAATAGAGGGTAGCTACGGTGAACGTCTTAGAAGGGGCAAACATTTCAAGGATTAGGTATTCTGTGAAATGATGAGGGAAGATATAGAAGTGGCGTTTTACTGTGAGGTTACGATGGACACCGACCGCAACCCCTCCCGCAAGCTACTCTCCTTACGGCTAATCCGCACGGTAGACGACATACGGGGGGAGGCACAGCCGGTGGGAAGGACCAAGGAAGGTTTCGTTGAGGATAAATATGTCCGGGGAGTGCTCTAAAAGGGAAAGTTCAAAGGTCGGCCGGTTGGAGGTGACAGAGCGGATATTGTCATAATATATTTTCAGTGACATGATTAATTGAGAAGAGGAACACTCGCTAGCGGGACGAATGCAAAATGCATCCTATTACCCGCATAGGCTATATCTTAATGAGTGTTGAATATCAACCGGGCAGCCATTTGATCCTGGTTGAGGACAAGAGGACGGTGGAAAGAGAGACAGTTCTGCAGGACCATGGTAATGAAGCGAATGATGTTTTCGGTACTAGGTGTGGGAAGGGCGGAGGAGGGGGCTGGGGTAGGTAGGTCTTGAGAAACTACTGGTACGACGGTTTCAGGCTGGGTGGGGACGGGATCAGGTCGGCTTTTGCATTTAAAAATAAAGGCCGGATGAGGAAGGGAACAGTTGATACATTTAGGGGAGGTTAGGTTTTGGCACAAGGATGTAGGGTGTTCCTGACTGCAGATGCCACATACCTTAGCGTGGACACCGGGTGCTCCCGGGGCGTGGTCATAGCGCTGACACTTGTCGCATCGCATCCTCTGGGGGCGGATGCACGGGATGCCTCTACTCGATGACGACGGGCATGGATGATGGCCCCGTCGCGGAGGAGAGCGTCCAGAGACCCGGTGTCACGGCTGAGGATCCGGACGAGTGAGGTTGGGCCAGCGTTGTTCCTCATCCTGGCGACACGGAAGATGGTCAGTCCTTCAAGGCCGAGCTGCTGGGCGACGTCTTCTTCTGAAAATTCCCGGTCGACACCATAGGCGACGACCGAGAGGAGGGGTGTGGGGCGGGAAGAAGAGGGTGTAGGACGAGGATGCTGGAAGTTACAGAGGTTTTTAGCACGGGTACGCGGGCCGAACTGCGACAGGCCAATGGTGTTTGTCAGGTGCTGATAGAAGGGCTTTGCAGTTTTGATATTATACCCTTCGCGTGTGCGCTGTAATTCCAGGCGGTGGGAGGCGAGATCAAGGGTGAAGGAGGAAATGATTGTGCAAAGGGTACGGGGGTTTGCTTTAGCAAGGTCAATGTCGGTGAGCTTAACGTCATAGAATGAAGGTGAGGGAAGAGGGTTTGGGTTTATTACACTTCGCTGACGAACTTGAGGAAGAAGAGCTGGGTTCTGGGCTGCCACTGCGTATGTGCGAAGAGTGCCTGGCATATATGAAGCTGGTGGCATAGCCATTGGTGGTGGAAGGTTTGGCAATTGAAGTGGTGCTAGTTGGCGATTATCGAAAGGCATAAACTCAATTCCACTCACCGAGGGCCCAGATGGTTCTGCTGAAGTTGGAGCTGAAGATGACGTTGTTTAGGTGGAGACAGAAGAGATCTGATCGCCACATTTGCGTTTGGCCTGTGAAGTAAGGCTGTTTGCTGCGTATCTTGTTGTGCGAGAGCACTTTATCTGCTGAGTATCCATAGAATGTAGTGGCGCTGGTGGCGATTCAAATATACTCTGCGACAGACGTCTCTGAGGTGACGGCGGTTTGCCGGGGTCCGACATGACGTATGGATTCTGTCTGGTGTGTTCTAGTTGGTTCGAGAATGTTCTGGAATGTTCTGTAAAATGTAGATGAAGGCGCTTATAACCAGAGTTTCCTCACAGAGAATGACTGTTGAACGGTGAATTTCGAAGCACTGAGCTGTAGCGTAACGGTCCATATCACAGAATAGAATAACACAGTGAGTGAAAAAAAATATTCTTACGCCCTACTCAAGGTTTTCAGGTACTTACTGCATATCAAAAGGCTGTACACTCATGTGTGTTAGGCACTTTTTCTTGCTAAGGACCCCAATATTCCCTACACAAGGCTATACATGTTAGTTCTGAACACTTAGTAGTTAATTGTATATTCAATTTTTATACAAAGCTTATACAAGCACGTTTTTAATGAGGTAAAACTTTGTTAAATAGCTGCATGCGACACGCAAAGTATGTTTCCGCAATCTAGCGGTGACTATGAGAACTACTTGAACGACCAGCATGCTACCTAGCGCTTTATTTCAACACTCACTCACTGAACGACCAGCATGCTATCTAGCGGTCGATAACAATACTCCTCAACTACCAGCCTGCTACCTATCGGCCAATATGACAACTCAATCAACTACCAGCATGCTACATGTTTTTTTTGTAAGATTTTTGTTGGCTATTTTGTTGGCTTGTGTTGGCTTTTTGTTGGCTTTTGTTGGCTTTTGTATTAGCTCTCTCATATTTGCTCTTGCTTGTTGGGGCTTATTTGGTCTTGGAAAGTATGTCAGTCCTTTTTATGGCTGCATAATGCTTACAGCCATGTTTGTAAGCAGCAGCAACAACAACAACAACACACAAAATTCCAAACAAATCCAAAGTACTCTAAGGTTTATCAATGACTCTCAACTCTTACACTTACCTCTATCCCACGCATCATGGCGCGTCTCGCTCGGAAGTGATGGGCTCCATCTCAGCAACGCTGGACAAATTTCCGTGGAGTGGCTAGCTGGTGAACCATGTGTTATTTCCTCTTACAAATACAAACCGATATAAAATAAGTGAATTAATTTACGTATTTCACAGCCATACAGCATAACTTTTTGATGTATAACGATTACAACGCAACCAAGAACTACATTTTCCAACTACCCCGAGTCGAGAAAAAGTTACCTTACAACAACGATAACAACTTTGTTTCTTGGACACACAAAATTGTGAAATTAATAAACGAGTTATACAACATTCCAATGTATATTGTGTTAAAATTTGGATTCGATCTGATGACGGGCGTTTGAGATAATAATTCTTAAATGTGACGCATGGTTGAAACACGCTTAAAAACGTGCACTTTTTGTGTTTCAACTGCGATAAAAAATATTAAAATATAAAATAAAAATCCAAACCTACATGAACTAACGTAAAATAGAACGACGAAAATGTTGATGTTAATGGATTTTATGTAGGTCTATTGGTTACTTCACAAGCAACCTTCAAACTCGAGTACACATAATACTTTGGTCGAGAGTAAGCATATTGACCATGTGTCAATAAAGAAAGATCTGTCCTGTGAATTTGTCAAAAGATTAAAACAAATCATAAAAACGCACTTGAACAGCAAAAACCTAGTGATAGCTGTTAACACGTATGCTGTACCCGTGCTGAGCTACTCCTTTGGCATAATCAAATGGTTTTAAACGGACATCGAAGGACTTGAGCAAAAATTAGAACGATGCTCACAAATGGAAGGAAACACCACCCACGATCTTCAATAGAGCGATTGACTCTACCCAGAAACCTAGGTGGACGTGGGTTCGTTGACATTGATAATCAGATGAAACGACAGATAGTCAGCCTTAGGAAGTACTTCTACGCAGAAGCGAGGTCATCAGTATTTCACAGAGCCATCAGTGAGGCGGACAGATCAACGCCACTGGTCTTGTGTCAGCAAGAGATTCAACACCTCCTACATACTGACCTTCAGAAGATGGAAGCATGGGAAGCAAAACCTTTGCACGGAAGACATCCAAATGAGGTGAGTCAGGCAAATGTTGATATAACTGCGTCAAACTACTGGCTCACTTCAGGACAGATCTTTCCAGAAACTGAAGGTTTTATGCTAGCAATTCAAGACCAAGTCATCCCTACAAGGAACTACCTCATGTTCATTTTAAAAGATCCCGCTGTACCAGATGATAAGTGCCGCTACGGATGTCAATAGTCAGAAACAATACAGCATATTACATCTGCATGTAGATATTTCCTGGCAACAGAGCACAAACAAAGGCATGATGCAGTTGCTAAAATCTTGCATCAGGAGTTGGCTGATAAGTTTCAGCTTTTGAAAGGAAAGAAAGTTCCGTACCACCAATATCAGCCAGAGTGTGTTCTTGAAAACAATGAATACAAGCTGTATTGGGACCGAACTATTTTGACTGATCAATCGGTATCACACAACAGGCCGGATCTGGTGGTTGTAAACAAGAAAACCAAGCAAACCACATTGATTGATGTTGCGATTCCTAACAACAAGAATCTCCATTCAAAACACATTGAACAGATCAGCAAATACAGCGAGTGGGTCGACCCTATCAAAAGACAATGGCATGTAGAGCGAGTGAAGACCATACCTATCATTGTCTTGAGTACGAGCGTGATCCCAAGTACCTTGCTCCAAGGCCTTAAAGAACTGGATCTGGATACTCGGCTGTACAAACTAATGCAGAAGGCAGTAGTTCTATCAACAAACAGAATCGTTCGGAAGTTCATGGGTAGCGAAATTATAGCTTAGAAGTTGCTGTTTCCGTAGCTATACTTTGGTTCACTGAAGCCCGTATAGTTACGTTGTAATATACCAGAAATGTGTTATATGTACTGTATAAACCGAAAATAATAATAATGATTGACCCAACCTTTCCAGGTATGGATAACCAGAAACCTGAGGAGGTAGGATCATTAATTAATTGTAATTAATTAAATGTATTTATTGGTTTATTTCATTCTTTATTTGTTTGTTTATAATGTGTTGTCATCTGGACTGTGGTACTGTAGGATCTCAGAGGCCAGTCCTCAATGATATGCCTAACGTTTTGTCTGTCAGCGCCACAATCGCACCAAGAAGGTATTACTCAGGCAGCACTGAAAAATAGCTTGTAATATGTCAATACAACTATCACAATAACACAGGATATGAGACAAATTCCTTACAAACCCAAGTACAAAGGGGTGGCATGTCCACGAAGTTGAAAAGTTGCTACATGAATCAACAACAAGAACAAACTGAGGCACAGTATTCGGCGATAGAAGAGACTAGACTACGGCAACAGCTGAACAGAGGAAAGTATTGGTGCTGGACCTTAATAAGTGTTACTTCAAAGGTTCTGGAAAATGTTATTCCGTGTCTTGAGTTTGGTAGCAGTGTTTCTTAGATGCTCGTGGAGAGATAGCGTTCTGTCAGATGTTGACGGTGGGATTGAAACCATTGGCCTTGCACGTTAATGCGTGTATCCGTCCAGGTCAATAAAAAGAGTAATACAAGTATTTTGGGTTTTTAATTTTATTTTATAATACTATTTTGTATTTTCGAAATTTTGTAGGTGTATTTTGTATCGAAAATACTTTTTTGTGAGTATTTTGTATCTAAAATACATTTTGGGAGTATTTTGCCCAACTCTGACTAAAGCTCGTGAGGATAATAGAGTAGCTGTCTGACAGTGAGGCAGTGCCCCGGCCACGAAAATCAAGATTAACGGCCGAAGGGACCCGGTGATCTGACCACGCGTCACCCCCAATATATGCAGGCCAAATGGCTGGGCAGCGGTCACTTGGTAGGCCTAACCCCTTCTTGTGCTGTAGTGCCAGGGGTTATTGTTATACTGTACTTGTAGACATAGATTTTATAGCCTAAGTATAATGGATCTGATGATGAACGCTTGACGATCGAAACTGGTCATCCAAGTGATTTTTGATCTAATGTATCTTTTTTTGTTCAGGATAAGGGATAAAGTCATTACAATTGGAATATCGTGTTGACCGACTGATAAATATTTAATTTCGATTACTAAGCCAACACTGAAAAATGGCTTCCAACACGATAACAATTAAGTTATAGTTATTACTGTTATTATTGACCTGGGCGGATATGCGCTTTAACGTGCATGTCCAAAGGTTCAAATCCCACCGTCAGCCCCCTCGAAATGGTTCTCCTCACTGTGCCCATCAGACAAGGTTGCCAGGGGATCATCTGTCGAAGATGACACTGCTGACTTCCTTATCCTTAGAACCCACACACTGAGAGGATCGGGTGCGTCCTCAGACTAGCTCCGGCACGAGACTGATAGCTCAGGGCGATCAGGTGAGTGAGGAAAAAGTCATAGACGAGCCCGAGGAAACACACACAAAAAAACTAGAATTAAATAGTCCAGATTTAAGAAAAACTCGTTAACAATTTATTGTAAAAATATCAAAGCACTATCCTACTTCAGAGGGTTATAAATCTCGGCAAGCCCACAAGTCCAAAAGGCAATAAAATAAATAAATAAATCTCCTAAACTGAATTTAAGTTAAGCCCTCTTGAAGTCCTTCTTACAGGAAAGTGAAACAGCAAGCAAGTTAAGAATGCGACACGTAAAATGCACTCTAAGCAAATACAGGAAATATCAGTTAAAAATACGAATAATTACAGGCAGTAAACCTACAGCAAAGCAAGGCATTTAACTTGACTAGGGTCATTTACATTTGCAGGAACAATAAAAATAGTCGATGTTCCGGGTGTCACTTCCAACATTTAAATTTACGTTAAGGTGTTAGCTAATCATATCTGAAGTTCATACGTGATGATAAGCATCCGTAACGAAGAAAAATCAAAGCTAAATAACAACGAAGCGCTATCAAAAACAAAAATAAAAAATCTATTACACATAGGACAAGGTTGGTAAAAATTATGCAGTCTTAAAAATATCACATATTCATTAAATACCCTCCTACCTATGCTTATCAGAGCGCTCTGTGCGTCCGATAGTCATCTGCGTGAATGAAATTAGGATGGCGACTGCACAGTGAAAACTGCGACTTATGTTACCGAATGTCCACGCCTTACAGTATTTCCATGGCATTGGCAACGTCGTAGTCTCAAGAAAGTGTCAGCTCGGTCTAAACAATGTGTAAAATAAATAGCAGCTGCTCCATAGTGTCGGTCATTCAATAAAAATATAAGCTCAACATAATCCATGATGACACCGAGAAAATCTTAAATGTCCTAACATAAACTACGCGGGGGAGTTAAACATCTTTTCTCTCCGGTATAACTATAAATCTACGGAAGTCATTACTACATTACTACAAGTATGGATACGTCTACAAACATAAACTACGCGGCAGTACAGAAGAAAGATGACATTCCTGAACGAGCGAGACCAGGGGGATCCCGGTTCGATTCAAGAGAGAAAAGGTGGACCCGTCTCATTAAGAAGAAGCCAAGCAGAATGGACGCTGAAACCACACGTTGGTGTTGGAGTTCGAATTCCGTTCCTAGGAGATTGACGACTTCATAAGGCGATCCAGGATGTTCCAGTACCAGAGCTATGAGCAGGGGTATTCCAGTAACACCCCGTTTCTGATCATCAACGAGGGAAATCCACTTCTAGTCAACTTAACCGCAACCCAAGGTAGTATTCAGTATACCATATTGTAGCATATTGTAGCATTGTAGATACATTTGAGAATATCCGACCATTCTTTTTATTGATGCTGTTTTTCAACTTTTAGAATTTCCTAAATTTTCGACTCTATATTTTTCATCGTAATGTCATGTAGGATTTTTAGCCTATTTTCAATTTTGAAAAAATAGGCTTATGAGATCACCTTTTGTCCGTGTGTGTGTGCGTGCGTGTGTGTGTGTGATTCGTGTGTGTGTCCTCCCCTAATAAAATCTAAACGGCAGGAGCGATTTCAATGAAACTCGGAAAGTTCATAGCACTATTCCCGGCGACCTCGACCGTGCCCTTCAAATTTTGTTACGACTCACCAATCCAACATGGCGGCTGTGCGAAATATTTCACCAGCATTCAATATCTCCGAAACTATTACCGATATTACCCTGACATTTTCTAATGTGATAGACGGAACTACTATAAGCTCACTTATGTGACTTTTGAAAACCTGGTAACTACAAAACCAACATGGATGCCAAGCGAATTTGCGACTTTTAAATAGACGTTTCTCGCGAGTTGACCAACCAAACGCAATGAAACTTGGTACAGTATATGTTTATATACATTGTAATGCACCGATATCTAACTTCGTTCAAATGTTCACATAATCACAAGATGGCGGATGTGCGAAATATTTCACCGGCATTCTATATCTCTGAAACTATTAGCGGTATCTCCCTAAAATTTTGTACGGAGATAAAGGGCACTACTGGAAGTCCATCTATAAGACTTTCAAAAACCGGTTAACTACAAAACGAACATGGCGGCCAAGCGAATTTGAACATTTTAAATAGACCTTTCTCGCGATTTAATGTTCCAAGCGCACTGAAACCTGGTACAGGAAATATTTATACACATTGTAATCCACTGGTATCTAATTTAGTTCAATTGTTTACATAACCTCAAGATGGCGGCAGTGCGAATTTTAAAATTAAGTTTTTATTTCTTGTGATGTTGTCATGCGATCGAAGTGAAAGTTTGAATAATGAACCTACGCAATAATTTTCCTTTAATGGTACATGACTCTATGGCCTATACATTTAACAATCCAACATGGCGACAATCCGAAATATTTAGACGATCCTGAATATCTACGAATATATTTTAGCAATCAAACTGAATTTTTTAATGTTCATAGGGGCTATGAACTTAAGTTCACCTATAGGACTTTAAATAACCTGGTGATCACAAATCCAACATGGCGGTGACGCGAATTATAAATATTCACATGGACGTTTCTCGCAATTTAACCATCCGCGTGCAGTGAAACTTGGTACAGTAAATCCTTATACGAATTTTAATCCACTGGCATCTAATTTATTTCAATTGTTTCCATAACCTCAAGATGGCAGCTGTGCAAAATTTTAAAATCTCCTTGTTTTTTCTTGTGTCCTAATTATGCGATTGAAGTTTGAATACTACACGTTCACAATAATATGCATGTAACAGTACATAACTCTAGGACCTACATATATAAAATCCAACATGGCGACCATCCGAAATATTTAGTCGGTTCTCAATATCTACGAATCTATCACAGCAATCAAACAGAAATTGTGTATGTTGATAGTGGCAATTAACATAAGTAGGATATATGAAAATAGGCTGTATAGTTCTTCACGGAACTACTTGTTATTCTCGAGTTTCATCGATCTTTGCTATTTTAAGAGGTGATTTCGGAGATTTAGATTTGCTATTTGAAGTATAGAGCATTTGCGATTGCGATTTCGAATTTATTTTCGGAGATTTTATTGTTTTATAAGTTAGACGGATTTAGGCCTATATTGGAAATTGTATTCCCAGAGTTACAGTGTCAGTATAGCATATTTAGGAACTGCGATCTTATTAACCATCTATTTGAAGATCTGAATAGAGTTATATTATGGATAACTTATTATCAGATCTGGTTGTGAATATTTATTCACAGTATTCACTAATGAGAGAGAATGGATTTTATTGAAGACGAATAAGCGAAATGAAACATTGTAATATTGTTATATGAGCAGAGGTAACTGCAATTTACGTCGTAATATTGAACGAATGTGAAGTTGAATGAAATATTCGAGTGGAGTATAGCAGCTTATAGAAGCTTGCATTAACAATTTTAATAGCGAAGGAAAGTAAGAGTTATGGAGAGAATATTATTTTATTATATTACCAATTAGGATATGTCTTCGAAGGGACCATTATTTTATTACAGTATTTTTATAAAACTTGTATTAACAGCAGAGTGAGAATTTTCGCAATATGCTGTTATGTATTTTGAGAATACAATGGTTGTATTAGTAAGGAAGGAACTGCGAAACATATCTGAGAGAGATATTTTATGGTATTCCCGTATTGACAGATGATTGTATTGTATTTATGGCAATGGGTAAGAAAAAGTCATTGTTTCAGTATTTATGGAGAGATATCTCTTAAGACAGATTTGCGAAATGTTAACGGTATTTGAAGCAAGAATTATTAATGGAAATATAAGCAGCATTATTGTGAAAGGATTATCAGGAGTTATCGATATATGCATTAGAGTTGAAACTACTTGAAACAGTAGGACAGCTGATCTTTGTGAAGTTGTATCTGATAGAAATTATAGGAACAACGGATCTCTGTTAAGCTGAAGTAAATTGAGATCTATTTAAATGGTTCTGAGTTTTATTCGACGAGAATGAAAAGTTATTTTTATTAATTATTTTTATTGAGATGAAAGACCAGTGGATGTGAATAAACTATGCCTTTACTTAACTGTACGGATTATAGGATCCTGAATTGTAACTATAACTGGAAAGGACATAGCGAATTGGAAATTTACGATATTATATAAATATTATATAAATTATATATTATTATATAAATACCTGGATTGTTTTTTTTAGTTTTGGCACCTTAGTTATAACTGGATTAATAACTCACTTAGAAGGTTCCAAGTTTCACAGGACCTCGATGTAGTCCCCACCGTTGCATACAACGTGTTCCCAGCGATGCGGAAGTCGCTGGATCCCGTTGGCACTGCCCAATCTATTGATGGTACGAAGAGAGCGCTCGGCAGCCTGCTTAACGTCTTCAATGGTACGGAAACGCTCCCCGCGCATTGTCATCTTCATCTTCGGGATGAGATCATAGTCGCAGGGACTGATGACGGGAGAATATGGGGGGGTGATAGAGGACCTCCCAGCCCCAGCGATCCAACAATGCCGACACAATGCCTGCTGTGTGTGTCCTAGCATTGCCATGCAGAACGATGGGCTGTGTAACCACGTGGCGGCGCCATTTCCTCTTCAGAGCTCCTCGGAGATGGTCTTGCAGAAACGAACAATAGTACGCCGCATTAACGGTTTGCCCTCGGGGAACAGTATGGTGAATGATCACACCGTCCCAATTATAGGCAAGAATAAACATTACCTTCACATTGGTGGGGGTTGGTCGAACTGTTTGTTTCCGTGGTGATCTGTGGTGCCGCCACTCGTTCGATTGGCGTTTTAACTGTGCCTCATAAGATCTGGCCCACTTCTCGTCAATGGTTATGATACGCCGTAAGAAGGCCTCTCCTTCGCGCTCATAACGCAGCAAGTGCATACGACAAGCGTCATATCGCAGCCATTTGTGCATGTCGGTTAAGTCATGCGGAACCCATTTGGACGCAATCTTCCTCATTTTCAGTAAGTCCTTCAGGATGTGGAGGACAGTTGAATGCGCCAGTTCGGTATCTTGCTCTAATTGACGAATCGTTACGTTCCGATCCACCTCTACTAACGGGGACACCATCTGTACATTGTGATCACTTACTGGTGGGTGACCAGATCGAGGCATGTGCTCCACACGTTCGCGCCCATCTCGAAAGGCTGCAACCCATCTTGCTACCGTTCTGAACGGTAATGCAGCTGCACCGCACGCTTCCTGCAATCCTCGGTGACTCTGTTTAGCACTGCGACCCCTAGCACACTGAATTTTTAGCCGCGTTCTCTGCCCCTGCTTGGAAAACATTGCGACTGTCTTTCGCGAGCGCTGGTCTCACACTACTCATCTAACAGGCGCGACTGCGCACGAGCGGTGGTGAGGACGGGCGAGGCCATGTGTTCTGAGGGAGGGGATGCAGGGCAGCAACCGTCGGTAAAAGTGGCAGCGCCCAACATTGTTGCAACTTGGCACTGAAGCATTGGTGCCAAAACTAAAAACCAACCCATGTTTATAAATAAATAAATAAATAAATAAATATGTAAATAAATATATCAATATTTTGAAGTTTGACGTTATCATTTTTGCAATTTTTAAAAAAATAATCTGTGTGAGATATTGTTCTGCCCGGGGGTGCAAGGGTTGGGCGAACAAAGGATGTAAATGTTCAATTTAGGGGTGCTGTCCAAAAGATGCGAGTTTCCACGTAATTGCGGTAACTGCAAGTGTGGGTGTCTGTAAAAGGGTGTGAGGGAAACTGGGGGTTGGCTCTAAATGTGTGGAATCACACCCTGGGGGTCTGTGCGATTGAGAAGAAGCTAATAGCTGTCGTGAGTGAACACTTATGTAAGGCCACGCGCCTACTTGCTGAGCTCGTGGTAATGCCTGGCGGTCTAAGCTCTCCAAGGTTAGCACAAGGGGAATTTACTTACTAAGCACTTATGTGATTAGCGGTCACAGGCAATTAAGGTATCAAGTAGGAAGTCGGGATGTAAAGACAAGAGTGAAATAAAAGTGTACAATGAGCACGTGATGCTTTGATGGTGTCCCTCTGACTAGGGACGTTTAACACAATTATAAATGTGATCTGTACAGTAATAAGTTGTGGGTATAAGTGGGTAGGAGTACACTTAGTTATGTAACAGGACTCTGAGATGCACATTTACCTACAGGTGAGAGTCAGGATCCAAACGGGCGTAGCCTCAGGCAGCAACAGACCCTGAGCCTAGATTGGACCTCCCTCTTATGTGTTTTGGAACCGCTGACTCGGTATTTCATCAGCTGTAGCTGTCCCAGATACCTCCGAGTGTGATTGTGTGTATGTGTTGCAAGGTGTTGGCTAACCACCCGTGGTAAGTGGCCGCCGTCTTGCAGTGTCTAGAAAATGTATAAGGTTTGATGTATCTCCAGCTTGGGGTGGTTTCTGGGGTAGAAGAGGGTGTCGGATGTTATGATAGATGCGTCGTCCTTGTAGAGTAGTTGTAGATGTATTTATAGATGTCCAGCTTGTGGTTGTGTGTGGGTTCAGTGGCTTAAGTCACATCTCCCTTGTGGGGGTGTATGTCCTGAGGGTATAACAATATTAGATTACGAAATACGTCGTAAATATGTGTATTGAAAATAGAACGTGTTTAATAGGTATAGAAATTTTACGTAACATTATTTAAAGTTTATTTATTGTGATTTATGGTAGAAGTTTTTTATCGCTTCTAAGGAAGATTTATACGATAATAGGTGACGGGAGTTATTATTGTATAGATTAATAAATAGTTATTGTAATGGCGGAGGCCTACGTCATGGGTAAATTCATTTATTTGCGGGTTTAATTTAACGACATTAATTTATTTTTGTTGTTAACTCCCGTTATCTAGGGCAGAGTTTCTCAAAGTGTGGTCCTCGGACCCCCGGGGTTCCGCAAGCATATTTTCAGGGGTCCGCAAAAATTATTCGAATCTAATTTTGTTAATTACTCCTACCAAGAACTCCTGTTTCTGCAAATAAAAGTTTTAGTTTGTATAACAAAATATGTGCGTGGCAAGCTTAGCCAATCCTATGATCAGGTCAATATTGTTTTCAATGGGTGGCTACCCTGCGGCTAGCCCCTAACACACCTAGTCTGTCATCTGTTCTGTCAGCGGAACAAACGTATCGGCATCAGTTATTCAGTTGACTTTTGTCGCAATTTTGATGCTTGTCGTGATGGTTTGTTTTGCTTTGTTGTGATGTTTAACTTTTAATGGTGGAAACATTTTACGTAAGGAAGTGTTAATTTTGGGCCTGTGTCATGGATCGTTGGTTAAAGACTGGGACTGTAAAACGTTCAGTTGATAAATTAGAAAGAGACAATGATCGTGAAAGTGAGGTTAGCTGCTCTACTTCAGTAGCTAGTTCTAACTGCAACACTGATTTACGTAAGACTGTTAAGCGCCGCAAATATTCTGAAGAGTATTTAAAATTAGGTTTTGTGCAATCTAATGACGAACAAAAACCACAGTGCGTGTTATGCTACGAGATTCTTTCCAATGAGGCTATGAAACCTGCGAAATTAAGGAGGCACTTAGAAACAAAACATCCAGACTTTGCTGATAAGTCATTTGAATTTTTTAAAATAAAAAGTCAAGAAATGGAAAATATGAAAACATCAATGTAGAAAATTGCGTCAGGTAGCGCTGCTGAAAAAGCTACAGTGGCGTCATATGAAATAGCATTACTCATAGCTAAATCTGGAAAGCCATATACGATTGCCGAAGAACTAATCTTACCAGCGGCAAAAAAAAATGTGTAATATAATGATAGGAGAGGCAGCTGCTAAGGAATTAAGTACAGTTCCCCTTTCAAACGATTCTATAAAACGTCGAATTGATGACATGTCTCAAAATATTGAAGAGCAGTTACTTTGTAGGTTAAAATCTACAAACATGTACTTTGCAGCTTGACGAAAGTACAGACCTATGAAACAAATCTCAATTGTTAGCCTTTGTTAGGTATGAAAATGAAAATTGGCTTTTAGAAGAGCTTTTGTTTTGCAAAGAGATTCTTCATAACAATGCCCATGATGTTTTTGAAGCATTAAATGATTTTATTTTATCAAATGACTTGGACTGGCAACGTTGTGTTGGTGTGAGTACCGATGGAGCAGGGGCCATGGCCGGCAAAAAGACAGGCCTAATTGCTCATGTCAAGTCTGTCGCTCCCAAAGATAAGTGGATTCACTGCTCTATTCATAGGGAGACATTGGCTGTAACACAAATGCCAGAAGATCTAGAAACATCATTAAAAGAAGTTGTGAAAGTTGTAAATTATATTAAAGCCCGACCTTTGAACTCTCGTATTTTTACTCAGCTTTGTGAAGAAATTGGAAGTGAGCATGTACAGCTCTTGCTTCATACTGAAGTTCGCTGGCTCTCCCGAGGTAATGTCCTCGCACGTTTTTTTTGAATTGCATGATGAAATTGGAATATATCTTTTGGAAGAAAAATATGAAAACTTTCTTCTCAAAGACAAGTAGTGTGAGTTTGCGTGTTTGATCAAGGTTGCATATTTGGCAGATATCTTCCAGCATTTGAATGTCCTATATACGAAATTTCAAGGGTCTGACACTGACATATTCCGTGTAGAAGAGCAAGTAGAAGCTATGATAGGAAAACTGCAGCTTTGGTCTGACCGTATGCTTAAGAATTCATACAACAATTTTACAACGTTGCAGGAATTCTTAATAACATCTGAAGAAGAGATGCCTACAAATACAAAAGAACTGTTTGCTGAGCATTTAACAGGCCTAGCTCAGAGTCTGAGAAGTTAGTTTCCTGAACCTAATCCTAATAATAATTGGATGAAGTATCCATTCAAGAAGAGAAGTATTGGTAACCTCATCGACCTATCTGATACTGAGCAAGACCAATTGGTGGAACTCTCATGCAGCAGAGCCTGGGAGATTGTATATCAAGAAAATAACTTGGCAATGTTTTGGCTACTTGTACAAGCTGAGGTACCAGAACTTGCCAAAAAAAGCCCTCGAACATATTGTGCCCTTTTGTACGACATATTTGTGTGAACGCGCCTTTTCTGAACTGTGCAACCTGAAGCCAGCAAAGAGAAACAGACTGAAGAACATTGAAACAGATTTAAGGCTAAAGCTTTCTAAAATAAACCCAACATTTTAGAAATAGTCAAAAGCAAAAAACAGTACCATTGTTCTCACTAAAGTAACGGTAAAAACACTGATAACTTTTTATTCTAAGATTGCATTTAAAGTCTGCTCCTACTGTAATTAAGAAAATTTGTGTATACTTATGTAAGTCATGTTTTTTCCAGTATTTATTCCAATTGAAATAAACTATATATACTAAAACAAACAGATTAATTGTTTTTACAACCCACAATGTTTGGTATTAATTGTTTATCTTTTAAAAAGACAATCATTAAAAAATTTACAACAAAAATTAAAGGCAGTTTTGAGGGGTCCGCAATGACTACATAAATAATTGAAGGGGTCCTCGAGTACAGGAAGTTTGAGAACCCCTGATCTAGGGCACAGCAGTTGTTTGCCGGAATTTAACAGTTATTGTATTATTTGAGCTTGTATAAGCGTTTTCATTTTATGATGGTTTCCGAGGGAAACTGATTTGTAAACTTTTTTCAATGTGAAGTTATTTATGTAACACTTTGAGTTGTTATTAATGTAAGATTTTTAACTGATACTTGAATTTTTATATCGGGTAATACGTGTCATTTATAAATAGACAGGCACGTGTCTTACGTTTTTCTGACATTTTTATAGAAATTTGGCATTGTATTTTGTAGATTATTGGTAGAGGAATGTGCTATAGGGTGGAGGTATTTCCAATAACCTTACGACCGAGATTTTTGATTCCCGTATTCCCGAGTAGTGTTTAGAACCCTTATGTTTTGTAGTTAGTTACTATAGCATATTCAGTTAATTCTGCTATAGGGTGGAGGTATTTCCAATAACCTTACGACCGAGATTTTTGATTCTCGTATTCCCGAGTAGTGTTTAGAACCCTTATGTTTTGTAGTTAGTTACTATAGCATATTCAGTTAATTCCCCTGTCCCTTATCCGGAGTGTATTCGCCAGTAGCACTGTGTAGTTTATCTAGCCGGGGACTGCAAGATGCTACGATCCATTTTCCATCTGCGGATTTTGATGGATCATTCCTGGAATGCGGGTACAGTACCTTATGAGTATGAGAACTGCAAGGGACAAATAATGCTCCCGGATTTATATCTCTAATGTGCTGCTGAATATTTGATCCATTGTCATATCCTTGGCCGTGCATATTTGAGGTAGAAATGTTCAGATATGACAATTTTTTAAGAATACATTCAATTAAAATTGAGCCTGTGGTGGCGTCTGCGGGAATGTAACCGAGAAAATGTTCGTGAATGCTGACATTACCCAGCGAGAATTAACAAATTTCACAATTAGCGTCAGTTGCTCTATATGATTTATGTCAGGAGTACAATCTGCGGATATGCTGTAATATTTAGCACTATGCACCATAGAAACTAATACTATTTCTTTTTCTACGACTGAAGAGATTAGAGAAACCAATCCGTTCTGAATGTTATTTTCGTGATAATGCTGTTAAATAACTCTAGTATTAGTATTAGAACAAGTAACTCAGCAAATGTTCATACATAACATAGCCAAACCTAGCAATTAATTCAACAAGCTTCGGAAAGTTGCAATTATTAGGGGTGTACAGTTTATCGGATGTTCCACGGAAACATAAACATTGTTGTGCTAAGAAATGAGCAATGACAATTACGCGCTCAATTACGCTTCGCCAATATAGAGTTTCTAAATTGAATAATTTTTGATGCGTTGAGTCATCGCCGTCTATAAGTCTATAGAATTGTAGACGGTGAAGGTTGATTCAATTGTATTTTCTAATTTAAGGCGGGGCAACAACTCAATCCACTTTGGAAGGGAATCCAAGTGGGTTTTATCTATTTCGTGTTCGTTTAGGTACTGATACGTATATAAATGCACCCAATCAACTATATCATCGCCGACGGCGAAGGGTATATCCGTCATCAGTGAGAGACTTTTGTGACATAAAAATAGCTTGCAACAAAAATAAAACACAGAGTCAGCTTCTCTCGAGTAAACTAACAATGTTGGATCAATCCTCTCTGTATTCCTTAGCAGCCTACTGTAATTATTTAAAGAAAATGTTCGACCATTACAACTGCGAGGAAATACGAAATCACTCTCTGGTCTCTTCGAGGATCGTCTTGTGATTTCCAAACTTTCGGACTAAAAGAGGGATTCCATTTTTCAGGAATCAGTCAACTTTTCAAGATTCTCGGTTGATTACCCTGAACTGGAATCATTTAAATCGGTATCATTTTAGCCTTGGATGTTAATGGGATCACGATGGGAAGCACTTGCAGCGAATCCAGAATCATTGGTTTGGACGTTTTCTTCCACTTGTAGTGTTGTATTTGCATGGACTGTTTCTGTTTTGAGGAATTTGTACAAAGACCCGCATTCTTTATATGTACCGGTATCGCGTGATTATTCTGGCTTACGTTTGCGGTACTCTGCACCTGAGAGTTTTTTTCTTTTGTCGGACATAGTTAATGTTATTTTAAGGGGCGGAACTATGAGGTCATCTACATTTGTCAGACATACAGCAATGAAAACATAGACACACACTAAGAATTTGACGATAAAATTACTTATAAATCACTAGTTAGTGCGCTATTATATTCACTACTGTGCTCATTTGTAAAACGATTCACACTAAAGTAAAACATTTAAATACTTGCAAGGATCACCCATTTTGCATTGTCTCGCAAATAATTTAACTTAACCAAAGCTACGCTTGAAATATTAAACGAAACAAATAATATACTGTTTTCTCATATTAAATAACCGACAAAGTAGGCCTAAACAAGGAAAACAATATAAGTTGCTGCCTCCTATTGGGACCTCGTTTGTTGTTGTTGTTGGCACTGTGGATTTAATGATGCTGTACTAACATTTGTTTGACTCCTTTATTGTGAGGGAATAAAATACACATTTTAGATGACGAACTAGCGAGGGATTATCTCTAGCAGATCAACAATACTAAAAAAATAAGAAAGAGTCAGAGATAAAATATATACACGTAAAAGGTTCTCTTTTCTTCAGAGATAAAACATATACCGGTACAAGTAAACGTTATTCCCGCTAGATGTCTCCGCCACATACTCCCTCCCCAGTGACAACGGAGAGATATCGTGATGGGAATCGAGCAGTTCTTCCAGAACGGGTGTAGGACTCTTTCAGTTGAGTCTGTGGGATGCAGATGTCCCTATGAATCTGCTGTTGGCTACTGGCACAAGTTGTGGTAGCTGTGCCAGTGTATTCACTATTTAGTAGAAATGCTGGTTTAAGTCTATCAATACAAATAGTCTCTTCACCATGGTTGGTAATAACCACAAAGTGTTTGTTGGAGCGAGATATTACACGGAATGGTCCATCGTAGATAGGCTGCAAGGGTTTACGATGAGAGTCATGCCGGATGAACACATGAGAAGAACGCAACAGTTCAGGATGTATAAATGTTCTTTTAACAGCATGATGTTTTGGTTGGACCGGGCGTAAGGATTGAACATGCTCTTTGAGCTTGAGGACGAAAGCAGGAAGGTCTGTCGGTGGTGATTCTTCAAAGAAGTCTGCTGGTAGGCGAATAGGCTCTCCATAAATGACTGCAGCTGAGGAGGAATTTAGGTGAGGTATGATGAATGATCTGAGGCCTAGCAGGACTGTTGGAAGTTGGGGTACCCAGCTGTTGGTTAACTGAGTCCGAAGTGCGCCTTTGACCTGGCGGTGCCAACGTTCTATTTTCCCATTTGCTGCTGGATGGTAAGCTGTCGTTTCAATGTGGTGTATGCCCAGTATTTTCATTAGATGACTGAATAAAGAGCAGTCAAACTGCTTGCCACGGTCAGTTGTGATGATGGCTGGTACACAAAATCTAGCTATCCAAAAGTATAGGATGGCATGAGCTACTGATTCTGCTGTTATGTCCTTTAATGGTATAGCCTCTGGCCAACTTGAAAATCGATCGATGATAGTAAGGATATATGTATATCCTTCAAATGGTGGAAGGGGGTCAACAATATCCTCATGTATGTGAAAGAAGCGTCGTTCCACTTGATCATATGTATTAATTGCACTGTTGGTATGTCTGGTAACCTTGTAGCGCTGGCAGGCTATGCAGCATCTTGTCCAGAGTTTGACATCTGCCTTGAGTGATGGCCATACATATATTTTCTGTAGAAGTGTGGTAGATGCTTTAATTCCTGGGTGCGTCATATTATGAAGCATTTCAAATACAAGCTTGCGGAATTGGATAGGTAAATATGGCCGCACCTCTCCTGTTGAAACATCAGTGACTAGTTCTGCTCCGGATGGTAAATTGATGGTCTTGAATTGAAGAGATGTGGTAGTTGATTGTAGCAGAGCTTTTAGGTCTTCATCGGATGCCTGTGCTTTAGCTACATCATCAAATTACAATTGTGATGTAATGAAGATAGATGAGATGCGGGAGAAAAAATCTGCTGGAATGTTATCCTTTCCCGGAAGATACTTCAAGTCAGTTGTAAATTGGCCTATAAAATCCAAATGTCGGAGTTGCCGCGGAGATGCTTTATCTAGGCGCTGCTGAAATGCGAACGTTAGAGGTTTGTGGTCTGTAAAAAGTGTAAAATTTCTACCTTCCAATAAATGGCGGAGGTACTTTATTGCAGAATAGGCAGCGAGAAGCTCACGATCATATGTGCTGTACCTTTTTTGTGTGTCATTTAGAGTATTTGAGAAAAATGCAAGTGGTTCTGCTGTACCATCACGGATTTGATGCAGTGAGGCTCCAATCGAAAAGTCGGAAGCTTCAACCGTCAATGCTAATGGTAGATCACTTGAGGGATGTGCAAGTAGGGTAGCATCAGCAATTTGTTTCTTGAGGTTGTTAAAAGCTTGAACAGCCTCTGGTGTCCATTTAACTGCTCTGCGGTCACGCTTGCGTGTGTCCTTACATAGGCTGAAGAGGCTCTGCTGGGTCTTTGCCGCATTGGGAAGTGACCGACGATAAAAGTTTACCAATCCCAGGAATCGTCTTAGATCAACGATTGTACTAGGTTGTGGATATGAAAGAATAGCTTCAACTCGATCAGGTAATGGTGTGATTCCTGTAGACGTAACAGAGTACCCTAAGAAGGAAATTTCAGAGGCCCCAAAAATACATTTGGACAGGTTTACATTGATAGAATATTTATCTAGGTGTTCCAGAAGCAATTTCAGATGAATCTCATGCTCCTGCTCATCGACAGACGCTATGAGAATGTCATCATGGTAGCAGAAAACAAAGTCTAAATCTCTCAAAATGACGTCGATATACCTTTGAAATGATAGTGCTGCATTGCATAGCCCAAATGGAAGTTTAAGAAATTCAAAGAGGCCGAAAGGAGTGATGACAGCAGTTTTAGGTATATCCTCTTCAGCGACTGGAATGTGGTGAAAAGCTCGAATCAAATCTATTTTGGAGAAAACTGTTTTGCCACATAAGCGGCTGTTGAAGTCCTGTAGACGTGGAATAGGGTAGCGGTCTGGAATAGTTTTTGCATTTAGGGCCCTGTAGTATCCACAAGGTCGCCAGGAACCATCACTTTTAGGAACTAAATGGAGTGGGCTGGACCAAGGGCTCTTGGAAGGTCTACATATACCTAGATTTATCATTTTATGAAACTCCATCTTCGCTTGTGCTAGCTTATCTGGGGATAGTCGTCTAGCCTTGGCCGAAACTGGAGGGCCTATCGTTGAAATGGTATGAAAGAATGTGATATCGGGTGCACAATAATTGGGATTGTCACGAAATATATTTGGATAATTTCCCAATAGTTCTGGATACTTAATCTGAGGGTCAAGTAAGTGGATGCTCTCTGAAATTAGACGTTTAACTGGCACTGCAGAGGTGGACATACTGGTGGTGCTATCAATAAGACGTTTATGTTTGACATCGATAAGCAGTTCATAGTTGTTGAGGAAATCAGCACCAATGATAGCGTGTTGGACATCAGCGATGATGAATGGCCAGCAAAATGGACGTCTTAGATTGAGGTTAAGTTGCATTAAACGCTCGCCATGGGTTTTAATTGGTGTGCCGTTAGCCGCATAAAGTATGCGTTTACATGTCTGCTTTCTGTCATGTGCAGTGGGCGGTAGGACTGACACATCTGCTCCTGTATCAACCAGGAATCGTGTACCAGAGGAACGGTCTGTTACAAATACACGGCGAGAATTTCCTTGGCCCACATCACTATGTGCCGCGTCTAGCGAGGGGCCTGAGCATTTCCCGAAGCAGAGGAGGCTGTGTTATATGAGCATGGGTTGACACACTTTCTAGCTTTGTCTTGGTATGTGAAATGGTACCAACATAATGAACTATCTGGTCGATATTGTTGATAAGGTGATCTAGGTCTAGATCGAGATCTCGTTCGATGACGGGTTGTATGTGGGTTCGAAATCAAACTGTTTATAGATAACGTAAGTTGTTCTAATTGTGACTCTAGTCTGAAAATCCTGTCCACCTGCTGCGTAGGAGGTTCTGCGGCTAGTTGGCGAGATTGAATCACCGATAGATATTGCGAGGGGTTTGAGAAATCTAAAATTCTATCAGCTAATGCGGCCAGGTTGTCTAGAGTATCGTTGCAGGATGCTAGTATCGATCTTAAATTAACTGGGAGTCGTTGTAGAAAGATTGTGTGTAGAAAATCATCCTTTAACTGTGTCCCCGCAAGGGCGCGCATTTCTCGTAAAAGCTGGCTTGGCTTTTTGTCTCCTAAGTCAAGCTCTGTGAGTAATTTCGTCACTTTCCGTCCTTCTGATTCTTCAAATTCAGCTATTAACCGGGCCTTCAGGTCTAAGAAAGGCGTATTCGAAAGTGGTCTTACTAACAAATCACTTATAAGTTCGGCAACGTCTGGCTCCAGTGAGCCGGTAACATAGTTGAACTTCGTAAGCACTTGTGTGATGTTAGCTGTAGCAAATTGGGCCTCGATCTGCAGTAGCCAAACCTTAACATTTTTACGCCAAATTGGCGGGATTTTAATCGACACTCGTGAAATTTCAGGTTCGTTGTGAGATGTAGGCATACCTGATAGCGTCGCATCGGTTGGTATGTTGTCCGTGCGAGACATGGTCAATGTCGTTATTTTATTACACGATAATTTAACATTCACTCAAATATCACGACAGGGTCACCACTGCGGTTTTAATGATGCTGTACTCACATTTGTTTGACTCCTTTATTGTGAGGGAATAAAATACACATTTTAGAAGACGAACTAGCGAGGGATTATCTCTAGCAGATCAACAATACTAAAAAATTAAGAAAGAGTCAGAGATAAAATATATACACGTAAAAGGTTCTCTTTTCGTCAGAGATAAAACATATACCCAGGACCTTCTATACTACCGGACCTGACACTGCAATCCAAGATGGCCGCCGTAGTTGGTGGTCGGACATTAAACGCATGACGTGGGTCAGAATCCAACACAACACAAAATAACATCATGACGTGATTTTGTCTGCTGTTAATCCATTTTACGGGCTTGGGACATCTTGGTCATCAGCCCCGTGCAGTTGGGTTTGGGTTGAATTCCTCCAATTACGTGATTATTGTAGTAGTGTGTGTAGCTGTGTAAGAGACAGGCATGGGGAGGTGCCCGGGAGTTAAAATAAGGTACTACCGGAGTTCCATCAGGAAAGGAATAAAATAAAATAATGTTGAGGCCCACAGGAGAGATCTGTAGAATATCTTGGCAGAGTGGACAGGGAAAGTTGTAAATGATGATGTTGATGATAATTGTTGTCTTAAGGGGCCTAACAGTTAGGTTATCGGCTCCTAATGGTTTGGGTGATGGTGAAGCTGATAATGAAATGTAAACTATAACTAAAACTAACTACTAACTTATATACTGTACTAGAAGAAGAAATGGAAAACAAAAGGAGAACAAGGCAAATAAAGGACAGAAGGAAAAGAAATGCCCTCGACCCTCGAGGAATGCGGATTGAGGGGCTTGGAAGGAAGGAGAGCCATAAAAGGCAGATAGGAAAGTGAAAGAGGAGAGGGTCCGCCCCACAGGTAATGGATAAAAGAGGGAAAACCGGACCCAGCTCAGGAATCCCTCGGGGTCGCCAACTCTCGAACTCACCAGCCGTGAGCCCCTGAGGGTGTAGCAATATCTAGGGTGCACCAGAAGTGGTGGGGCTACATACACCCTACCTCCTTGAGGGCCTTGAGCAGAAGGCAGGAGATAACAGGAAAATAAAAAGAAGGCTGACCCCTCACAGAAGGAGGGTATCAGAAAAGATGAGACAAGGGCCAATTAAGGCAGGAAAGGAAGAGACTCCCTAGGCCACGGATACCCTAATACCGTCGGGGTCGGGAGAGAGCAAGAGTTGACCAAGTGAAGTCGACAGGAAAGAAGATGGAGAGGAGCCCGGCAAAAGTAAGTGGAAGCAATGCCGGACTCAGCTGGGGCCCCGTGGTCGCCAACCCATGTCCCACTAGATGTGAGCCCCTGGGGGGAGTTGTATATGTTCCTGTAGGAATTTCAATCTCTTTTTAGTAAGTTACCTATTATTCGGGGCCTGTTTGCCATCTCTTGATGAATGCAGTACATTTGCATTTTTCTATTGGCACAGGCTAGAGTAAAATGAGGCTTTTCACCGATGTCTCAGTCTCACTCTTGACTGTGATTATATGGAAACTACTGAGGTATAGGTGGTGCTTAGTAATGACATTCAGGGCACAGTCAGTGTCTGTTGGCACAGGCTAGAGTATCACCAATGTCTCAGTCTCACTCATGGCTGTGATTGTATGGAAGCTACTGAGATATGGGTGGTGCTTAGTAATGACTTTCAGGGCACAGTCAGTGTGTGTTGGCACAGGCTAGAGTATCACCGATGTCTCAGTCTCACTCTTGGCTGTGATTATATGGAAGCTACTGAGGTATGGGTGGTGCTTAGTAATGACATTCAGGGCACAGTCAGTGTCTGTTGGCACAGGCTAGAGTATCACTAATGTCTCAGTCTCACTCATGGCTGTGATTGTATGGAAGCTACTGAGGTATGGGTGGAGCTTAGTAATGACTTTCAGGGCACAGTCAGTGTGTGTTGGCACAGGCTAGAGTATCACCGATGTCTCAGTCTCACTCTTGGCTGTGATTATATGGAAGCTACTGAGGTATGGGTGGTGCTTAGCAATGACATTCAGGGCACAGTAAGTGCCTGTGGATGCTGTGAAAGGTTCTACTCATAGGGTTAGTACTGCTGTACTGACTCAATGAGGAAAGCAATGATAATCTACCTCACTCCTCTTCTTGCTTAGTACGCCTCAATATAGCTCTGCCTTGGGTTTTTGTGGGTATCTACCCACATAACCTAACGGCAGTGCCTTTTGAGGATCCAACCAGCCTTCGGGCTGACTACCTAACAGACAGACATATTATCCTTAAAAATAAATGTGACCAACCAGGTGATGTAGTTCTTGGTTATCACTTCTGGGGTCCAAGTTTGATTCCTGACTGTCAAAAAATCTTAATTATAGTCTAAGGGTAAGAACGAGGTACACACAGCCTTTGAGGTAAACCGGTAAATGTTGGGTTCGATTCTCCGCGTAGCCACCCAGCAAGTGGTTTACCAAGGGGTCCCACACATACTGAAGATAAATGCCTAGGTAATTCCTATCATAAGGTCACGACTGCCTTCTGTAAATCCGTCAACAAGTAGGTTAGTCGTATTCATTCATTCCTATTCATGAGATTAAATGGCACTCTGTCAAACGCATGACGTGTGTCAGAATCCAACCCAACACAAAAAATAACATCATGACGTGATTTTGTCTGCTGTTAATTCATTTTATGGGCTTGTGACTTCTTGGTCATCAGCTCCGTGAAGTTGGGTGTGGGTTGAATTCCCCTGATAGGAAATTAGAAAATAGGCACCAATGGCTTATCTTTATAATAATTGGATTTGCATCCAGTCACACAACAGTTTCAAGGCATATTACCACAATTTTAGCATAGCCTATGCATGAGTAAGCCTACTGGTAGTTTATTAAAACGGGATCCACACCAAGTACGTGATAAGATTGATATCCTTGAACTAGCAGGCGTATAATTGGATGAGAGAACACTGCAGACAATTTAAAAAGTAGGTTATGTTCATACGTACGGTAATCAATTTTCAGATCTTCTTAGGCCTTAAATTGGAATACGTTAATTATTACTATGCTTGCTCATAATGAATTACCATTACTAATAATTTATAAACCCTAAATAGAATAATATATAGGCCAAACTTACCCTCTGATTGGCAATAGTGATGGTATCACAAGCGTAACAGAAGTCACCGGTATCTCGTATTTATGAAGCACTAATGCAGACATTTACTTACACGAACGTGTAATATCATTAAGCAATAATCAATAAGCACAGATAATCAAAGGAGACGATTGCTAACCGAAATTCATACCACTATAACATCGTAAACAAAACGACTCAACTTATAAACAAAGCATGTAATCACCAACAGCGACAGCCATCTTTCATCTGTCCCGCCGCTAGTGTCAGGTCCGGTATTATAGAAGGTCCTGATATACCGGTACAAGTAAACGTTATTCCCGCTAGATGTCTCCGCCACAGCACTTTCAACCCTAGAACCAGACTGTGATACTTTCAGGACATAAACCACACTGTGGGTCACTGGTGACCCAATTCTAACAGGTAGTTCCGTGAAAAACTGAAGCCTATTATTCATATATCCTACTTTTTGAATGCCTCTATCAACATACAAAATTTCAGTTTGATTGCTGTAATAGTTTCGTAGAAATTGAGAACCGCCTAAATATTTCGGTTGGCCACCATGTTGGATTCTTATATATGTAAGCCATAGAGTTATGTACTAATAGATGACGATTTTTTCGTAGGTTCATTATTCAAACGTTCACTTCGATCGCATGATTAATACACAACAAATAAAAACATAATTTTAAAATTGCGTACAGCCGCCATCTTGAGGTTATGTGAATAATTGAACTAAATTAGACTCCAGTGCATTACAATGTGTACAGATGGCCTGCGGCAAGATGGCGTCACAGTGAAAGTGTAGTGAAATAGCAGCTAGTGTAAATATTTGATAATAGTGGTAAAATATTATAACAGAGGTTTAAAATCTATAAAGTTACTTTCCTTAGGTCAAGTGAATATGGAATATTGATAGTATTTAGAAATTCTTATTGATAATTTAATAAACTTAAACTAAGTTGTATCCAAAGATTCGGTGACTTCTTCAATCACTGTTTGAACTAAGTAGAGCAGTGGTGCTTTTGCAAGTTTTCACCCGATTGGAAGATATACGTATTTCACATTCTTCTTTATTGGTAGGTAATTAGATTAATTCATTTAGGTAGTAATAATTAAAATAAATTTAGTGTAATTTGGTGTTAACATCAAGGCTAACTTAGATCTCTAGTATGTTGACGGTAAACAGTGTTAGTGTCTCGTCAGGTAGTGTAACCGTTACGGATTTATGCTCGTCGTGCAAAATAAAAGTAAAAAATGCAAATAAAATCATCACAAGATCACAGGTAAAATTGAGTGAGGAGAAAAGTGAAACCGATTGTCGTAATGTAGGCCTACCGGTACCGTCATGCGAATGTCATAACCTGAGAAACGAACTGTCCTCAAAAGATGAAATTATCAAGCTGCTAAAGGAAGTTATTACTAAGTTAATGGAAGAGTTGAATAAATTAAAAGGAAACTGAGAGGAAAGCAAGGAAACTTGGTCGACAGTGGTTGCTGGTAAGCTAAGATTGAATATGCCTAGACCTATAAATGGAGTACCGGTACATGTAACTGAAATTCCCGTCTCAAATTCATTTGGAGCGCTCGTCAAAGAAAATGATGACTTTCTTCAAGAAGAAAAGAGGAAAGTGATAAAGAGAAAATCCAGGAAGATGCGGATATTTGCGGATAGTCACGGGCGAGATGTAGCAGCAAGCGAATTGGAGAGAAGCGGAGAAATGGTGGTCACTTCGACACTAAATCCAGGAGCACCATTTGCAGCGGTTACGAACGGGATGGTAGGAGAGTGTGCGTCCTTTACTTCAAAGGACTAAGCAGTAATCATCGCTGGAGCAAACGACGTCTATCGAAACGAGAGTAAAAAGGTAATCAAAGATTTAAAGGGTACATTGCCATCCATGCATAACACAAATGTCATCATTGTAAACATTCCGCAGAGATACGATTTAATTCCCAAATCATGTGTAAAGGTAGAAATAGAGGCTACAAATGGAAAAAATCATAAAATTTGTAAGAGTTTTCCAAATGTCCAAATTGTAGATGTAAGTAAATTAGACAGGACGTTCCACACTCGGCATGGCCTACACTTAAATAGGTTAGGAAAAGAGTATCTCAGTGATGAAATCTGCAAAATTGTAAATTCAAATGGTAAGAATAGTTCAACAGTAATATATTTAGAGTGGAAGCAGGGAAACTGGTAAAAGAAGCCAAACGTGAGGTTTGGCATTCAGATCTTTTGATGTCAAATGGCATTCGACTCTCTACATTGGATTATGAGACCTTCTGTGGAACCATGGGTATGCGGTCTTTGAGGTCTCGCCGCATGTGTGCCAACTCCATGTTTCTATATAAGTGTCTGACCAATAGAATCGACTGTGCGCCCCTTTTGTGTTTGATTCCGCTTCATGTTCCAGGCCGCAATACAAGGCAAAGACTCACTTTCCGGATCCAGAAGTGTAGAACTGTAGCCCATGCCAATTCCTGGTTATTGATGGCGTTGCGCTCTCTAAACCATCTTGATAGCGCTATAGATATATTTTACTCGAAGCCTACGGAAATTCGTAGATCATTGTTGAACTCAAGATCGTAGGTGTTTGTTGTATATATAGTGTGTAATAATTGTTATTTTAATTTAAGTTTATAGAGAACTTAGTTTATAAGCTTGAATCAATGTTTGTTTCTAGGTTAGTTAAATAGTTGCTTTTAAGTAAATTTAATGTTTATTATGTTTTATTATATCATCTGTAATTGGGTGCCTAACCTGTTGATGGTAAATAAATCTATCTATCTATCTGAGTCCAACAATGGTATTTCGGATTTGTCTAGCAACAATAACAATTATGATAGTAATAATGTAAATAAATCACCAACACAAGCTTGCAAAAGTAACAAATTTAAAATTTACCATTATAATGTTCAGTCTCTCTATAATAAAATTGATTACATACATCTAATGCTTAAAAATGAACTTAAAGACATCTCAGCACTATGTATTTCAGAACATTGGCTGAAAGAGGAACAACTCGATAATTCAAATCCCAGGGTTTATACAAGCTAGTAAATACTCTACATCTAATATTAGCCATGGTGGTACTTGTATCTTCTTAAGAAATAATTTAGATCATGAACAGTTGAAAGCTTATGATTATCTAATTATGGAACAGGATTTTGAATTCTCTGCCGTAAAAATACAGCAGTTTAAGTTAATAATTGTATGCGTATACCGTTCTCTGTCAGGAAAGTTTCCTTTATTTATAGATAAATTAGAATTGTTACTCAATAACATGAGCGAAGTAAATTTCGATATAATAATTTGTGGGGATGTAAATGTGGATTTCTTAAAATTTGATAGAAATTGAGAATTATTAACACAGTTACTAATTTCCTGTGGACTGAAACCTACAGTAAATACCCCAGCAAGAATAACAAAATTTAGTAAAACCTCTCCTGATCAATTTTTTTAAAATACAGATAAATATCACCATTCAATAGAAGTCTATTGTCCGGGTTTTAGTGACCACCATGGACAAATACTGAGTTTTGAAGTACCCGAAACAACCAATAATGGTGATAATGGAGTAAAATCAAACCGAAACAAATGTTACATATTTCAATGACTTATTAAATAAGGAAACATGGTCAGAAATGTATAAACTAGAAAATGTAAATGATAAATTTAATGCATTTAACAGTACCCTAAAACACTATTTTGAAACAGCATTTCCCTTTAGATAAAGAACTGTTCAAAATCACAAAACTAGCAATTGGATAACAACAGGGATTATAAATTCATGACAAAGAAATAAATTTCTACACAAAATATATAAACAATACTGGTACCACACAACACCTGAATTCAATTTATACTACAAAAAATACACCAGCATATTAAATAAGGTATTACGACTAGCAAAGAAGATGCATAATGATAATTTTATTTCCCAATCATCTAATAAAGACAGGGCTATGTGTTCCGTGATAAAGAAATAAACTGGAAAATCTGCTAAAATACAAAGGAACATTACAATGACCAGAAATAATAAAGTGATTAATAATCCAGAGGAAATAGCAAACACTTTTAATGACTGTTGTTGTTTGAGTCTTCAGTCCTTTGACTGGTTTGATGCAGCCCTCCATGCCTCCCTGTCCTGAGCTAATCGTTTCATCTCTACATAGCTACCACACCCTACATCCGAGGCAATCTGTTTAACATATTCTAACCTTGGTCTACCCCTACAGTTCTTGTCCTCAACCCTTCCTTCCATAACTAAGCTTGTTATTCCTGGGTGTCTTAGTATGTGCCCTACTAACCTATCTCTTCTCTTCATTAGCAGTCGCCAGAAACATCTCTCCCTTCCAACTCGTCTTAATACCTCTTCGTTTGTAACACTATCTACCCATCTGATCTTCATCATTCTCCTGTAACACCACATTTCAAATGCTTCAATTCTCCTCTTTTCTGCTGCACCAATAGTCCAAGTTTCACTTCCATAGAGAGCCACGCTCCAGACAAAGGCTTTCAAAAACGACTTCCTAATACCTAAATCTATATTCAATGTCAACAGATTCCTTTTTTGTAGAAATGCTTTCCTTGCCTGAGCCAACCTACTTTTTATATCCTCTTTGCTTCGTCCATCACTGGTTATTTTGCTTCCTAAGTAACAGAAGTCTCCTACTTCTTTCAGCTTTTCACCTGCCAATTTGATGTCCATAGAGGTTTCTGATTTATTTCGGCTGCATTCCAGTATTTTTGTTTTACATTTATTAATTTTCATCATGTATTCTTTCCGTAAGACGGAGTCCATACCATTCAAATACTCATTCAAATCCTCAGGCGTGTCGGCCAAGATGACGATGTCATCAGCAAATTTCAGAGTTGAAATTATTTCTCCATGAATCTTCACTCCCACTTTAAATGTTTCTCCAATTTCCTTCATTGCTTGTTCAATGTAAAGATTGAAGAGTATGGGTGATAAGTTGCAGCCTTGCCTTACACCTTTCTGAATACCAGCTTCTCTCTCATGTCCTTCAGCTCGAATGACTGCTGTCTGGTTTCTGTATAGATTGTATATCACCCTCCTATCCCTGTACTTTATTCCAATAGATTTCAAAATGTCAAACAATTTAGTCCAATCAACGTTATCAAAAGCCTTTTCTAAGTCTACAAATGCCATGAACGTTCTCTTATCTTTCCTTATTCTACCTTCCAAAATCAGCCTAAGACTTAGTACAGCTTCCCTTGTTCCTACATTTCTCCTGAAACCAAACTGGTCTTCACCCAACTCCGTTTCTATCTGACTTTCCATCCTCTTGTAAATTATTCTAGACAGGATCTTTGAAGCATGAGTAATCAAGCTGATTGTACGGAAATCTTCACATCTGTCAGCTCCCACTTTCTTTGGTATAGGGAGGATAACATTCTTCTTGAAATCAGGGGGTACCTCGCCTTTCTCATAAATCCAACACACCAAGTGAAATAACCAGATCAGACCTTCATCTCCTATGCAGCGTAGCAACTCAATCGGTATATCATCTATGCCTGGTGCTTTGTTCCTGCTTAAGTCCTCCAATGCTCTGTCAAATTCTGATCTCAATATTAAATCTCCCTTTGCATCCTTATCAATTTCCTCCTCTCTTTCCATTACTTGATTCTCTATCTCCTTTCAATTATACAAACACTCTATGTAAGCTTTCCATATCTCAACCATTTCTTCCCTATCTGTTAGAGGCTTTCCATTTGTGTCCTTAATATTACAACTTTTAGTCTTCTTTTCCCCAAAAGTATTCTTAATCCTACGATAAGCTGTGTCTACTTTTCCTATTTTCAGACAATTTTCTATACCTGCACATTTCTCTTTCAACCATTCTTCTTTCGCTTCCTTGCACTTCTTGTTAACCTCATTTCTCAGCCGTCTGTATTCTGCTTTCCCCTTTTATCTCTTACATTCTTGTGTTTCCTCCTTTCATCCATGAATTCTAGTATATCCTGAGTGATCCACGGTTTTCTACTTCTTCTTTCTTTCCTACCAATGTTTTCTTCTGCGGATTTTGTTATTTCATTCTTCAAAAGTGCCCATTCGTCTGCAATTGAAGTTTGTTTAGGGTTTTTCATTACCGGTAGTCCTTCCTTTATACTCTTCTTGAATCTTTCGTTTACATCCTTCACTTTCAGTCTGTCTATTGCCCATCTTTTTGGCTTTTGACTTTTCTTCAACTTTAATCTGCATTTCATAACAACCAGATTGTGGTCAGAGTTTATGTCAGCGCCAGGATATGTTTTACAATCCAAAATCTGGTTTCGAAACCTCTGCTTGACCATAATGAAGTCGATTTGGTAACGACCTGTATCTCCTGGTCTCATCCATGTGTATATTCTTCTATTGTGGTTATTGAATAAGGTGTTAGCTTTGACCAACTCATGCTCGGTGCAGAATTCCATCAGCCTACTTCCTCGATCATTCCTTTCACCTAATGCTAAATCTCCTACTATTTT
Organism: Meconema thalassinum; assembly: GCA_946902985.2. Lineage (NCBI taxonomy): Eukaryota > Metazoa > Arthropoda > Insecta > Orthoptera > Tettigoniidae > Meconema > Meconema thalassinum. The sequence goes on along the minus strand of OX336388.2, from coordinate 1,037,793,796 downwards.
CCCTTCTCTCCCTTTATATTCTTCTATTGTGGTTATTGAATAAGGTGTTAGCTTTGACCAACTCATGCTCGGTGCAGAATTCCATCAGCCTACTTCCTCGATCATTCCTTTCACCTAATGCTAAATCTCCTACTATTTTCCCTTCTCTCCCTTTTCCTACCACAGCATTCCAATCTCCCATTACTATAACATTTTCATCACCCTTGATATACCTCAAAAATGCATCTATTTATTCGTAGACTTTTTCAACATCGTCATCATCAGCTTGACTGGTAGGCATATAGACTTGTACCACTGTGGTGCACGTAGGTTTAGTATTGATTTTTGCTACAATAATCCGTTCACTATATTGCTCATAATATTCCACCCGCTGTCCAAGTTTCCTACTCAATATGAGACCAACCCCTGCTTGTCCATTGTTTGATTTAGTGCTAATGACCCTATAGTCACCTGACCAAAAGTCCTGTTCTTCCTGCCAGCGCATTTCACTAATCCCAACCAAATCCAACCTCAACCTATCCATTTCCCTGTCTAAGTTTTCTAACCTTCCATTTCCTCGCAGACTTCTAACATTCCACGCTCCGAATCGTAGAATGTCAGATTTCCTCTTTGTCACTTCTGTTATGTTAGCCCCCTCTCGAGTAGACCCCACCCGGAGATCCGAACGGGGGACTAGTTTACCTCCGGATTGAAATTTTACAAGGGAGGAGGCCATCATCTCATGTAATTATGCATAGAGAGGTGCATATCCTCGGGAAGAGCATTACGGCTGTAGTTTCCCGTTGCTTTCAGCCGTGCAGCAGAACGCAGTGTAGCCATTAGTTGGCTTATATTATCAATATCTTAACCGTCTATAAGACAAGTAAAGAATTGATTTATTCTGAAAGGCTGCTACTCCCTTTGAGAATAAGTACTAGAGCAATTATACTAACAAAAATACTAACCTTCTACTGACAAATAAATACCAGAATTCTACCAACGAAAAAAATGACTATTTTCTGGAAATTCCACAAAAAATATTAAATAAATCACAGAAAAATACACTAAATTCTAATAATAAAATAAATATATGTAGTGATTCTTTATTTATAAGTAATGTCACAAGTGAAGAGGTAAGAATAGTTATAAAAGAGCTAAAAATAAATTCTGTGCTGGCATTGATGGCATCCCTGATGCAATTTTAAAGACATGCGCAGAAAATATAATAAATCCACTTACACACTTAATAAACAGTTCAATTCTCTCAGGACTTACCCGGATATTTTGAAGTTATCAAAAGTAATTCCTGTACACAAAATCGGTTCAAAAGATGAATTAGATAACTATCGTCATATTACCTTACCAACTGGTATTGCAAAAATTGTGGAAAAAATCATGTATAAGAGACTGATAAGTTGTATTAAAAAAATATTATCAAACTCACAATATGGATTCAGAACGGAAAAATCTACACCGACAGCAATTTAAGAATGTATTAATAGTATACTGAAATTAATTGACAATAAGGAACATGTAACTGGCCTATTTTTGGATTTATCGAAAGCATTTGATATTGTTGACCATAAAATCCTCCTTACAAAACTAAATCAATATGGTATTAGAGTTCTATCTAATAAATGTATAGAGTCTTACTTAACAAGGCGTAAACAAATAGTAAGCTTGAGACTCAAGGATGATGGAACCAAATTACTTAATGAAACATTGTCCAACGAGGGAATTATTAAATATCGGGCCCACTACTCTTTCTTCTATGTATCAATGATATAACACAGAACGTTCATTCACATAAGGAAATTTTGTTTGCGGACGATACAACACTCGTAGATAGATAGATTTTTATTAATTCCATTTGATCAAATACATGCATTCAATACATTTTTGATATAGGACACGTCAGAATTTACATGCATAAAATAAAAGAACTAACAGGTATATATTACTAAGATTATAACTATTTATAACTTATTATAATAGCAAATCTTAATAGATACAATCTTATTGCACAACTATTTACACCTCACTCTATTATCATAATATGAAAACTTAATTCTATAAATACAACAACATACAGCTAGGTATTAAAATTAAATTAAAAATGTAAAATATAGTTATAGATTCCATCACTCCTATACGCTAAAATATTCAACTACTGAGTAAAAACAATGGCACTGCAGATAAGCTTTCAACATTCTATCAAAGGTTTTTAATTTTGGGGCCAGTTTTATATACTGGGGTAGTTTATTGTAAAATTTAACTCCAGTGTGAAAAGTTCCTTTTTGATATATGCTTGTGTGTGTGTGTGTGAAATATGAATGTTTTGATTTTGTCTTGTGTTATGCCTATGAACATCATTGTTTGTTTTAAGAAAAACATCTTTATTCATTAAATTCTTTTTAAAAAACATAATACTTTCAAAGATATATATGCAGGGCAGTGGGAGAATGTTTAAATCTTTAAACAGAGGCCTACATGATTCTCTAGAGTTTACATTTGCCATAATTCTAATCGCCCTCTTTTGTATCCTAAACGTGCTTAGTACATCTGGCGACATACCCCAAAATATGACCCCATATTTTAAGTATGAATGGAAATAAGCAAAATAAGTATTTCGTAATGTGTGCATGCTTGTGCAGGTTTTCAAAATACGTAACGCAAAGCACATCGAGTTCAGTTTAGTATTCAGATATTGTATATGTTTAATCCATTTCAAGTCTTGTTGTATCCATAGTCCTAAAAACTTTGTTTCTGATTTATTTTCTATTTGATGACCATTTAATGTTATATTGGGCATCGCAGGATTCCTATTCTGTATAGTGTGGAAATTTAGACATACTGTCTTTTTATAGTTTATTATGAGGCGATTATCTTGTGACCATTTGGTTAACTCTCCTGTAACGGAGTCAGCAGACTGCTGTATGACCTGTTTAGTTTCACCTTTTATTACGAGTGTTGTATCGTCCGCAAACAAAATTTCCTTATGTGAATGAACGTTCTGTGTTATATCATTGATATATAGAAGAAAGAGTAGTGGGCCCAAAACCGATCCCTGGGGTACTCCAAATTCAATAATTCCCTCATTGGACAATGTTTCATTAAGTAATTGAGTTCCATCATCCTTGTGTCTCAAGCTTACTATTTGTTAACGCCTTGTTAAGTAAGACTCTATCCATTTATTAGCTAGACCTCTAACACCATATTGATTTAGTTTGGTAAGGAGGATTTTATGGTCAACAACATCAAATGCTTTCGATAAATACAAGAATAGGCCAGTTACATATTCTTTATTGTCAATTAATTTCAGTATACTATTACTACATTCGTAAATTGCTGTCTGTGTAGATTTTTCCGTTCTAAATCCATGTTGTGAGTTTGATAATATTTTTTTTCTATGAAACTTATCAGTCTCTTATACATAATTTTTTCCACAATTTTTGCAATACCAGTTGGTAAGGTAATAGGACGATAGTTTTCTAATTCATCTTTTGAACCGTTTTTGTGCACTGGAATTACTTTTGATAACTTCAAAATATCCGGGTAAGTTCCTGAGAGAATTGAACTGTTTATTAAGTGCGTAAGTGGATTTATTATATTTTCTGCACATTTCTTTAAAATTGCATCAGGGATGCCATCAATCCCAGCACTGAATTTATTTTTTAGCTCTTTTATAACTATTCTTACCTCTTCACTTGTGACATGAATTATAAATAAAGAATCACTGCATATATTTATTTTATTATTAGAATTTAGTGTATTTACCTGTGATTTATTTATTAATTTTTGTGGAATTTCCAGAAAATAGTCATTAAAAGTGTTTGCTATTTCCTCTGGATTATTAATCACTTTATTATTTCTGGTCAGTGTAATGTTCCTTTGTATTTTAGCAGATTTTCCAGTTTCTTTCTTTATCACGGACCACATAGCCCTGTTTTTATTAGATGATTGGAAATAAAATTATCATTATGCATTTTCTTTGCTAGTCTTATTACCTTATTTAATATGCTAGTGTATTTTTTGTAGTATAAATTGAATTCAGGTGCTGTGTGGTGTTGTTTATATAATTTGTGTAGAAATTTCTTTCTTTGACATGAATTTATAATCCCTGTTGTTATCCAATTGCTAGTTTTGTGATTTTGAACAGTTCTTTATCTAAAGGGAAATGCTGTTTCAAAATAGTGTTTTAGGGTACTGTTAAATGCATTAAATTTATCATTTACATTTTCTAGTTTATACATTTCTGACCATGTTTCCTTATTTAATAAGTCATTGAAATATGTAACATTTGTTTCGGTTTGATGTATTGTATAAGGTGAGTTGGGACAAGAGAATTTTTGGGGCAAGTGCATCACGGGTCCATAATATATTTGTCCGTTTAAAACTCGTTGTGCCATCTCTTGGGGAGTTAGGGGAAGTTGTCATGTGTTCGTTTAACACTAGATGTCGCGGGTGAAGTCGATTAACACGCAGATGTATAGGCGAGTTCCAAAAGTAATGCTGTCAAATAACCGTCAGAGTTTACCGTGCTTTACGAATCCACGTTGTATCTGGACCATCTTTCATTGTAATAACTTCATTTATGGTAACTTTAAAAGCTAAAAGTATACTCTTTTCATTAACATATATATTCGTTGAAATACCACGTAAGTAATTACGAAAACATGAGGGGTTGCTCTTGCTCTGTCAGAACAAGTATGCGGGGTAAGTTCGTTCGTTATTGATAAGTTAATAAATCGCTTTGAAACCTAAGCAACTTACGTACTAATAAATGTAACTAAACGCCAGTTTTTGTCTTTAATTTTCATATTCTTGTGATGTTTTCCAATGGCTGTAAGTTTGCGTCTTACACACCCCAACATACTAAGTTGAAGAATTTAAGAGAAAAAATAACTTTATAAATTCTGAAATATGCATCTAATAGCTTAATAAGTAGAGAACACGAACTTTCCCCACGATTATGTGTTATACATCTTGAAACGACCCTAAGGTACAAGACAAACGAGGTCCGAACCTCTGCTACCGTGAATTGTATAACTTTAGGTTGGAAGTGGAAGGACTGAGCCTTTCTGCCAACATAACCCAAGGTACACTTATTAGAACCGTGCTGTCGAGTTCAAGCTTAAAAGAAAACACAGTTACTCTGGTATGAAACATCTATTGGCCAACAGAGTACATTTACAAAGTAAAAAGACAATAAACAATAAAGGTATATCAAAATAAGACATGGAAATCACCCTCAATAGCCTACACCAGTTCCCACCAGAAACTCGTCGGAGTATAGTACAATAGTCAATTAAAACATTCCTGACATGATCTCTTCCTCAAATAAGATAAATATTCAGCTGACACCAGAGGACAGAATTACAAATCTCGCATGTAAGGTACTTACTTCACGACTAACACGACACGTCAGAAATCTAGATCAATATTACCAACTGAAGATCAATGCCAATAAACAAAACATTTATCATAGTGAGGATAATTACATTAAAATCCAACTCCTATTAATGGCATGAACACAGATCTAGTCATACCAATCACCAAACCAGTGACTTGGCTGCTTTCTTTCAATTATAGTACTGCGTAATCAGCTGTTCGTCGATAATGGTGTTTCGTTACGAATTGGAAATCAATGCCGATAAACAAACGTTTATCCTAGTGTGGATAATTTGTTTAAAATCCAACTCCTATTAATAGCATGAAAACAGAACTTATCTAACCAAACACCAAACCAGTTACATGGCTACCTTCTTTTAACTACAGTACTATATTATCAGCTGTTCGTCATTAATGGTAGTACGTTACCTACTGAAAATCACATCTTTTTAAAGAACCTAACACCGACGTCATCACCATATCTCATAACTATGCTCCGTACTGAATAACATTTAAAACAGATCCAAACTAGGATATCCTACAGTGATTAGAGAGAAATGAAAACCTTTACGTTACTTTACTAATTGAAACTACTAACCACATAACAAAATGATAGTCAACCCTAACACGGTATAACAATGCCGGTGACTCAAAAATTATAAATAATTGTACTTCAGGCGCAGACCTCACATATGAATAAACTTCAACACAACATGACGTACCTTTCAGTAGACCACTTGTTCACCCTCACAAACTGTGACAACATTTCGTCGAACACAATATTGCTTATTTCCTCCGTCATGGAACGTGACATTCTACAGTGATCAGTATCACAAATAAGAAGCAGAACATCTTTCATACGGCAGATCATTTCCTCAACAAGATGATCTTTTCCAGGATACCAAATGTTACATCATCGCTTCTAATACATGAGAGGTCCAATCCAGTCTTCCTGATTTCTTCAATACGATTATAATTTTTAAATTTAAGGTTGTTAATTCCTTCTTACATTGGTACTTGTCATTACTCCGAACTAAAGAAAATAGGGCAGAAGCTAGTGAATAGCCCCAGGCTATTCCAGCCTCCTCGGGAACTCCAGTTATGTACACTACATCTTATCGCCTTGATGATTTCAACATATCTCCTATAGTAGACAAATAGTAGATCCTCAAAAGTTAACAATTGTCGTTGTGACGACGGATAACAAGACAGACCTACCATCTTGTCAACAGACGACAGGACCACACTCTATAGAGTATCGCCCCAATTAGAAGACTTCCTTCTTACCTGTTTGGTGGAGCGCTCTGACGAGAGTCAGCATAAACATCATACTCGCAGAAGCAAATTATACAAATCAGATGGAGGTGAGAGAAGATACGTGTCTAGTGCCGTAATAACGGCTCATCCTCCCCCTCCACAATAGTTGTCGTAGGTTCGAAGGACCAAGACAACTCAAAACAACAAATTCACACCATGCAGACACATGCAAAACTTCACCCAAAGTTTTTACATATCCATCACCGTATCATTCTATAATATGAGAAATCCTCCCACCAGAAAGTTCTTTCTCCTAAATCCACATCAGGTAGTACATCATGCTTAGAATTACAACTTCTTACAATAATCCAAACAGTCAAATCCATGATTTTCACAGTACAAATACAAATCTTCTTGTATCTACTAGACATTCTTGTATAGTGAAGACAGGTTCCAGTCCGTTTGAGGTTCCCAGTTTACCGTTCAGTCATCCGGGCCCTGGATTCCCTCACAAGTACACCACGAATCTTCCACGCAGAACAGCCTACACCAGTTTGCAGCTGAAAACAATTTCAACTGGGCCAGTACCATAGTATAGTAGTCTTAACAACTAAGATTGGAGACAGGAATCCCTAACGAAACAGAATAATACCCAAGTTTACATGAAAATAAGACCTTAGACTATCAACAGAATACTTCCCTTTCAGTAAATTTCCATGTCTTTTACAGTTAATAATTAAGTTTTACAAAATTTCAGATCATTATTTCAATATCAGACTATGTACTCTAATGTAATCAACAATAATAATTATTTACAGCCAAAATTCACAACCGATATGCAGTAAAAACCTTAATTCTCAAGGAACATGAGCTCGCTAACCTTAAAATTTCAACTAATTAACATGAATACCGATTTAAGTCTTTCATATCCCAACCGTTTTCCACCAAAGAAACCCTAATAAAACCAAAACAAGAACTGTCTCAACAAAACACCCAATAAATGACCACAGAAGACCCTTAAATAAATAGAAGATCAACTGACCACCGGTGCAAACCGACAAGATACAAACATTCCCAATCTTTCATTCATATCACATAACCTCACAATACACGCCATAAATAAAACCATTAACCACCCGCAAATAAACTCAAAAAACAACCAACCAGAATACAAATTAGCACTTGTCAATACATCAACACAAAACACAATTACATAAATACTCTTTCATATACATACCCAGACCAAACAGAAACTAGTAAACGAGTCGAAGCACGCATTTCATGAGGCCTATAGTGAGTCCCAGTATATTCACCAAACAACACAAATTAATTCATCATATCTCATCACACATAATCACATTACTTACCCTAAGTATTTATTTCTCAGCCTACCAGCAAATAGGATTGAACCCACTCAATCATCTGGAGACTTCGGAGAATGTTTTATAAATACTTACCTTAAACTATTATTACTTTACCTCACCTGAACCAAGTCCCATTCCTTGTAAATGTTGAGGATCATAAAGTAACACTCAACTGAACTCTAACCAAACAAACCCCCATAAAATTCATTTGGCAGACTCAAGTTGACAGATATATGAACAAATGCCAATTTATATACACGGCCCCAAGTAAATCCATGACGTTAACCACTTAAATGAATAGAAACCCCCACTTACATTGACACCCACAATCAACAACAAATCCACCCAAGTAGTAGTAGCAAAACAAAATCGCACAAAACATTCATACACATTTATACATTCTGTATGTCCTGTCTAGTAAGGCACAATTTAGAAAATAGACACACACAAGTCTATATTATCAGTAACAGAAATAGTCAGTCACATCATTGACTTAGAAGAACATATGATCCACAAGATCACAACTCCTACCTTAGTTGCTACCTCAAATAGGTCACTGGAAGAACACCACTGGGATATCTATTTGCAACAGGAACAAGCATGAAATCTTTGCTGCCCTGAAAAGAGTAACCCTGAAAAAAAAATACAGGAGTAGAACCGGATTTCAATAGTAGTCAACTGGCTGCACAGGTCTTCGCTTCTGAAAATAAGTGTTACCAACTAATGATCAAGATGGAGAAAAATATGAGGAGGAACACGACGATAAAGAACTACACATGTGTCTAGAATCAGCAATACCTTATTAGGGTAGAAATGAATAAACTTATAGAAGGAGTGACACACCATCACTTACCAAAGCCCCAAGATCATAAAATACACCATCACCCTTCGGCACAGATTCAACAACATTAGAAAAAAATAAAATAAAAGTTACGGGCAGAACAAAACCCAGAATTACCAGGATTTGATGCAGGAGACGTGGTACATCTTTCTTAAAATTACTTTACTTATTTGCTTTACTCGAATAACTCGCACTATATTCTTTGACGACCTTATAGAAGACCCCACCCTTCAATAAAATTTCGAAACGCCATTACTATCAATAATGTCCGAAACATTTTGCATACCATGGAACGACGCATGCCCAGAGACCTCAATAACAACAACACAATCACTAAATTCACACAATGCATCACCGTAATAATTAACACTTTTCGAACACTCCAGACACTCGGTTGGGTCATCATGAATCATTTCAAAAAAATACGAACGAAATTCACAACTAGGTTAGAACGTTAGAATACCTACTCTTCAGCAAATATCACAACATAAAGTTACCACACTCCCATTTGATCATGTAATCACAGAATCCAAAGAATCGACCTAACCCTAATTCGAATCACACGCAAAGCGGATAATTTTCAACACACCAATTAAGGTAATAAAGAATACATCACTTCAAAAACAGCTGGTAATATGTCAGACTCACCGATATCCCATAGTTGGCTTCATGGGGAGAGAACTCTACAGGAAAATTCCCCAACTCACAAAATAATCACGTCCAAATTGCGATGATGTTTTGATTTTCCTTCCTTATAATGAGCTCATATTCTATCACATCTTTGGTTAACATATAACAGCTTCCAAAACATTTGCTCCATATAATTCATTGACATGCCCATGGAACAGAGAAACACAAGAATTAGAGGTTAAGTCAAAACACACAAATATAATTTCACGTAATTTGATACTAGGCCTAATATGATATCCTTCCAAACATGCACTCAACAACACAAATTCCAACAAATGTAAAATGTGGTATAACACGAAAAACCACGCTCTCGTTACAAGTGAAACGACCCTAAGGTACAAGACAAACGAGGTCCGAACCTCTGCTACCGTGAATTGTATAACTTTAGGTTGGAAGTGGAAGGACTGAGCCTTTCTGCCAACATAACCCAAGGTACACTTATTAGAACCGTGCTGTCGAGTTCAAGCTTAAAAGAAAACACAGTTACTCTGGTATGAAACATCTATTGGCCAACAGAGTACATTTACAAAGTAAAAAGACAATAAACAATAAAGGTATATCAAAATAAGACATGGAAATCACCCTCAATAGCCTACACCAGTTCCCACCAGAAACTCGTCGGAGTATAGTACAATAGTCAATTAAAACATTCCTGACATGATCTCTTCCTCAAATAAGATAAATATTCAGCTGACACCAGAGGACAGAATTACAAATCTCGCATGTAAGGTACTTACTTCACGACTAACACGACACGTCAGAAATCTAGATCAATATTACCAACTGAAGATCAATGCCAATAAACAAAACATTTATCATAGTGAGGATAATTACATTAAAATCCAACTCCTATTAATGGCATGAACACAGATCTAGTCATACCAATCACCAAACCAGTGACTTGGCTGCTTTCTTTCAATTATAGTACTGCGTAATCAGCTGTTCGTCGATAATGGTGTTTCGTTACGAATTGGAAATCAATGCCGATAAACAAACGTTTATCCTAGTGTGGATAATTTGTTTAAAATCCAACTCCTATTAATAGCATGAAAACAGAACTTATCTAACCAAACACCAAACCAGTTACATGGCTACCTTCTTTTAACTACAGTACTATATTATCAGCTGTTCGTCATTAATGGTAGTACGTTACCTACTGAAAATCACATCTTTTTAAAGAACCTAACACCGACGTCATCACCATATCTCATAACTATGCTCCGTACTGAATAACATTTAAAACAGATCCAAACTAGGATATCCTACAGTGATTAGAGAGAAATGAAAACCTTTACGTTACTTTACTAATTGAAACTACTAACCACATAACAAAATGATAGTCAACCCTAACACGGTATAACAATGCCGGTGACTCAAAAATTATAAATAATTGTACTTCAGGCGCAGACCTCACATATGAATAAACTTCAACACAACATGACGTACCTTTCAGTAGACCACTTGTTCACCCTCACAAACTGTGACAACATTTCGTCGAACACAATATTGCTTATTTCCTCCGTCATGGAACGTGACATTCTACAGTGATCAGTATCACAAATAAGAAGCAGAACATCTTTCATACGGCAGATCATTTCCTCAACAAGATGATCTTTTCCAGGATACCAAATGTTACATCATCGCTTCTAATACATGAGAGGTCCAATCCAGTCTTCCTGATTTCTTCAATACGATTATAATTTTTAAATTTAAGGTTGTTAATTCCTTCTTACATTGGTACTTGTCATTACTCCGAACTAAAGAAAATAGGGCAGAAGCTAGTGAATAGCCCCAGGCTATTCCAGCCTCCTCGGGAACTCCAGTTATGTACACTACATCTTATCGCCTTGATGATTTCAACATATCTCCCAGGCCGTCATAAGTTAGATGGGATTGGCTAAACCGTATTTTGGGCCAGGTTTTTTATTACGCTCCGGTTATGCAACTTTGGAAACGTAATAGCACGAACGGACGATGTGTGTTGGTAGACCTAGCGCCCTGTTTTTTATGTCTTAAATGTGATTGGTCTACACTGATACTAACAGGACTACAACCGTATTATGCTTTAGACTTAGATTAAACTTCTTGAAAACGAAATCTATTGTTATGAATTTCAGAAGTTGATCGAATATAATCATAAACATCATTACAGTGACTGATATAATTGCAAAGATTCAGTTATATTTAAAGATATACCTGTTGATATTAATACTATGATGGCAACCCTTGCTGCCGATTATCATTTCGTTTTTTTTTTAGAAGATGGCAGACTACGGCAGGATATTTGTTTTAATTAAAGATATTTGTAAATGGTGTGAATGTTTTAATAATGTTGATTCGTGAGCAAAAGGAAAGATGGAGTAAAATATGAGCAATTATGTCATTTGTAATGAAATGCATGTACACGTTGTTTAGTGATGAACTGTGGCGCGTCAATCATGTGGAAGACTAACATAACCTAAACCCTCATATCTGGAACGCCGCCAGGAGTAGTTTTGAAATGCTCTTGATCCAATTTTTTGGAGTGTGTTATACCAATAATATAATTCAGCAGGTCTCATTCTATCATGTAAGTTTGTATAGTGCTTATTTGAGCAGTACTACATGACTGGTATTTGTGTGTGGCAAAGGTTCAGAATGAGGACCTGTAGGCCTAAATCATTTACCTGTCCTCTTTGCTTCCTAAGGGATTAACCTGCGTGATTCTGACTAATAATGCTAGTAAACCACTATCTGTAGGCCTACTGTCTTTGCTTTCCTCCTGTTTAGTCCAAAGAGGACATTATTTCACTTGCATCCTTGGCTGGCTATCACTTCTTCCTGTGGGTTGAAAAGCACTTGCAGCAATGTGTATGTTAGGCAGCGGTGAGGCATATGGAACACTTCCATGGAGTGATGAATCTTTCAGGTTCAGTAACAGTCTGTTTTCCTAGAGTTTTCAACTCTAATTATAAAGATTATTGGATACATATTCGGTAAGAGTGGAGTTTACCTGAACCAAAGTAAAAAATTCTTAAACTACTGAAATTAGCCAAGATACCTGTAGTGGTATCTGGAGATGATATACAGTAGTAATAGATGTTTACTCCTCCGCTGTCTGTAACCCACCCAGCCATGCCAAATAGGATCACGACTTATACAGATGAAATTCCAGCTGACTCCGCCATTTTTAGCATCGCGTACAGTATTGCCAACCCCACGCATTAGGTACTATATCACATCCATCTGACCAATGGTTTTTCCTAGACCAATAATTGTTAGAGTGTTAGGTAACTAACGATAGATACTCGCCCCTGGTTTTCGTCACGCACAGTGTTTTTTTTTTTCTTCCCCAAGGTCTGATACCATTCATTGAAATGACATCCTGCTGCGTAGCCATGCTCGTTAAGTCATGCACTATGGTCGCGATAGGCACCTGCAGCAAGTCGAGAAATCAACGGTTTATCCTGGCATTGACAGAGGCTATCCTGAGTGTGAAATTTCGACACTCCCTTGGGACAAATGCTGGGATTGTACCATACCTTATTTCAAATCCTGGGGCACTATTCCATCCTTGTCCCGAATACATTTACACATACTATTACACTCATCACAGAAAAGTGATACACCTTAGTTCCTCGGGCTGATGAACACTATGTCCCAGGCTATTGAAATGAGAAATACATGTTAGTATGATCAAACTATGATGCTTACATATTGAGGCCAATTGTTTGAATGCCTACTTGGATGTTATTTTATTATCAAATTATTTTTTTCTCCAGCCGTTAAATATTCACGTTGATATGTTACATAATACAATAGTTGTAACATACTATGGATCCATATTTCTTGACATATATGTCATAGATACCTCAGCTTGTAACTGCATAACCAATTTGTCACCCAGATGGGAAACTAGGATGGCTGGCATACAGTATTCCTGACAATGTTCATGTCAAGGTTGTCAAAAACAACATAAATACCTAATATTGGGAGCATTGAAATAACTATTTCAGAACAAATCATCAGTGAGCTGTTTTAACTTGGTTGGAAATTGGTGTCTGCTGCAAAACCATGTTGCCACCATTAGCCATATCAACGTGTTTACAGATGCCGGCATTCAGCTGTGCACTTGACCTTGAGAGGTAGGTGTCGAGTGGTGCAGGAAGCAAGCCGAATTCTTCCCTATCTGAGAACATTGACGCGTGGGACAGTAGGTTGTCACAATCAGAAACGGACACACTGATTGTGGCAAATTTTTTAAGTTGCAGTAGTATACCGGGAGAGTGGGATGGGGAAGTACACAGCTACATACCCGTTAACTGTATGTATAGGTTGTATGTAGTGGTACGTGCATTTGTAGATGAGACTAGGATTGGGAAGAGGCAGTCATGGCCTTAATTTAGGAACCACCATTTGAGTGGATCATTGTGGTGTGAACTAAGCCAAACACGTCTCAATTTTGCATGTTCCAAACAGACTAGAATTAATTATTTATTTGCAATAAAACCCAGGACCTTTAGGACATGAGTCTCAATATTTAGGCTACTCCTGAGATCACTGAAAGTGACTCATGTTTAAAGGATACCAAACAATGTTGACACATGTAAATTTATGAACAAGGGACTAATCACTTTCCTTTCAATTTACCATTTTGTGCCATACCAATAGGCCTACTGTTGTAAGGTGTAGCACGTTTTGTGTTCCTTAGGATATGCAGTTATTCGAACATAAGGACTTGAGAGAGAAGCTGGTATTCAGAAAGGTGTAAGGCAAGGCCACAACTTATCACCCATACTTTTCAATCTATACATTGAACAAGCAATGAAGGAAATTGGGAGCCCAAGGTTGCAGGTTCGAAACCTGGCACAGTCAGCTGGCATTTGAGGGTGCGCAAATGCGAGGGAGCCGTGTCAGTAGATTTACTGGCATGTTAAAGATCCCCTTCGGGGCAAAATTCCGGCACCCCGGCGTCTCTAAAAGCCAGTGTAGTTAAAAGGGACGTGAACCGAATAACATTATTATTAAGGAAGTTGGAGAAAAATTCAAAGTAGGAGTAACAATTCAAGGAGAAATAATTTTAACTTGGAGATTTGCTGATGACATCGTCGTGATCTTAGCTGACACACCAGAGGATTTGAATGAGTTTTTAAATGGTATGGATACTGTCTTGAGGAAAGAATTCATGATGAAAATTACTAAATGTTAAACAAAAATATTGGACTGCAGTCGAAAGAGATCACTGAAATAACTGAAATCCTCCATGCCCATTTACAGGATATTTCCTTGAGAAGTTTAGCCTGCATTCTTCCATGTCTAGTGTCTTATAAGTTACATTCCAAATTTATTGTATTTATAGCTTGATGTTTGTATTCTTACAGATCTGTCCACTGGATCCAGGTGAACAGCAAGTTGCAAGAGCAGAACTGGACGAGAATGCAATTTCAATTGTGACGTTCTTTCTATACTAGACCTATACATATACAACAATTTTATTTCTACATTGTGTAATACAAAATAAAAAAATAAAAAATGTTTCAATCACCTATGGTTTTCATTTATCCTTCTCCTTCCTTCTCATATCACATTTGCAAGAGGGTCATGGGGTTCAAACACGAATTTGGAACCTGTGTAGGATAGCAGGTAGGGGGGTAGGGGTGATTATTTTAATTATACTATAATCAGCTTTGGAGGTTATGTAGGTTAGGGCGAAAAAGGGGGGCGGGTATGGGATGTGCTCTGGAATTTGGAGGTTATGTCAGCAGGCATGAATCGATATTTCATTTTATAGCATTCAACTTATAAAACGTGTTAGATAATTGATTTTTACGGTGTATAGTTGATAAACTAACGACAATACATTATTATAATTACCAAAATATATAGCTACATATGTACGTTTACTGCCAACATTACAAAGTGGACAACAAATATCATAATGTATCAGTATACTGTTGATTGCTTGTGATACGTTTTGGCAGAGCTAATATTGTCAAAGGTAATAGCTATTAATGTTAATTGATCCACAAAGGGACTAGGTCTGCGTAATATTCATAAAAATAAGCGGATATCTTAGGGATTTAGTTCCTTATGTTTCCCCTACCGAAGAGAAATGATTGTTTTTTTGAAGCCGGATTATGGGCGGATTTAAGGAAAATAATTTAACATGGGAGCTGGGACTCTTATATTACATTCTCTTTGATATCTCCTATAGTAGACAAATAGTAGATCCTCAAAAGTTAACAATTGTCGTTGTGACGACGGATAACAAGACAGACCTACCATCTTGTCAACAGACGACAGGACCACACTCTATAGAGTATCGCCCCAATTAGAAGACTTCCTTCTTACCTGTTTGGTGGAGCGCTCTGACGAGAGTCAGCATAAACATCATACTCGCAGAAGCAAATTATACAAATCAGATGGAGGTGAGAGAAGATACGTGTCTAGTGCCGTAATAACGGCTCACATCTAATGGAAGAATACAGGCTAGAAATGCACTTGTCCCATATCACGGGGCAAGTGCGTATCCTGGACATTGAAGTGATATTTAATTTCCTAATGGAATGTACATTCTCAAAGCATACATTCAAGATGTTGTAGTCACACACAATTAACCAGCCAATATGCAGAAGAAGTCTTGTTTTGGTATTGCAATTAGTTTAGATGCATTTAAATTTCAAATTTGCACTTCCATTTTTAGGGTATGCACTTACCCCAACTCACCTTACATGTATTTGATCAAATTGAATTAATAAAATCTATCTATCTATAAACATTTACTGTACCAAAATTGACTGCGCTCAGATGGTTACATCGCGAGGAATGTCTATTAGCCTAAAACGTTTCACCTTCGGTTGGCCGCCTTGTTCGTTTTGTAGTTAACAGGTTTTTGAAAGTCTCATAAGTGAACTTTCAGTAGTGCCCTTTATCACCGTACACAATTTCAGGGTGATATCGGTAATGGTTTCGGAGATATAGAATGCCGGTGAAATATTTCGCACAGGCGCCATGTTGGATTGGTGAAACGTACCGTAATAAAATTTGAAGGGCACGGTCGGGGCCAGCCAAAATAGTACTATGGCCTTACCGAGTATCCTTGGAATAGCTCCAGCCGTTTAGAAGTTATTAGGAGGGACACACACACATAAGCCTACTTTTTTCATAAATGAAAATAGGCTAAAAAGTGATATAGGAATTTATTTGGAACTTATTATTTTAATTTCCATGTTGTTTCTCTTCTCAGTGATCTGGAGAGTCGCATTGATGTACATGTACTTCCCTGCTTGTATCCACTCACACATGTATTCTATTGATTGATAAAGTTGCTTTGTTGTAGATCACAATTTACTGAACACAGACGTTTAACTGCCATAATTTAATAAATTATCACTATTCTAATGCATACTGGAACATGCTTTAAAACGTCGATACATGAATTAACAAAAAAATCGCACACAGTTGTTAATTTCAATCATTCTGCGAAAACCTAGGCCCTGTCATCTTTGCACTTGCTGCAGTTTCCTCGTCAGTGTTCTGCACACAGACTGCAAGAACAAATCACGCACTTTGTTTGTCCTTTTCTGTCTTTGTATGGGCAATAATACATCTTGCTATTTAGGTTACAAGGGTTTACAGGATTTTCACAACTAGACATGATAAAATTGTAGGATAAAGGAAGGTATGGTACCTCGTAGACATTTTTGTTACACAAACCACACCGTGGGGTCGTATGTGACCCTAATATAACAATACTTAGCAACAAAATATTCCAAACGCTTAAACAATGTAACAACAACTTTTAGTCCAACATTGAAGATAAATGAAATAACAGTAAGCTAAGGGCATTTGGCGCATGCACAGAAGAGATCATAAAATGGCCGGGTCGCGGGTGACCCCACCGTGTGGTTCTAGAGTTAAAGCGACTACATTATTGTTATTGAAAAAGATTCGTTTTAATTTTTACGCCTTTGCATTGTTGTCTGTGCTCGTAAAGTGGCTAAAGTTTATCGACTCAGCCTATTCAGTAAACTGTGAGTCAGCAAAATCCCTAACGTTTTGATGAGGAGTCTAGCCAAAGACGCAAAACAATCCCGATCTCAAATTCATACGGTATTTCAATGTTGTGTTTTTTTGCCGCCCCGTGCAATTGCACGTGGTGCACCGTCGGTAGACCCAGCTCTGATCCTCACCTGAATTACAATTAATACACACACTACTACAGACACAGCAATAACACAGGTTATCAGACATATTCAACACGCAACCAAGTACACGGGATTACAATAAATGACCACGATGTCCAACACGCTCAAGTGAAACTGTGACGTCCGAGACGTCTTTTCAACAAGGGGAATAAATAAGTAGACCATATTATTCTGTATATTGCAGCACGTACGCTAGACCAGGCGAGACTCGTTGAGGAAGACAAGTCCACAGTCCAGACACACAGTCAAAGGGCTTCTCGAAAGGTCGGCTGAACACCTGTACAGCCAGGCAAGGGGAAGGGGGGGATTGCGTCACGGCCAATAACATTTATTCACACACAAGTACCAAGACAGGGAGGCATGGAGAGCTGCATCAAACCAGTCAAAAGACTGAAGACTCAAACAACAGTACCAACTTATACATATAAATATACAAAGAGTACATATATTACACTCCTCCCTCTTAAATAACAAACATATACAACAACAAAAAAGAATCAATCAATAAACAATCAACTTACAACTAAGAACATTTTTTTAACAAATAAATAAAAAATCACAAATCAAGACGTTCAACAGGTTTCCTCTCGCGTACAGGGTAACGTCTTTGAGAACACCCTGCGGGAGAACTAATAATAGGTTGGCTAACCGGACTCGATGTAGGAGTTGGCTGTCTAGCAATAGACTGTCTAGTACAAACAGCTGATGGTGAAGCTGTCAAATTTGAACGTACATCAACCTGCTCAGCCGACTGAGATGATAAACTTTCAGCTGATTGACCTAAGCATTCCTTAGCCGGCTCGCTCACCTGAGCATCAATAGCAATGAGTTGATCAATATGCCTCTTCCAAATAATACCAGTTCCTATTCTAACTAGATACATGGTAGTACTTAGTTGTTTAATCACAGTACCCTCAATCCATTTACCTTGAGATCTATAATCTCTAATAAGTACGGATTGATTAACATGAAGGACACGTGGTTTACTACCCTTGGCATAATTATGCTTTCTGCTTGTCCTACTTAGCCTCCACTACCCACCTGACGCTTGGTCGTAAAAGATCAAATCTAGTTCTTAGTGATCTATTGAACATTAGTTTGGCTGGGGTCTCATTAGTAGTGGAATGTACAGAATTGCGATAATCGAACAATATTCTATCCAAAGCTACTGAAACACCTCTAACATTATCTCTAAAAACACATTTCAGTTTAATTTTAGCATACTTGACTGAGTTTTCGGCCTGACCATTGCTCTGAGGGTGGTATGGAGGTGAAAAAGTGTGTTTAATACAATTCTTAACCAAAAATTCGTTAAACTCTGCCGAATTAAATGGAGGCCCATTATCACTATGGACTGACACAGGTAAACCAAAACCAGCGGCGGCTCGTGGGATGTAAGTTCGGTGCAGCCGAACACACGCTCTTGTGCAGCAAACGTATATATTTTGAATAGGTGTGTTGGGTCATCTAGCTAGGAGGAAATCTGGTATCGGGGTGATGCTTTGGGAAGACAATGGCGTACAAATCATCCGCTGTGTTATCTTCATGCAGTTGCTTTAAATAGCACAACATAAGTATAAAATTAACTAAAAGAACAAATATCACTCACATTCGGTCAAGTCTATTGCTTGTACAGTATGTTAAATCTATTCTTCGGTCCTTTGAAGCACCGAACTTGTCTATGATGTCATCGTAAAAGGGCATTGTATTCATCAAATCGTTGAGCAGTGACTTCTCCAGGGGTATGGTTGCCAGCGCAGTCGGCCTCTCATGGGATGTTGAATTCCTTAAGTATGTTTTATCATTTTAAATGATCTTGTCGACTTCGTCGTTACGCTGATGTCTGGCGTTACGTTACGGTGACGGGACGAAATGTACCGAGAATGCACTGAAGTGTGTGACGTCATAGTACGATGTAGCTGCCGGGTACCAAGAAGGCAATGCGAGAACAGAGTTTCAAGAAGGCAGTGCGAGAACAATCAAGTCGGCAGTGAAGAAACAAAATAGAATCTTGAAACTTTGTTCTCGCACTGCCTTCTTGGTACTCGGCTGCTAGCATTTAAAATGATATAAAGTCCAGTCTTTCAGACTGACTCTGTGTCTTTTTTTATCCGCTTAAGGAACGAAAAGCTTCTTTCTACTGATGAACTGGCAGACGGTATAGTAAGTATTAAATAAAATAATGTATACGCTTCTTTGAACACGTCCTTAAGTTCATTCTTATTGAGCGACACAATTATTTCCTCTAATCTGGTATTTTTGTAGGTAGAATCAGAATAGATGTACTGAAGTTCGTTTTTTAACCTGTGTGCGTCAAATGTCGTGGGATAAGAGATTTTTAAGTTCTCTAGACAGAGCGTCAAGAGGGAGGATTTTAGAATATTCTTCAAACTTAGAGCTATCTCCTAAGCAAAGAAACTGGAGCTTCTGCATATCTTGAAATCTTGTTAAATTTTAGTTTTCTTCTCAGCCGTATGAAAATAGGTTTTAAACGTTACTTCATTCCTTTTACCTAGTAGGCTATCAGTTGCCGTGTGGTGTTTATTTTCGAGAGGCAGAAGTAAATGTGCAGAGACTTCTTTTGGAGCACGTTAAATAATATATTAGCAAGCTCAAAAATGTCATTGAATACTATTGATAAAAAATATGAACTGGAAGCTATTGAAGTTATTATACAACCCTTCTGATTGACGAATGGTTTTCTCGTCTGACTGAGGGTCGTCCATTAGTCTTTCAAAAATATCTTTCAATCCCTCCCACTCCTCGAGAACCACGTTTAAAAGTTTTCCATGTGACGACCAACACGTCACAATTAATGCGCCACACGGCCACGAATCACAATTTAACAGCACAATTTTTACTATGAAGGAATACTTAGTATACCACACGTTCAAATTTGTAACAAGCTTCTTGTTGCAGCTGTTGGAACAGCCGAACAGTAGCCGCAATTCTCGCGATAAAATATACTAGTAAATATGTCTTTGCAAGATTGTGTTTTAGCGTGATTGAGATACTAACATTGGCAGCAATGGTCTAGGAGCGGAGAGCCAGGGTTATATTCGGGTGCGTTCGGAATAATATCGTCACAGCTCGGGCGAGGCAGCCAGATATTCCAGTTGCACGCTGGGCAGCACCAAGCGGAATGCATCTGTATACATACCGCAGGCGGTTCGGCGCGTTGTCATGGCAACCGTTGAGTATTTACACGTCACAAGTCAGCCCGCACTGCTGTGAGCATTGGCTGGGCTGCACTCAGACGCAAGGCGCAATCGTGAAGGAAACAGACTGCGGTGCTTGCTTAATTACTAATAAGTATGAGCGCTGCATCGGTTGTGTAATCACAACATATAAAGCGCATTCTTCGTTCTTTTTAACGAATGCGGTAGGTTTTAAAGATAAAATATAGGGATTCAGAAAATGATAGACAATTGTTTTGAGAAATGTTAGTGCAGCCGGGCTGTACCTGATGCACCTGAAAAGCCGCTACTGACCAAAACGGGCAAAAAGATGGCGTAAATTAACAATAGCTAAGTGTGCAGAAGTTGAACTGGTCTCAAATACTTCTAACCACTTAGAATGAGCATCTACGATTATTATTAGGTACATTTTCCCTTTAAATGGCCCCAAATAATCAAGTTGAAGAAATGCTCGATTGCCATCCCAAATTGGGAGACTACAACAGCTGACCGTCTGGCATGGCGTCGACTCGTTCACAATGGCCCTCTACGTTTCGAGCAGGACCGCCGGAGTTCTGAGGCTCTGAAGCGAATTGCTCGTAAAAAACGGGAGTCTATGAGGAGATACAACCCTCAGCACCTTGATGATGATAAAAATTGCCACCAGTGTGGAAGAGTTTGTGGCTCGAGGATTGGTCTCTACAGTCACCTGTGAATGTTTTGGAAGACAATTTTATACTCGTTCGCGAGTGATAGCCAATGATTACGGTATTATTATTATTAAGCACCAATTTACTAAGAACCTCAGCCTTGGCTTTGTGTTATTCTGCAGCTGAATATGTATGGCGCAAATCATCTCATGCAAAGCAAGTTGATGTGGCTCTAAATGAAACCTGCAGGATCGTAACGGGATGTCTCAAAGCTACACCTATTGATAAACTCCACAAGCTAGCGGGAATTGCTCCACCAGATGTAAGGCGTGAAGTTGCAGCCAAACTTGAGAGACATAAATCAGAACACAACACTGATCATCTGTTACATGGTTACCAGCCACCACTTAGTAGGCTCAAATCTAGGAAGAGCTTCATGAGAACTACTACTCCCCTCACCGGTCAGCCTGGAGCAGCCAGATTATCTCAGTGGACAGCAAGATCTGAGTGTAATGATTGGATAGCTCCTTCCGAGAACCTTCCTCCTGGTGGAAATCAAGTCTGGAGCGTGTGGAAGTCCTTAAATCGGCTCAGGAATGGCGTCGGACGAACTAAGGACAACCTGTTCAAATGGGGCTTTTTGAAGGAATCTTCCACCTTGTGTGACTGCGGGGAGGAACAGACAACTAAACACTTAATTAACTGTCCTAGTTGTCCTACATCATGTTCCACACAAGAGCTTGTTGATGCTTCAGACAACGCTGTTACTGTTGCTCAATTTTGGGCTGATATTGTTTAGTTTGTGATCTAAGATTTGAGTTACATTGTATGATATTCTATCAACCTTTGGTTTTGTTTCCTATGTTTCTTTTTGCTGTGCTTATGACTCGAAATAAATAAATAATTAAGCACCGATAGAGAAATCACAGAGTATCACTTTCGCCACAAGCACTTCCAAACCACAGTCGCACGGGTAATTTTAAATAAATACACTACTTTCAAAGCTTAATGATTTACAGATTAATCATCACCAGCACAGAGATTGCAACTGCTGAATATTACCACCGCTTTAAGACTTTCCAGCACGAAAGCTAAATAGCTCACTGGTGCCAACCTTCACTAACCGCAGGATGCTGACGAGAGGTCCGTGTTGCTTCATCCTTGTAATTTGAATCGAGATTCCTGGTCTCAGATGCTACAATTTAATATAATTATATATTTTTTGTGTTCAAAGATAAAGATCATGATACTACATCATGGATTATTGTTATTTAATTTTAATTTTTATTATATGCAACCATGGAGATTTCTTTTATTCATTCATCTACTTTATTTGCTAATGGAGTAATTCCCCGGCTGGGCGCAAGCAGTAGAGGGGTGTGAGAGGAAATGCTGCTGCTGTACACTGTTGTCAAATCTGTGTCACAGCGGGTTGGGATCAGGCGACAGTGCTTGTCTAATGGAAGTTCAGCGTGCGGGAGCTGACAGAAGAATGATAATAATGACACATCTGACAACCCTGAACGATCTACTTCTTATTGGCTTCTGATGCTAGTCACAAGTTTTCTTACTAACCAATAATAGTAGATACTGTTGCATGACGTCTAGCGTAGCGAGGGGAGATGACGTATTTACCGGTGCTACAGAGCTGTTAAGGACTCCACCCGGCTGCCAGATTGCAATTTCTAGTTGACTTTTAGCATTGGAGAAAGATACCGCCTTCTGATTGGCTGTTCCGACATAACACAAAAGCATTAAGGGCTGTGATTAGCCAGCTTAGTTACAGGATGGAACCTATCAGCAATGTCGTTCTATGTTTAAATAAATGTGTAGAATTTCCGCTTCTTTTTTTTTACTTAGTATTTTCTTAAGTTGTATAAATTGTAATGTACCTAGCAATCGCTATCTAGCTTATAAACTGTCGCGGAAGCTAGTAAATGAACGGAGTTTGTTGGAAGAATGAAAACGAAATACACTTACAGTGGGCGATGTGTTGAAGATGAAGATTGCTGTCATGGTCTTTTTTGTAGAACTTTTCATGCTAAACTATCCTCACACTCATAGTATATTGGTATGTTTAATGGTTTACCGAGAGTAATCATAAAAGGCACACGGACGGTAGGTTTTCTTCGACTCTTTCACTGAAATCGTTTCTGCTCAACTTCCTCTGGTCATAAATAAATTATTTTCCACAGAAACTTTCCTCGAGAAATCATTTACAGAATGGAGCAAACCTCATCGTGGTTTTCGAGATTACCCGGAACATCCAAGAATCGGGAACTTAGTTTTATACTGTGTAGAGATAAGTGGTGCAAGGTGGCATTAATTAATGAAAACATTCCGGTAATGATTATTTACTTAAGAAGATACGGTAACATATAGGGCCTAGGCATCAAAGAACGACATTGCTGATAGGTTCCATCCTGTAACTAAGCTGGCTAATCACAAACCTTGCTGCAGTTGTCTTTCGTCAGAACAGCCAATCAGGAAGCAGTATATTTCTCCAATGCTAAAAGTCAACTAGAAATTGCAATCTCGCCACCCGGCTTCAAGAAAACTGCCCGCACACCGCGCCCACAGATTACTCCTCTGGCAGCCCGAAAGCGCACCAGTCTCCATACTCCCCGCACGTCACAACCCCCTCGATCGGGCACAATCTTAGGGCGGAAGGCCAAGAGTCCGTAACTCCATACTGACCAGTGTTCTGTGGTGTGCTGCCCGCTGACAAAGCGTGATACCACCAATCACAGTCTTCCTGATTGATAGAGCTACATGTAATTTTCTTAGCATTATTAGAGTTCAATTTTTGACTTAAAATATCAAGAGAAAATGTAAATCCCTTTTCGTTCTCTAGGAAGGACACCGTCCTGGAGTAGGCCTACTTATGGGCCAGCCGCTACTGCAGCCGACCTTTCGAGAAGCCACTTGACTGTGTGTCTTGACTATGGACTTGTCTTCCTCAACGAGTCTCGCCTGGTCTAGCGTACGGGCTGTAGTATACAGAATAATATGGTCTACTTATTTATTCCCCTTGTGGGAAAGATGTCTCGGACGTCACGGTGGCGACGAGGAAATTGGCTTTCGGTTTGGATTTGTGCGTGTGTCGTACAAGGTTGACATGTGGCTTGCTAGAGCCGTCTACCACGTGTTTTTGCATCCGTCATTACGCTGTTAATGTCGTTTTTGGAGGAAGAGGAAGTGTTTTATATTAGTGCCATTTTCGAATTTGGTGAAATTCCGATTATGTCTGGAATTATAGGCAATATTGGTGAGTGTGACGCAGCTGAAGAACAGTGGGAGTCCTATATCGAAAGATTTGAACTCTTTTTGCACTGGAATAAAATTAGTAAGGAACTAAAGGTCAGTACCCTTTTGACCGTTGTGGGCGTGAAAACTTTCAAGTTATTACATGATCTGTGTACACCGGACAGTCCGTCATCTAAAACGTATGAGGTTTTAGTTAAACTTATTAAGGAACATTTATATCCAACACCTTCTGTTATTGCCGAAAGGTATAAGTTCAGCCTTCGGAATCAGTTGGAGCATGAGACTATTGCGCAGTATGTAGCGAGTTTGAAGCATTTATCGACTCACTACGAATTTGGTACAAATCTCAATGATTATATCCGTGATCGTTTAGTCAGTGGGATACGGAGCGAATCTACGAAGCAGAGACTGTTTGGGTGAACATTCCTTAACATTCGAGAGGGCGGTCTCGATTATTTCGTCCATAGAAGCAGCTGAGAAGAATGCAGCGTCACTCATGCCTGGCGGTGGAGACAAGCTACACCGCATGACGTCATCATCTCCCTGTTTCTGGCGGTCCGGTACGTCATCTGTGAGAGGGAAGAAGACAAGGGGCGTGGCTGTTCCCTCCTCCAGTGGCGGATGTTTCCAGCGCTGCCAACCTGCCCCAGGACAACGGACCAGTCCCCAGCAGAAGTGTTCAATGCAGTGTTATTGTTGTGGCGTGTTTGGCCACAAGAATAGTGAGTGCCGTTTGCGCGGATGCGTGTGTTATGTTTGTGGAAAAAGAAACCACATTAGCAAAATGTGTAAGGCGAGGATGCGTGGTAAGTTACATCAATCACTTAGAAATAAAAACAGAAGTGTGCATAATTTTGTAGGCCAAGTTGCAATTGAATCTGAGGACATATTAACTGATGTTCCTAACCTATTTACTATGCATGAAAGCCACCCTATTAACAATTTAAGTACTGTTAAACCATTTAAAACTAATGTACTAGTTGAAAACAGACCTGTAACCTTTGAAATTGATACTGGTGCCTCAGTTAGTGTGGTTAGTGAAACGTTTTATTGGGAAAATTTTAAGAATATATAAAGTTACAGCCTACAAGTCTACGCTTAAGTTCGTACATTAATGCTCCTATTGAGCTGGTTGGGGTAATTACTGTAAATGTTAATTACAGAGGCATTGCTAAAAATCTGGAATTGTATGTAATTAAAAATGGAGGTAATCCCTTGTTAGGTTGAGACTGGATCATGGCATTAAATGTTCAGATTTTACCTGCAAGGGATAACCAGTTGTTTGCAACTGAAGTTGTTGGCAATGAATCTAGTATGCCTAGTGATAACGTTAAACCAGAATTGTTACTTAAAGAGGTAGTTAAAAATACCCTGAGGTGTTTACTGACAAACTAGGTCAGTGTACGGTTGAACCGGTTAGGCTAGTTATGAAAGAGAATAGTGTACCTAAGTACTTTAGGGCTAGACCATTACCTTATACTTTGAAAGCTAAGTGTTACGAACAGAAACGTCACTTCGTACTTATTTGGGAAAATGAAATATATTTATTTACAAGAAAATGCACACACATTACAAATAACACTCAAAAGACTCCATCTTGGATGCATTGTTCCTTGTCCTTCTTTTCTCACAAAAACAAAAATAACTGTTGCCAACTGTCTGTCACATCCTCCCACCGTTGAGGAAAGACATCCTCAACTACTCCACATATCTTGCAGGAACATTGACAGTTCTACCCGAACGTGTGCTCTTTGGGGGTTGAACACCAGTTCCAGTCTGCACTCCTAAAGCAGTAGCTGTTTTCTGATTCAAGCCAGTCCTCAAAGGTGTGCTGTCTTCATCAGGTACTTCTGGAGGGTAGAGTCGCTGTATCGGTCTCAAGAGTTCTCCTTTAGATGTAACAACCCTTGCAAGTCTTGTATTATCATCAGTTCCAGGGAACAAGTCCACAATTTTTCCAAGGGGCCAATCTATCCTCTTAGTGCCATCTGATCCAATTAGGACAATGTCACCTCTCTTGAACAATAGAGTTGGTTTACAACTCGGTTTACCGAGTGCCAAATGTCCCAGATATTCCTGCAGGAATCTCTTCTTCAATGCCATTCTTAGGTTCAGAAGATGACGATTTCTTTGATTCAGGGTTATAGCTTCCAATGCAACACATTATGGAACTCCAGTTGTCTTAATTTCTTGTAGAAAGCAGGCAGGGGTGAGTGGACTTATATCCTCACATCCATCGGTCAGATATGTTAGCGGTCTTTCATTTATGGTGGCTTCTACACTGCAGAGAAGGGTAAGCATTTCTTGGTAATTTAGACAGGCTTTACCCAAAACTCGTTTCAGAAGCTGTTTAATTAGACGTATTAACCTTTCCCAGAAGCCTCCCCACCAGGGAGCACTAGGGGGATTAAATCTCCAAGTAATACGTTCAACCGAATAGTGTTTGGAAATATTCTCCCAGCCAACACTTTGAAACGCGTTATCTGTACCCGTGAAATTTGTACCATTGTCTGAGTAAATCACAGAGGGGCGTCCTCTTCTTGCTACAAACCGCCGGAACGCTTGCACAAACGCCTCTGTGGAGAGAGAAGTAACCATTTCGAGATGATCAGCGCGATATACCGCACATGTGAAAACTACAATCCAAGCTTTACTTTCATCCCTCGGGAACACGCATAAGTGTTGTTTTGCTTTTAAGCGTATGCCTTATGGTATTTCTAGTGCTATCGGCATCTTTCAGATGGTTATCGAGCAGGCTTTACAAGGTTTACCTGGTGTGAAGGTTTTTCTTGATGACATCATTGTCAGTGGACCAGATACTAAAACTCACTTAAGCAGGCTTGAAGGAGTGTTTGAAAGACTAAAACAGTATGGTTTTACAGTTAGGCAGAATAAGTGTCAGTCTTTTGTACCTAAATTAGAATTTTTGGGTTTCACTATCGATAAGAATGGTCTTCACACTTCGGAAGCTAAGGTAAAAGCCATTGTAGATGCGCCTGTCCCTAAGAATGTGACTGAAACTAAATCCTTTTTGGGTTTAGTAAATTATTATGGCAGGTTTGTGCCTAATCTGTCTACGGTGTTAACACCTTTGTATAACATGTATGGTACTGTTATCATTAATACTACCTGCGGTGAACGATTTGAAATAACTACTGGGGTTAAATAGGGGTGTGTTATTGCCCCTACGCTCTTCTCAATTTTCGTCGGAACCATAATTCACCTTATTAGAGACGAAGTCCCACAAAGCATTGCAATTGAATTCAGAACTGATGGAGGCTTATTCAATCTCAGCCGACTGCAAGCAAAGACCAAGGTCTTCACAACATGTGTAATGGAACTCCAGTATGCAGATGATAACGCTATTCTCGCTAGCTCAGAAGAAGATCTTCAGATGCATTCGCTGCTGCATATAACAGAATTGGTCTAGACCTCAATACCAAAAATACTCAGATTCTACATCAGCCTGTGCCTAATTCACATGCTACTGCTCCTGTCATTACTGCCAAGGGCGAGGTATTATTGAATGTTATCGTGCAGAAGGCGCAAGAGTTTAATAAATTTTGGTGGGCAGCCAATGAGCGCCAAGATTTTCCAGAGAGCCTCTCTGTTTGAATCAAAGGCTTTAACAACGTCAACGAATGCCATATACAGAGGGCGATTTTGTTCTCTTGCCTTCTCTTGCATTTGTCTGGCACGGAAAATCATGTCGGTAGTTCCACGATTGGGTCTGAAACCACATTGTGATTCGGGTAAACACTCTTCAGCAAGTGGCATTAGACGTGTGGCTAGAATTCTAGTAAGAATTTTCCCAGCGACGGAGAGTAGGGATATTCCGCGATAGTTACCACAATGAGTTTTGTCCCCATTTTTAAATATGGTTACTAACAAAGCATCTCTGAGTTCAGCAGGAATGGTTTCAGAGGTCCATATTTTGACAAAGAGTTGATGAAGATGCTCAGTGAGGATTTGTCCACCTTCCATGAAGAATTCCGCCGGTATACCATCTGATCCAGCGGCTTTGTTATTCCTCAGTTGACTGATGGCCCTTTCGACTTCTTGCAGTGAAGGTTCATTATCAAGGTGATGCTGCAACGTCTTTTGAGGAATCTTAATAAATATTTCCTCGTCAACATGTGTATCCCTGTTGAGTAATTCATGAAAGTGTTCCTTCCAACGGATACTGATAGATTGGGTATCTTTGAGAAGTGTGGAGTCATCTTTGGATCTTAATGGATGTACACCTCTTGTGGACGGTTCATAAATAGCCTTAATGGCAGTGAAGAGAGCATGGTGATTATTATTTTCTGCAAGTTGCTGCATTTCCTGGGCTTTTAAGGTCCACCATTGATTTTTGAGGGCACGTGTTTTTCTTTGAACTGCAGCTTTAGCTTCATGATACTTTTCTCTTCTAGCAGAAGAATTGTAGTTGTTTTCCCATTCAGTGTAAGCTTTTCTCTTAATGTCAATGAGACTCTGGATTTCAGTGTCGTTTTCATCAAACCAATCCTGATGTTTGCGCGTGGTGTAGCATACAGATTCTATGCAAGATGTCAGCACAGCATCCTTGAATCTTGACCAGTGCTCTTCAATGTCATCAGGATAAAGACTGGGAAGATTTTTACCCAGAAGTTGTCGAAAATAAAGTTTTGCATCATCATCCTTAAGACGATCAGTGTCCAGTTTACGTCTGATGAGTTTCCTCTGGTTACGTCTTTGTTTGTGAATACGTAGAGTCATCACAGAACGTATCAGTCGATGATCGGTCCAGCAGTCATCTGCACTTGTCAGAGCCCTTGTGAGTAAAACATCACGCTGGTCACGGGCACGTACAATTATATAGTCAATAAGGTGCCAATGTTTGGATCTCGGGTGTTGCCAAGATGTCTTAAACTTGTCTCTCTGCCGGAATAACGTATTGGTGATGACCAGATTGTGTTCCGAGCAGTTGGTGAGAAGAAGAGTTCCATTGCCATTGCATTTTCCCACACCATCCTTGCCAATCACGCCAGACCATAGTATATAGTCCGTACCAACTCTCGCATTAAAATCACCCAGAAGAATAATTTTATCAGCTGTAGGAATGTCTGAGAGGAGTGTGTCAAGTTGGGAGTAAAAGGCTTCTTTCTGTTCTTCCTCAGACTGGAGAGTTGGAGCGTAAGCGCTGATTACGGTAGCACGCTGGTTATTTGGAAGCTTAATGCGTAGGGTCATAAGTCTTTCGTTTATGCCACAAAGTAATTCGTCAAGGAAATGGACAAGTTGATTTTTAACAGCAAAGCCAACACCATAAATACGGGGCTCATTCAGATCCTTACCTCGCCAAAAGAGAGTGTAACCACCGCCATGCTCTATGACATGTCCTTCTCCAGCACGTCTGGTTTCACTGAGTGCTACAATATCTATATTGAATCTTCTTAACTCGCGGGAAATAATTGCAGTTCGTCTTTCCGGGCGTTGATCGGAAACATCCATTAGGGTACGGATGTTCCATGTTCCAAAGTTCATCTTCAATTGTTTTCGACCGCATATGGTGTATCCTCTGGGTGCGGTTGCCCAGTCAGGATATGTAATGGCTGACTATGTTTAGGGCACCTTTTCTAGCCCCTTCCCCCTGTGGGGTGAGCAGAGTGGGTCCTAAATAGGCCTGCTCAGTCACAAATGCAGAACACGAGTTGCTCAACAGCCATAATCCTCAAGCAAGACGGCGATCACACATTTGTCGCCTACGTGCCGGTTTGTCATTAGGAGCTCCCAGATTACACTATCCTGCTCCCGTCACAACTCCCCGATCGCCACAGGACTTGATATGATTGACGTTACAGTTCTTTGGAAGACGCCTGTGCGTGATATCTTTTAACGTGGGAATATTGCTGCACATCAACAATCACACGTTTCTTGACAGACTTGAAACAGATATCCAGTGGCATAGAGAACTACGACGACTGGAAGATTCAGGTCCGCTGCAGCCTTCTTCCGCCTTCCCGGCCATTGGAGCTGTATATGATTGCTCTACGCCCGGTCCGCCGTTGAGGACTTTCTATGCCGTTGACCACAAGGGATTCATCCGCCTTTAGGAGAGGTTTCCCACCCCAAGGGCAAGAGAGTACTCCATCCTCCATTAGTTCATCCGCCTCCCTAGAGAGCCGTTGACTGTATAGAGGTGGACTCCGGGAGCCACTCGGTCGTCAGAGCCTCGTCAGTCTAGAGCAGGGTGCACCACGTGCAGGTGAGGTTGACATTTGGGTAAAAGTTCACCCCTTACACCCCAATACCGTAATAATAATAATACGGCACCGTAATTATTTTTAATTCTTGTTACGGCTGTGCTCTAGAGTTGAAACTCAGCGTGATTAAGTATTTCTGCATTTCAAAATGAATTCTGTGGACGCTATTTTAAATAGCGGAAAACTTTCTTTTGAGAGTAAATTAGAACTCAAAAGGTTTGAACCTCCGAAACCTGATTTAGTCATTTCACAGGTTCAGAACCCTTGCAAAAGCAAAGCTGGTTATACCAGAAAACTCAATCGCACATTGTACAATCATGCAGACTGGCTGTGCGCATGTGACGTAAGAAATGCGTTCTTTTGCTTCACATGCTTGGCTATGAATTCTGGCGATCCTTTGTGGACATCAGCTGCTGTTACGGACTTGAAAAACTTGAATGATAAAGTTAAGAAACATAAATCTAGTGAAAAGCATATAAACAATAGCATTGAGTTTGCGATGCTGGGTAAGGTAGACATCAGATGTCAGTTAGACAGTGCGTATAGACTGAAAATTAAGCAGTTCAATGAGGAAGTCTCTAAAAACCGTTACATACTCAGTAAACTGATCGACAGCATTAAGTTTTGTGGAGAAATTGAGCTCGCACTGCGAGGACACGATGAAACCGATTCATCCGACAATCCTGGAATATTTCGTGGGTTGGTTAGTTTAATGGCCGAGTTAGACTCTTCCTTGAAAGAGCACATAGAAAAAACAAATAGTCGCGTTTTTCTGGGACTTTCTAAAACCATACAGAACGAGCTTCTCGATTCAATCTATTCTGTGTGCCTTCAGTTGATCAGTGACGAAATATCTCGGACAGAATATTTAGTGATCGAGGCTGACGAAACCACTGACTGTGCTACATTGACTCAGTTTGTTTTTATTGTGCGATATGAACTGAATGGCAAAATTAACGAAAGGTTCGTTAGCTTCGTGTTGCCCAGAGATCATACTGCAGATGGAATTAGTCAAGCTTTATTTGCCGAACTAGAGAAATTGAAGGTGGATACGTTCCCTGAAAAAGTAATAGCTCAGAGTTATGATGGTTCGAGTGTTATGAGTGGGCAACACACAGGCGTACAGGCAAGAATGAAGGCCGTGTACAAAAATGCGCACTTTGTTCATTGTTATGCGCATCAATTGAACTTGATCATCGAGCGTTTTGCAACCAAAAATAAGCAGGTAAAAACATTTTTTAGTAATTTAGAGGGATTTTCCTAATTTTTTCCAAATCTTCCGAACGGACAGCCTTACTAGATGAAATCGTCAAGAAACGGATCCCGAAAAATGCCGCCAATAAATGGAATTTTAGGGCACGATGCGTAAGAACTGTCTTCATTTACAAAAATGAACTTATTGAGTGTCTAGAGAAGATTGTGGATGATGACAGTAATGACTATTCGACAACCAGAAAAGCAACAGGCTTGAGAAACATTTTAAAAGATCAGGACTTTCTCTTTTGGCTCGAACTTTTTAGTAAAATTATGCCACATGCTGATATTTTATTCAATGAACTACAGCACAGGGAAATTGACAGTGTAAAGGCTCTGAAGAACGTGTCTACCTTCAAGTCCTCGATTCAGAATATTAAAAATTCTCTCGATCAGTGGGGTACAGAGCATAGTGTGTGTTGTTCAAACCCGGGCACTAGTGAAAAGCGTGCTCGATTTGACAGCAGCAAATGGGTCGTGGCAAAATAGGTGTGCGACGTAATTTTAACTGGGATTTCCGATCTTTTCGGTTTTAATGAGCATTTATCAGCAGCGAAGCTATTCCAGCCCAGCTTATTTTCAAAATTTAGAGTGTCGTTTCCTGACTCTGAATGTAAAATGGTCGCTAAGTTATTCACTTTAAATCCACTTGAACTCAGGCAGGAATTAACAGTTTTATACAGCAGAAATGAGTTTGAAAATGCATCTGGTGCCTTAACACTTCTTTCCTGCATTAGTGAAAACAATCTTGCGACAGTGTTACCTGAGACAGTAAAACTCTTGCGAATTATATGCACAATTCCCATGACAACATCAGAGAGCGAAAGGTGCTTTTCAACTTTGAAAAGAATAAAAACTTTTAGTAGGAATACAATGAAAGAAGACCGTCTGTGCGCTTTAGCTATGTGCTCTATTGAGAAGAACCTGTTGGTCACAAATGACTTCAATGAGCTTGTAATACACCACTTTGCTGAGCAAAAAGAGCGGCGAATGGACTTCATCTTCAAGAGAGTCAATTAAGGTAAGTCTATTTACTTGAACATTCTCCTGTCCTGGTAATTTTCTTATCTTTCATAGTTTGTGTATTGTCGACAATGATATATCCTATGGAAAAACATTGTTGCAAGATTTTCTTTAATTTCCTGTCATAACCAGTATGTTTTACGTCATTGCATTCATAGCCGTATTCAAACTAAGAACTGGAAAAGTAAAGAGTTGGGCTAGAATTCTCAAACTCTGTCCTTGTGTAATAAATGTTACGCTTAAACTCCTGCCAGGTTATTATTATTATTATTATTATTCCCGTTTTTAATTTGCAGTTAAATTCACTCTCAGATAGAAATTTAAGTAATCTATCAGAATAAAAAGCAGTTCAACAGTTTAGTAATGAATGAAAATGAAACATAATGTGACTCGGGAGGTACATTTTCCTAAAATTCATCTGTCAGCTCGAACACTGGCATTGATTGTTACTGGCACTTGTATATTTCCAAATTTGCATATTAATGTATATTTCCAAATTTGAATATTAAAAGAAAAAAAAACTCAGTGTTCTATGCCGAATTCAAGTGATAATCCAATATCCACATGTTAACAGCCAACGCTTTAGGCTTGAGTTTGGAGTTATTAAAAGAATATTATTGTATATTCTATTTTATTATATACTGGATAAATCGTTGTTTAATTCGTGTATTCATGCAAACTGGGATTTGTCAAGTTTTGAGCTCACAAGGATAATCCTATGATAAAGAAAAAGACCCAAACACAAGCTCCCTGAGATTCACGTTTTGCGTTTTCGTCTATACGTAATTTTCACATCAGGTTCTCAGTGTTGTTACCCTATGAAATCATAGTTGTAATACTAAATGAGAAAAACCTCTGATCCGACATCAAGAATATTGAGCAATAACGCGATATTTTCATTGCATATAAAAGTAACTCGATTTTACTCTTTTTGTCCTCTATCAATTTATGAAGAGGTGCGGGGGAAAATACTGTGATTGCCCTCCCAGCCCAAGAGTCTGTCGGCCGCCACTAGTCGGCTGAACACCAATACAGCCTGGCAAGGGGTAGGGGAGGATTGCGTCACGGCCAATAGCATTTATTCACACACAAGTACCAACTTATACATATAAATATACAAAGAGTACATATATTACAGATACAACTTATTTTTCAATTCTAAAAGTTTAATACGACAGATAAATGCCTTTTTTTTTTGTACAGCTCTCATGAGAACAGTTCTGGGAATGTTCAGATAATATCAGTTAACAGGTTCCGACAGCCTCTTACGTTTGGGAATTTGATACTTAGGTAGCTTGAGGCTAATAATGGTTGGAAAGGTGTCAAAGATTATCCAAGCTGATAACAGAACATCCGGTATATATTCCGCCGGAGATATTGTTCTACCTGCATCCTAAATAAATACCATTGCAAATGGTCTCACAAGAGTCCTGTACGGTAATGGAAATGCTGGCACAGTTGTATTTTTTCTCAAATTTACCTGTGCCATATCTGCCCACAAGTTATGAGAAAAGAATGGAGGATAAAAGTAAAAATTGCACAATTCAATGAATTTTTGAATGTATATTGTGTATTTTACAAAATACTCATGAAAAGTATTTTCGATGCAGACACAAACTGCATGTTCCAAAATGTATTTTAGATACAAGATACAAAATTCATGTATTTTCGATACTGCAAAACTCTCGTCGTGGCACAGCTGTAATTACGTGGTGCTGTCAACTCGTCTCGTTAATGATGTCTGTAAGACACTCTCTAATATTGTTGGGAGTAATATTCGACATTGTTCGATAACTCTATCGTCTGACAGAATTTTGTTTTAAAGGAACGTAACTAATAGGCGGGAGTTTATACGTCGCTCGAATTTTGCCGGGTGAGCGTTGTGAACGTACTCCGATGAGCTTTGGCGCGAGGAATATCGTGGTGGACTTGGAATTTTAGTTGAATTTATTTTACTGTTTGAAAATGGGCGACAAGGACGGAGGTAATGTATTATTATTTGCTATGTTAAAATAAGGTGGTCAGGGGTTATGTACTATCGGTTTATTAATCGTTCTAAACAGAGTAGTGAACAACGCCGACCGTATCTCATATCAAACGCGAGTGCACTGGCGTAATTAATGTCGTACAAGATTGGAACATTTGAGATTTGAACTAGGGAGTGAGGTTCTTGCGGGCAATCTTGCTTTGTTTATTTCCTTCCTAACTCCTTTTCCTTTGAATTGACATTAACCTAGCTACAATCTGTTTTGCGGAGTGATTTGAAAGTCTTCTGGTAAGGTTCTTTTTTAGATTAGGGAGGGGGGTAATTTTTATGTTTTTTCCCCTCTCCCATTACGTTGAAAACTTTCCTGTATTGGAAATATTTCGATGTGCTTTGTCATCTCAGTATTTTTCAATTCAAGGCTATTTCATGCATGCTGGAATTAGGAAATTATGCTACACTTGTCTGTTAACCTTTATTATGGTAACCCAAGCGGCTTCGGTGGCGTAGTCGGTAGCATGCTGAACTGCTATGCCCAAGATAGCGGGTTCAAACCCGGCCGAAGTCGTCGGATTTTTTAAGAGCGTTAAAAATCCTTCAGTATCGCTTCCTTCGGAGGGGAATGAAAGCCGGCGGTCCCATGTCATAGATTTATGGCATGTAAAAGATCCTTTCACAGACTAAACTTGTGTAAAGCAAAATTTGTTAGGTTAGATTTCGTCAGAACGCTCTATCAAAGTTCCAACGTTCACCACTAGGTATCATTGATACCTGGTGGCGAAAGTTGGAACTACTTGAAATTGAACGGAACTTGTAGCTCACCCTTTAGGGTATCCGCTGGAAGCAGCTACAGACTCAGGCGAGCCGAACATGTCCTCGGACACTCCCGGCACTAAAAGCCATACGATAAATAAATAAATGGTAACCTACTTTGTTTGCTCATTTAGAGGAGAGAAGCTAGGCTTCATGGTTTTTAAGATTTGTGCATAGTAGTAGCCTACTTGGGACCATATTCACCCTTCTACTGGTTCAGGCGCATGATGGAATAGTGGTTGGCTATCACTAATTGAAATAGTATATCTTCTAATTTTAGCATACATCCATATCTGTTGTGCTTAGTCAGTGGTGTAGGTTGTAAGACATCAGAAATGACTTGTTCAGAAGGATGCAAGATTATATCTAAACTGTCTTTGCATTTGTGGGTGGTTAAGATGATAGACCTGTAGGTCATTAGGTTTATTGAATAAGTTAACTTCTTAGCAACATTCTGGCACCCTGACATCTCTAAAACCATAGGAGCTTATAATTTATGTGAAGCACATATTAATACGGTGGCACTTGACAGTAACTGAGGCGTGGTGGCGCAGCGGTTAAGCTGTATGCCTCTCACCAAGGTGGACCGGGTTCGATTCCCGGTCAATGCATGTGAGATTTTCGAAGTGAAATGCCATATCCTGTGGTTCGGATTCCACGTAAAAAGGAGGTCCCGTGGCTCATGATCTTGCGATTAACGGCCACGTTAAACTACAAGCTTGTTTTGTTTTACTTGACAGTAACTAATCCTTTCTATAAAAAAATTTAAGCACATACTGAAATTACATGAATTAATAGTCGGGAGAATATCTGGAGAAGATGTAGTATTAGATGTCGCTGTCATAGACCCACCCAGCCATCCCAAATCGGATCACAACTTATATAGTTGAAATTGCGGCTCTTGAGAGCCATCTTTCTTGAGGAGTCGGTAATGCCAACCCCACGTATTGGGTACTATCGCATCTGGCAGACCAATATTTTCGTCCAGACCAATGTTGGTTAGGTAGCGCGGCCCGCACACCCCTGGTTTTTGTCATGCAGAGTGGGTGTAGTCACGCATCAATAATAATCTTGATCCAGGCCAATGGTTTTGCCTTTTATTTAATTATTCACGTGTCTTGTGGGGAATTTTGTATCGGACATGTTGGCAACGTGTCACATGGGGTATGGCGTATTGTCCGACATAATGTAACGTGGCGCCGCTAGTAAAACATTATATCCTTGATTCAAGGTTCTGGGAACAGTTTTGCCAATTGGATAGGCCTTTTTTAGCCTATTTTCAATTTTGAAAAAATAGGCTTATGAGATCACCTTTTGTCCGTGTGTGTGTGCGTGTGTGTGTGTGATTCGTGTGTGTGTCCCCCCCTAATAAAATCTAAACGGCAGGAGCGATTTCAATGAAACTCGGAAAGTTCATAGCACTATTCCCGGCGACCTCGACCGTGCCCTTCAAATTTTGTTACGACTCACCAATCCAACATGGCGGCTGTGCGAAGTATTTCACCAGCATTCAATATCTCCGAAACCATTACCGATATTACCCTGACATTCTCTATGGTGATAGACGGAACTACTATAAGTTCACTTATGTGACATTTGAAAACCTGGTAACTTCAAAACGAACATGGCGGCCAAGCGAATTTGCGACTTTTAAATAGACGTTTCTCGCGATTTAACCAACCAAACGCAATGAAACTTGGTACAGTATATGTTTATATACATTGTAATGCACCGACATCTAACTTCGTTCAATTGTTTACATAATCACAAGATGGCGGATGTGCGAAATATTTCACCGGCATTCTATATCTCTGAAACTATTAGCGGTATCTCCCTAAAATTTTGTACTGAGATAAAGGGCACTACTGGAAGTCCATCTATAAGATTTTCAAAAACCGGTTAACTACAAAACGAACATGGCGGCCAAGCGAATTTGAACATTTTAAATAGACCTTTCTCGCGATTTAATGTTCCAAGCGCACTGAAACCTGGTACAGGAAATATTTATACACATTGTAATCCACTGGTATCTAATTTAGTTCAATTGTTTACATAACCTCAAGATGGCGGCAGTGCAAATTTTAAAATTAAGTTTTTATTCCTTGTGATGTAGTCATGCGATCGAAGTGAAAGTTTGAATAATGAACCTACGTAATAATTTTCCTTTAATGGTACATGACTCTATGGCCTATACATTTAACAATCCAACATGGCGACCATCCGAAATATTTAGACGATACTGAATATCTACGAATCTATTTTAGCAATCAAACTGCATTTTTTAATGTTCATAGGGGCTATGAACTTAAGTTCACCTATAGGACTTTAAATAACCTGGTGATCACAAATCCAACATGGCGGTGACGCGAATTATAAATATTCACACGGACGTTTCTCGCAATTTAGCCATCCGCGTGCAGTGAAACTTGGTACAGTAAATCTTTATCCGAATGTTAATCCACTGGCATCCAATTTATTTCAATTGTTTCCATAACCTCAAGATGGCAGCTGTGAAAAAATTTTAAATCTCCTTGTTTTTTCTTGTGTCCTAATTATGCGATTGAAGTTTGAATACTACACGTTCACAATAATCTGCATGTAACAGTACATAACTCTAGGACCTACATATATAAAATCAAACATGGCGGCCATCCGAAATATTTAGTCGGTTCTCAATATCTACGAATCTATTACAGCAATCAAACTGAAATTGTGTATGTTAAATAGTGGCAATTAACATAAGTAGGATATATGAAAATAGGCTGTATAGTTCTTCACGGAACTACTTGTTACTTGATTGAAAGATGGGTATTTGTAATCTAGGGATTTGAAAGAGTTTTTTTGTTGTTAAATGCAACCATAAACATTGGACTAATAGGATGCCAATGAACTGTTTAACTTACTACAGTGCACTCCCGATAATTCGCGGTAATTAATGCATGGACTTCAGCGAATTATTCGCAGTTATGATTTTTTTGGTCTGGTAGTAAAACCAAAACTATTGATTAAAATAGTGAAATGTAGGCCTATTTTATGAACATGCAAAAAAAAAAAAATTGTAACACTTTGCTACATTGCATAGTAAGACACTAGACTAGAGGTGTGTGGATTATGCCAACATTACTATCTAAGAAAAAAGACTGTCATAATTTTTTGTTTCATAGATCATTTATTTTTTCTAATTTTATTGTATATTTCTGAATACAATACATGGGAATGATTATTCATCTCGATTTTCTATATAAGAGTTAGTTATTAGTTATTGTTGTTTTAAGGGGTGGAAATACGAGGTCATCTGCCCCAATATAAGAGTTAAATGGGACTATAGACACACTAGGTTGACTGTGGGAAACTTTCGGGATTTCCGTTGGGTCATTCCCGCACTAGATCTCCGTTTTGATCACAGTTAAATTCCGTACAATATTCTCCTCGCTTTCATGTTTGAAACTATAATCGTCTTTATCGACGTCTAACTACTCAATTGCATCATGTTACTTCGTTTTGCATCTTGACATCCTTAATGCCATATTAGTGAGACCACCTTGCCCGTACGAAATATCGTCACTGAAGCCGACAAACTCTTGCTTTGACTGCATGAAGATCTAACAAACACGCACTCGGCGCGGCATCACGTAGGTTTGTGCCATCGGGCAATACCGTAATCGCTTACAATACACTTTCCGCACATCTATCCTTCACAACTCGTAGGCCAGCGACCTTGGAGTGTGGCTGTTGGAAAAGGAGGGTTGGTTCTGAGTGAAAGTGCATTCCACTTAGCACTGTCTCAGCATTGAAAATAAAAGATATCCCCTTCAACAACATGCATGCTTGTATATTTCCAACGTTCTGGTAGCAGTGCGCAAGTAGGTCTAATTTTACATCGCTTTAGAAACTCAGTTAAAGTAATACTCTTAGGGCCGATTGTATAAAGATCGCTTGACTGGGGATCAAATTAACTGGAGTTCAAAATCTGAACCAAGTTCAGTCGCCGTCCATGTTGTATAAAACTATTCGCGGATTCAGAGATCCTTGTTCAATTTGATCTCAAGTTCAAGGATTTCAATATGGCAACAGCGCAAAATAGTAAGGATATTCACGTATAGAGTGCACTAAACTCATCTCGCCGAGCGATCTTCAACTTTTTGTTTGTTTATTTTTGTGTATGTTAACCTCAAAAGAAAGCGTATTGACATGTGCTGGGGATGAAAACCTAGAACATAACCTAAGTGCACACCATGTTTGTCTGTGCGGGAATGTTAAGACAAAAAATGTAACATAAAAGACCCTTTCAGTACCGGTAACCGGAAAAAGAATGTTCCATAGACTTCAAATTCGCGGCCGAAATTTCACAAAGGACTTGCAACCGAATCCATAAAGGTAGGTGAAGTCAATTGATATAATTATATACAGCTTTTAAATGTACCCTAGATGCGATTACGTTGCTGAAAGATATATAACACGGTTTCAAACCATTTTTTAAATTTCTTTCAGGTTCAAATTTGATTATAGCAGGCTGATCCAATCTGGCCCTGCCTGAGCTGGAAGTGGGATCACATGTGAATTGTGGTCTCATACACCTTTTGATATTCATACAAATCACTATGCTTCCTTCTGCATGA
Organism: Meconema thalassinum; assembly: GCA_946902985.2. Lineage (NCBI taxonomy): Eukaryota > Metazoa > Arthropoda > Insecta > Orthoptera > Tettigoniidae > Meconema > Meconema thalassinum. Next base: position 1,037,753,075 of record OX336388.2, on the reverse strand, counting down.
AATCCATGAAGGTAAGTTCCTTGCACATCTTTCAGTTATATTGTATAGTAAGGCATTTCTCCACCCCACCTATCCACCTAACTGAAAATAATCTACAATAGCTGAATTTGGTCCGTGTACCAAAATTTTTTTGCATTAATGAAGTGAATTTAAAGATGTAGAGGGAAAGATCATGTTGATACCTGATATTAGGACCCTGAAAGTCTCCATAAATATAATTTTACATCAATTACACTGTTATAAAATATATGCTTAAGACAAGTAGGCTAGGTCATTCCTCAAGGTACCGTAAGTAGGCTACTGGTAGTGAACACTGAATCAATAGCCTCGATATTGTAGACTATTGATTGCTTAGTTTATTTGTGTAGCCTTCCTTGAGACTCTTGTCATTGTATCACAAAGGACAACAGGCTATCCTTTTTATTGGCAACCAAGGCCCCTAAATCTTAATTCAACAAGAAATAATATACTAGCGTTCATTGCTAGGTAATGCTATAGGTTCGGAACAGTATGGTATCCAAAGGTTTATTTAAATCAAAACTTTAATTTAATTTTACAAATTAATGCCATATTAGTATTGTTAGGCCTACCCCAATGGCAATATCATAGCCTACTGTACATCATGTTTGGAAACTTATTGCTTTTCTTTCTCGTAAGCTGCAATTGATTACTATAACGTTTGCAACATTGTTGGTATGAAACTTCTTAAATATAAGTAGGTAGAAAAATGTGCAGTAGCCTATATTACTTAGAAAAAAGAAGTACTGGTATGTAAATAAATCTACTGTATCATAACCAAGGAGGCTTCCAATTATTAGGTCATGGTGTAGTGCAATTAGTTCAGGCAAAGGTCTTACACTCCAACTATTTTTTACAACACATGACCCAACCCGCCTTGGTCATATATGCAGTCATGAAAATCCAACTGAAATATACTGTAGGCTACCTCTTATTCTTTTTGCACCCTTTGCATTGATCTGTTATGCCTATTTTCTAACACAGCTTAACATGAAAATAAATGATCATGTTACTGTCTTGTATAAAAATATAATTTTTTCCTCTGGTCGTAAGCTACTCCATTTACAGGGGGCAGTGAATTACAGTGAATTCTTTATCATGTATGCCAGGGCTGGATTCTTGCTCACAATTCAGTGTACCCAGGCATTTCTATTCAATTACACTGTAGCCACTGCCGAGCTCTCCACTTCAGTGTTGTGGAGCCAGCTCATGAGAAACCAAGAGCCTGAACTTTCTTGCAGGCTTTGCTGGCAATGGCTACATTAGCTTACTGATGAACAGGTCATGTTAAAGCAACTTGATCCCAATCTTTGATAGGGTTTTTAAGCAGTCTTTTTTTTTTTCTGCTTCATTTTGGGGATTAGGACATGGTCAACAACTCCTTGCACTGGGGTGTATATGGAAGTGCTGACTTTATTTGAGATACACTTTTTGGCCATACAAACTGAAAAGTTTCAATAACTTACATCAAAATGTATAAAGTGTTCTGTTTTGATTAAATAGGTCATGTTACTGTATTCTAAATTTAAGAAAACCTGTACAGATACTGTCCAATACTAGGTCTCCTTAGCACGCTGAAGTAGGCAAACTTATCTGTTACAGGAACTATGTTGAGATTGCTATTTATGGACAACATAAGCACAATGGTTAAGTAGCATGGTTTACCACAGTCTCAAATTAACCTAAATGATGGTTACATTTTGATATAAAGATAAGTAAGCCTCTGTGGAATTTGTTACACCAGACTACATTTAATTGAAAGGGGGAGGAATGAAATCTTCTGATGGCATCTGGTTAGTTTTAGTATGTCAGCATCAAACATCGGAGGAAGCTACTAATTCCCAAGGAGTAGGCAAATAAACTTAAAACTTTCCCTACCGTATTAAATAAAACAAATTATTTAAGCATGATTTTTTCCAGGACTTTTACTTTTTATTTATACGTGCACATTCATCATCATCTTGTACAGTTTCCAGCCCCAGGCTGGGTCTGTTTGGAACATAAGCCTCGCCACTTACAAGGGAACGGATCGCGGTGTAAAATTCTGATCTGTTTGAAATTTAGTACATAATAATCCTACAGAGTTGTACAATGACGTAGTGAAAACCGCAAGGGCCGATTTCAATTTTGAACGCCAATATTGAACGCCGAAAATCTGCCGGACGACGGCATGAGCGAGGAGGTGAGAAGAGGTAAAGCTGACCTTCAAGCCTTGCAGCACGCGCCGGCTCCCGGCCACTAGGCAGCAACCTGCCGTGCTGCGATGCATTCCACACTTTAAACGTTCCCCTCACACATCTACCCTCTCAAGGCGGACCGGGTTCGATTCCCGGTCAATGCATGTGAGATTTTCGATGTGAAATGCCATGTCCTGTGGTTCGGCTTGCACGTAAAATGGAGGTCCCGTGGCTCCTTCCTCTCGATAAGAGTATAAAATGCAACATATTGTGATGTTTTGCACTTGGCCATACTATAAATAAATAAAACAGCTTTTTTTTTTTCAGTTTTACTCTTTGTAATCCTTGCAATAGTGAATGCTTACAAAAAAAAGTGGTCAATGAAAAAAGATTGCTTGCACCACGCGCACCTTGCAACACTTTCTTATATACATATATCGCAAGCATGTTGGACAGCATCATCCTTGCAACAAAATTGAACGGGGTTCACAAAGCAAGCAAGCAGTGTTTCAACATAACCAGATTTGTACCAACTGTATTTCCACATGTTACGAAACCGCGGAGAAGATAGTTGGTAGTGGGTCAATGATTGGGTTTTTAAAATATTATTGCGCAAATGAATGTTAATGTCGAAATTGTATAATATAATTAGGTCATAAAAATAACGAACAAATAGTTTCCATATCCGGAAACCAAGTACATCTAACAGCTGAATCATTCCAGTAGTTCTCTGGAGAATAGATTTAACAATGATAGCTTTGTTGGCGGGTTTTGACGCTAATATATTTGCTTCACTTTACTTTGAGCTGTCCACGAATCCCAGAGTAAAAAACTGTCGTCTGGTACAGTTTGAAAATAAACATCTTGTAACCACTTTTGAAGTAGCTTTTTAGTTAACTTTCCGGACGGGGACGAAAATACAAATAAATCATCTGCTGTAAACAAAGTTCTTTTAACAATAGGGCCAAATTCACCGTCCTTTTCTTTTAACACAACTAACAGTTTAGATAACAGTTCTCCATCGGCAGATATTACAGACTGAATTGTATAGCTGTGTGTTAATGAGTTCAACGATTGCACTTCTGCGAAAATTCTTTTGTCTCCCTTTACATGTACCGTATGTCCTGCATGGAACCATCGCGTGCTGCTTGGATTGAAGGTCAGCTTTACCTCTCCCCACCTTCTCGCTCGTGCCACCGCCCGGCAGGTTTTTGGCATTCAAAACTGAAAGTGGCCCGTGCAGTTTTCACTACGTCATTGTGCAAATTGTACAACATTGTACTACGAAGTAGCCGCTTGCTTTACGAACCCCGTTCAATTTTGTTTCAAGGATGATGTTATCCAAAATGCTTGCGATATATGTATAAAAGAAAGTGTTGCAAGGTACGCGTGGTGCAAGCAATCTCTTTGTATTGACCAATTTTTTGTAAGCATTCACTATTGCAAGGATTACAAAGAGTAAAACTGAAAAAATAAAAAGCTGTTTTATTTATAGTATGGCCAAGTGCAAAACATCACAATATGTTGCATTTTATACTCTTATCGAGAGGAAGGAGCCACGGGACCTCCATTTTACGTGCAAGCCGAACCACAGGACATGGCATTTCACTTCGAAAATCTCACATGCATTGACCGGGAATCGAACCCGGTCCGCCTTGAGAGGGTAGATGTGTGAGGGGAACGTTTAAAGTGTGGAATGCATCGCAGCACGGCAGGTTGCTGCCTAGTGGCCGGGAGCCGGCGCGTGCTGCAAGGCTTGAAGGTCAGCTTTACCTCTTCTCACCTCCTCGCTCATGCCGTCGTCCGGCAGATTTTCGGCGTTCAATATTGGCGTTCAAAATTGAAATCGGCCCTTGCGGTTTTCACAACGTCATTGTACAACTCTGTAGGATTATTATGTACTAAATTTCAAACAGATCAGAATTTTACACAGCGATCCGTTCCCTTGTTAGTCCTTTCTTCCCACCACTTCTCCGCTGTCACTCTAGTCCAGTCCTCGCCTCTCTTCTTGACACACCCTCAGGGGCTCACGGCTGGTGAGTTCGGGAGTTGGCGACCCCGAGGGATTCCTGAGCTGGGTCCGTTTTCCCCTTTTGTCCCTTACCTTCGGCGCGGACCCTCTCCTTGTTCACTTTCCTATCTGCCTTTCATGGCTCTCCTTCCTTCCAAGTCCCTCAATCCGCATTCTTCGAGGGTTGAGGGCATTTCTTTTCCTCCTGTCCTTTATTTGCCTTATTCTCCTTTAGTTTTCCATTTCTTCTTCTAGTATGTAGGTTGGTAGTTAGTTTTAGTTTTAAGTTTGTTTTTCATTTTCATCTTCACGATTGGGCGTGGTGGCTCAGCGGTCTAGCTGTATGCCTCTTGCCAAGGCGGTCCGGGTTCGATTCCCGGTCAATGCATGTCAGATTTTCGAAGTGAAATGCCATGTCCTGTGGTTCGGAATCCACGTAAAAAGGAGGTCCCGTGGCTCATGATCTCAAGATTAACGGTCACGTTAAACTACAAGCTTCCTTCCTTTTCATCTTCACGATCACCCAAACCATCAGGGGCCGATAGCCTAGATGTTAGGCCCTTAAAACAACAATTATCATCATCATCATCATCATCATCATCTTCTTGACACATTCCTCCACTTCTTTCAGCCATCTATCTCTTGGTCTTCCCCTTGGTCATTTCTTCTGCATCTGCATCTCATGTATCCTCTTGGGAATCTTCTTCTCTTCCATTCTCTTTATGTTATTTATTTATAAGTGCACTTGATGCCCTAAGGCTAAATGACTGCTTATCCATAGTGAGAATTCAGTTGTTGTAAAGTACACTCCACACTTCACTTGTTATTTTCTAACATGTGTTATTGTTGCAGGTAGCTTTGGAGGTGCCTCTAGCAACAACACAGAGCAAGCAGAAGCCACTGTTTGGAGAGGACAATGGGCAACATTAAAAATGAAAGAATAATTAGAATATGAAATGTAGAGCAGGCAGAAACTGAAGGAAATGAAATGTACTAATGCATTATTTAATAAAAATAAAATAAAAGGATGTAATGTTATTCTGAACTAGTTGTTAATTCTTCAGGCCCTGATTGTTCCTGAAATTGTTGCCACAATATTGTCCTCCATTGACTTAACAAGGTTACATAGTGATTGGAGTACATGTCCCTAACACTCATTTGTGCTCTCTCTACAACTGAGCATGGATGATTTATATTTATAAAATTTTGTTATGTGCATATAAAAAATGTTTCTGTTAAATGTGCAACAGAAGACTGGTGAAGACTGCAGATAGGCTATGCTAAAAAAATGGTCGAGGGGCATTCACCGTTATTGATCCAAGTTAATGTCCAGTACAACAGTTATCATTTGTAATGCGCTCACAACTTTAATCAGAAATCTGCTGTTTGCCATTTAATTACAGTTGTCATGTATGGGACAGTCGAAGCCAAGCTATTAATTGCTTGCATATTGAATTTCTTGAAATGTAGTGAACAAAATATTTGAATTGGGTAGGTTTTGGAGAACTTACTATGAAGCAGACCACTGTTTTATTGGAGGTTTCAGGTTCACTTCTCTTTCAAAAAGTAGTTTTTCAATATGGGTTTTTATCACTTTAAACATGTAAATGTTAGAACATGTTATCAATGGTTGTTGGAACATCTTGGTCAACAGCCCTGTGTACTTGGGTGTGTTTTGATTTTGTCTGATAACTTGAGGTGGCTGTAGTAGTGTACCAGTATGGAACTGTAATAAAAACAGTGGATTTAGTAAGTTTTCTATGGATGATATTTTAAGGAAAACCTGGAACAAGTTTGGGGTAAGTGACCCAGGACTTACAGGTACACGTAAGGCACGTAAGTAGCATTCTAGCATTTGCCTTGGTATAGCGTGGGTACCTCTGAAGAGCCACACTTAGGATGATCAATGTCATCACTGGGATTAAAATATCTGGACTTGTTACATTTCCTCATTACAGTCTTGGACCATGGCCCGATATACTCAGCTAAGCTGCTGCGTTGACATGATTACACGCAGATCTATCCCCAATCAAAGAAAAATCACAAAGAAAAGAAAGGAAATTGTGAATATACACCTTATATGCTACAGCTGGTGATCTATTACAGTATTGTTTTAGCAGTTTCTTGTTAATGTGATGCAATTGTACAACATGGGCCTCTCCTCAAGTGCTCGGGGACACAGACCAGGGGATGCTTGGATGACCTGGCTCTATTTACACTACTGGTATTTGGAAATAAAACACATGAGCACAGTAAAAGGTGGGGAGTGGAGAAGAATGGAAGCAAAATGGGATAGATGGAAATGTTTAAAAAACATTTTCTCAGTACATATACATTCATACTCCTAGCAAAGATATCTTGATCAAACATTTTGAATAAATGTAAGCCATTGAAATGTACATGTATCTAAATTTACACGAGGGACTATTTAGAAGTACAGTAGCTTATGGCACCAGGCTATGGGCTTACAATTGTGGTGCATTTTTACTGCCATATGGGCTAAATAATGTGAAGTGTGTGTCACATGAATACTTGGCATATGATACTGTAGTTCTTCTACAGGATATCTAATAGGCTACCCTATTAGCAAAGGTAAGATTAAGTACCAGTGACCTATCACTTCCAAAACCAAAAGGCACCGTGGATAAAATAGTTATTTAATGCTACTATTACCGTATCATATGTGTGTGGTACCGGTATTAATATATTCACTGGTGGCATGAAGCACCTCTCGGAATGCTTTTAACCTCAAAATTGTGCATCGCATTCCTAGGCTTAATTACGATATTGGTGCATATGTCAACGATACAAAGAAAAGTTACAACACCATAACTGATTAAAAACACACAGTTTGGAGTGAAAACATAAATTGTTATCAAATGTGAACACGTATTACGTCCGTATAGCCTTTAGGCCTAATATAACCCTCGACTTGGAGGCACTGAACAACAGGGTTTATAGGTGACATAATACAATACAATGTAAAAAAACGGTCATGTTTGATATTTATTTAAAACTGAAGAAATATATCGTTCAAGTGTCTCAATAAGACACGATTTTTAGGATAATGGCATTCTTCCTCCTCAAAATCCAAGATCACTCAGACTAAAATGCATTATCGTTGAGAGCGAGCACGCGCAATTTAAGCCTAGTCCAGAAAGAAATGGTACCGTACCGCCGTATAACCTAGGCCTACTAATTTACAAGCTTCCTAACATATTTCTCTTTTTAATACAGCCTAGAACTGGAATCTAAGCGCTAAAATGTTTCACGGACAACAGCTGTGAACTAAGATCAACATGACTGAACCGAGAACTGTCGCCGGTTAAATATGACGCGGTGATCTTAGATTAACGTTTATACAACAGAAATTCTGAGTTCAGCACGCGTCAAGATCAGCTGAACCCGTTGAACTGAGATCAAATGCTTTATACAATCGGCTCTTAGAGACCCGTAATTAACCGCAAAGTGAATTATCCGCACGCGAATTATCGGGAGAACTTTCTCAATGCCGACGGCAGGATTTAGACAGTCAACAGCTTTCACAATGCGCATGTGCCAGGAAGTTACACTCTCTCGCAGATGGGATGTGAAGATACCAATATAAAAAACGCGAAGATATGTCGAAATTTTCCGGAAGTCGAATCATGGTACCCATTGCAATAGTTGGCTTTCTAATGAAATCTACCTAACAACTTTCTGTGGAGAGCTGATATTAAAATTGCGAGAGCTGAATATTCAAGTCTCCAACTGATTATGGAAAATGACTATAATTATTCTAGTACTGTACTGTTTTAATTTCTATATGAGCCGTTAATAGAACAGTAATTAATTCATTAATTGTGGGGGATTACCCGAACCAGAATCAAAATAGAACGTGGTAGATTATTGAATATTTATCATTCACATACCTTTCTGGGAGTAATTAAGTACAAGTTTTCGGGCTTGTATGCCGTGGTCCAGCCAGGATATCTCCCGACGTTTCATTGGAAACTGCGTCCGGCATTATCGAGAGAGAGAGAAGTCTGCTGACCAAGGAAAGGAGTGGAACCCTTGATAAGGCTGGACGCAGTTTCCGGTGAAACGCCGGGAGATATTCTGTCTGGACCACGGCCTACAAGCCCGAAAAACTTGTACTTAATTATGAACGCGGGCTGTGAAAGCCTAAGTTGTTATATCTTTCTCGGAGTCATTAGGAATTGAAAATACCAGGGCTGGATTTGTGACGGTACGCACCGGTACGCCGTACCGAAATCTCTCCATCGGGGGAAAAGTCTAATATATAACATAAATTTTAGAACTGTGGAATATCAGTTGTAAGTCAAGGTCAACTTGGTATTTGACTGGACTGTACTTCAAAGTACTGTACGTGGAATCTTGGCTACTTTGGGGACGACACTCTGCTGTGGATACTAACAGCAAGGTGAGAGAGAGAGGAGGCACATACAACGAAAACTTTTCGGTAATTCTGCACGCTGTGAGAACATGCCTTTTCGTAACTTTTAACGAGGTATATTATTGAAAATATAGGATTTATGATTTACATACCTTTCTCAGAGTTGATGGGAGTCGTTTCACAATCTCAACTACAACTGCCGCACCTCAATAATGTTTTTTTTTTTACGAAAATAAAGAATTTTTATCGTGTTTGTTTCACTACGGACGCCATCTTGGACACTCGACAGACGCACATGTGACTACGTTACCAACATGTCGCACACAAAATTCACCATTTCACTCGTAAAGACGTAAAGTACTGCCTGGCCGAAAATTACTGCTAGTACCACAAGCAAGGGGGTCTGGGGCGTAAGCCCCAGGTTAGGTTTGTTTTTGTATGTAAAACATTAATAAGATAGAATTTATGAAGTAATTTCACATGTCACACAATCCATGGTTAAAGTACGACTGACCAGTTGGATTTGGCGCAATAGTATATTACATTATCGACGCTCTTTTGTTTCTTTGTATACCCGGTGCGAGATAGTACCAAATGCGTGGGGTTGGCATTCCTGACTTAGTGAGAAAGATGTCTCCCAGAGACTTCATTTCAACTATATAAGTAGTGTTGCTATTTGGGATGGCTGGGTGGGTCTATGACAGCGGACGAGTCAACATCTATTAATTTATCATCTCCAGATACCATTACTACAGGTACTTTGGCTAATTTCATTACTCAATTTTTTTTATACACATGTTCTCACGGTGTGCAGCGCTACCAACTTTTCTAAACTTTCGACAATTTTATAAACTGTGAGGTAAAACATGTTTGAATACAGTACCTTTTATAATAAATAATTATTTCAGGCAACTGTAAAGATAAAATTATAAAACAAGAAATAAAAGATTGTTGGTAAACATGTGTGTATTTTCAAACCATATGTATTTAATTTTTTAAATTATGCCAAAAAAAATAATGAAATGTACATTGTTTGAATGGTAGCCTAGTTGGCCTACATTAAAATTTAATATAGGCCAGCGGCTATGGTAAGAAAAACGTTGCTACAGAAGTCTAAATTTAATTTAAAATTGCAATCAAAATTAGATTGCTATTTTGTCCACTGATTAATTAGGTAGATTTCATTAGAAAGCTAACTATTGCAATGGGTACCATGTTTCGACTTCCGGAAAATTTCGACATATCTTCGCGTTTCACATCCCCCAGACCCCAAAACCACCGTCAGTTCAAAAGTTTATATATAATTTATGTATATATGTATCTATCTATATATATATATATCAGTTTCTTGTGGACACGATAACTGCCGTAATTGTGCACCAATCACTTTGAATTTTTTACATAACATGTATCCCTATAAAATCTCGGTCGAGTTCGTTAATGGGCAAAATCGGTCGAAGGGGGTGAAAATGGGGGGCTTTTTTCGAAAAAGTGAAATTTCGCTATAACTCTCTTAATACGTGAAATATCGAATCCATTCAAAGTTCATAATATGTGTCGTATAAGTGCCAAAAATTTATGTCAAATAAGTTTTTTGATAGCACCAACCATTGACCAAAGGGGTGGAAAAAAGTGTTTTTTTCGGGAAACATTAATCATATCTCTCTTAATAGGCACAATATCAAAACCGTACAAAATGGACAATATTCCTCCAATAATTATCTAAAACTTTTGTCTGAAAGAATTTTCGATATGACCCACCATTACGCCACGGAGTGAGCAAAATGATTTAAATTATAAGAAAATTCCAAGTGCCAAGAGTGGTTGCCATGACAACTTTACTTTTAATTGATACGGGTTGAGCCATCAGCAGTTGCTATGACAACGCCACTGCACGAGATCACATTCTGTTTTCATATGTCTGTGGGAAGTGACTTCGGTATCGGAACTGGTAGCATGCTGAACTTCTATGCCCAAGGTCGCGGGTTCAAACCCGGCTGAAGTCGTCGGATTTACTAAGAGCGCCAAAATACCCTGAGTATGCTTTCCTTCGGAGGGGAAGTTCCAACGTTCGTTGCGAGTTGATGGTTCCGGTGGCATCTAGTAGCCAAGTTCACAGCTAGGTGTCGTTGATGGTAGTATTTTAAATTATGTAGCCTATTTTAGGTAGATTTCATCAGAAAGCTAACTATTGCAATGGGTGCCATGTTTCGACTTCCGGAAAATTTCGACATATCTTCGTGTTTCACATCCCCCAAACCACCGTCAGTTCAAAAGTTTATATATATGTGTGTGTATATATATGCATATATATCAGTTTGTTGTGGACACGATAACTGCCGTAATTTTGCACCAATCACTTTAATGTTTTACATAATATGTAACCCCTTAAAAAAAATCGGTCGAGTTCGTTAATGGGCAAAATCGGTTAAAGGGGGTGAAAATGGGGGGGGGGGGGCTTGTTTTTCGAAAAAGTGAAATGTCGCTATAACTCTCTTAATACGTGAAATAGCGAATCAATTCAAAGTTCATAATATTTGTCGGATAAGTGCCAAAATTTTATGTCAAATAGGTTTTTTGATAGCACCAACCATTGACCAAAGGGGTGGAAAAAAGTGTTTTTTTCGGGAAACATTTATCATATCTCTCTTAATAGGCACAATATCAAACCCGTGCATAATGGAAAATATTCCCCTAATAATTACCTAAAACTTTGTCTGAAAGAATTTTTGATCTGACCTACCATTACGCCAAGGGATGAGAAAAATGATTTCGGAATTAAAGAACATGCCAAGTGCCATCAGAGGTTACCGTGACAACGCTTCTAAATTGATGAGGGATGAGCTATCAGAGGTTGCCAAGACAACGCCATTGCACGAGATCACATTCATTTTTCCATCTGACTGTGGGAAGTGGCTAACTGGTAGCATGCTGAACTTATATGCCCAAGGTCGCTGGTTCAAAGCCGGCCAAAGTCGTCGGATTTTCTAAGAGCGCTAAAAAACCCTCAGCATTCTTTCCTTTGGAGGAGAAGTTCCAACGTTCGTTGCAAGTTGCTGGTTGCGGTGGCATCTAGTAGCCAAGTTCACAGCTAGGTGTCGTTCACGTTAGGATATGGTACAAAATTAGGAACTACTACTTAAAATTGACCGTCTGCAGACCTTACCTGAATTACACACTAAAACAGTCATCAAAATTAACACCGTTTATCAGATTCTACACACCCGGGGTTACATGACCACGTTGTCGCAGCCCCTAAACTGAGGAACCAACAAAAATCTCTGCGGGAGATAAAATTTTGCGAGAAGAAGTAACAGACTGTCAGATAGTTACACATCAGTTCCAAACCTTGCATAAGGACAGTGTGATCAGAAGTATAAAAATGAACCCCGAATGACAAGAAGGTTACCATCCCCATAGACAATAAAATGATAAAAATATGCATACAAAAACGAAAAAAAGTTGATTTTTAACCTCCAAATGTAAAATACTTTCTTGCAATCAATGAGGTCTGATCCTCCTACGAAAACCTGCATATTTTGCCTATTATAGCCAATCCCCTAGTTTGCCCGGTGAAATCTACCTCCGCCTTCCGGCCTGCCGAGAGGATTTTTTTTTAAAGGTGTTCAGAAAAGCGTAAAAATTTCGTATTTAGAACTCTATATTTCAATATTCCATAAAGCCCCCCACCTCCCTCCCAACACCATCCGGTAGCCCACAGTACCGGAACCTCTTTTTTTTTTTTTTTTTACAAATCAAGCACTGGAAAATACTGTCAAATATCACTGCTGCACATAGAAAATACTGTCAAATATCACTAATATACTGTCAAATATCACTGACATTGCTTAAATGAAGCATTTTATTTGTAGTTTCTTCAACGATGGCAGAACGACTGCAAATGTTAGTGGCCGAGGCATTGAGGTTATGTTGACATCATATTGCATTGCTAACATGTCCTATACAAAATACACTACACGACTCACGTAACTTGGTAATGTGAAAGAAAAAAAAAAGATATATCGGCTAAACCATTGGCCTGGATAAAGATTATTAATGCGTGACTACCCCCACTGTGCGTGACAAGAACCAGGGGTGTTTATATTACCTACCTAACAGTTATTGGTCCAGGCGAAGACCATTGGTCTGGATGAAAATATTGTCGAGGCAAAACCATTGGCCTGGATAAAGATTATTGCTGGACGGGTCTTGTTGCAGCTCACAATTATGTTACCGGTCGATTTTAAGTACTAATTTGCAATTTGCGGTGACATTTAGCGTGTGGTAGTGTTTTCGCTATTAAATTGTGGTAACAGTAAAGGAGACAAGAACCTACGAAAAAAAACAACTTAACTACCGGTATTGAAATTTGCAAGAAATACCTTTCATAATGATTCAAAATTGATCTGGGAATGATTTAGTTCACTCCTGTCTATAACCCACTCTCTGTCTAGAACCCACCCTCCTTACCAAATTATATCACAACTTTTATAGTAAAAATTCCAGTTGTGTCGTCCATTATCGGTGTTAATTATGCACAAGTACAGTATTGCCAACTCCTTGCATTTGGTACTATCTCATATCCGGTATCTTACAACAAAAGAGTGCAAAATGGAGTGATTCCCTGATTCAAACTGAAAGCTGCAACTTAATTCATGTGCCAAACGCAATCAAGTTGCATTACCGAAAAAATGCAATAACGCTCATTAGCGGCAAAAAGTTACTCCTTTGTCTTGGTGCTTACACCATTGTGTATAGTAACTTTTGTGATTTTCAGATTTTCATGGTGGTTTATCCCGCACACAACACGAGTTTCCTTGTTTACATGACTATTTTCCTGCAGGATAGCTATGTGCATTAAATGGCTCACCATGACTGATGGGGACCTGCAGGAAGTATGGAAGTAGACCGCTGTTGAGAGAGGCCAACCTGATTGGTTTCCTCCCCAGGCTTTTTCACACGGAAACGTGCATGAGACGCGAATCTACGATAAATTTACTAAACTACTGAAATTAGCCAAAACACCTTATTCTTATGGAATGATGCAAATTAAATCTAGAAATGTGCGTGAATTATGGACAAATACAGTATTGCCAACCCTGCACATATGGTACTAATTGTTTAGGTGGTATTGTAAAACAAAGGAGCGCCAATTTGAATTCATGGTGTGCCGTGGCATTTTTGTGGACTATAAAAATTGTTTTAGTGGGAATTGCACTTGCTTATATCAATAACAGGACTGTTACAGGTCAGGGAAGTCAGGGAAAAAAAATCCGGTCGGGGAAGTCAGGGAAATTTTCTGCAAGGTCAGTTAATTTTTAATTTCTTTCTTACCTTAACAATAATTTTGAAAGAACCCATGCCATGTACATTACTTACCCATAGTATTATTTGGCTATTTGGTCATAGTTTTTAAGTCATTAGTCATAACAATTGCAATAACTTTTTGAATGTAAGAAGTTTCATTGTTAACTGAGTGTACTGACAAAGAAAGAAGTTAAAATAAAGTTCCTTGAATCCATTTTTAAAATTTATGTATTTTTTGTTATTTGGCCGTGTTATTTTTTTTACCGTAACTGATGAATTTATTAAAAAATGTCAAACGAAGTCAGTTTTTTATGCCTTCTGAAGTGCTCACGGCATCTGAAACTGGGCTAATTCTTAAAAAATAAAGAAAGGTTAGTATGGGCATGTATTAAAAAAAACAAAAAAAAAAAACAGTGTATGTCGTGGGATTTGGAAGATGTAAATCAGTAACTATCGTTTGATCAATTCGACGGGTTTTATTTTTAAAATATGTTCATACGGTGATCAGAATAAAGTATTGGTGGTCAGGGAAAATGGGACCTTAAGTCAGGGAAAATGCAAATCTTGGTCTTATAACAACCCAGAATAATTACTAGATCAGGCTGCGTTAGCCATATATGGACACCTGGTTTTTGTCATGCACATTGGGAATAGTCAAACATCAATCTTTCTGGAGACCAATGGATTTTGCACAGACCAATAATTAATAGGTCTCGGGGCCGTGTTAGCCATGTATGCGCTCCTGGATTTTGTCACGCACAGTGGGGATAATCTTGTTTATGTCCAACCTTATGTGGGGGTTTATTTTGTATGTTACATGTTGGCAACAGTAATGCGACGTCAATGTGTGCGCCTAGGTAACAGTTGAAGAGACCTCATACACCAGACAAACACGTCTGGCGTTGTTGAATGAGCAAGAAACAAAACCACACATTACATAATTTAGCACACATTTCCAGTGCACTACAGTGCCACCATCGTTAATTCCGACTTGCCAGCTCACCGGCTGGCGATACGGTGTTGCCAGTCCACTAACGCGAATCAGCTGACGTACATGATAGCCGTAAAGTTAACAAATCACTCGTAATGTGTACAGACATGTTTACACACATCATACTAGTGAATAAGTACATAGTAACAGAAATTACACATATACTGCAGTTAATAATGAAGCAGAGAAAATTTGTAACAAATAAATCACTCGCCATTGCCGCCTCGCATCCGGAGCCTATAAAGGGAACACACCACTCATTTCGGAGTTACTATTGCCGTCTGTTGAACTATCACCATCACTATCACTTGACCCCATAGAAATGACAAATCTTTCCACGTCTTCAACCATATCTTCCTTCCCCCAAGCTTCATTAATGACTCCTTTCGTGTGTCTCACGACCCGCTCCCAATCTTCTGCCCTAACATTGTCCACAGCCTGTGAAAGAAGTATTTCTACTTCTGAAACCGTGAAGTGTATGTTATAAACATTAACAAATTAACAAAGCAATTTGATACAATGGTCCGGCTAGCTCAAAACAGTTGCCAGCGTTTCGCCCCAGTGTACCAATGGGCTCTTGAGCTAGCCGGACCATTGTATCAAATTTCTTTGTTAATTTGTTAATGCACATAGCTCAATCGGACAATTTTACATCCTGTTTCCTCCGGGAACAGATATTTCCAATATGGATTAGCAAGGTAAGCTAACATTATTTTTGAAAGGAAGTTATGACTTCGTAGTACATTGGCGCTGCTCGTGGCAACATTTGTGCCTTGCGGCGGCCTTCACAGTATGTACTAGCCACGCGTCTTGGTGAGGTGTACCATAACCAACTGAAGAGCCCATTGGTACACTGGGGCGAAACGCTGGCAACTGTTTTGAGCTAGCCAGACCATTGTATCAAATTTCTTTGTTAATTTGTTAATGCACATAGCTCAATCGGACAATGTTACATCCTGTTTCCTCCGGGAACAGATATTTCCAATATGTTATAAACGGCGACGTAATATTTCACCTGGGCCCAAATAAGCTCGATGGCATTGAAATGGCAGTGATAAGGGGGAAGTCGGATAACTTTATGTCCGTGTCGCCTAGCAATTTCGTCCACCTCATACACTGGAAACTGTGGCTTGTTCAATTTCACGAGTTTCATGAGCTCCCCTTTCTTCATGTCGTCAAGTAAAGGAATGTTGTGGCTAGGTAGCCACTCAATGAGCACATTCTTTCTTGCTGCCATTGTTGGAGCTTTGTCGTGAATGACACTATGATACGGGTCATTGTCCATAATGTGGTACTGTTCATCTCCTCATGATAATCACCAGTTTTATTGGATCGGATCACATGAAGAGAATTCGGCACGAAACCTTGTGACATACCACCATGAAATACAATTATTCTCCCCCTTTTCCAACAGGCACTGCTAATGTACCTTCCATGGAATCATCTGTCCAGGCTTTTCTCTGGGAATGAGAAGCGTTGACCTACGTTTCATCCAGCCACACTATAGAATCAAAGTTTACTTGCATAATTTCCCTCGAAAATCTGCACCGCCACATTACAATGTCACTTCTTTCCATTAGTATTCTCCGCCCGTTAACCTTTTTTATATCGGAATCCCGGATCCTTCACTACTTTTTACAGAGAAGATTTCCCTCCGTGAAAAAGATCGCTATTGTCAAGAGAATGGAGTAATTTCTCAATTGTTGGATGCGCTTTTCTGCGGTAATAAGCATAAATATGAAGGCGAATAGCGTCTTGTTGGAAAGCGTCCAAATCTGTCACTGTCTTAGGCCTATTTCTTTTCTTGCTGGGCGTTTCTAGTTAAGATGGTCCGGCTGCCTGTTTTCTGCATGGAATTTCTCTTTCCCAATTCCTATTACTGTGCTTCTATGAACCTTAGTTGCATCAGCCGTTCTCTGTACTGCCTGGGCAACAGGTAATAGTTTCCCCGTTGTCTTTCTCCCTCTCAAAGTACTCTCGCACATTAATAATCATTTCCCACTCCTTAGTGGAGTCCCTTGTCCTAAGGCCTTTCCTCTCTTGGCGCTTGGCTTTCTCGTGCTAGACCCCGGCATGACACTTTGCACACAAGGTCGACAGAAATAACACAAACACTCACTGACTTAAAGCTAACCTACAACTACACGTAATTATAGTACATTATGTCAAACGACAAACAAATACTACCGTAAGCTATTAAATAACAGACTAATATCGAAAGAAAAATACACGAGAAATACGAGAATACACAAAGACCGCCATTGCACAATGCAAACAGCTGACAACAACATGTGAACGCGAGATGTTAGCTGGCAACATCGTCAGCGAAACTAGATTTATCTCGATATATCAATTTGAATGGCTGCCTGTGATTGGCTGGTTAGAGTGTAGCCGTGATGTAGCACTGAAACTTCAAGTCGGAAGTAAGGATGGCTCTAGTATAGTGATTGTTTTGTTAAG
The DNA here is from genome assembly GCA_946902985.2 of Meconema thalassinum. Lineage (NCBI taxonomy): Eukaryota > Metazoa > Arthropoda > Insecta > Orthoptera > Tettigoniidae > Meconema > Meconema thalassinum. The sequence goes on along the minus strand of OX336388.2, from coordinate 1,037,735,715 downwards.
GGACTAATTCACCGAATTAGTGTTAACCATTATTATTTTAACTATTTATTTCACTACACAACTATACAACAGACATATCCAAACATAGAACAACGAACAACAACTGCCACAGTCTTTTGTCACAGAGTCCAAACACCACAAGATGGCCCTCCAGCCAGCGGCCGCCATTTAGGGTCCAAAAACTACTTAGTAGACTCTTTTAATCAGTTCCATGACATCCTCCCACCTTTTTATCATACTATGATTAAAACCACTGTGCTTCAAATATTACAGATCAAGGAAAATTTATAAATTGAGGCGGGATGGAATTCGTAACTTCTCAAATGTGGAACACCAGGGCTCTATACAGGTGCACCAGGGCTCGATACAGGAGCACCAGGGCTCGATACAGGTGCACCAGGGCTCGATACAGGAACACCAGGGCTCGAAACAGGAAAACCAGGACTCGAAACAGGAACACCAGGGTCTTTATCCAAGACCTCTTCTTCACACTGCCACTCAGTAAATGGAGTTGCTTCTAGAGGATAGATGTTCTGCACAGGCCGTTACAGCTCTCCAGTTGTAGTCTTCACCTTGACCACTCTGACGACATTGTCCTTTCCGGGATGTACTGAAACCACCCTTCCTAAAGGCCAGTCCATTCTACGTGCACTGTCACTTTGATCACTACTTCTCCCACCTTCAATTCTCGATGCGAGTTTGCTTTGCCTTTTCCCTGTTTAAGTTGCCCTAGGTACTCTAGCCTGAATCTTTTTCGCAATTCTGCCCTCAAATGCTGCATGTGCCTGAACCTCTTTCCATGGTTCAGCTGATCAATGTGATCAATATCGGGTACTCCCACCCTCGGAATGTCCTGAAGAAACATTGCAGGTGTCAGCGCTACCAAGTCATCACTATCTTCAGACAAATAAGTCAAAGGCCGAGAATTGAAGATGCCTCCACGTCCAACAGAACCGTTAATAGTTCCTCATAGTCTAAGGAGGAACGACCTAGTACTCGTCGCAACAACTTCTTCAGCATTTGAACAATACGCTCCCAAAACCCGCCCCACCTTGCAGCAGTGGGAGGATTGAATTTCCAAACAATTCTCATGCAAGTAGCCTCAACATTTATTTTGGTCCAGTCAATTTCACTGAAAGCATTTTCTGCTCCCACAAAATTTGTCCATTGTAAATGATGTTTGGTCTCCCTCTTCGAGCGACGAATCTCCTCAATGCTTGCAGAAATCCTGGAGTAGATAGTGTCCTAACGAGTTCAAAATGCACAGCTCTGAAGACTGCACACGTGAATAGCACTACCCAGACCTTTTCACCTCCTCGGAGGTATAACGGGCCAGCCAGATCAATTCCTACAATTTCAAAGACAGAAGCTTCTCTAATCCGATCCTCTGGTAAAGGTGCAACTTCGATGGTAATCCCCTTTGCTTGGTGTCTTCTGCACCTGACACAGCCAGAAATCACCTTTCTTATCGTCCTTCTACCATTAACAATCCAAAACCGTTCTCGCAAGGTGGAGAGAAGAACTTGTACTCCAGCATGAGACATTTCTAGATGTTTCTCCATGATCATCATGTGAACTAGCTGGTGTTTAGCTGGTAGCAGAATTGGAGTGAGGAATAATTCATCGTCCGGTCTCCTTATTAACCTAGTTTTTACTCTAAGTAATCCTCCTTCATCTTCAAACACGTTCAGATTTTGAAGGACTGCTCCTTTTCGGCGAGCATCTCTTGCATAACAATCTTCAACAGTCTTCTTTCAGCTACTTGCAATTATTCGACTTGGAGTTCCTTTGAAAAGCGTACTTCACCTCCTTTTGCTGTGTTGTGGATGAATCGTAGAATCCAGGCTGTCATCCTGACAACTTTTGAGTACTTGGAAAAGTATTTCAGATACCACTTTTCTTCTGGTTCCACAGAAACTAGTACGGTTGAAATTCCTTTCCTTTTCTCTTCATTTATCCTTTCTTCATCAGGCAAGGCATTGTTGAAAGGCCATTCCGAACTAGGAGATCTCAGCCAATGGGGGCCCTCCCACCATTTCAACGTCATGAGTTTGGAAGCAGAACAACCCCTAGAAGGCAGGTCAGCGGGGTAATTCACTCCACGTACATGATTCCAGCTATCAGGGTTAGACAACTGTTTAATTTCCTTCACCCGATTTGCTACAAAGGTTCCCCAGACTTCCTTCCACTTGATCCAGCAGAGAGCTGTTGTAGAGTCTGTCCAATAATATGTTGAAGCTCTGCTAATCCTAATCTTGCCTTTATGGAAAATACAAGGCGAGCTCCAATTGAACAAGCTAGGAGTTCCAACCGCGAAATAGTCATTTTTTTTCAGCGGGGCTACTCGAGACTTTGCTTGAAGAAGCGTTATATTTGTGTCCTTTCCATCTTCTGAACGAAGAAACATAACCGCAGCATATGCTACTCCACTTGCGTCGCAGAACGTATGAAGGCTCCAAGATTCCTGTGTCTTGCAGCGTGCCATTTGTCTGGGAATTTTAATATCAGGCAATACCTCAAGTTCTTGATGCCAAATTTCAAACTTCTTCCTCATGTCATCCTCCATTTCTTCATCCCAGCTCATTTTCTTCCGCCAACTTTCCTGCAACAGCAACTTCGGTACTAGAGAGACAGGACATGTGAATCCTATAGGATCAAAGATTCTGTGAGCAGCCGCCAATATATTTCTTCTAGTGATCTTGTCGCCAATCTTCGACATGTCAATTTTCTCACAAGAAAGAAAATCTTCTGTCTTGTTCCATCAAAGTCCTAATACCGAGGTTACCTCAGGAACTGACGAGTCGCTCTCAGGAGAATTTAGACTTGTGTACTCCCAGTTACGAAGATCAAAACGTGCTCTGGCCAGCAATGTGGTAGATTCTTCTATAAACGTACCCAATTCTTCCTCATTATCCAAAGAGGTGATACAATTGTCTACATAGAAGGAATTTCTCAGTCTTTTTGCTGTCTCGTGGTAGTCGACGCTCTCTTTCAATTGAAGGTATAGAACTGCTTCCAGCAGAAATGGGCTACAATTCAGTCCAAATACGACTCGGCAATGTCGAAAAACCTTCAATTCACTATCCTTTGAATTCTTCCACCACAAGAAGCGCAAGAAATCACGAGCAGTTTCCTGAAAAGATATTTGCAGGAAAGCCTTCTTAATATCGGAAATTACTCCTATCCTATTTTTTCGAAACATCAATAGAAGCGAAGGGATTTGTTGTAGCAAATTAGGACCCTTTTCGGGACATTCATTTAAAGTAGTAGTATCCTTCGATTTGCTGGATCCATCATACACGGGTCTCACATTGGTGGTAGAGTTTTCTTTGAAGATTCCCCGGTGTGGTAAATAATAGCACAGGTCTTCCTTTTCTCCTTCTGGAACCTCTTCAATTGTGCCCTCATTTATCCATTCCTGAAACACATTTCCATATTCCTCAAACTTTCCTTCTTTGGTCAGTCGATTCGAAACTGAGATCAATCTCTTCTCCGCTATCTCCTTGTTGTTCCGTAAGTACTGTCGGCTCTCCAACCAAGGTAACACAACTTCATATCGGCTATCCGCATTAACCTTTACAGTCTCTTGGAAGTAATGACGTGCAGCTTCTTCCATCTCTTCTCTCGACTAGTTTTCCATGGGGTCAGATATGCCTATAGTCTCCAAGTTCCAAAGGTCGGTTATAGAGGCAGATTGAATGAATAGGGTAGTTGAATACATAGCCAGGGAACTACCCTCTTCGTCTTTCAATTTACCAGTCACGGTCCAGCCAAGCATTGTCCTTACAGCAACCAATCCTGATTCAATCTTGTGGGTTTCATTCAGCAAAAGACTCCTCGCAACATCGGCTCCTAGCAGGACTTCCAAGTCGGATGGATTTGTTCCCACATCAGACAGCCATATCTTTTTTGCTTTCATTTCTTTCATCCACGGTCCAAACTTCAACCTTGGAATCTTCCCACATATTACCTTCTGGTCAATCAATTGCAACGTGGTATTAAAGGAACCATCACAGCTGCTTACATTCACATCATACAGGTGACGGTCTTCTTCGCGTGTCTCAGCGCCCCCAAACAAATTGTGGATAATCATCTTGGTCTTCAAAGGTTTATATCCCATTTCCTCAGCAGTCTTCCGTAAAATGTAGGATCTTTGTGATCCACTGTCTATTAGTGCTCGGACCATCTTCTCCTTTCCTTTATGTGTCAGTTTGATGCACAGCGTCTGTAGAAACACCTCCTTTGTGGCACTCTGAATGTTCATGGAGATATTGCTCTGCCTTTCCCTATCATCCTGTATTTTAGATTCAGGTTTCTCCTCGACCTTCTTTGTATTCAGTTTGACACATGATCACAACGTGAGGACTAGTGCACAGTGGGCAACGAATATGTGCCTTGCAATTTTTCATTCTGTGCCCTACCTTAAGACAAGCAAAACAACAGTTTTTCTTTGGCCAGCTTGTTGCGCCTTTCCTCCAAACTCATTTGTTGAGCAAGGTGGCATTCCTTGCTCTCGTGGAATTTGCTACAAAACACACACTTTCTCTTCTTGCCTTCAAACTTGGCCGAAAACAAAGAATTCGCCGTTGGTAGATGTGTGTCGACATTTTTTCCTCTCTCTCGTCTTTTCGTATCGGACAGACCATAACCTGCCCGAGCAAAGGTTATCCTCTCTTCTCCCTCCACTTCACGTTTGAGGAAATTAAGAAGAGCCTCTAGCCTATCTTTCTGTTCACCAATCAACTCATCATTCGCTGATTGATTTCTGAGCCATGTCCTTAAAACATCTTTAGGTAAGCATGATTCCACGAGAGGGAACAACATGGACCCATACTTATCCCTTGTCACACCTATAGATTCTAGAGCTCTTAACTTGCTCTCTAATGTGTCATACAGTAGGCCTACAGCTATTCCTGATTTGTCATTGTTGTGCGACACATTCTGAATGACTAACCCAATAAGCTCCCTAACATAGTACTCCGTCAGGAGATCTTCACGACCGAACCGATTCTTCATGCACTCTATAACCTTTGGATAGTTTTCAGCGGTGGCTGGGAAACTGTTCAGAAGTTCTCTGGCACGACTGTCAGGTTTGGTGCACTGAATCAGATATTGAAATTTATCTTCTGATTCTATGTCACTATCTTCATGGACTCTCTTAAACATGCGCCAGAATCCTAACCAATCTTTCACGTCCTCTCCAAACTTGGCTAGTTCCAACCTAGGAAGTTTCAAGTCTCTTTTAGCAGCAGATGAAGCTTCAGAAATGCGTTCTCTAACCACACCAACATTCTCATTAGATCAAATATTCATCATCTTTAACCTTACTTCATCTAAATTATCTCTATAAGTCTTCAACTGCCCCGTACTCACGGCTGTAGACATCATCCTCTTCTTCTAATGCTAGTTCCAGTATTTTTTCATCCAATGGAGCAAGTTCAGCACTTAACCTCTCCAATTTCATCAGCATCTTCTGTGCCGATTCCAGGTCAACTATTTCGCTGGTTAAATGACGCATTACCTCATTATACGTCTTTGTGTAGGACGCTCGAATTGGCTTACGTTGTTTCACAAGCTTTTCCATTGTCGTGTAGGCTAGGCTATACCAAGATTTTCACACACAAAGAAATCTTACGTAACTTCTCGTAATTTGCGTATTAAATCACGTCGGGGTCACCATATGTTTTGTTAAGGGACTAATTCTCCGAATTAGTGTTAACCATTATTATTTTAACTATTTATTTCACTACACAAATATACAACAGACATATCCAAACATAGAACAACGAACAACTGCCACAGTCTTTTGTCACAGAGTCTAAACACCACAAGATGGCCCTCCAGCCAGCGGCCACCATTTAGGGTCCAAAAACGACTTAGTAGATTCTTTTAATCAGTTCCATAACAGTGATAATGGACAGTAATTTCAATTGGTAATGTCTCCCAGAATATGAAACAAGGTATGAAAATCTTCTATTATCCGTATTAACCAAGTTGTGAGTGTCAAAGGCAGGTTCTAGTCTCGCAAAGTTTTAATTTGCACACTCCCTCCAGGCAAAAGTTGGGATGGTTCCAAACTTCAATTAGCAACCATTGACTTTGTCTCACCGTGATTTTAGAGGAGTAAAGTGCAACTTTTCAATTAAATTTAACAACTAAATGTCATTTATGAACATTCGTAACCTGCCACTACACCTCGCACTTGAACACATGTGACTACATCGGCATGTAAGGACGCACTGTATGATACCTCACTGACCAAGATGGCAGCAATTCAAGCCTAAACATCAAACATCGTCCTCACATCATCCGTGACGTTATCGACTGCACTAAACATTTCCCCTAGACATGTATGCATCATAGTATATACTTCAATCCAACATGCTAGGTGTATTGTAATGTATTCGTTTCGTGTGTAAATGTACTAGTTCAATTCAAATTTCAAAGAAACTGAAAATTCACATATCTCAATAAATTTTGCTAGTGCTTTGCTCCTGGTACCATTGGGCGCATTGGTGGCATGGTACACCTCATAAATATGCTGGGTAGTTCATGCTGTGGAAGCCACTACAAGGTCCTTATGAACCACGAGCAGTGCAAGAGTACCGAGTGCCGTAGCTCTTCTTTTTCAGCTCAATCGGAGTATAAAATATCTGTTTCAATGTACTTATTTATTGTTGTGTGATTGAGGCAGTTCAGTTTTGACTTTCAAAACCTCATTTTGGATCAAATCTGGCTTACAATGAATGCTTTTAAAGGTGTTTGAAATGTGACATCCTCCTGTTAATAGATTTAAATTTGTCCATTAGAGATAGATGAATTGGCTTCTTCATAAATAGTGCACAAATAATTATGAATTCCAAGTATTATCATAGTGTCAATTCTTAAAAACATAGCCTAGTTCTCAATTCTTTTACAAGTCTTCAAGCAAGCCAATACGGACTGCAGTGGGCTAGGAATGACCACACTTAGAATGGATGCTTATTCAGTATGATCTGGTATCGAACCATTCAATTTTACCTTCTAGCCCTTGCGTAACAATTGCATAACATGGAACAGATAGCCTACTACCAGCATTGTAATGGGTCAGGCTTTTAAAACTACAGTTCCACAATGAACATAAGCACTGTAATGGGTCAGGCTTTTAAAACTACAGTTCCACAATGAACATAAGCACATACCTCATTAGAGGAGATATTAGGAATGTCGTCCGGCATCCATGCACCTCTGGCACTATTTTAGGAAATTTACTTTGACGTGAATCAGTTCACCAACTGAAATAGTTTCTCCCCTGATGTTCTACAGTTCTAATGTGTGAGGGTTTGACTTATACACGAAATAAGAAATCTGACCTTGGGGCATTCTTACAGCAAACACAAACTCAAAGATACTTTTACTCTAAAATAAGCAATTAACTGGAGCCTACACTCAACACATGCTTGGGTGAGACTGAGAAATGAACTAAAGTAAACCAAGGTTGTGGGCTTGCCAGTCAGACAACCCTCTCAGGAAGGATGTACAACATTCTCAATAAACCAAGGCCTAATTTAGGCAATATTAAGTCAAAATCACATTCAAAGTTGGCAGCTTGATATATGCGAGTGACTGAACAATATTGTTTTATAGTAGTTGAAAAGGTCCAGAACCATTGCCATACACCACAAGTTAGATGTCACACACTTAATTAAGGAAGTAAGTTACATAATGCAACAACTGGTGGCAATAGTTTTGGCCAGTATAGTTCAAGGTACAGTGTCAGATAGTTCTACCAATGAGTGGCACAAGAATAAATGTGCCAGTCCACAGAGGGAAGTGAAGTGAACAGCCACAAATCAGAAGTCTACTAAACCACATTGTCAATTCAGTTACAGTTGAGAGTTTAACCAAAGTAAGCAACTGTATTCCGATTTACCAATAATGAACGGTGACAGCTGTCAAAGCTAGCATGTGGGGAAATTCTGCGTTGCCACTGAGGCAGATCATGACTCATAACATTCCAAGAGGCTTGCAGGACGATACAAATACTGGGGAAGTTAGCCCCCCTGCCTGGCGGTCTAATGACCGTGACTAGTGAAGGCACAGTAGAACACTGAGTCAAACCATGTGCTCACTGCTGTGTCTGCATCTATTGCAACTCTGCTTGCTGTTGCCATGGAGATCGTTACCCCTCTCGTCTCCACTCCTCAACTCATCTTTCAAGCGGATGACAGCTTTCACCATTCGTCTTTTGTAAATCGAGAGTATACTGAAGCGGGATCTGGGGAAGCGAGGCGTCACCAGGATTAGGCGCATCACCCGGAAAATTGGAAATGATAGCGTCGATACTGGCGCTTTCATTCTTCATTTTGAGGGTGATGTAGTGCCTAGGCAGGTGAAGGTCACGTCGTACCATTGCGACGTTAGACCGTACATCCCTCCACCTATGCGCTGCTACAATTGCCAGAAATTCGGTCATGTTTCTGCCAGATGCACTGCCAAGGCGGTGTGTAGAGAGTGTGGCAAGGGGACACATGACGGTGTGGGGTGTACGCCTCCCCCGACGTGTCCTAACTGCCAAGGAAGTCACTCTCCGCGGTCGAAGCATAAGTAGAAGACCCACTTCTACTTAAGTCCACACCATGGCACTATTACAATGGAACTGTAATAGCTATTCTGTTCATCTCGCTGAGTTACGACAATTAATATCTTCGTTTTCGGCAACCATTGTCTGTCTTCAGGAATCCAGGTTTCGTCCTGGACATGAGACAACAATGCGTCACTTCAAACTCTTCTCTAAAGACCGGATGGACGGAGCTGTGGCCGCTGGTGGCGTCTGCACTCTCGTCCACTCTAGCCTCTTTAGTGAAGAGGTGCCGTTGCGTACTCAGCTAGAGGCAGTTGCAGTTCGTACTTCGTTGCCAGTAATGGCAACAGTATGTAACGTGTACATCCCACCTGATTCTCAGCCGGATTACGACCAGCTGGTGGATCTAGTCTCTCAGCTCCCCCCTCCTTTTCTCCTTCTGGGAGATGTTAATGCCCACAACACCATCTGGGGCTCCGCTACCACTAGCGGTAAAGGGAGAGATTTTGAGAGGCTGATCAGGCGGATCTGTGTCTGTTGAACACAGGGGAGCCTACGCACTTCTCTATTGCACACGGTACTTATTCAAGTATCGATATTACCCTGTGCAGTCGTGCGCTGGTTCCCCTGCTACAGTGGGGTGTACACGATGACCTTTGTAATAGTGACCATTTTCCAATTATCGTTACTCTTCCGAACCAGAGAGCCATCGAGTTACCAAGTCGATGGCTTCTCCGTCGGGCTGATTGGCCAACTTTCACGGCACGTGCGGTGTTTGCCGAAGATACCTTTGAGAGTGTCGACGATCATACCATTCACATAACGAATGGTATTTTGACTGCTGCTGAGGAAACAATACCTTCCTCATCCGGCAACTCACGCCGGAAGCTTGTCCCTTGGTGGACAGCCGAGATTGCAGCAGCCATTAAAGATCGTCGACGTGCTTTCAAATGCTATCGGAGGCAAAACACTATGGCCAACCTTATCACCTTCAGAAGGATGCGTGCTAGAGCCCGATATCTGATTCGGGAGAGTAAGAAAACGACGTGGGAAAAGTATGTGTCATCCATGACGGCGCATACTCCTTCATCTCAAGTGTGGACTAAGCTTCGTCGGATCTCCGGACTCCCGACATCACTATCGATACCCGGAGTGTCCATCAATGGGGACATCATCACGGACCATCTCGCCATTGCCAACAGCATTGGCTCGCACTTCTCCGATGTATCCTGCTCCGGGAGTTACGATCCTACATTTCTGACTCTGAAGCGGGAGGCAGAGACTCACCCCTTGTCCTTTGCCACTGCTGCTTCGGAGTCCTATAATGTACCATTCTCTGAATGGGAACTGCGCAGTGCGCTTGCACTGTGCAGGGATACGGCTCCTGGACCGGATAACATACATAATCAAATGTTAAAACATCTGTGCTATTCCAGTATAAAAAAACTGTTGCTCCTCTTCAATCGTATATGGATTGAAGGGGAGTTTCCATCTCAATGGCGAGAGGGGATCGTGATACCGATTCCTAAGGCTGGAAAGGATCCCAAGTTTGTAAGCAGCTATAGGCCCATTTGTTTGACAAATGGCCTATGCAAGCTGCTCGAAAAGATGGTGAACCGTCGACTGGTGTGGTTCTTGGAGGATAAAGGTCTCCTGTCTGAGTACCAATGTGGATTTCGCTCTCATAGGTCCACCACTGACCATCTGGTGCGACTTGAGAGCGCCATACAGGAGGCTTTTTTCCGGAAGCAGCACCTAGTCACGGTTTTCTTTGACCTCGAGAAAGCCTACGACACCACATGGCGCTACGGGATCCTTTCCACCCTTCACAAGTGGGGACTCCGTGGTAACTTACCGACTTTCATTGCGAATTTCATGTCCGTCCGACTCTTCCGTGTAAGGGTCGGTAGGACATTATCGCAGTACTATACCCAAGAAAATGGAGTTCCTCAGGGTTCAGTGCTGAGTGTCACCTTGTTCGCGATTGCCATTAATGGCATTGTTGCCGCCGCCGGGTCCGCGGTAGTTCCATCGCTGTATGTAGACGATTTAGCTCTGCATTACAGCTCTGGAAGTATGGCAGTCGTGGAACGGCAATTGCAGCTAGCCATCAACCGGGTCGACAGGTGGGCTCACGACCGGGGTTTTCGTTTTTCAGCAGCGAAAACCTCCGTCGTCCATTTTTGTCGGCTACGGAGGCTACATTTACACCCTGAACTATATCTCAGGGATGCTGCGTTGCCGTTGGTTGACACTTATCGCTTCCTGGGGCTCCATTTTGACAGCAAGTTAACGTGGCAGCACCATATACGGCAATTGAAAATGACATGTCTCAGGAAACTGAACATGCTCAGGTTTCTTAGTGGCACTACGTGGGGGGCTGACCGTGCGGTGCTCCTACGGTTCTACCAAGCCCTCGTCCTGTCCCGGCTAGACTATGGTTCTGCGGCATACGGTTCAGCAAGGCCGGCAACCTTGAAAATGCTGGACAGTATCCACCATAGTGGCGTTAGGCTGGCTACCGGTGCCTTCCGGACCAGCCCGATACCCAGCCTACTCGCCGAATCGGGTGTTCCACCTTTAAATTATAGACGCCAACATATGCTTTTAGCATATGCTGCCAATGTGCGTCAAATGCCGCAACACCCGACCTATCAAGCTCTCTTCGGTACCCAAAACCACCAGGGTTACGCCAGCCGGCCTCGTGCCACTCGGCCGGTTGGTATTAGACTTGATAGCTCGTGCACTGAAATAGGAGTGGCTGTAGGTCCCTGTATGAACCGGACATCTAGCGAGGTGCCTCCGTGGCAAGTCCCGCGTCCGGAAATTCGGTTAGATCTTCACCAAGGTCCTAAGGTGAACACGGATGCGTCCGTTTACCGGAGGCAGTTCCACAGCATAGTTCACCAATTTCCGGACGCTGGCATTCTATACACGGATGGTTCGAAGGTGGACGAGAAAGTGGGTTGTGCTTACGTTATTGATGGTGCAAATACCAAGATCTCTTTGCCTGAGGCCTGTAGTGTGTTTACTGCGGAGCTCGTTGCCATCTATGAAGCTCTGCAGTTTGCACTACAGGATGCACGAATCCACTTTCTCGTGTGTACCGACTCTTTGAGTTCGTTGCAGTCAATTGCTACATGTTTCCCGCAACACCCCCTAGTGCAGCGAATCCATGACCTACTAGCCGGGCTGTGCCACGCTGACACTCGAATCACCTTTCTGTGGCTTCCAAGCCACATGGGAATTGCGGGAAATGAGTTAGCGGATCAAGCTGCAAAAGAGGCGGTATCACTACCACCTCGACCAATGGAGGTACCCGCTAGAGATATTCGCTCTCAGTTACGCCTACAAGTTCTGGCTTTTTGGGAGAGTCAGTGGCTAGCTGACCCACTGCCCAGTAAACTGAGAGCGATCAAGGGAACTACTCGCGTGTGGCGGAGCTCCTTCCGGGTCCGGAGGGAGTCCGTCATTTTGTGTAGGCTAAGGATAGGTCATACAAGATCCACCCACTCATACCTAATGAGAAGGGAAGACCCCCCGCTTTGTACCTGTGGAGCCGTATTCACCGTGGCCCACATTTTCACCGAGTGTGTGGATCTTGCTGACTTACGAAGAAACCTTGGTTTGCAGACGACACTCAAACTTATATTAGCCGATGACGTGGTGGCTGCTGATCGCGTTATCCGCTTTATAAGTGAGAGTGGGTTAGGGCCAGCAATCTAAATTTTCCAGTGAACATTGACTCAACGACTTGTTCGTTTTTGAATGATAATGTTTTGTTTTTTCCGTAATTTTTGTTAATTTTTATAATTTTTTATTTTTTATTTAATTGTTTGTTTTTGTTTTATTAATTTTTGGTCTTTTGAAATTTAGATGTCCACCTCAAAATTTTAAATTCAATTCAAAATTTGTGTTCTTTAATCTGTGTTAAGAGGGGCAGATGACCTCGTAGTTCCGCCCCTTAAAACAACAATAACTAACTAACTAACTGAAGCTCATTAAGTACATCGTTGTCGTTGGCTGAAACTAGTGTCCGAGCATTCATTTCTCTCCTGAAATTCTTCAATATCCATTCAGACATGGAGAGGTCTTTGGTGGCTTATCAAACCAATCCAGATATGGAAAATTAGGCCACATTGGTTGCATCTTATAGAGCAGACATGGGCAATCTTTTTAGGGACAGGGCCAGATAATCTAGGCAGGCCGAAAATAAAATAAATGTTTACTCATCATTTTCATTTCCCCTTTTCCAGATGACACTGGGTGGGGGCAAATATGGTTCCTCTCCACTTTGTTCTGTCGTTCCACCATTCCTCTTCCGACACAGTGTTCCAATCCAGGTTCCGAGTCCATCCAACGCATTCTTGGTCTTCCTCGTCCTCTCTTTACTGTCATCCGTCGTTCCAGTGCTCGTCTTGGTAGGCTTACTTCATTCATCCGTTTGACATGTCCACACCATCTCAATCTGTTTTGCTCCAGTTTGTCATTTAGTTTCTGTACTCCCAGTTCTTTCCGCATATCTTCATTTCTCACTCTGTCTCTCCTCGTTTTCTGGACCATACTTCTCAGGAACCTCATCTCAGCTGCCTGTACTCTGCTCTCATCCCTCTTAGTCATTGTTCAAGATTCTGCTGCAAATGTCATTATAGGAACATAATATGCTTTGTACATAACTTCTTTAGCCTTAATTGGTATATCCTTGTTCCATACTAGTCCCCGTACCTGTTGGTAGATAGCACTCCCGAGTTGTATTCTTCCGCTAATTTCCAAATCTAGTCTTCCATCTTCTGTCAGTTCACTTCCCAAGTATTTGAAGTGTTTCACCACTTCCAATTCCTTATCTCCTACTTTGATTACTCCTTTTCCTTCTTTCTTACCTCTACTCACCACCACTGTTTTACTCTTCTCCATATTTATCTTCAATCCCCATTGTCAATCTTTTCATTTATTACGTCTAACTGTTCTTGTACCTCCATCTCAGCCTCGCCCCAGATCACAACATCATCTGCAAACAACATTACCTTCATCTTTGCCCTACTATAGTCTTTCATTGCTGCCTTCATGATGTCATCCATCACCATTAGGAACAATAATGGTAAGACACTTCCTTGCTTTAGTCTAGTGACAATTTAAACCATTCCGATGTTCCGACTCTAGGCTTCACACTACTGTAGCAATCCATGCACATTCCTTTCATCATGTCTCTCAATTCCTTGCTATCATAGGCCTTTTCTAGATCAATAAGTCATTCCCATATCCTTCCCATATTCCCAACTCTTTCCAATGTTCTGTCTCACGGTATATGAAAATCCACAGCCTGCTTCCAGTCTCCGACCGGGTCAGGAATGGAATGAATGAAGTCCCCATCTAGCGGCGAGGATATGGACTGTGCCGGCTGCCGAGGCCTGACGCACTCCTCTGGGACAATGATTAAATGAATGACAGATGAAATGAAATGATAGTGGAGAGTGTTGCTGGAATGAAATTTGACAGGGAAAACCGGAGTACCCGGAGAAAAACCTGTCTGCCTCCGTTTTGTCCAGCACAGATCTCACATGGAGTGACCGGGAATTGAACCACGGACCCAGCGGTGAGAGGCCGGCGTGCTGCCGCCTAAGCCACGGAAGCTTTGTCTCACGGTATAACTAGGTTTAATTTTCGCATGCACAACAAACTTGCCTCGCATTTACGGAGATACGTTTATTAATTATTTAATGTGAAACAACGTTCGTTATTATCTGATACTTGGGGCAATACTTTGCATTTAGGCCTACCGGTACTCTAACGTTAAAAGGACTAGACGCAGTCACGAGTTGCTTACAAGCTAATTTAATAGTTCTTAGGGCTCGTTACATTATTAAGAATATATCAGCTATTTATGTAGTAGGTTAACATTGCTTCGAATAAGAAAGTGTTCTATCGTGGGAGATATTTTTTATTTCTAAATTGTATATCAAACAAAACTTATAGGCAACAATGGTAGAAAACTTAGGAAAAAAGAACACCTTCTTGGTTCGTTGAGGTCCCTTGGACCACGTGGTTCCTAACTCTGGCGAGCTTTCTTCTTAGCCCAGTATTCCTTCATCTTTGTACTATGAACACACATTCATTATTTGTTAGAAGAGGAAGGAGTATGTGACAAGTGAAACTTTGACTGCTTCTAAAAGTTTTTCATAATCTGGTTGAAACTGGGATGAACTGATTCTTAGTAGCACAGGTAAATGGTGGTCTGTTAATCTATTTCTGACGCTATTTTTGCGAAGCTTCATTGTAGAAAACACCTGTTCACAGATATAGTAAGATGCAATCATGGCAGTTATCTTCTGTGCATGAGATTTCAAGTTTGGGAAGCTTGATTTTGGTTGGGCCTTGTGTAGAACTCAAATTTTTGAAACGTTGAGGAATAGTTGCTTCAATTCATTATTACATTGCAACTCAATCAGTTCTACCTGCTACTCTATTACACAAATCGCATAAACACACTGAGATTGGAACAGTTTTTCACTTCTAGGTATACAGAACTGAAAATATGACCAATGTGTAATTGTAGATAGTATAATACAAAACCATGTCGCAGGTCGGATTAGACTAACTCAAGGGCCACACTTGGCCCGCGGGCCGTACCTTGCCCATGACTGTTATAGAGGATGGAGGTAGTGTTGAGCTTGGCATAGTTTACGCCTCAAGCGTTTATCTACAGCTTACCATCGATGTTCACGCTCAAAATGTGCTACAGCAGCTGCCGAAGTAGAGCACGAGAGAGGACTATTTTCCGCAGTGGCACTCCCAATAACTTGGTTCAATGCCTGTAGGTACTCCTCAAGGTCTTCTAAAGCTGGTCCTTATAGCAATTCAGAGAGGCACTACAAGGTCTCTTGCCTGTGTAACAGGTTTCCTTAGGCTGGGATGACAAGTGAAACGGTATTTACTTTGCTCCACGTTGAGCATACAAATGTAGCAGAATTGCTAGCCCCCCCTTTGCCTAAGCTATGTTGTTTTAATGGGCGCCAAGACCTCAATGCAATGTTGAAATCTAAATTTGTATTTAACAACATCTAGCTCTGGCAGAACACCTTCAAGACTCTATTCACTCAGATCGTGGTATGATTTGATCATTAACCCAACAAACAATTGTATCAGGAGAAGGAATTGGTCTATATCTAATGCTACCTACTGAAAGCAAAGATTGCATTGTAAAAGAAATGAATTTATTATATAAAACAAGAATAGCAAAATTAATAATAATAATAATAATAAGTTTAAAATTTAAATAGGAGCGTTGTGATTTTAATATTACCGATAGAAAATTACGTGAAAACGGAGTCTGATAAATTATTGATTTTACTCTTATTCCCAAGCTATGAAGTTACTGAAATATGAAATATAAAACCAAGAGAAATGAGAGATTGCGTATTTCTGCGTCATTCGCGCTTACCACTGGAAATTGCCGAAACATTTCCCTCGTACTGGATGATGCTGTGAGCTTCCCACAGTCTCCTGGACGTCGACATCTTCGTCGATATTTGATGAGATTCTGGTAGATTAGATAATTCTATGGTCCGTACCTCGGACCCAAACACTCGTACAACCGCACTGGTTAAGTTTTACAAAAGTTAGTCCTCCAATCCACGGAACATCGGAGCGATTCCCGCTTACAACCGTACTCGTTAAATTCTATACAGATAGTCGCTAACTCCACCGAACATCGGAGCCACTCGCACGCGCACCCATACTCATCAAGTATTTCACAGATTGTCCTCGTTCTACGGCGCGTCGAACGATATATGCACCCGCCGTTTCCCCACTCTTCATCCGACTTGTAGCTTGCGTGGTCCTCACTGATTGGCTGACCCACCACGCGATCTTCCCCTCCTCCGGGTCATTACACACGGCGCGGCGATGATGAAGTCGATTTCCGTTCCAACTATTCGCCTTTCCTGGACGCTGCGACCCAGGATTGCGTCATGCTTTCCGACAAGATTAAGCGTGTACTTGAATTCCCAGTGAGTCACGTCTCTCGATATACCCTAACTGACGAAAACTCCGTAAAATTCCGCAATCACATAATTTTCTATGATATTGTCGTTCGTAATAATTTGCTTGATAGCGTTTTCTAAGACATAGAAAACCTATCTGAATGCTAATAATTTTTATAAAATGCTCCGAAAATACCTTAATAATAATTATAATAAATTAATAATAATAATAATAAATTAACATGAAAAATTCTCTTGGCTGAACAATTTGCCGCGTAAATAAATATAGAATGGCTTCCTACTGACTTATGCCAGTTGCATAAAAAACCCTCGAAAAACACGTTACATATTCGCCTCGGATCATCGGATGATTTACCGTGACGACGGTCCATTATCCGATTATCCCAGACACGTTAATAAACCCCATCCAAAATACATATCACATAAATGAAATCTCCCTAAATTACAGATATATACACTCATAATTTTTCTTCACGCACTTTGCGTCAAAGTTTGTTGTCACTATGGATTGCACTTTGCAACCAGTCCAATGTTTCTCATATAAAATAGTGTTCCACGGATATTTCTGCCTCTCAAATTTCTCTATGTTGGAGAAATAGACATAATTAATGTGTGAGCACTATGTATTTATGATGTCATATCACACGCATTGAAGGTGTTCTGATATATTTATATCACCATAGAACTTCCTAATTTCACTGGAGGTCCCTTCCTTATGGTGAAATTTAATCTCACTTAGCACTGAACACACGATCACACTATTGTGGCAGCGCCTCGTGACCATAATACTTAATCTCTCTTTAAAGTAGATTAAATTAATATTGACTTCTGAAAAAAAACAAACAGTAAATGCGCATTACATATAACACCAAATATTTCTGTGCCGTAATCGCCCTGTCTTGTTAAGTTCCCGTAGACCATATTCTACTTGATACTAGTTCTCAACACAGACCATTTCTCCTGACACAAATAATACCTTTGTACAAATTACCTTAAATTACACACTACAAATCTTACATGGCGAGGCCGTAAACAGAAATCACGTGTGCTGATATGTATGAGTTTCATGAAGGACTGTCTCGCATTCTGATGGCCCATCTTTTGCCTCGTGGACGCCTTAAGCAAAAATACCCTGTTCAAGCGCTCACCCATCTCTAGGAGGCAAATGGGAATTCACCAGCGCTACCAAATTCTGGCCTTGGTGTATCGAGACATTTTAGTGCTCAAGAGCATCCGACAATCCCGTCATATTTCCCTGTACCTTAAAAACTCTCATTTACTTACATACTACCCCCCTGTGTGACTTCTGATACGCCTGCCTGGAAGACCATCTCCTCCCACGCACCAAATACCACACTTGCTCATTTGATAGGCTGGCTCGCCAGCTAAACACACTCACTTTATGACACATATTTTCGTAGACTATGTATATTATACGTCCCGTATAATCTGTTTCCCTTACTATCCTCCAGCACATATGCTGTTTTTCCAATATGTTTGGAAACAATAAATGGGCCCTCGTAGAGATAAAAGAACTTGGACATGACTTTCTCTAGCTTATTTGACTGTTTCGGCACTCTAAGTAAGACTCTGTCTCCCGGCTCGAGTAGGTCAAATTTAGTTTCTTTTTGTTGGCGAATTCTCTTTTGTGCTGACTTAGATAAATTCTGTTTCGCCAACTGGACAATGTAATCCATCCCCGGTTGCTTACCCTGATTTAATCCCAACACCCTCGCTAGTTCATTTTGTGGTCTTTTTCCGAAGTGAACTTCGTATGGCGTCAATTTCGTGCTCTCATGCTGGACAGAATTCAGCCAAGTCTCGACCTTGGGAAGATGTCCAACCCAGGCCGCATGCTTGTCATGCACTAGAGTCCGAAAAAGACGAGCCACTTCCCTTAATGGACGCTCTGCAGAATTACCCTGAGGGTACCTTACAGAGGAATGAACGTGTGTTATACCAGCTTCCTGCATACTGGTTCTCCATTTCTTTGCAGTAAACTGTGGTCCACTGTCAGATAGTATCCTGAGAGGAATGCCAAACTCAGGTACATACTTATTAATGATCAGACGGCTACACGCTAGTCCCGTGGCTTTCCTTAGCGGATATAGCTTGACATACTTACTAAAAGCGTCAATAACTATAAAAATGTACTCGTAGCCGTACTGTCCTTGAACGATCGGGCCAAATAAATCCACACACAGTAGTTCGCCGGGACTACTGGTGAGAACTGCAGATCTCTCCCCCACTAAATATTTCACTGGATATTTACTCCTTTGACAGGTGTCACACTTAGCTAAAATCCTCCAAACGTCCCTTCCCATTTTACTCCAAATGAAGTCACGACCAATTTCATAGAAGACCTTGGCAGCACCAAAGTGTCCTAATTCCCTATGAATGAACCAAATTAGCTCCTCCCGCAAAGTGGCAGGAACACATATTGCCCACCGATTATTCCTACATTTCCTTGCAAGAAGCCCATCCTGCATCTTGTACGTGAACCGTCCTACTTTCACATACTCTTCTTCACCTATTTCCAACCTAGCCAGTGGCTCCTTTAACTTAACGTCATCACGTTGCTCCACTAGCATATTTCTCAGTGTCAGGTTGCTACTGTCCACACATGCACATATTAAAATACCGTCCTCTGCTTTAACCACAGGATAATCCCTACATAAATTAGTGTCCCTCGATAGCATGTCTGCAAGAATGTTATCTTTACCTTTAATATATTTTACTGTGAATTCGTATTCCTGCAGAGCAAGAATCCACCTACTAACTCTGTTAGAACTGAGTTTACAAGTCCTCATATACAGTAATGCATGGTGATCTGTGTGGATCTCAAATTTCCCCCCTACTAAATACATTCTAAATTTCCCTAAACTGAAAACAATACCTAAAAGCTCTAACTCAGTAATCGTGTATCTTTTCTCTGCTGCTGTCAGTCCTCGCGAGGCTAAAGATACAATGCACAGATTACCCTCATCATCTCTCTGACATAATACTCCAGCAATGCCTATATGTGAAGCATCTGTCATAACCACATATTCCTTATCTTTTAACGGATATTTCAGCACTACAGCTTTCTCAAAACCTTCCTTCAGCGCTCTAATGGCCTGATCATGCTTGGACTCCCATCTCCACCGAGTCCCACTTTTAAGCAATTCCCTGAATGGTTCTACCAACCCTGAGTATTTAAGAACGAACCTCCTGAAAAAGTTGCAAATTCCCAGGTAAGTTTTTAACTGTTTAACATTCTGTGGCACCTCTGCGTGAAGTATCTTATTAACCCTACTTTCTTCTGGTGTTACACCTCTACTCGACACTCTATGACCTAAAAATGTCACTTCTAACTGACAGAATGACGACTTAGACAGCTTCAAAGTGAACCCTGCCTGATCTAACTTCTGAAAAACTATATCTAAATGACGTAGATGCTCCTCAAAACTGCGTGAACTAATTACCATATCATCTTATGTAAATGGTTACAAACTCTCCTGTGTCATCCCCTAATGCGATGTTTAAAGCCCTAATTAAAGCTGCTGAACTACTCTTTAACCCATAAGGTGTTCTACAAAATTGATAAAGGTTATATTTATGACTAAAAGCTGTAAATGGTCTATCTTCGTACATAAGTGGCACTTGCCAAAAACTGGAACTCAAATTACACAAGTGAAATACTTCTTCCCCTCAAATGTTTGCATTAATTCCTCTATTGACATAGATTTCAGCTGATCTGAACTAATTCTACTGTTAACCAAACGAGCGTCTAAACAAATACGAACTGTGCCGTCGGTCTTGGGTACCGTGATCAAAGAATTAACATATGGACTGTTAGAGTGCTCAATAATCCCATCTTCAAGCATCTGGTTAATTTGTGCCTCAACTGCACTCTGATAAGCGAAAGGTACGGGATATCTATGTCCTGTGAATACTGACCTATCAATAACGTTCAATGAATGTGTATAGCAATTGGCCATACCAGTGCGATCCTCAAAAACTCTCCTATTACACAATAACACATCATAGAGCCGAACATACTGTTCATCCTCTATATTTCCCCGAAATGCAGCATCACGTAACGAGTCCTTTAGACTACCGTTCGTAATCACACTACCCACAAAACATGGAGAACCCGTTCTACGGCTGGCGATATCTCATTTAAAGTACAAATCACACCTACAATACTACTCCTCTGAATATGGTCATTGAATGCTACTTCTACTTCAGAATCTCCCCATTTAAATTTCAAACTCCCTACATCATAACATAAGTTACCAGACACTCTACTTAGCCACTCTGAACCCAAGATAACACTGAATACTAAATTTGGAATTACAAGGCAAATCTGCTTCTCTACATGATTATTAATTTTAATGTCTACTAAAACTTGCTTAGAAATTACTTTAGACCTCTTCCCAACAGCTGTGATAACAAAAGTGCTTTTAATTGGCATCTCCTCAAAATTTACTCCAGTTCCTTTCATTTTATCATAAAATGCACTACTTATGCAACTCTTCATACAACCACTATCAATTAAAACATCTGTGTACGCCTCGGACATGTTAAATTTAACTATGGGGCTCTTACTACCACTTCCTGAATAATACCTTCATCATTTAGTTCATGTAATAATTCATTTCTTACATTTAGGTCATAGGGTTCCTGTATAATTGTATGGACAGGGCATGCTACAGACTGAGATTCTGACCTTACTTCGCAGCCTGGTTCGCGTTTAAAGAACCGCTACAGCTGGCCGTAGTACTACTAACTACTAAACTGGTCTGGTTGTTCTGGGCTGTGTTGTCATTGTTTGGCTGTATATTACTACCACTAGGCTGTCCTCTTCCTTGACCCCTATTCTGGTTGTAATTATTGTCATTATAATTTCTCCCTTGATTTCCCCTGAAATCATTGTTTCTCCCTTGATTTCCCCTGTAATCATTGTTCCTCCCTTGATTTCCCCTGAAATCATTGTTCCTTCCTTGATACTGATTACCATAGCCATTTCCTCTGTTCTGATTTAGCTGATTATTATTATTTCTATTTTGAGCGTTGGCTCCTTCGCCACCGTTCCCTTGAACTTCTTGATGCCTGGCTTCATTAGGTCTATTATTATTATTACCCTGGTTCCGATTGAAATTGTCCTCATAACCCCCTCTCCCTAGTGCATCAAATGTGCTTAACAAATTTTCTACTTGTGATATAGTCTTTACATTCTGGATACAAGCAGCCTCCTTGATCCTATAGGGGAAAGTGCCTAAGTAGCAACCTCACCACATCACTTTCCTCCTTCAAGCCATCCAGATATTTACACACTAATACCTGCCCTAAAAAGTATTCGGTCATGGTGGAGCTTCCTTTAGGGTTATATTTACCACACACTACTCCCTCACGATGCTGCGACTGAATAACCTCATTCCAGAACTTTTCACAGAATTTCATTTTAAAGTCATTAATATCAGTAAACTTGTCTCTGTAGACAGCAAACCAATTCCTCGTTTCCCCCACAAACACTTGTTCTAAAATTTCAACTACCTGGCACCACTCAATACTACCATTTTCCAACCTCTCCCCGAATTTATTTTCTATAGTGTTCATGAACTCCATTGGGCACCCCTGTCGATTGCTGAACTTACCCAGTTCTACCTCCCTGTGTGTGCTATTCACAAAAACTGGCCTATTCTGACTATTTTCTTGCCTGATCCTAGCTTTTAATTTTAACTCTAATTCTGCGATTTTCTCCTCAGCCTTCCTCTCAATACTGTTTACTGTTAATTTAATGTTTCCTTCTGATTCCTCTACTTTATCATATAGCTTTGCTTGTTTCTCCTCAATCTTGCTAATGCTTTCTCTATCACTCTCTCTTAAATCATTTACTTCTGCAACTATTTGCGAGTGGACTTTCTCAATTCTACCCCCCAGCTGTTCCTTAACCTCTTTAGTAGCTACCTGAATTTTGTCAATTTCTCCCCCCAATTGCTTTTTGACCTGCTGTGTTTCCAGTTGCACTAGTTCTTTTAAATTTTCAGCCTGTGTACTGATTCTAATTTCCAACTCCTGTACTTTTCCTAATTTTCTGTCTACATCTGCAATAATCTCTTTAGCCTTTTCTTCCATCACCCCCCTGATCTCACCTCTAATCAGTTCGAATTTGTCACTCATTTCCCTACTGTTTTGTTCTAATTTAGCATTTAAAGTTTCAGTACTCTCTCTATTTTCCTTACTGTTTTGTTCTAATCTGGCGTTGTTTTGTTCCAGTTTAGCATTTAAAGTTTCAGTACTCTCTCTATTTTCCTTACTGTTTTGTTCTAATCTGGCGTTTAAACTTTCATTACTCTCTCTATTTTCCCTACTGTTTTGTTCTAATTTAGCGTTGTTTTGTTCCAGTTTAGCATTTAAAGCGTCTGTACTTTCTTTATTTTCCCTACTGTTTTGTTCTAATCTTGCATTATTCTGTTCTAACTTTGCTTTTAAGGCATCACTACTAACTTTGTTCTGATACATGAACTCGAGAAGTAAAGTTTTTAATTCTGGTTGGCCGCCTACACTCCCTGTTTCAGTATCGGGATTTACCTCCGCTACCCCGGTACTACCATCACTCGACATACTGCTCGTATCATCACTCTCCAGTTGATGACCACCACGTAACCTCATCTGTCTTTCTTTCTCATCCCCCATAATGATATACACTGATAAAGACAAATAACCCCCAAAATACAGGCACAGAAATATATACCCTTCTCCTTCCACAAATGTTATTAGGTTTTCAGCCCCAAGTTGTCGGCGACAATTGTAACAGGTTTCCTTAGGCTAGGATGACAAGTGAAACGGTATTTACTTTGCTCCATGTTGAGCGTACAAATGTAGCAGAATTGCTAGCCCCCCCCTTTGCCTAGGCTATGTTGTTTTAATGGGCGCCAAGACCTCAATGCAATGTTGAAATCTAAATTTGTATTTAACAACGTCTAGCTCTGGCAGAACACCTTCAAGACACTATTCACTCAGATCGTGGTATGATTTGATCATTAACCCAACAAACAATTGTATCAGGAGAAGGAATTGGTCTATATCTAATGCTACCTACTGAAAGCAAAGATTGCATTGTAAAAGAAATGAATTTATTATATAAAACAAGAATAGCAAAATTAATAATAATAATAATAATAAGTTTAAAATTTAAATAGGAGCGTTGTGATTTTAATATTACCGATAGAAAATTACGTGAAAACGGAGTCTGATAAATTATTGATTTTACTCTTATTCCCAAGCTATGAAGTTACTGAAATATGAAATATAAAACCAAGAGAAATGAGAGATTGCGTATTTCTGCGTCATTCGCGCTTACCACTGGAAATTGCCGAAACATTTCTCTCGTACTGGATGATGCTGTGAGCTTCCCACAGTCTCCTGGACGTCGACATCTTCGTCGATATTTGATGAGATTCTGGTAGATTAGATAATTCTATGGTCCGTACCTCGGACCCAAACACTCGTACAACCGCACTGGTTAAGTTTTACAAAAGTTAGTCCTCCAATCCACGGAACATCGGAGCGATTCCCGCGTACAACCGTACTCGTTAAATTCTATACAGATAGTCGCTAACTCCACCGAACATCGGAGCCACTCGCACGCGCACCCATACTCGTCAAGTATTTCACAGATTGTCCTCGTTCCACGGCGCGTCGAACGATATATGCACCCGCCGTTTCCCCACTCTTCATCCGACTTGTAGCTTGCGTGGTCCTCACTGATTGGCTGACCCACCACGCGATCTTCCCCTCCTCCGGGTCATTACACACGGCGCGGCGATGATGAAGTCGATTTCCGTTCCAACTATTCGCCTTTCCTGGACGCTGCGACCCAGGATTGCGTCATGCTTTCCGACAAGATTAAGCGTGTACTTGAATTCCCAGTGAGTCACGTCTCTCGATATACCCTGACTGACGAAAACTCCGTAAAATTCCGCAATCACATAATTTTCTATGATATTGTCGTTCGTAATAATTTGCTTGATAGCGTTTTCTAAGACATAGAAAACCTATCTGAATGCTAATAATTTTTATAAAATGCTCTGAAAATACCTTAATAATAATTATAATAAATTAATAATAATAATAAATTAACATGAAAAATTCTCTTGGCTGAACAATTTGCCGCGTAAATAAATATAGAATGGCTTCCTACTGACTTATGCCAGTTGCATAAAAAACCCTCGAAAAACACGTTACACCTGTACTAATTTCACTATACAGAATCTGTTGAAAAAGATGGTCATTGCTCCTGTGCTGAACATGTCGAATCCAAGTTGATCAACAATGGTGGTTTCTATATCGTTCATCTTTGTCCCATCAGGAAATCTTTGCCCCATCAGGAACTGTTGTTTCGAACATAGCCATCCCATTAGTTGTTCATAATGTATCTGAGCTGTGGTGGAAGTGTTCTAATTTCTTCATATCACAGCGATGTAGAGTCCTGGCTTCATATTCATAGGGCAGGGTGGAGATGACAACTGCTTGATAAACCATCGATTTGGTGAATATTCTCTGATCTCAATTCAGGAAGACCCGATGTGTGAGACTTCCGAAAGCTATGGGCAGCATGTATCCTGTTATCCTTCTCTGATTAGCAGTTACTGGAGAGAATACTTGCAAGATAGGGGAAGTAATCTACTTGTTCCAGAGATAAGCCAGATATGGATAAGTTATACTGACATCTGGAAAGGCTGTTCCAGCGGCTGGCTGTGCAAGTACTTTTGTTTTTGGAACGTTGATCAGGCCAAACCGTTCATAGGCCCTAGTGAAACATTTGACTGACTCAGCTTGTCGGGTGTATGAGCTGGAGCAGCATTGTTATCTACATGTTGCAGTTAAGTAAATAAGATATTTGAAAGATAACTGTTGATAGCAATTGAAAAGGGTTTCACATTTATACACATAAAAAGTACTAACCAAAAATGCAACACTTACAGAAGTGTAATAGACTTAACTGAATTAAAAATGTAATTGGTTAAAAAATAAGTATTGTTACAAAGTTAAATTAAAAATTTCTGTAGCTTAATAATTGTAAATACTGTTGTACATAAGTGTTATATACATATCCACTGAACCTAAGTTAAATTAAACCTAAGTGAGCCGAGTCTGATGTTCGTTTGATGAACAAAACCATTCATTGGATTTAGCCCTCCCTATTTCTGTGTTTTATTAAGTGTGTAAATAATTCATGAAACTTATTTCAGGCACTAGGGAGTTAATAGTAGCTCCTTGGCCAATCTAATTCGTGTTCACTGACTGAAAAGAAATTCTGAAAAATGGCTTCTGATACAGTATTTCATTAAATTGTATATTTTTTTCTTTCTGCATTGTGTGTTGATTGATGCATTTCATCAGGATTGTGTTGTTTAACAATAAGTGAGTTGCATCAATTTTGGCTCTCGTGTAATATCCGTTGCCCGTTTCGAAAGTGCGTTATTTTACTTAGTAGCGCTCTGAAAATGGTTTGCAATTATTCTGGCACATTATTAAAGCCATTTGCCATTAACAAACACCGCGTTAACCCTTACAAAATAAGGAAATTGTCAACATTAACTTTCAAGTAATAAACTTATCAAAAAGCACACCGCCATGTTTGCTGCCAACTTACTGATTGTACTACTAGGCAAAACCATCGGCCTGGATAAAGATTATTGATGCGTGACTACCCCCACTGTGCGCGACAAAAACCAGGGGTGTTTATATTAGCCTAGGGCCGCGCTACCTAACCTTTATTGGTCTAGGCGAAAACCATTGGTCTGGATGAAAATATTGGTCTGGAAACAATAATGTTGGCACTCTGAAAAAATTTAGTAACACTCTCTAGCTATAAAATATTCAACTCCTATATATTAGTAACATTGACCATTTCTATAAAAAAAAATATTGGATTTCAATGGCGGCAGGCAACGTATACTACACGAGTTTCTCAATTTTTGTTGTAGCCGTACCGCCTCAGCCAAGGATTGTGTTACCCGAACATGGCTTTGAAATATTTCATGCGTAAATTTTGTTATTGTTTATCTATCTGTATGGTTATGTTTTAGTTAGGTGCAGCATGGATCTGCATGACTGCTTAAGATTCATGCTTTTTAAAGCTTTTCATATGTTATATACTTAAAGTTATAGGATTTCTTGACTGGCTGCATGGCGCAGAGGTAACGTTCTTGCCTGCTGTGCTCAAGGTGCAGGATCGAATATCCTGATGCAGTCAGTTGGCATTTGAGGGAGCCATATCAGTCAATTCACTGGCATGTAAAGATTCCCTTGAGAAGAATTTGATAAAGCTTTGAATGAGCTAAAACAAAAAAGCTCCTGGAGTAGATTCAATTCCTGATGAAATACTACAAGCTCTAGGGGATAAGGCAAAAACTTCTTTATATCACCTAGTAAATGATATTTATACTAATGGAGAAATACCAGAAGATTTTGAGAAAGCTGTGTTGATACTTATTCCAAACAGTAATCATACAAAGAGATGTCAAGATTATTGAACGTTAAGCCTAGTAACACATATGCCTCCAAAATGATTACAAGAATTGTTTACCATCGCATGTAGAAAAGATGGAAGAAAATCTCTGAGGATCAATTTGGGTTTAGAAGAAACAGGAACTAGAGCAGCAATTCCTAGCCTTGGAACAATTATTATTGAACATACACTAAGAATCGATAAGACCATATTAATTGCTTTCATTGATATAGAGAAACCGTTTGATAATGTTACCTGGAATATTATGTTGAAAGCCCTTAGTGGTCTGAGGAGAATCATCTATCAGCTGTACAA
This sequence comes from Meconema thalassinum, assembly GCA_946902985.2. Classification (NCBI taxonomy): domain Eukaryota; kingdom Metazoa; phylum Arthropoda; class Insecta; order Orthoptera; family Tettigoniidae; genus Meconema; species Meconema thalassinum. The sequence goes on along the minus strand of OX336388.2, from coordinate 1,037,708,336 downwards.
GAACCAGGCAGTGCTTGTAGGAAAAGAGCAAATCAGTGCTAAAATAAGAAAAGGAGTAAGGCAGGGGTGTGGTCTGTCACCTTTACTCTTCAATGTGTGTGTAGAAGAAGCAATGAAGCCACTACCCATGGAATAAAAATAAATGGTCAACTTGACCAAACAATAAGTTTCGCTGATGATATATTGGGTTGGTGCATAAGTCTGTAGCGTTTTCCATAAGTTTATCACATCAAGTTTATAAGTTTATGAAACACATCAGATGTACTAAGAGAGAAATTAATCATCAGTAACATATTCTCCTTCACTATCTAAAACAGTCTGCCAATGCTGTGGTAATTTTTCGATTCCATGCCTGTAGTTGAAGAATTCGTCAAGCCATGTTCGAAGCGCATCTTCATCTGGAAAGGAAGTTCCTTGAAGGTTGTTCGATGGAGAGCGGAAAAGGTGAAAATCTGAGGGCGCAAGATCGGGCGAAGAAGGTGCGTGCGGAATGATTTCCCAGCCCAACTCCTGTATAGTGTTTTTTGTCAGGTTAGCAGAGTGCGGGCTGTCGTCATGGAACAGCATCACTTCACGCAGTCTTGCTGGTTATTTTTATTGTATTGCATCTGCAAGACGTCTCAGTTGTTAGCAATAAATGTCAGCAGTGATGGTTACACCTCGAGGAAGCAATCTGTAGTACACGCCTTAAAACGAGAAAACCACTTTCTTGCCGCGCTCTTCCAATAGCATTGTCCCCATACATGGTGGAAATGTTTCAGGCCACCTCCGCTGCTTCGCCCCTCTATTGAATTCAAAGAGAAGAACATGTTGGAAATGTTCCAATTTCTCCACTTGGCACTCCATTTTCTAGAGTCCACGGCTCCACTCACTATCTGCAAATAACAAACTTCAATATGGAAACTTAAGAACAAACATTGAACTACAAATCAACAACGACAGTCGATAAATAAAACCATTGCAACCGGAATACCAACAAGCAAGACAAGAACGCCATGGAATTATGCACCAACCTAATAGCTCTCATAGCTGAAACTAAGAAAGAGATAAAGACTTCACTAAAGAAATTGAACGATCTACTAATACTAAAATGTAACATGAAGGTTAACATGTATGCCAGATGGTAAACAGGATGTTAATGTTTGGTTGGAAGGAGAAAGATTGGCTCAAGTAAATCAGTTCAGTTATTTGGAAAGCATCATCGCATCTAATGGGAGATGTGACAAGGACGTCCGTTCTCGAATAGCCAAGGCTAAGGAAGCTTTTAATAAAAAAAGAAGCCTATTAACCTCCTAGGCTATATCCCTACCAGTGAGAAAGCATTTCATTAAGAGCTTCATTTGGAGCATTGCGACCTATGGTTCTGAAACCTGGACTTTATTAAAGGCTGATCAGAAAATAAAAAATGCATTTGAAATGTGGTGCTGGCGCTGAATGTTACGAATACCCTGGATTGACATGCTAACAAATGAAGAAGTCCTCTGGAGAGCTGAAGAAAGAATAAGCCTAGGGAAAATGATCACGAAAAGACGATATAGTTGGATTGGTCACTTACTCCGACATTCATCATGGTGCACCACACTGTTTGAAGGGAAACTGGAAGGGAAGGCTAGAAGAGGACGACCTTAAGCAGTGTTCCTCAATGGCATTAAAGGGCAACGTCCATATCAACCGATCAAGCAGTTGGCTCAAGATAGGTCGTTGGATGAAGTCATGCTACCCACCTACCATCAGGTTGAGGAGAACGAGAGATTATTCTTTAAGGAAATTATCACATTGTTTTATGTAAGGTTGCTTACTTTCATTGAGTGAAATAAAGAAAGAAAATCATAAAAAAAGAAAAGTGTAAGTAGAATTAATAAGCTAGTCCTTACAGGTGGTGAGGCTTCTTTATTTTTTTTTAATAAAAATTAAATAATTCCAAAATTACCTGTGGACAAATGCTTCAAATTGTTCCTATTTATGAGTTAACGATTTTTTAAACTTGGGTCACGAGATAAAGGCCATTAGGGAAATCGAAGAGATATCTCTGCAAGTTTTCCTCTTCCTTTTTGTTGGGGACTGTTGACTTTTTTTTTGTGCTTATTCATAAAACTTATATTTTGTTTAGCAGAAACATTTGATGATGCTGTTGAGGAACGTGTCATTAATGAAGAGTACAAAATCTGGAAGAAGAACACCCCTTTCCTGTATGATTTGGTTATGACTCATGCTTTGGAGTGGCCTTCTCTCACAGCTCAGTGGTTGCCTGATGTAACACGGTAAGTTTATCATGGTGTATATTTTAAGAACATAATTGTTTGTAGGTGGTTGATTGTAAAAATCCTGCTAACACTGGAAGAGTGCGGAACATACAATAAAATTTCCTAAACTACTGATATTAGTCAAAATACCTTTTATAATGATGAATAATGAGGAAAAATAAATCTGGAAATGATGTAGTAATGGATGTTTACTTTTCCACTGTCTGTAACCCACCCACCATCCCCTTTTAAATCGCTACTTATATAGTAAAATTCCAGGTGTCCACCATTATCTGGGTGAATAACGGGACAAATAAAATATTGCCAATCCCGCATACACGGTACTACAGTTAAACCTCGATAGAACAATATTCATGAGATCATGAAAAGGATATTGTTATGAGGTTTTGTTAACAGTGACTACTACAGTACTGTACCTTAAAGGTCAGTATATAGAGTAGAAGTTTTCTGATGAGGAATAGTAGAATAATGGAAAAAAAAAAAAAATCTGTTATTGTACTGTATGTACTCTTTACAGCTGAAGGTACTGAATCAGATATAAATTAAAGAAAGGTAAAATAAAATGTATGTACTCAAGCTTCTTAAGATTTTTAAGCATCGGGAATTTGTTGATCGTCCGATCGCCAATGGTGTCAACTTATGTGTCCCTGACGCGTTGCTGCAAAGAAGAACCCTTCGACGTACTTAAAATTATCACAGATTTCAAAAATCATGGATATTAACTGGGTATGACCCCAACACAACACTTCTGATTGCAACTCAAGCTCAATAATGTACAGACTAACACATGTAACACTGGTTCAAACACAGGAGCTCTATGACTATTTGTACATAGCCCGCGGCTGTACCTTAGTCGCTACCTACTTAACGTCAGCACAATATATAGCGAAGCTTCTGAAAATACAGCGCTGAAGGTTGAGAGGTTTAACAAACAATACATACCATTATGGTCACAGTCTTAGAGGCAAAAAATAGTAAGATCCCGAAACTTTGTCTTCGTTATAACAGGGTGTTGCTAAAATTACTATATCGTTGTAATGAGGGGCAATTAACGTAGTAAATATAGGAAATCAGCCGAGACCATATAAAATTATCGCTGTACCCGGCTTTATCGTATTGGTAATCGTTGTATGGAGGTTTGACTGTACTTGAATTAGCTGAAGTGTGGGATTTCCCTAGACCAATAAATACTACGTAGTGTGTCCCGGCTAGCTATATTTGCACCCCTAGGTTGTGTCGTGCACAGTGGGAGTACCTGCGCGTCAATAATTTTTATCCAGGCCAATGGTTTTGCCAATTAATGCTTTTTCACACACAAGCAATATTAAAGTTTGTATCCCACATGTTGACAACAGTAATGTGATGCCAACAGGGTGTAATGAAAAAGTAGCTAATTTTACAATGGTGACGAAAGTAGCGAATAGTAGCTAATTTTTATGTCTGGAAAGTTTGGAGGTAACTAAAATTTTCTGAGGTCTGTTGAAATCATTTGAACATACCTGACAACTCCAACGATTTAGGCGGGAGACTCCCGATTTTACACCACTTCTCCCGCCCTCGGGCTTAACATTTTAAATCCGATTTTTCAAAAATCTCGCGCATAAATTTTGACTAAAAGTGAGAGATGACCAACTCCAGTCATCCATCGAACAGATCGATTTTACGTGTAGTGTGTTTCGATACAGCAGTGTCACTCCGTATCGATATAATTTATAGATAATTCTCCATAACTACGTGTCACACCTAGTTGGATTTGAATATCTCTGCGTTTGAAATAAGTCGAGGGTTAATTCAGCGCGTGTTCCTAGAAGTTTTCATAATAGCCTGAGGGTGAGAGGAATATTGCATCTGTTTAACACGTGAAGTTATTTGTGTATAACTTAGATGTTGTTGACATTAATATGCCGGTAGGCTATTGTGGTTTTTCGATCTGAGTGATTTTGTCGGTTCCTCGGTAATTGGCGAAGACATATGATTAGACATAGTCTTCAAAATCTCCCGATTTTTCAGTTTGATAGGTTGGCAGGTATGCATTTAAACTTGCGCCACTAGGCTCACAGATTGAGATAAAGTGAGTTTCTTGCCAGCATTGTAGATTGCGTAACAAAGCTATATTTACCCATGCCCAAACTTGAGGAAATGCATACTGAGGATATCTTGAGTGGTATACATCGGTTCAAGGTGTTTTCGAACGTTCATCCTCAAGATGGCTGGCTGACAGCAAGATTTGCCTCCTGGAATCTCGTCAAACAAACTGAGATAGACGCCGGTTGCCTAAATTCTTAAAACTCTTGCCCGATCTCGAACTTGTGACCATGAGGACTGCAGGAGTCCTGTCAATGATGATTCTGTGCCCATCACGAAATATCCTGAGACCTACACACCACTTTTTCCATGACCGTACACTTAAGAAGTACATCAACCTAATAAAAACGTCGTTGACTATGTGGCATCGCAATACTCATTTCTCTGTGTGATCCACTGAGAACTTCCAACTACAGCATAAGGCCAGCAGAAATCGCAGCACCCCACTTACGACCGGCACTGACCATACATGTCCATAATTGCTCGTGAGTTTTAACCATGCCCAACCTTGTACTCTCCTCCCCCTGTCAGCTAGGACAGATAGACAGGCAGACATTCGTTGAACGGCCGGCTGCAGCACCGATTGCATAATAATGCATTCTTGGTGTCAACCGCGAGGACACATGTTGCGCTGCGACTGACAAACTAGGTTGCAGGTCACTGAAATGCAAGTAAATTTAAACGTGTTATTTTAAGGCTGTGTCGTGTACGCCACCCTTTCTAACTACAGTGATGGATTACAAAACAGTCTATTTCATTATCTTTTCACAGCTGTAATCACTAAACAGTTGTGCTGTGTGCAGAGGGTCTAAGGCGAGAAATGAGAACTATTCCAATATCTGTGTGTTGCTCCAGAAGAAAGTGGTGGGCTGTGACACTGTCCAAGTGTTTCCTTCACTCTCTAGATTTGAAATTTATGAATGATAGACTTCATCCACTTTGACTTGTCATCATATGTTAATGTTATCCAAAATAACCTCTATGAATGCTGTCCCCATTATCCTAGCCTTCAATAACTGGTTCAGATAAAATTCTTGTCAGTGTTGCTGCTACAGTACTTGAACTTTCCCATGATTTCGTCCCACTCCCTGAAAAGTGTAATAAAGGGGTTTCACTGTATCTGTATCCAAAATTCCTAATACATAGCTGCTCTTAATATCTCATTGCTTCCTGCTATTATTACAGATCTTGTAATGTCTATTACTCCTTTTGTATCTTTGGAGTTTGAGAACATGTTTAGAGTATGTTACAAGGAAGATGATTTTAGTAAATAATTCTTTCAGGATTGTGTATGAAAGGAAAAGGAGGAAACTATTCATGTTGTGCATGTTGTAATTACAGAAGTAATCTTTTTTTGTCTCAGACCAGAGGGAAAGGACTACTCAGTACACCGGTTGATCTTGGGTACACACACATCCGATGAACAAAACCATTTGCTCATAGCTAGTGTGCAGCTGCCAAATGAAGATGCTCAATTTGATGCTTCACATTATGACAATGAAAAAGGAGGTATGTCTGATAGTGCGCTTCATTAGTTTACTCTTTTGGATATTAAATAACTCATTCGTGAGATAGCGTAGTCCTGTATCAATTGTATCTCTGTAAATAAAGTAAGCTTCCTGCCTGAACATTCTCAGTTCTTGGCTAAACCTTTGCACTTATCCTGGATGAGGTGTGTATTGACCTGATATACTTAGTTTAATTTTTGTTATGGGTTGGCATAAAAACTACTGGAGCAAACTACGTGAATATTTGTATTTTAAGTTTTTTAGGCACCTCTATAGTGAAGCAAGCCTGCAAATTATTTATTTAATACAAAGGGTGAGTGGGTTGAGAAATCTCAAAACCTGGCAGTAAGGCAATTGCACAATCTATATACTAGAGCCGGGCAAAAAGCTCTCGAGTTCCGATCGGTCTCGTTGGACGAGAATGAAGAACGGAAATGCTGGTTACGGAACTGGTATTACCGATAATGTGGGCTCGATAACTATAATTCTCGACATTATCGCTCGTTCTCGCTTGGGCAATAAGGCGCTGCCTGAAGGCACTGAGGCTTGTTGTGTAAGGATTCAATAGAAATTGTTCATTCCGTTGACTGGAGTCGGCGAATTGGAAGAATCCACTCAACTTCAACGATACCATATTAACAGACTACCTAAGGTATATTGAGCATATCATCCTAATAACATGTCGAAGGAGATTTTGATCGTCAGTCGGTATTATTTGGTCATTAAATTTCTGCAGATGAAAATTCTATTTGACGTGTACATATTAAGATTTTTTCGTGTAATGCCACATTCAAGCACGATGTAACTTTCTCGTAATCGAACCTGAAAATGCATGCACTCGCTATATTACTAAAGCCCCTGTGATGCAACTGTGTACTGTCGTATAATTTTTGTAGTGACATACTGGTAAAGCGGTCGACATAAACAATAAATCGTAACGGAAAAAAAAACTTCCACTACCAAGTATCGACCCCCAGTCCTTTCATTCCTGAGTCCAACGCGTAACCAATTCAGCCACTGAGACTCTTCTACACAGAGAAAATGTCACAAACATAAACGGTGAAAACTTTTGTTGGATACTTGACTCACTTTATCTCAAATGCTCCTACCAGTTTGAATAATATTCTGTAGTCATCAGACATATGAAAAAATAACGTTCACCTTCAAGAATAAGATTGATTTTATCTTTCGTCATAATGGCTTTGCCATATGCTTAAGCCACTTCAATCCCGTCCCTACGCACGTGCTCGCACATTGCATCATGGGTGATAGTGAGAGCAACAATATTTCCTTGTGATCGAACGAGTCTTTGGAGTCTTGGACAATGTGACATTCCTGCGGTAATGAGTTGTTCTCATTGCAACTTCCGTCGCACTATTCTCACTGAAATTGCCACATCTTTGGCATTTATGGACAAGTCAGTGAGGTGTTTGCATTGACATGATTAATACACCGCATGCCACAAACTGGTATTGCTTTCAAGCACAAAATCAGAGTTTTTAGTAGATGAAATTATTTGAAACATTTTAAGCAAAATATTTTGCAAGTGTATTTTCACCATCGTAGCTAATTTTGGCACTATAGTTGCCTCGAATAACAACCAGTTACACGGTGGAGAAGAAGGTGAAAATATTCTTTAAAGCTAATTCCTAGTCAGTAGGGCTAATAATAATTCATGAGCCCTACACGCGAGACTTAACTTTCAGTTCTCCGCTGCGTCAATTATTTGAGTTTTATTTCACTTTGGGGGCTACAACATCGTAATCATTTTTGTGTTCTTGTGTGTCAACTGTGTCTAGTAACCTGAGTTATTATGGTGTCAGTAGTGTGTATATATTCATAACCTACGATAGGAGTGGTAAGGAGGTGGCAGTGATCTTGAATTACGAATCATGCTACAGAAGGCGGGTAGATACTTGATGTTGAATACGGTACATGAATATCCCATCAAGTAGGCTTCAAATGTTTATATTAATTTTAAATTAATGCCTGCGTGTTAGATGCAAAACACCATCCTATTAAATGTTAAAAATTCAAGCAGATACTTGAACCAAAACAGACATTCATTTATTTGTCAAACAAGAAAACAAAAACACCTAAAGATAGAGCTTCATTAATCTAAATCAGGGGTCTCCAAACTTTCCAGCCTTAGGGCCATACTGATTACTCCAGTAAGTTCCGAGGGCCAAAACCATATATCATTGTTGCCGGTGGTAAAAAGTGAAATAGTCCACTGATTAAAAGAAAGTCCGAAAAAGTACGCAGCGTTGAAAAACGGCTGCAAATCGGACTAAAGTCCGCAAAACGGCAACACTGCATATTATTAATTTTCCTGTCATTATCTGTAATTTCTGGATTAGTCGTAGAGTACGAGCCATGAGGAGTAACGTGACACGACATCTGGTGGACACAAGCGGAAATAGGTAGTACCTTTGCACTGCCATGTGCTTTTACGTTGAACAAAATAACAGAGACATGAGGAATACAGTGGAAGCGAAAACAACAACAACTTAAACAGGATCGCTAAGGAGCGGGGAAAGGATATCTCTTTCGATGCGTGCTGGGCCCAAGATTCTGGATCGAAAGAAAGATACTTTCCAAAAAAGGAAACGAATGAATTGTTTAAAACAAATCAAAAGCGGAATTAAATTTATCTAATTGATCGAAGAACCCAGAAGCGTGTAGGTCGTGACTGCGTTACAGTACGAAGCCAAGACCGACGAAATCGAACGAGAGATGAGGGAACTTAAAATTACAAATGAGAGAGGACGAAACCAAAGTGAACTACTTACTAATGTATTTAAAGCAAACTAAAACAGGTGCGCATAAGAGTAAGGATTAAATCTAAACACAAAATGAAAGGTAAACTTGCAGAGGTATTAAAATCACTTAATAACAAACAAAATTAAATTGAAATTAAAGATGGTACCTAAGAAAGGGGTACACAAAAACAATATCAAGAGAAAAGTGTATAAATGAACTTAAGCACAAACAAAGATGAAACAAGATTAATTAAAATGTACTTACAATCAATGTGCAACTAAAACGTAAGCGCGACTCGATAATCAAAATTTAAAATACAAAAAAAGGTAGAGAGTATGAACGGGTCGAATAAGAGAACACCTCTACTTACGAGGATGACCTGGACTAGAATAGCCCCGCGTCAAAAACAGAACTCAGACGCTCATGATGTTGTGAAATCATGGGGTAGGGGGGGGGGGGGGGGTGAAAGTGGTAGGGATTGGAGGAGTGAGTATGTAGGAAACAGGGGTGGGGGGATGACACGGAGTTACGTAATATAACGAAGCCAGAGGAAGCAACACAAAATTAACACATAAAAATAAAGGAAATGAAAATTACATTAAATTACGTGACATTACCGGGACAGGAAATTAAAAAAAAAATCAATCAGCTAAGAAATATGCTTCGTAGGAAGATGTAGGCTTACACAGAGGTAGAAATGCCGAATCACAACGACATACGATGAAACAAAGAAAGTAATGCGGCGCATGGACAGTGATCAGCACGATGACCATCGCTCACATACATTTCAATAAAACAGAGGGAGGATCTGACTGAAGACGTGAGACTCAGCTCCGTAACTTCGCCGATTCCATCCATAAAAACAAGGCTCTGATGCGACAATCCACGGGAGGTCGTCATAAAAGAACGCCGAACCAGGTGGTGACGCAATACAGAGCATAATTAAGCCTCGTAGAAAAATAGCATATATTTCAGACCTGAGAGATTTGAGTAAAAATAAAACCGATTACATGAAAGGTAGGGATGACAAATAAACACAGAGGCTTCGCTAAACTAACGTAAACAAAGGCGAAGGGAGTTGGGTTCATGGATCGAATTCACATCATCATAAGAAAGGGAAATTGTAAGTGAATCAAAAGAGACACAAAAATAAAATAAAAAATGGATAAACTGAAATTCAAAAATGATAGCATGCCCGATAAGTCAAGTGATCGAATCGTACTTACGCTTAGTTGCTTTCTGGGTGCGGGCAAAGGCCTGACACGTGCACACACGTCCGTCGATCTGACGGCTCAAATTGGAAGGAAGCCACCTTCTCTAGAAGGAACGCAGTAACGTGCTCGAGAAAAATAAGTCGTAGAACACCCCCTCTCCAGAACATAAAGGGGGCCAATGGGAGAAGCAAAGCTTAGCAACAAGTTATGCTTCAGCCAATGGTAAAACTGTGTCAGTAGGGGTGAAAAGTTTCACCATCTGGCGAAACATTTACGCAGAATTACAAGGTTTGAACGCAGTAGGTAAGACAGAGAAACATATGTCACAATAATGCGACATGAAGGAAATGATGATAATAATAATAATAATATGACAAAAAATAATGAATCTGATAAAAAACGGTTCACCTTCTATCGCTAACAGATGGCGCTAATAGCACGTACAGAGTAATCTCGTTGGTTCGAGAGACTTCTGGTGTCTTCCACTCACTTCTAGATGGCAGTAATTGGAATATATAAGAAGGCTAGTTGCTCAACCACAAGTCAGTTCCTATGACACTGTTGTGAAATAAAATAGTGCGTACCTCCTTAAAACGTGTTTGTGCGTGTTTAAGTTTAAGACATCTTTGTAACAGTATTTTGATTTGAATTGTTGCTTTTGTGTGTGATTTAGTAGTATGGAAAAGAAGCGAAAAATTGATAGTGAATGCAGAAAATTCAAAGATGAGTGGAACATTCAGTATTTCGTAATTGAGTCCAGTAACAAGGCGCTATGTTTGATTTGCAATGAAAGCATAGCCGTTCTCAAGGAATATAACATTAAACGTCATTATGAAACAAAACATTTTCAAAATTACTCAAAATATACAGGAAGTTTGCGGACAGAAAAATTTGAAGCTATGAAGCGCGGATTGAAATCGCAGCAATCTTCATTTACAAAACTCAAAACCGAACCAGAGGCTGCAACTCGTGCCAGCTTTCGTGTGGCTCTTGATATTGCAAAACGTGGAAAACCATTCACCGATGGAGAAATGATCAAAGAATGCATAATTGCAGCAGCCGAAGAAATGTGCCCTGAAAAGGTAAATTTATTAAAAACTGTCAGTATGTCAGCAAACACTGTGGCTCGAAGGGTAGAAAACATCGCTGAAAATATATCCTCTCAACTGTTCGACAAAAATGGAGATGTTGAGTGGTTTTCTTTGGCCTTGGATGAGTCAACGGATGTGTCAGATACTGCTCAGGTGTTGATTTATATTCGAGGAGTAGATAAAAGCTATGAAGTGCATGAATAACTTCTTGATATGTATAGTATTCATGGCACAACTACTGGTACAGATATTTTTAAAGGAGTTGAAATGGCCATTAATCAAAAGAACCTTCGATGGAGAAACTTGAAATGTATTACAACTGATGGAGGCAAAAACATGAGTGGGAAAGATAAAGGAGTGGTCGCTCGTGTCAAAGGCTGTAGAAAATGACGGTGGTTCAAAACCATTAGTCTTACATTGTATCATTCATCAACAGTCTTTGTGCAGAAATTGTTTGGATATGTCTGAAGTTCTGAAACCAGTCATATCAACTGTTAATTTTATGAGATCTTTTGGGCTGAATCACCGACAATTCCGACAATTTATTGAAGAGATTGGAGAAAATGACACCTTATCATACTGCCGTACGTTGGCTTAGTTGTGGGAAAGTCCTTCAGCGCTTTTTTGAACTTCGAGCAGTGATCGAAATTTTTTTGAATGAAAAGCATTGCCCTCTTACTGAATTACAAAACAACGCATGGCTGTGGAAGTTAGCATTCTATGTTGATTTGACAAAACAGCCTCTTACTGAATTACAAAACAACGCATGGCTGTGGAAGTTAGCATTCTATGTTGATTTGACAAAACATGTGAACGAACTGAATTTGAGATTGCAAGGAGAAAACCAGCATCTTCCTGATTTATACACTAATATCAAATCATTCCGGAAGAAATTGATACTGTTTCAATCACAACTACGAAGTAAATGTTTTTCACATTTTAAAACATGTGAAATATTCAGCCACACCACTGAGACTGAGTTTCCTATCGATTTTGCAATCGAAACTTTGAGTGCTTTGAAAATAAATTTTGATACTCGTTTCTCGGACTTCGATGCCTTTGCGAATCAAATTAAGATTTTTCAGGATCCTTTTGATACTGACATTGAAACCCTAGCCCCGGAACTTCAAATGGAAATGATTGAACTACAGTGCAGTGATATAATTAAGAACAAATATCAAAACTCATCTTTGTTGGAATTTTATAAGAGTCTTCCACTGACACAATTTGATAATTTGCATAAATTTGCTCGTGGGGCTGTTTTCTGTTTTTGGTACTACTTATTTGTGTGAGAAGACCTTCTCCAAAATGAAGTACACAAAAAATGTTTACAGATCTAAATTAACTGATGAGCATCTTAAATCTCTTAATAATTGGTACAAGTAAAATTAGTCCACAACTACAAACTATTGTCAGTGGGAAATCTCAATTACATAAATCTCATTAGTATTTCATATGTCTGCATGTTATACATGTCTTTACTCATTACAATTCTGTGTTTCTTTATCAAACTTATCACAAAAACAATAAGCCTACAACAATGTTATGAGTAGTTAGCCCATGACCATATCAATGTAGATGTCATATTAATAATTATTCAACATAAAATTAGAATACTTCAGTCAACTAAATTTAATTTGCTATAAAAAAAAATATGTTCTCTAAAAGGAGTTTTCAAGTATGCTAGCTCTCCGCGGACCGGACAAAATCTGTCCGCGGGCCGGATGTGGCCCCCGGGCCGTAGTTTGGAGACCCCTGATCTAAATGATAGACTATATACTGCGTGAACATGATCACTTCCAATATGCATTAATAATTTTCATAATAGTGGTTTACATTCCAGAGTTAATACAGAAGGCTTTGCCTTTACATGTGCAGCAGCTTGAGTGAGTCTGCTTTTACCTTTAAATAAATAATGTCGATAACATCGAGAAAAAAAGGAGTTCCGCTATTATCGAGACTTAAGGTTCCCACTCAGTACCGGTATTATCAAGACTTAAGATTCTCATTCAGCGGAGAGACCTGGCCTTGAGTGCGCTTGGTGGGGGACGATACTGGCCATGCGGCAACTTATGATCATAGAGCAAATTTGCCCTGCTCTACTATATGCATCTCTTACCATGGTCAGCGTGTGAGAAGGGTTTGCTGACTCACTGGCTTCCACTTCTGATGATATTGTTAGGTGAGAATGACATCTTCCTGATGTGGAAGAGTTGCAACACAGTTCTGATGCATGTCTCAATGAAGTATATTAGACGTTGCAAGATATTGTTTTACCTTTAAGGGCACATAGCGCCCTTAAGAGGTACATCCGCATACATCCATCAATCTACAACTATCCACAGATCACACATACATTATCTACACTTACTTACTCCATGGCGCTACAACCCGGGGTGGGTTTTGGCCCCTTGGACAACTGCTCTCCATGTTGATCTATCCATCGCCTTGCTACTCCATCCTCTCACTCCCCTTGCGAGGTGGTCCGCATTCAAATTTAATTATCTCTTCTCCTATTTCATTCATACCTGCCAACTCTCCCGATTTAGGCGGGAGACTCCCGATTTCAGACCATTTCTCCCGCCCTCCCGCTTAACGTATTAAATCTCCCGATTTTTCAAAAAACCCACGCGTAATTTCGGATTTAATATGTCGTCTATCGAACGGATCGACTTTACGTGTTTTGAAGTTATATCTCGATACCGCAGTTTCGCTTTGTATCGATAATCGACAACTGCGTACTAACTCCCGCGTCGCGTCCTGCTGTTATAAAAAGTTGGCTTCGAATAAGTCTTCGTTTGAAATCGGCTTCGAATAAGTCTTCGTTTGAAATCGTCGAAGGTTAATTCAGCGCTTGTTCCTAGATGTGTTGCATAATGACCAGTGGGTGATAGGTAGTTGTACGCTGCGGAATATTGTATCTGTTTCACACGTGAAATTATATGATTTGTGTATAACTTAGTTTGATGTTGTTGGCGTTAATATGCCGGTAGGTTATTGTGATTTTTCGAACTGAGTGATTGCGTCGGTTCGTCGGTAATAAGGCGAAATGATATGTGACATTTAAAAGTGTGTACAAAGATCACATTCCCAGGGTGTCTACCGGTAACGGAAGTAACGAATTTTACAAATGGGTAACGGAAAAGTAACGAATTTTACATACGGGTAACGAAAATTTTCCGAAGGCGGATTGAATCATTTAAACTTGCGCCTCTAAGCTCAGAGATTGCGATGGAGCGAGTTTCACGCAAGCGGCGCCAATTGCATAAGCTATATTTCCCCGTTCCCGACCTCGAGGAAATGCATACTGAGGATACCCTTAGTGGTATACATCGTTCAGCGTATATCGTCGGCATCAAGATGACTTTTAGTTTTGTGTGAAATAATTATGTGTTATATTAGGAAGCCTGACTTTTCGCGAGACGTTTATTCGTGAAAACTTCTGAAATTATTCAGAAACTTCGCATTTATTTGGAGACTATTAAATTGAAGTCCAGAAATAACGCTAAATAATTTAATGTCGCGATCTTGCGAAATGTTACCGTTTTGAAAAAGATTCGAAATACGTAGGCTGTAACTTATTTTAAAAATCTGTCTCGTAAATTTGCGACATCCAGTATGGTTAATTCGAAATTCCGTTATATGTCGATTTTTCCTTCTAACTTGGGTTCCATCGGATATATTATAATCTAACCGGTTATTTCGAAAACTTGTATAACTTTTATAATTCGTGATTCGGATTTGAAAGAAAACGTGTCCTCTAGTCGTATTATTCGTGTAATCCTCTCCGAATAATTCTTAATATTTGATACCTACTTCGAACATTCATACTCAAGACGGCCGGCTGACCGCACGACTTGCCTGCGGGAATCTCGTCAAATGGACCGAGATCGACGTCAGTAGCGTTAAATAAAAAAACCCGTCCCCTATCGTGAACTTGTGACCACGAGGTCTGCGGGAATCCCGTCAAAGATGATTGGGCACCAATCACGAAACATTCCGAAACCTACTCGCTACTTTTCCCATGACCGTATACTTAAAAGCGTACGGGGAGCGAGAAGTGCATCTACCCACTTAGAAATGACAGCCTACGTAGCGTCGCGATACTAATTTCTCCTCGTGATCTACCCTGAACTGATGAGCTCCCAACCACAGCATAGGGACAGCGGGAATCACGGCGCCGGCCATACAACTTGTCCATAACTACTCGTGAATTTTAACCATGCCCAACCCTGAGCTTGCATCCACCAATCTGTGAGGACGAATAAACAATCGTTCAACGGCCGGGTGCGGCGCGGTATGCATAATATCGCGAGGACAACTTGAATCTCGTAAAACGGCTGAGAGCGGCAGCGATTGCGATACATCGCGATATTTCTCCGCATTCAATGACGAGAACAACTGTATTTTTGTCAAACGGACAGCAAGTGGCGCCGATTGCATAATAATGCTATATTTCCTCGCGCCCGACCTCAAAGACAATGGAAATCTCGTCGAACGACTAAAAGTGACACCGATTATTAAATCGCGATATTTATCAGTGTTCTATCGCGAAAACAACGGGAATCTTGACAAACGGGTGAGACCAGCGCCGATCGTGTAACATCTTGAAATTTCGCCGTACTTGACTGTGAAGACAGAATTCGGTTACAATCATGTAACGTCCCATAAATTTCGTCGTGATCTACCGCGGGGACAAAGGAAATCTCGCCACGGTCAAGAGAAGAGCAGAGCAACCTCTTGGCAATTATAAAAACGCCTTGTGCACAAGACGACATATTAGCTGAAACAACTCATTTGATAATAAATTTCTAGTATTTATTTATTATTTTTGAAATTGTTGTAACTCCCTAAGTGAATTGTATTTACCGCTTTAAACACAGTTCATTGCTCTCTTTCTCCACCGCGTGATGAGCCCATTTGCTTGCAGACCGCAGACGTATCTTGAATTCAAAGGTAACTAAAATTAACTAAAAGGTAGCTAAAAAGTAACTAGTTTTTACTTCATCCTTAACAGTAGACACCCTGATTCCGCATATAACTGAGTCAGGAAGAGGCGCAACATTTGCATTTTGTAGTGTCTGTAGGTGTGATTTCAGTATCTCGCATATTGGAAAGGGGGACATTTCATTTTCCAAAATTAAGTTTTTTGTAAATACATTTCCTAGCATGTTAACAGACACTCAAGTCAATTTTAATGAGGAAATGGATGCTTTACATTCCCAATTTTGTAACT
Source organism: Meconema thalassinum (assembly GCA_946902985.2). Taxonomy (NCBI): domain Eukaryota; kingdom Metazoa; phylum Arthropoda; class Insecta; order Orthoptera; family Tettigoniidae; genus Meconema; species Meconema thalassinum. The sequence goes on along the minus strand of OX336388.2, from coordinate 1,037,692,175 downwards.
TCCAACTTGAGGATGTGACATCTATTGAAGAAGAAGAGAGAATTGATGTGAAGTGGGCACTGGTAGGCCAAATGATATGTAGTGGTGGGGTACTCAAGTTATGCTTTCCATTCTGACCATTCCGCATAGTAATGCAGAGTGTGAGAGGATGTTCAGGTCATCTCTCTCTGACAAGACTTTGGACAAACTTACAACTCTGAAGTCGATTCAGAAAGAGAAGTGTTTTGAGCAAGAATATAGCAAGACCTTTTTGAAGAGGGCAAAATCAGCCTCAGTCACCTGCAACAACGACCAATAATATGATCTTCGATACATATTTGCTGCAATGTCTTAGCCTATGTATGTATTATGTAGCGTCCTCGCCCCCCCCCCCCCCCCCCCCCCCCTCCCCGTCGCCGCGTCGAATCTCCCGATTTTTCACTTTGAGAGGTTGGCAGGTATGTTCATTCATCTTTCCTGGTCTCAACATTGTTCTTACATTCCACGTCACAATATACAAATCTCTTTTCCGTAATCCAGGCCAAGGTCATCTTCTGTTAAATCCGTCCTTCCGAGGCAATTGTCCTTGTTTCGTAACAGGTTCTTTTTTATGGTGTGGGGTTGTTGGCCACACGTCCAACCCCCAACCTGGAGGGCCAGAGTATCCCGTTTAGTCTGGATCATCACCTTCGACCTGTCCGGCTTGGAGATCCTACCAGTAGCTAAGCTACTGCCGGCATAGCTCTCAGGTTCATTTGACCACGCAAGCTCCACCACCGCGTCACGGTAAGGATACCATTGGTGGAGCTTTATCTACACTATCTGGCCATTATCCACCACACCCCCTTCAACCCCATTTTTAAAACAGCACCCCAATCACCCAAGGGGACCAACAGCAATACACTTCTATTTACACAAAGCTGGCAGAGTCCTGCAACAACTCTTGCCAAGGCTTAACGACACACATCAACAAGTACACAGGAAATGTTTACCAGAACGGTAGTTTGCTAATCCAGCAACAGTCAGCAGTCTAGAAATACTGCCTCCCAAACATGAGGAGGGGGTCTATTGCATCCCGTATCGCTGCCCGAGCTAACATCGACGACATCGTACCTCAGGTGAGTATCTCTCAGGGTCCCATACATAATTAACCTCCTGCCCCTTTGCCATACCTATACACTTTGTAATACTGCTTTATTGAGCTGTCCCTACCTGCAGGGAAGCGCATCTACACTTTACAAAACCCTTAGTAAATAAGTACATTTTACTACCATCGTCCAATTGTTTATTATTATTGTACTCGCCCTGCTTACTGCCTGATTCCCTTCTCACACCTCGCCCCGTCATCGCATTACCACGGGATTGCTGCGCCAGCAATATCAGTTTGTTTACTAGTGTCGTCCTTGTCCTCCAAGCGAGCACGCACACCGACCGCAATACAGGTCATCAGCAAGTCCTTAGTCTTGCTCGCCGCAGCTCTCACTTAGCCCGCCCGGTATTACCTTCATTCCTGAGGCGCAGCCCTTGAATCACAACCCACATCGCGTAAAGCTTCGCCCGTTTCCCCCGACACCTTCCGACACCACGTTGCCGGCCCACGGTCTTAAACACACTTTGCACTCCCCCTAGTTATCCGCAACCTCCACACTCACACGCACCCCCTATTACCCCGTTTCATCCCCTCAAAACCAACTAACTAACCCAGTGGCACTACAGCCCTTGAAGGGCCTAGGCCTACCAAGCGACCGCTGCCCAGCCAATTGGCCTGCAGATTTTGGGGTGACGCTGGTCAGCGCGTCGGGTCCCCTCAGCCGTTAATCATGGTTTCCGTGACCGGGGCACTGTTGCACTGTCAGCTACTCAATTGTCCTCACGAGGCTGAGTGCACCCCGTTCCAACCCTCACGTCAGTTTTAAAATCCCTGACGGAGCCGGGGATCGAACCCGGGGCCTCCGGGTGAGAGGCAGGTGCGCTACCCCAACACCACGGGGCCGGCATCCCCTCAAAAGGCTAAACAATATCTATTGTTCAGTCGTATGGATCATAGCGTGAGTCTGTAGGCACACTTCCAGGAGTAGGGAGTTCGATTCTCTTCAGAGCTGTTTTATGTTTTTTTGCTGTTTCACCCTAACTCCCCAGGTCTTTTCTCGACAAATGATGTACTAGCATTTAGTTCTTGCTATATAGTCTGCATCACTTTAAATAAGTTACTAACAATGTAACCTTATCATTTGTCCCCCATCAGTACAAACATGGTATTTTGTAGTGTAATTTTAACGGTCACGTTAAACTACAAGCTTCCTTCCTTGCTTTTTGTAGTGTAATTTCATACTGTTGGGTTGAATCGGGGCTGCATTTATTGTTGCCACCCATGTTTCCAAGTCGCCATGTCACTGGAACTGGCATTTATAAGTAAGTTGAAGATGGTCAGCCATGTGTTGATCGTCTGTCACTGTGACGTCATTCCATGTTTGCCAATCTTCACACCGTTAGCCAGATAACACCACACACTAACATAACCTATAAAGCGAAGCCTATTGAAGAACATTTTTACATTTTAATTTAATTTCATCTAGACTTCATTTTCTATCTACTACCTATTACAGTATTATGATTGGCAAAAGATTGTCGTCTGTAATTGACCTACTGTTAAGTTATTTCAGTGGTATTTTGTGATGGTTATGGAAGTTCATATTTATCTTGGTAGCTTTGTCTCTGGGTCGAGAATTTTATTCAAAGAATAAATAATTTATAAGGTGATGCCCTTATAGTTTCTTGGAATGAGTTAATGTAATTTACTCCACTGTTTTCAATTTAGAGGACAAGACTGTCCTCCATTTTTCTGTTATAGGTTTTTTCTTCTTTTATTCAGTGATGGGGATATGACCTAGACGGGAAAGAAAGGAAAGCACCGCCGCCAAAATAAACTGTTATATCGTTGGCAAGAAGTGTGTGTCCAGTGCGTGGCGGTTCTATCTTAAAATTGCTACAATCATCTTTATGATGGTGTCAGAAATTAATGCGAGATATATGCAAGGATTTGTTATTCCTGCGATTTTAAATTTTAGTATGGGGTGCGAGATATACGCGATTGCGAGTTATATGTGAGCAAATGCGGTAATTTACAATCCATTCAAGCTTCCAGGAAAATCATCTGATGTTAAGGTCCGGAGCTTCCCTGGATTTGAGTTCCTCTGAGAGAAAATTAATTTTGCAGGAAACAAGAGAGAGACAGAGTTATCAACTAGAATTTCTCAGTTGTATTTATTTGCCATATTTGGGGGGTTAAGAAGGTGGTGGTTCTTGTCTTTCAAAGCTGCCATAAATACACCCCTCCTATATTAATTCGACAGATGAACAACCTCAAGTTCAAGCAATGGGGCTACAGTTTGTGTAACAATTGGAACATCTAATTGTAACATTGTGAGGTTTGAAGCCATTTTTCAGTCGGTCAACACGAATGTACCCAAATAGAGCTGGGTTATGCCCTAATCCTGAAATAAATTACATGAGATTAATAAATACACTAGGATGACCAGTTTCGATCGTCAAGCAATCATCATCAGATCCATTACACTTAGGTTATAACATCTATGTTTGAGAATACAGGTGAAAAATATATACAATATGTACAATTATTTAGTTGCAGTGTTGGTAATGCAACTGTCGGTGTATGCTAAATGTAGTATATCTAATGTTAGGTGAACTTCTAAAATGGTGATAAAAACAATCAAAAGTTCTCGAAAGAGAAACAAATGAGTATTGTCCGTTGAGCCATTATAATTAACACTCAACGTGATAAAAATGTCCGGCATAACTCAACACATTGCTAGCGTTCCGCCCCAGCATGCCAAGTGGGCTCTTCAGTTGGTAAAGGCACACCTACCAAGACGCGTAGCAGGTACACACTGAGAAGGCCATGCAAGACGCCTCGCCACATATGTGGCCACGTCACGAGCATGCCAGTGCACCACCGGAGTCAAAAACTCCACTTCCAAAAACAATAAACCTTGCTTTGGCATTGAATACAATCAAAAGTTCTCGAAAGAGAAACAAAAAGAGTATTGTCCGTTGAGCCATTATAATTAACACTAAAAGTGATAAAAATGTCCAGCATAACTCAACACATTGCTAGCGTTTCGCCCCAGCGTGCCAATTGGGCTCTTCAGTGTGTACCTGCTACGTGTTTTGGTATGCCTTTACCAACTGAAGAGCCCAATTGGCACGCTGGGGCAAAACGCTAGCAATGTGTTGAGTTATGCTGGACATTTTTATCACTTTTAGTGCTGATAAAAATCCAGAATTTGTCTGTTTGGGGTGATTATATGGTTATACAAAATCAACTATGGTTATACTGTAATAATACAGGCTGATACTTATCCGGTTGTCTTCCTAACTGGAACTTCAAGCAGTTTCGTGTTCACTCTGGCACCAGTTATGGTCGACTAACCCGGGTGTTAACTGGGCGGAACTGGTTTTTCCCTTTCTCCCCCTTGTGTTCCTACGTTCTTTCTGAGGTCAGTGCCATGTTTATTTGTGTGACGTTGCCAAATCTAGATCAGAATGTATGTTATTGAATACAGGAAGATCTAAAACTATTAAAGACTGTGGAACTATCTTCGCCAGGCGTGGACTAAAAAGCCATTCAACTAAGCGGTACATGGTCTAATGAAGACGTCCCGGCACCTTTAATACTGCCGCGCATTCCGGCCTAGGTTTATTGCAGAAAAAAGTACATAGTACTCCTGATCCAAATAACATTTACCTATAACCACCGCTATTCCCCCCCCCCCCCCTTTTTTATCTAGCTTGGCTGTATCGCTAAGTTGTGTCTTGTTTTCGACGGGGTGTGTTTTTTAGTAAAGTGAAAATGGGTGAACTCTCCATAAAAGTGTGTTCATTTAGATTGTTGGGGATTGTTTTGTTTGGCTAGGTGAATCTTGATTGCTTCCTTTATATCGAGAGCTCTGCCTTTCGATTCGTGATGAATTATTTTTAGGTCAGTCTCGATTTTAGTAAAGCTGTGCCCCGTGTCACACATATGTTCGCATACGGCTGAATGTGTCCCGTATCTTATTGCATTCCTATGTTCATTATAATGTGTATCTACTCGTCTTCCTCTCTGTCCAATGTAATTAGCTTGACAACCAGTGTCTTGGCATGTAATAGAATATACCCCTGACTTTGAATACGGGTCTTGTTTATTTAGATTACTATTTTGCAGGTGCCTCCTGGTGTATTCTTTGGAATACATGGTAAGACAGAGTAAGCTTTTGCTTGGCCGTAATGCGCTTCTTGACGCCACAAGTTTCCCTCCTTTGCAGTGTGCTTTAGCAGTGTGGGGTTCAGTTTAGTCAATTGTTCACGTCTTAAGTGCTCAGTGTGATGTTCCAATGCGATTTTCATTACGTGAACGTGAAGGAAATCTTTCGCGAAAATGAGCTTAAAGACTATATTACAGTTGAAATACAGTCAATCGGTGGTGAGGAACTTCAGATCGTAAATGACAATTTCATAAAGAGGTGCCAGCGATGTGTAGCAGTGAATGGCGAACATTTTCAGCACCAGCTGTGAACTACAGTATAGGCTATAGGCCGCGCGAGCTACGCATTACGTCAAAGTGCCTGGCGGGAGACAGGCCCGCAGCGCGGGCAAGCGGCGAGCGATGGCCCCCGTTAAGAAGTGAACAACAGCAATCGTAATGCACTTCCTCTTCCTTTCACCCATGTTCACTGCTATCAAGGTTAACCACAACTGAAGCACCAAACAAGGCAGAACAATAATGACTGCAGCAAGTGGTGATGTATTTCGTAACACACGCAACTCCGGCAGAACATAGCTTCAAGGTCGCTCTCGCCACAACATAGCGCCGCGCGAGGGGTGGTTTCCGAGAAACGTACAGTGCGTGTCATAAGTTTCTGGCTCCAATATTTTTAGAGATTTTAGATAGGGAAACCGTTGTAAACGTATAAACGACACATTTTTTCTCTCGGGGACGTAAGATATGATCGTATAAGCGTGAAAAACGAATACATGTCAAACGTATATCGGAAATAAATTAACATGGAAAGTATAGGGATTTTGCCGGGACCAAGAAAAAAATCGTCTAAGTGTTGAAAACGTATAAGTTTGAATCGTATAAAAGAAGTTTTACTGTATTTTTGTTTGGCTACAATTTGGTCAAGTTTGCTTGGCGGGAAATTGTTTTCCTTTGCTATTTGTTTAATAGTTCTTATTTCCTTATTACAATTGTCTTTTGACATGGGTATGTTTAAATCCCTGTGCACCATTGAATTGAACCCCGCTAATTTATGCGTACTGGGGTGATTAGACTGATTGTCGATTGCATGCGAGGTTTGTGTGGCTTTTCGGAGTATGGAAGCTCGTTGTCTTTATGTTCAATAGTTATGTCGAGATAATTTATTTTCCGATCTTTTTTCTGATTCCTTGGTGAATTTGATTGAGTGGTGTAGGCTATTAATGGATTGGAGAATTGTTTCTTCGCTTGTTAATTCAGTATCGTAGATGCAAATTACATCATCTATGTATCTTTTCCCTATTACTATTCCCTTTGTTGAAGTCTTTTCTAAGAACTCATTTTCTAGTGCATTAATGACGATGTCAGCGATTAGTCCGCTTGGTGGTGATCCCATCGCTAAGCCTTCTGTTTGTGTGTACATGTTATTGTCGAATTGAAACACGTTTTGGCTGAGGACGACCCTCAGTAATCTCACAATCTCTTCTCTTTCTTTTGCCGAATTGTTGGATTTTAAGTTATTTTCGATATTGTTGATTGCATCATTAATAGGAATATTGGTGTACATGTTAGTTACATCGAAAGATACAAGCCTCATGCTAGGTTTCATTATTTTGTAGGGTGTTCAATGCTGTTACTAATTCCATTGTGTTCTTTAGAGAGTTGTTTTTGTCGATGGAAAGGCGGTGTTTTAAGATTTTTAGTAACTCTTTGCTGATTTTGTAATTAGGCGCATTCCTACAATTGACTATTGGTCTCATTGGGCACTCCTATTTGTGTATTTTTGGTTGTCCCCTCAATGACTGTATTTTCGGGTTAATGTTTATTAGTTTTGATTTTTCAGCTTTGGTCAATATGTATTCTGCTTCTTTTAATACACTTTTTATTTGATTTTGGAATTTGTTGGTGGGGTCTTTTGCTAATTCCTTGATTTCATTGTTGTTTAGGAATTTGACTGTTTTTTTTTTCAATGTATCCTGTTTTGTTCAAAATTACTTATCTGCTTTTGTGATGATTAAGTCATGTTCTTTTATTTTTTGTTTCAATGACTTTATTTCTTTTAGTTGTTTGTTGTTTTGAGTGTTATTGTTTTCGCCCTCTCGAATGAGGATGAAAAATCAAAACTAACAAACATGAACCCGAAAATACCGTCATTGAGGGGACAACCAAAAATACACAAAAAGGAGTGCCCAATGAGGCCTATAGTCAATTGTAGGAATGCCCCTAGTTACAAAATCAGCAGAGTTACTGAAAATCTTAAAACACCGCCTTTCCACGACAAAAACAACTCTGTAAAGAACAGAATGGAATTAAACACCCTACAAATGAAACCTAGCATGAGGCTTGTATCTTTCGATGTAACTAACATGTACACCAATATTCCTATTAATGATGCAATCAACAATATCGAAAATAACTTAAAATCCAACAATTCGGCAAAAGAAAGAGAAGAGATTGTGAGATTACTGAGGGTCGTCCTCAGCCAAAACGTGTTTCAATTCGACAATAACATGTACACACAAACAGAAGGCTTAGCGATGGGATCACCACTAAGCGGACTAATCGCTGACATCTTCATTAATGCACTAGAAAATGAGTTCTTAGAAAAAACTTCAACAAAGGGAATAGTAATAGGCAAAAGATACGTAGATGATGTAATTTGCATCTACGATACTGAATTAACAAGCGAAGAAACAATTCTCCAATCCATTAATAGCCTACACCACTCAATCAAATTCACCAAGGAATCCGAAACAGATCGGAAAATAAATTATCTCGACATAACTATTGAACGTAAAGACAACGAGCTTCCATATTCCGAAAAGCCACACAAACCTCGCATGCAATCGACAATCAGTCTAATCACCCCAGTATGCATAAATTAGCGGGGTTCAATTCAATGGTGCACAGGGCTTTAAACATACCCATGTCAAAAGACAATTCTAATTATTATAATGAGGAAATAAGAACCATTAAACAAATATCAAAGGAAAACAATTTCCCGCCAAGCAAAATAGACCAAATTGTAGCCAAACATAAAAATAAAGATAAAATGATTCCAAAACCGGACATTAATGAGAAAAAAATTCGCATGCTTCAACTATGTGAATGCAAACACGTATAAAATCACTAATCGATTCAAAAAGCTGTACATAAAAATAGCATTCACAACGAATGATACGTCCGGGAGGTGGGTAGATTATTAGCTTGGGAATAACCTAACCCCCAAGGGAAGATGATGAAGAAAGAGAAATGGGTTTCGGACGGGAGAAAAAGGATGGAGAAATAGGACGAGAGTCCAACAGAAGTTATCATTTTAACTTTAAGTATACTCAAAGGCAGCTGCCACTGCAAATCCGCTTTCCGATACCTAAAGTGGGTAGGGACCTGGGCGAAGCTAACAGGAAACGCAGCTGGAACTTGGGCTATTCGCAAGAATGTTGCTATAGCGTATTCCCTCTCAAGCATAAATATACCTACTATGGGGAAGGGTGGTGGTCTGGCAAGACCGAGTAACAGAGTTATTGTGTAACAGTTCAAAGGAGTTTGTTTCTAAACAAGTATTTTGAAGAATACAAATAATTTGAATCAGCATTGATATTTTAGTTCTTGAAATTGTAGGATTTCTAAAGAGCGACCGAATGCTTCCAAGAAGGATAGGGATAAAGCAATTATACCCTTGGGAATAATTTTGGTAAGAGTACCAATAGTTGCATTTAGAAATGACTAAGCTTTTACCCAGCAAGGCGCCGACTAAAAGTTTAGACAATGAGAAACACTTAAATTTTGAAAAACCAACCATAAGTGGTAGAGAGAATCTCCACAAGCAGGAAGCTGGCGTAGCGAGCAAGGCTTGCCTTACTGGCCAGTTAGAATTAGTACCAAAGCTAAGAGAGACTTTAATAAGTTAATAACTAAGAGTTCTTGCTCAAATGCAACAAGTAGTGAAAACCTTTTCAATGGATTTATTTTTATTAAAGAGGGCATAAACCTAGGAAAAGTCAGGGAAGACAGGATCTTGCCTAACCGTTATTTTAGAGAAATGATAAAGCAAAGAAATAAATCTTGATTTATTTAACAATGCAAAAAGGTGTAATGAATTTAACAAATATATTAATTTAATTTTGTTAACAATTTGGGTCGCAGACCTCCTATAATCATCTAAAGTTTGCACCAGGCAATTCACAATTTTTTGGTTTTAAACCTTTTATATGCGTTAAAATCTTCGTAAGATTTTGAAATGTTAAGATTAACAAATGGGAAATTTAAAGATAATTTACTTAATTAAAGTTAAACAATAAATCAAGTACAAGATGTGTACTTTAAGGATTTCTAGATAGGTATCTTAGAAATATGAACAAATAACAACTTCGAAAGTAACAACAAAAAACAGGAAGAAATGAAATAGAAGTTTCTGTAACTTCTTGTATTAATACAGAACTACTTTTATAGATTATACAAATAGGGCAGGTCACTTATTGTGAAACCTGAAGAGAAAAATTGAAAGGAAGTTTCTAGAACTCCTATGTTTAAGTAGGGATCACGAGAAAAATGGGGCAAATTTCCCTTTCGTGAAACCTAGAGATAACTCACTTTTGAGTAGAAAGAATTGGATTCCCTAATTAGAAGGGAGAAACAATATACTTTAAGGAATGTACTAGACACGAAGTTTTACAGACATTAATTCGTTATACGTGGAGCAAGTAAGGGAGGGCACTTATTGAGAGTGACACCTCATTGAAAAAAGACCTAAACTAACAATTTTATTATTCTAGTTTGTTAGTAAAGGGTTTGGGAAAGATCAAATGGGATTGTGGAAGAGTGTTCATGGCCGTATTTATTGTGCTCGGACGAGCGCAACGTGGATGAAAAAGTTGAACAGGCACTGTTATCACTATAGTCTGTTGATATAGTTGAAAGTTCACTGTACCAGCACAAAAAGTTTATAGAAAGAAAAGTTATTGCAGTTATGTAAAAGTTGAGTTTTGGCTTGAGAGAATTATGAGTTGTAGCTTCTATGGGCGGCAGTTAAATACGGCAGAAAATTTCCCACGTAGGAAGACAGTTTATGTGGATTAGAAGTTTATTCCACATAAGTTTCTCAGCGAAGAAAGTATTCCCATATCAAGTGGAAAATACATGACAGTATAACTGGTAGATAGAGTGTAGGTTCTGGAAGGTTCCAGAGCAATGATGAGTTGTTTAAATTGGGTAGAGAATCCCTCGGTGGAAAACTAGGTTATATAGACAGTGGGTATTTTAGAAATATCCCTCGATGTGAGATAGCATCTCAGAAAGTTTTTCATTTTGAAAGTTTGACTTTGATAGTTCGAGTTTGATCAAGAAGATCTCTAGAAAGCAGTTATTTTTATCACATATAGCAATTTTCACTGTCTATAAAATCCAAATAAAGCATTGAGCCTTTTAAAAGCGATGAGAATGTGGTTAAAACATGAAGTCGGTACTTATCTTTGCTTCATGAAGAAGGCGATGTTGCTGTTGACGGTTGATTCTAAAACTCGAACATGGCGTCGAATTTAAAAGTTTGCCTCGATAGCTCAGCAACTTGAAGTGAGACCCTGGTGACAGCGCTAGCTCTGTCAGCCAGTGTGACAGAGAGGAGGGCGAGCTTGAGTGAGAGAGTGGACTGTGAACGCTTGTCAACACATCTATTGGCTCCCGGCCAGCGATGGACTACACCCCTCTGCACAGATGTTGGTCTTGCTTGACTTGGTCAGAGCGGGCAGGGGGGAAGTACTTTTAGTTCGCATTTTTTCCGGGGTTTCAGTTAGTTGCTGAGCTCTAGAGTAGAGGAGGCGAGTTTTAGTTAAGCTCCAACTGACTGGTTTGACTTCAGACGCACAAGTGAGGCCAGCCTAACGGAGCGCGGAGAGACCAGGGAAGGGAAAAGAGTGGGGGTAGGAGACAAAAGGAATACATATAAGAAAAGCCAACTTTGAAATAATAATTTCTCTTGATGAAATGGTCTTTAAAGAGTTGATAGCAGGCATCACTAGCGCAGCCTGGTGGGTGAAAAAGTAGACGGAAGTTCTCTTGATCACGGAGATGATAGCTGGCGATAGCGACGAGATCTGGTGGCTAGATTGGTAAGGAAGTCCTCTTGTGCAGGGAAAAATTGAAGAACTTCAGAGATTCGCTGCTAGATGACGATAGGTGGGTCATGGAAGATATATATCTAGAACAGACTTACAGGTAGTGTAAGAAACATATACCAACAAAGAGAAATCAGGAGATCACTGTTGGTGTTTGCGAAAAAAGGAAGGGATGAACTAAAGCAAAGAGAAGCAAAAGCTTACTCTGTCTTACCATGTATTCCAAAGAAAACACCAGGAGGCACCTGCAAAATAGTAATCTAAATAAACAAGACCCATATTCAAAGTCAGGGGTTATTCTATTACATTCCAAGACACTGGTTGTCAAGCTAATTACATTGGACTGAGCGGAAGACGAGTAGATACACGTTATAATGCACATAGGAATGCAATAAGATACGGGACACACTCAGCCGTATGCGAACATATGTGTGACACGGGGCACAGCTTTACTAGAATCGAGACTGACCTAAAAATAATTCATCACGAATCGAAAGGCAGAGCTCTCGACATAAAGGAAGCAATCGAGATTCATCTAGCCAAACAAAACAATCCCAACAATCTAAATGAACACACTTTTATGGAGAGTTCACCCCTTTTCACTCTACTAAAAAATACACCCTGTCGAATACAAGACACAACTTAGCGATACAGCCAAGCTAGATAAAAAAAGGGGGGGAAAATAGCGGTGGCTATAGGTAAATGTTATTTGGATCAGGTGCACTATTTACTTTTTTCTGCAATAAACCTAGGCCGGTATGCGCGGCAGTATTAAAAGTGCCGGTACGTCTTCAATAGACCGTGTACCGCTTAGTTGAATGGCTTTTTAGTCCACGCGTGGCGAAGATAGTTCCTCGGTCTTTAATAGTTGTAGATCTTCCTGTATTCAATAACATACATTCTTATCTAGATTTGGCAACGTCACACAAATAAACATGGCACTGACCTCAGAAAGAACGTAGGAACACAGAGGGGGGAGAAAGGGAAAAACCAGTTCTGCTCATTTAACACCTGGGTTAGTCGACCATAACTGGTGCCAGAGTGAACGCGAAACTGCTTGAAGGTCCAGTTTGGGAGACAACCGGATAAGTATCAGCCTGTATTATTACAGTATAACCATAGTTGATTTTGTATAACCATATAATCACCCCAAACAGACAAATTCCGGATTTTTATCACCATTTTAGAAGTTCACCTAACATTAGATATACTACATTTAGCATACACAGACAGTTGCATTACCAACACTGCAACTAAATAATTGTATATATCTTTATATATATAATTCTTCGACACGTGTGTATGTGACTGAACTCCTCCTAAACGACTGAACCGATTTTGATGGAATTTGGTATGTATATTAGGGTGGGTCCATGTATGGTTTAGATTCACAATCTGACCCGGTAGGTGGAATGAATACAATTTTAGAACCACAATTTACACACCATTTTAGAACCACAATATACAGTCAAAAACAGTCGTCATGGAAACCACTAGCCTTGGCCTTCGTGAAAGCTGATGTCTTGGGATGGTTTGTCTCTGCACGTTAGAGCCACCTGGTCGCAACCTGTGCAACTACCGCCATTACATACACTCCGCCCGTGGCGAAAAGTTGTGTTTTATACCAAAGGTGGCAGTGATGTCGAATTCTACTGTTTGTCTCTGCACGTTAGAGCGTTTCAAAGTCCCGTATGCGTTCATATACCAATCATCCGATTGCCATGAAACTTGGGTGATATGTTGAGTGAGCCCCAGGGAAGGTGTTTGGCTTAGTAAATCCATTTTACAATAGATAGCGCACGAATAGATTCAACAAATGAGCGATGACGCGCGAAGCGTTTCAAAAAAGTCCCGTATGCGTTCAAATACCATTCGTCTGATAGCGATGAAACTTGGGTGAGATGTTGTGTACACTCCAGGGAAGGCTTCTGGCTTAGTAAATCAATTTCACATTAGGTAGCGCACGTCTAGATTCAACAAATGAGTGACGACGCGCGAAGCTTTTCAACAAAATCCCGTATAAGTTTATATTCCATTCATAGATTGAGAAGAAACTTTGATGAGTTGTTGTGTACACTTAAGTGAAGGCTTCTAACTTAGTAATCCATTTTACAGGAGGTTGCGCACGAGTAGATTCAACAAATGAGCGGCGACGTGCGAAGCGTTTCAACAAAGTCCCGTATGCGTTCAAATACCATTCGTCCGATAGCGATGAAACTTGGGTGAGATGTTGTGTACAATTACGTGAGGGTTTCTCACTTAGTAAATCCATTTTACAATAGGTAGCTCACGAGTAGATTCAACAAATGAGCAACGACGCGCGAACTTTTAATCAAAGTCCTGTATGCGTTCATATACCATTCATCCAATTGCAATGAAACTTGGGTGAGATGTTTTGTACACTTACGTGAGGGTTTCTAACTTAGTAAATCCATTTCACAGGAGGTTTCGCACGAGTAGATTCAACAAATGAGCGACGCCGCGCGATACTTTTCATTAAGGTCCCGTATGCGTTCAAATATCATTCGTCCGATTACGATGAAACTTGGGTGAGATGTTGTGTATACCCTACGGAAGGTTTCTGGCTTAATAAATCCATTTTACGATAGGTAGCGCACGAGTAGATTCAACAAATGAGTGACGGTGCGCGAATCGTTTCCACAATGTCCCGTATGCGGTCATATATCATTCATCCGATTGCGATCAAACCTTGGTGAATCATTGAGTACACGCCAGAGAAGGTTTCAGGCTTAGTAAATCTATTTTACAATAGGTAGCGCATGAGTAGATTCAACAAATGAGTGACGGCACGCGAATCGTTAAAAGAAAATTACTTATGCGTTCATATGTCATTCATCCGATTCCGATGAAACTTTGAGTTGTTGTGTACACGCCAGGGAAGGTGTTCAACTTGGTAAATCCATTTTACAATATTGGTAGCGCACGAGTAGATGTAACAAATGAGTGACGACGCGCGATGCGTTCCAACAAAATCCTGTTTGCGTTCATATAATATTCATCGATTGCGATGAAACTTTGATGAGTTGTTGTGTACACTTATTTGAAGCTTTCTAACTTAGTAAATCCATTTCACAGTTGGTAGAGCACAAGTAGATTCAACAAATGAGTGACAGCGCACGAATCATTTAAACCAAATCCCGTATGCGTTAAATGCCATTTATCCCTTTGCGATGAAATTTTGGAGAGTTGTTGTGCACGCTCCAACGAATGTTTCTAAATTAGTTAATTCAATTCACGATAGTTTAGAGGCAGTTAACAGAAATTGAAAAAAATATTGTGAATCCAAAAGCACTTCAAGAAATAAAGTTACAACACTTTCTTTGATTGGCAGGACAACGTCTGCCGGGTCAGCTTGTTGTATATATTTTTCACCTGTATTCTCAAACATAGATGTTATAGCCTAAGTGTAATGGATCTGATGATGATCGCTTGACGATCGAAACTGGTCATCCTAGTGTATTTATTAATCTCATGTAATTTTTTTCAGGATTAGGGCATAACCCAGCTCTATTTGGGTACATTCGTGTTGACCGACTGAAAAGCACCAAACTTTTGTTAATTGTAACATTTTATTTTTTCTCTCGTTTCTATTTAAAGGTGCATAGTTACCTCCTCCCCTTGTAGTAGCAATCACCACCACCATTACCTGTAATCATCTCAGTGTTTTTGTTCAGTTATAATTGTTGGCATAAGTAATTAAAATATACTTCAGCAGTTCATTAGGAAACTGCTACATGCTGTGCATAGTTGCTTTAAACTCCCACCATTTGTTAGAGAAGTGTGTTAATATTAAATATTTCATGTAACTTCCCCTCCCCCAGATTGTAGGGTGATGAAATAATCTTCACCTTCTGCCCAATCTATTTGGGCACTCTTGTGTTGACTGACTGAAGAGCAATTCTGATCTTTGATTACACAGACAACACTGAAGGGCTTCTAACATTCCAATTTTAGGTAGATTTCATTAGAAAGCTAACTATTGCAATGGGTACCATGTTTCGACTTCCGGAAAATTTCAACATATCTTCGCGTTTTACATCCCCCAGACCCCAAATCCACCGTCAGTTCAAAAGTTTATATATAATTTATGTATATATGTGTATATATATATATATATATATGTATCAGTTTCTTGTGGACACGATAACTGCCGTAATTTTGCACCAATCACTTTGATTTTTGTACATAATTATGTATCCCTATAAAATCTCGGTCGAGTTCGTTAATGGGCAAAATCGGTCAAAGGGGGTAAGGGCTTTTTTTGGAAAAAGTGAAATATCACTATATCTCTCTTAATATTTGAAATATTGAATCCCTTCAAAGTTCATATGTGTTGGATAAGTGCCAAAAATTTGTTTAAAAAGTTTCTTGATAGCACCAACCATTGACCAATGGGGTGGAAAAATGTGGGTTTTTCGGGAAACATTAATCATATCTCTCTTAATAGGCACAATATCAAAACCGTACAAAATGGACGTTATTCCCCTAATAATTACCTAAAACTTTTGTCTGAAAGAATTTTTGATACAACCCACCATTACGCCAAGGGATGAGAAAAATGATTTCGGAATTAGAAGAAAATGCCAAGAGCCATCAGAGAACAACGCTTCTAAATTGATGAGGGATGAGCTGTCAGAGGTTGCCATAACAACGAGATCACATTCAGTTTTCCATCCGACTATGTGGGAAGCGGCTTCGGTGACGTAGCCTAGCTGGTAGCATGCTGAACTTCTACGCCCAAGGTCGCGGGTTCAAAGCCGGCTGAAGTCGTCGGATTTTCAAAGAGCGCTGAAAATCCCTCAGTATGCTTTCCTTCAGAGGGGAAGTCCCAACGTTCATTGCAAGTTACTGGTTGCGGTGGCATCTAGTAGGCAAGTTCACAGCTAGGTGTTGTTGACGGTATACTTGGTACCAACATTAGGAACTACTACTTGAAATTGACAGTCTGCAGTCCTTACCTGAATTACAGACTAATACAGCCGTCACAATTAACACAGTTTATCAGACAGATTCTACACACACCCAAAGTACACGGGGTTACATGACTGCGTTGTCGCAGCCCTAAACTGAGGAATCAACCAACATCTCTGCGGGAGATAAAATTTGTCGTAAAGAAGTAACAGACTGTTAGATAGTTACACATCAGTTCCAAACCTTGCATAAGGACGGTGTGACCACAAGTATAAAAATGGACCCCAAATGACAAGAAGGTTACTGTCCCGTTAAGACAATAAAATGTAAAAAATATGCATAGTAAGATGAAAGAAAGTTAATTGAGCTCCAATTACATTGTAAAAAACTTTCTCACAATAAATGAGGTCTGATCCTTCTACGAAAACCTGCATATTTTGCCTATTATAGCCTATCCCCTAGTTTGCCCGGTGAAATCTACCTTTGCCTTCCGGCGTGCCGAGAGGAATTTTTTAAAACTGAAATGAATGCCTCTTTACAGAGGTTTTCCTTTCCCATTAAGTTTGTTAAAGCTATGTACTTTCCTGAACTCTGTTATTAATATCCATTTCAGAATTTGGTGGCTTTGGTTCTGTGAGTGGGAAAATAGAGATAGAAATCAAAATAAATCACGAGGGTGAAGTGAATCGAGCTCGTTACATGCCTCAGAATCCATGTGTGATTGCCACCAAGACACCTTCGAGTGATGTTCTTGTGTTCGATTACACCAAACATCCATCGAAACCTGACCCCAATGGAGAGTGTCATCCCGATCTGAGGTGAGCGATAATCCATTTCAACTATGATTAAAGGAAGTGTGTAATTGTGTTTTGCATATATTAAGAAAAAATATAGTAGTAGAACTTGGTTAACTTGAATGTATTAAATATAGAAAAATTCAAACTTCTTGCATGGCCCCTTGACATTCCTACATATGAAAACAAAACTGATTTATTTCAAAATCTTAAACAATTAATCAACTAGAATTTCTCAGTAGTATTTATTTGCCAAATTTGGAGGTTTAAGAAGGTGGTGCTTCTTGTCTTTCAAAGCTGCCATCGATACACTCCTCCTATATTAATTCGACAGATGAACAACCTCATGCTGTGAGTTCAAGCAATGGGGCTACAGTTTGTCGAACAATTGGAACATCAATTGCAAAATGCATATACGTTAATCATTTTAAATTGGTAACAGTTTTATCTGTATTAACTAATGGTAATATGTAATTGTGCAATCCGCCTTGTCAATACTATGAAATGATGTAAAAACTTTTTTCTAGTGTGTAAAATTTAATTTGTATGTGAACTTTTCATTTTATTTTAAATCAAAATTTTGTAAGGATATCCATTTCACTTTCTCATGCTAAACTATTAAACTATCAATGCTGCTGATTTCGCTTCCGCATCTGTCGCAAAGTGTTGGCTGGCCAGGTATTTCTTCATGGGACCAAACAGATGAAAGTCCGACGGTGTCAGGTCCGGACTGTGTGGTGGATGCTGGAGCACCTCCCACTCAATTGGGCGAATTTCTCACGAACAGGAGCCACAACACGGGGGCGGATATTGCCATGAAGAAGTTTGGCACTTTGTACTCTGAGAGTCATAATTTTTTTTCGTATTGACAAAATATGATTACAAAATGCAAAGCGATTGTTTCCGCCCAGTCAATGCTGTTTATTCAAATTGAGTCAACTAATCACTCGTCATGATAGAATGGTACATGTTTCGACACCTAGCAAATCATTGGTGTCTTCATCAGCCATGAATTGGGCGGCACTAATACATTACACATGAAGAATTTGGTTATGGCACAGACACATGAATCAACACATAAAAAAGAAGAAATATATCATGCATATAAAAACACTAAAAATTCCTAAAACATTAATAATAATAATAATGTTATTGGTTTTACGTCCCTTTTAACTACTCTGGCTTTTAGAGACTCCGGGGGTGCCGGAATTTTGCCCCGAAGGGGATCTTTAACGTGCCAGTAAATCTACTGACACGGCTCCCTCGCATTCGTGCACCCTCAAATGCCAGCTGACTGCGCCAGGATACGAACCTGCAACCTTGGGCTCAGCAAGCGAGAACGTTACCGCTGAGCCACGCAGCCAGCCTCCTAAAACATTATGTCAATGAAGCCCTTTTAAAAAAGCCTCCAACGGGCTTGACCAGTCTTTCTTGAATCAGTCCAATGTAATTCTTGATGTTGATTGTGGCATAGTACATTACACTTGTTGCTTGAAAGAATACATTTCTAGTCACAGTATGAACTAATGGACACCTACTATGTAGTTGATGACCCAAGCGGAGACGTAACGTTAAGAACTGACTCATAGTAATTCAAATTTAGAAGCGGGCATCCCATTGGCATCAATGTGTCTAGGAAGGGTACCAATTCTAACTCTAAATCTAGAAAAGGGAAAATTTGAAAATCTCGGGTGTTGAATGCTGATAGAAAACTTGCGTATCAATGCGGCAAGGCGTCACAGAGCCTTGCTGTTCTGGTCGGAAGCGGAACACTACTGAGGTCAGTGTGCTTGCGTGAAAACGATAAGCAAGCCAGTTGAGAAAGGAGGGCGGGGGAGATGGGTGGAGTGAACATGATGGCATGCGGGGAGCAGAAAGGGGGAAGAATGGATCTAAGGTTAAGGGATGAGTTTGTCAACGTGGTTTGTAGTTCGGTCTATAATTAATTAGTGTTGTAGAGTACATTAATTTTGAAATTCATTTCATTAAGATTACTTAGGGGGATGGTTCTTAGAGCTAAATAGATCTCAATTTCTTCCAGAATATTCATGATAGTTCCCTTGTTAGTGAAATGTACAATTTTCATGTCACTGTTGATGCTTGTGAAGCTAAGTTTAGTTTCTTTCATGTGATTAGCCATGGCGGAATTTTTTAAATGTTGGATGGTGTTAAAATGCTCACCATACCTTGTGGCAAATGATCTACCCGTTTGTCCGCAATAATTGGCGTCTCATTCCGTGCATTTCAACTTATATATGCCTGATTTGCTAAATTTATTCGTAGGGTTTAATTTGTTAGTGATGATCAAAACATTAGCATTATTGTTGGATGTTCTGTAGGCTATTCTTAAGCCACATTTTTTTGAAGATGTTAGAGTCTGTATGTTTTGGTACTGAAATAAGTAAATACAGCATAGTTGGTTTGTTCTTTTCGTTCAGGCGTTAGGCGAGTGACCGATTTGTTTTTGTCTTAATTGATGATATTTTTGACAAACAGGGATGTAAATCCGTTGACCTTGGCAATTTGTTGGATGGTACTGATTTCTCTATTTGAATCTTTTTTGGACAGAGGAAGGCCCTGTTAATCATGCTAAAAGAGGCTGCTTTCATTTGATTACCCGGGTGGTTAGAATCCTTTCTTATTGTTGTAGGCTTTCTGAATATTTTGTAGGCTAACTTATTATTTATCTTAGAAACTGTAGTGTCTAGGAAATTAATTTCATTGTTGACGGCTGATTCGGAGGTAAATTGTATGTTGTTATCCAAGTTATTTAATTTATGTGGGAGTCCTTCTATAATCAAACCAGTGTCATCAATGATCTCGAATACGTCATCCACGTATCTTCCCCAATATTCTATACCGTCTATTTTGTCCACAATTTCCTTGTTCTCTAGATGGTCGAGATAAATATTAGCTATTATGCCGGAGAGCGGAGATCCCATTGAAAGGCCTTCTTTCTATTAAAAAAATTTGCTGTTAAAAGTGAAAAAGTTTTTCGTAAGGACAAGTTCCAATAAGGTTGTGAATTCGTTATTTTCGATATCTGACAATATAACAACCCCTGGCACTATACAGCCCATGAAGGGCAAGGGCCGACCAAGCGACCGCTGCCCAGCCATTTGGCCTGCAGATATTGGGGTGACGCGTGATCAGCGCATCGGGTCCCCTCGGCCGTTAATCTTGGTTTTCGTGATCGGGGCGCTGTCTCACTGTCAGACAGCTACTCAATTGTCCTCGTGAGGCTGAGTGCACACCGATCCAACCCTCACGTCAGTTTCAAAATCCCTGACGGAGCCGGGAATCGAACCCGGGGCCTCCGGGTGAGAGGCAGGCGCGCTACCCCAACTCCACGAGGCCGGCTCTATCTGACAATATGCTATTGTTAAAAAGATTTTCTTTGATGATCTTGATAAATGGCATAATGGGTATGTTTGTGTACATATCTTTGACATCAGTGCTGTGAATTGAGTGTTTTTTCGACAAGGTCAAATTCATGGTTTCTTCACAGAAATGGAAAGTAATTTTAACGAATTTATTCGCTTTAAAGATGTAATGCCTATCAAGGAACTGCTGACAGAACTTTGCGGTTTTGTATAGAGCAGGGGTCTCCAAACTACGGCCCGAGGGCCACATCCGGCCCGCGGACAGATTTTGTCCGGCCCGCGGAGAGCTAGCATACTTGAAAACTCCTTTTAGAGAACATATTTTTTTTATAGCAAATTAAATTTAGTTGACTGAAGTATTCTAATTTTATGTTGAATAATTATTAATATGACATCTACATTGATATGGTCATGGGCTAACTACTCATAACATTGTTGTAGGCTTATTGTTTTTGTGATAAGTTTGATAAAGAAACACAGAATTGTAATGAGTAAAGACATGTATAACATGCAGACATATGAAATACTAATGAGATTTATGTAATTGAGATTTCCCACTGACAATAGTTTGTAGTTGTGGACTAATTTTACTTGTACCAATTATTAAGAGATTTAAGATGCTCATCAGTTAATTTAGATCTGTAAACATTTTTTGTGTACTTCATTTTGGAGAAGGTCTTCTCACACAAATAAGTAGTACCAAAAACAGAAAACAGCCCCACGAGCAAATTTATGCAAATTATCAAATTGTGTCAGTGGAAGACTCTTATAAAATTCCAACAAAGATGAGTTTTGATATTTGTTCTTAATTATATCACTGCACTGTAGTTCAATCATTTCCATTTGAAGTTCCGGGGCTAGGGTTTCAATGTCAGTATCAAAAGGATCCTGAAAAATCTTAATTTGATTCGCAAAGGCATCGAAGTCCGAGAAACGAGTATCAAAATTTATTTTCAAAGCACTCAAAGTTTCGATTGCAAAATCGATAGGAAACTCAGTCTCAGTGGTGTGGCTGAATATTTCACATGTTTTAAAATGTGAAAAACATTTACTTCGTAGTTGTGATTGAAACAGTATCAATTTCTTCCGGAATGATTTGATATTAGTGTATAAATCAGGAAGATGCTGGTTTTCTCCTTGCAATCTCAAATTCAGTTCGTTCACATGTTTTGTCAAATCAACATAGAATGCTAACTTCCACAGCCATGCGTTGTTTTGTAATTAAGTAAGAGGGCGATGCTTTTCATTCAAAAAAATTTCGATCACTGCTCGAAGTTCAAAGAAGCGCTGAAGGACTTTCCCACAACTAAGCCAACGTACGGCAGTATGATAAGGTGTCATTTTCTCCAATCTCTTCAATAAATTGTCGGAATTGTCGGTGATTCAGCCCAAAAGATCTCATAAAATTAACAGTTGATATGACTGGTTTCAGAACTTCAGACATATCCAAACAATTTCTGCACAAAGACTGTTGATGAATGATACAATGTAAGACTAATGGTTTTGAACCACCGTCATTTTCTACAGCCTTTGACACGAGCGACCACTCCTTTATCTTTCCCACTCATGTTTTTGCCTCCATCAGTTGTAATACATTTCAAGTTTTTCCATCGAAGGTTCTTTTGATTAATGGCCATTTCAACTCCTTTAAAAATATCTGTACCAGTAGTTGTGCCATGAATACTATACATATCAAGAAGTTCTTCATGCACTTCATAGCTTTTATCTACTCCTCGAATATAAATCAACACCTGAGCAGTATCTGACACATCCGTTGACTCATCCAAGGCCAAAGAAAACCACTCAACATCTCCATTTTTGTCGAACAGTTGAGAGGATATATTTTCAGCGATGTTTTCTACCCTTCGAGCCACAGTGTTTGCTGACATACTGACAGTTTTTAATAAATTTACCTTTTCAGGGCACATTTCTTCGGCTGCTGCAATTATGCATTCTTTGATCATTTCTCCATCGGTGAATGGTTTTCCACGTTTTGCAATTTCAAGAGCCACACGAAAGCTGGCACGAGTTGCAGCCTCTGGTTCGGTTTTGAGTTTTGTAAATGAAGATTGCTGCGATTTCATTCCGCGCTTCATAGCTTCAAATTTTTCTGTCCGCAAACTTCCTGTATATTTTGAGTAATTTTGAAAATGTTTTGTTTCATAATGACGTTTAATGTTATATTCCTTGAACGGCTATGCTTTCATTGCAAATCAAACATAGCGCCTTGTTACTGGACTCAATTACGAAATACTGAATGTTCCACTCATCTTTGAATTTTCTGCATTCACTATCAATTTTTCGCTTCTTTTCCATACTACTAGGGATTGCGAATTTCGCGAATTATTAAATGAAGTAATACACAGGTGGTAATGTGTTTTAATAGCCCTAAAAATGGTTTTTGGACTCGCGAAATTTCGCGAATTTTGCATGAAAACGCGAATTTTAGCTTTTTTTCGTTTTTTTCTTTACAGTGCACTTCCGATAATTCGCGGAATTAATGCATGAATTTCCGCAAATTATTGAAAACCGCAAATTATCCACAGTAATGTTTTTAGGCCTAGCAAAGAGAAAATTGAAATGTATTTTATATCTCATTAATAGAATTAAGAGATATTCAATCACATTAATAGAATTAAGAGATATTCTATCACATTAATAGAATTAAGAGGAACCGGCAACAAAAAAAAATCTTTATAACATAGTATTGTAAGACACGCTATGTGGAGTATACCGATATTAAAAACTAAGAAAAATGACTGTCATCACTTTTAGTTTCTTAGATGGTTTATTTTTTCTAATTTTAGATTGTACAGTTGCCGGCCCCGTGGTGTTGGGGTAGAGCGCCTGCCTCTCACCCGGAGGCCCAGGGTTCAATTCCCCGCTCCGTCGGGGATTTTAAAACGGACGTGAGAGTTGGAACAGGGTGCACTAAGCCTCGTGAGGACAATTAAGTAGCTGTCTGGCAGTGAGGCAGCGCCCCGATCACGAAAACCAAGATTAACGGCCGAGGGGACCCGATGCGCTGATCACGCGTTACCCCAATATCTGCAGGCCAAATGACTGGGCAGCGGTCACTTGGTCGGTCTAGGCCCTTCATGGGCTGTATAGTGCCAGGGGTTGACTTGAGATTGTACAGTTCTGAAGAAAGCAATATATGAGAACGAGAATACATCTAGATTTTCTATTTAAGAGATAAGTGTGACTATAGACACACTAGCTTGACTGGGAACTTTTGGGATTTCCGTTGCATCACTCCTGCACTCCATATGTACTGGATCTCAGTTTACCTCACCGACAGTCAAATTCTGTACAATATCCTCATCGCTTTCATTTCTGAAACCATGATTGTCCTTATCGAAGTCAAACTACTGGATGTCACTTTCTTCTGCATCTTGACATTCACCCAGGTTTTGCCCTAATGTCATCGTAGTGAGACCACCTTGCCTGTTCGAAATAACGTCGTTGCAGAAGCTGACAAAGGCTTGTTTGTGTGCGAGTGTAGTAGCGGTAATCTTCTCCCATGACTTGACTGCATGGAGAGCATCCAACAAACACGGAATGATTGGAAACTTAACGGTAGATAGTGGGCCTCACTTTCTGCATACAGCGATCTCTATAAATCTGGGTGGTCATCCTAGTAAGTTACAGTACTTAGTTATTGAGGTTTTAAGGACCGGAACAGCAAGGTCATCTGCCCCTTCAACCTAGTAACTACTCGACGCGTGGCGTCATATAGTGTGCCTTTCAGACATGAATATCTAGATGGCAAGTATCCAGATCAAAATGTGCCACTGTTTCCGGAACCAGTATTAACCAGGTGGTCTTCTTGGTTTCATTCTGTAGAGTATTGTGCAATTTATGAATGAAGTAGTAGGCTCTGATAACTCTGATGTTGATTTTCTCAACAATGTTTCACATGACGAAATACTTGAGATTCAAAGAATTTGGCACAGACATCACTGAACTCATCCCCTTATTAGAAGGCCACATCCAACTGTTCACCTTCTAGATGGACATCTACGGAGAATTCAGCAAGCCCTTAAACTTGCTGTTTCTGGAAAGTATGGTACCAACATTAAGGAGCAGTTGGAGGGTTGTGGAAATGTGTTAAAAAGAGGGAAAATACATTCAGTTTTAGTAAACGCTGGGTCCCATGCTCTTGGAAAATTAATCTGCTTGAGATCCGTTGACCCTGGGAACAGGATTTACAAATGTGTGCGTTTGATCAGCAGAAATAGTGCCAATGAACATCAATGAGGACATTGCAAAGAAAATTAAGAAGTTGCCGTTCTGTGGAACACTGGAAAAAAGTGAGGTGTTAAGAGGATACAAAGAACTGCAAACTTTCATCAAGAAGCAGATAAGCAGATGCATGACAGGAATGACATTTGTATTTCCAAAGTTCTCAGAATCTGTGTTGAAAACCATTTGGATACCCTGTTCAAACGCTGTGAAGTTTTGTTTTTCAGCTTACACTAGCACATTAAGTGATATGCATCACCGTTTGTCACAAGAGAATTTGGAGCTCTTCACTGAAGTATACTTTGAAGAATGACTGAAATGTGTTATGTTATGCATGTTATCCATGATATTTAAAAAATCCCACCTAAAATTTATGATTTTGAAAGTACCGAAAAGTGCACTTGAAACCACCGAATTTGCCACTTTAAAATACCGCTTTCTTCACTCTGAAATTACCGAAAAATTCCAATCTCTACATACTACTAAATCACACACAAAAGCAACAATTCAAATCAAAATACTGTTACAAAGATGTCTTAAACTTAAACACGCACAAACACGTTTTAAGGAGGTACGCACTATTTTATTTCACAACAGTGTCGTAGGAACTGACTTGTGGTTGCGCAACTAGCCTTCTTATATATTCCAATTACTGCCATCTAGAAGTGAGTGGAAGACACCAGAACTCTCTCTAACCAACGAGATTACTCTGTACATGCTATTAGCGCCATCTGTTAGCAATAGAAGGTACTACCTATTTCCGCTTATGTCCACCAGATGTCGTGTCACGTTACTCCTCATGGCTCGTACTCTACGACTAATCTAGAAATTACAGATAATGACAGGAAAATTAATAATATGCAATGTTGCCGTTTTGCGGACTTTAGTCCGATTTGCAGCCTTTTTTCAACGTTGCGTACTTTTTCGGACTTTTTTTTAAACAGTGGACTATTTCACTTTTTACCACCGGCAACAATGATAATATGGTTTTGGCCCTCGGAACTTACTGGAGTAATCAGTATGGCCCTAAGGCTGGAAAACCGACAGTAGTGGCTACGCTGGCTAAAGCGCAGTGTTAGGTCATGGGGCCAAGCTCTCTGCTGACTCGGTAGACGCGTGGGTTCGAGCCCCACCGTCGGCCGTCCTTGAAATGGTTTTCCGTGGTTTCCCCATTTTCAACACCAGGCAAATGCTGGGACGGTACCTTCTGACAGGCCACGGCCGCTTCCTTCCACATCCTTGCCCAGTTTCATTCACCATCATTCATTTCATCTCTCATTAACTCCTCTCATGAGGTTGGCGTCAGGAAGGGCATCCGGCCGTAAAAACCATCGCCACTGACTTCCATCGCATCTCATCCCTGACCCCGTTGGAAAAACGGGAATAGTAAGTGGTAGACATACATTGGAATTCCCTCTTTATGTATTTAGGGCTGGGCTCTCGATGTCGGTAGTCCTGGGTTCATATTAATTAGTTTGCTGGCTTGCTTTTCGTCAATTGTAAAAATGGAGTTTTTCAAAACACTTTTCAATTTTTTCTGGATGGATTGAGTGGGGTCCTTTTCTAACTTCCTCAAAATTTGAGCTGCTGAGTAATTTGTAGGTGTTATTAATGTAAACCTCCTTATCCAGTACCACGGTGGTGTTACCCTTGTCCGCTTTGGTGACTACTATATCGCTATTGTTTATTTTATTTTTAGTTTAGTTAAATTCAAATTCATTTTGCATTTTTTGCTAGTATTAATAATTTTTGGACTTCTTTATTACTGTAATCTCGAACCTAACTTCCTTTTGTTTGTCAAAAGGAAGCTTGCGGATGGCTGTTTCTGCTTCGGTGACCAATATAGTAAGCATTCTATTATTGAGGTCGCATTCTCAATTGTGTTTGGAACCCTTACCTATAATTTCGAGTTCACTGTTATCAAATGGAACACTAGACATGTTTTTAACACGCGATGGAAATTGCAGTGGAGTAATCTGTAGGTTGTTAACTGTACCGTTGACAGCTCTAACTTTATATTCGTATTTGTCATGGTTCCGTATTGATTGAACAATTATGCACTAAGAGGGGGATAGGCGGAACCTATCCCCCTCTTAGTGCATAATAGCTCTAACTTTATTAAATTTATTTTGCAAATTTCTAAATTTGTCTAGGGACTGTACTTTCTTATTAATTTTGGTGTATTAAGATTCGGTTAATGGTGAAGGAATACCGATCCCAATCCTTCTTGCTGGATAGGTTAGAAGCCTCCGAGTGCGCACAATAAAGTTTTGTTCAACACTAACAAATTAAACCCTATGAATAAATTCAGCAAATCGGGCAAATATACAGGGTGTCGACCGGTAACGAAAGTAACAAAAAAGTAACGAATTTTACAAACGGGTAACTAAATTTTCCGAACGCGGATTGAATCATTTAAACTCGCGCACGCTAAGCTGGCCAGTATCACGCACGCATGTTCGCCTATCCCACTAGTACAATACTCTGTCTGTAACGTCTAGTATCACAAGCATAGGCTTTCAAATGGCGGCTTGTGATTGGTGATTGGTTGAGCTACATCTGATTCGTACTTTCGTCTGAGATAGCGAGTCACTCGCGTCTGTTGAGAACGAAAGTAGATGGTAATCCGTGAACGAAAGGGAGTTGCAGATGTACTAATGTCGAATTTCAGGTATGTAGATTACAAAGTGAGAAGTCTCGTCCAGAGGTTTAGAATGCTCGTAGAAAGGACGTCTTGTAGCTTATAATCGCGAGGTTTAAGAACTAAGTAAGACCACAAGTCTTTTTTTTATTTAGACTGGTGTTGGATGATATACTAAATGCAACAAAGGAAGTGTACACAGGTACAAGAATAAACATAATCCTCTTTGCTGATAATGTTCTGATTTGGGGAGAGAATTAGAATATGGTCCAAGAACAGCTGGAAAATATTGAGAAATGGGAAATGAATATCAGTGTAGAGAAAAGTAAGACAATGGTAATGACAAGAGGAAAGAATGAAGAAGGGATTGTTAGAATTGAGATGTAGATCTGGAAGTAGAAGAGCACTTCACAAATACCGTATTTACTCGAATACGACCAGCCCCCGAATAAGACCCGCACCCTGATTTTGAAGAACAAAATAAAAAAAAAAATTTTTTTACTCAAAATTATTTACAATCTTAACTAAATAAACAGAATAGCATTTATCCAAAATAGTTTCCAACAGTTTTGAAGTCGTCGTAAAATAACACACATCAAACGATTAAAAATACAAATAAAAGTACACAAACACTTCATTCGTCATCAGAAGTACCAACTTCGGAACTTTTATCACCATCACTTTCCCACTAAATGTCGTCATCATTGACATCCATAGCATTTCGAAATACATTTCTTGAAGCTCTTCCGTATGAGATCTCCAGAGATACGATTCCTTGCCGTCAAAATCCACGAACGGGCGCTGAATAAGACCAGTTGGAGTCAGTGTGTGCTTATCGGCCGCCATCCGCTCCGTATACAGCTGTTTCAAGGTTGCTTTGAACGGGCGGTTCACGCAGACGTCCCGTGGTTGTAGCATAGACGTCATCCCGCTGTATCACGAATATATGACTCGTCAATATCATATTTCCTACCGGGCACGATTTCCAATAACTTCAGCTTCCCTCACAACTTTCAATTTCTCACTCACAGTAAATGACCGCAAACGTTTCGTAGCATTCATGTTTACACTCGGAGAACGTGCGCGTGACTGTATGACGCCGCGCGCTTACGGTAAAACAAAGTTATAGCCGGAAGAAGGCTAGCAACATCTAGCCGATACTCGCAACACCCGATATCGCGCGTGGCGGGCAATTTAGATCTTTCAAATTTGGATGACTCAAATAAGACCCGCACCCCAATTTTTCACGTCCGAATTTGTTTAAAAATGTGCGGATGGTATTCGAGTATGTACGGTACTTAGGAAGTGAATTGATGGAAAATGCAAGATTGAATATGGAGATCAACAAGAGAATACAATGTGGGAGTGTTTTCTATCATCAGGTTCGGAGTTTAATTTGGAATAAAAGGACCACTGAAGGCTAAAGAAGTGATGTACAAGATTTTTTTTTTTTTTTTTAAGCGTATGGCTTTTTTTAGTGCCGGGAGTGTCCGAGGACATGTTCGGCTCGCCAGTTTTGTAGCTGCTTCGAGACGGACACCCAATGGGTGAGCTACAAGTACCGTTGGGGAGGGAAGTTGGAATGTAAGGACGAGGAGTTGGAAGGTAGCGGCTGTGGCCTATAGTTAGGGACCAACCCCGGCATTTGCCTGGAAGGAAGATGGGAAACCACAGAAGACCATCTTCAAGGTTGCCGGTGGGGGGATTCGAACCTCCTCGCCTCCCGGATGTGAGCGACTGCCATCAGTCATGCCGTAACCACCACGGCTAACTCACCCGGTACAAGACTTATTAATTACCATTAATGACGTATGGAGCAGAAACTTGGCTGATGACAAGTAGAGTTGAATGTAGAATACAGGTAGCCGAAATGAAATTCCTGAGGAATATGGTACAGAAGACTAGGAGAGAGAGTTAGAAATGAAGACATTCGAAAGGAAGTAGCAGAACAGATTGAGAAAGGACGAATGATGAAAGAATGCCGAAACAAGTGATGAAGAGACGGATGAATAGAAAGAGTGGATGAGGAAGATCTAGAGTACGGTTGATGGTTTTGGCGAAAGACAGTGTGAGAGAATGGAACCTGGAGCAGAGTTCAGTGGTTGAGGAAGGATGGTGGGCAGACCGAGTAAAGTGGAGGGGTGTCATATTTGCTCCAACTCGGCTCAAGCTGGAAAACTTCAAATTGATGATCTTATACCTTATTTGCTCGCGTATATCTCGCCCCCGCGTATATCTCGCACCCCATTTTTTTATTTGAAATTTCAGGGGAAAAAAAGTACTCGCATATATCTAGCGTTCATTACTGACGCCATCATATAAATGACCGTAATAACCTTGAAGTAGAAACACGTTCGATTTAGCGCGCCACAACAGTCGTCATTGTCCAGGAACTTACTCGAAGCGTTACTATCAGGAAGAGCGAGCAACAACCAGTTGATCCGAACTTCGATTCGAGCCGATTAGGGATCGAGGCGCCGCGTGCAAGCATACGGCACAGCGTGAGTGTTAGCATGCTGTACATCTTTAGTCTTCGGCCGAGGTTGGCTAAATTCGCCTCGTTCGAATTAGCGATTAGCGCACCACATAAGTTGCGCAAGTAGGCCTACTGTTACATCGCAGAGAAACGCAGTTCAGTCCTCGAATCTCAATGATTTCGTCTTTACGCATTGCGTCGCATCAGAGCTCGGCCGCGTGCAAGCATACGGCGCAGCGTGAGTGTTAGCACGCTGTACATCGTTCGTCGCGTCTCCGGCCGCAGTTGGCTAAATTCACAGTCTTGAGACACGTTCGAATTAGCGATTAGCGCGCCACATCAATTGCGGAAGTTGGCCTACTGTTACATCGCAGAGAAACTCAGTTCAGTCTTCTCGAATCTCAATGATTTCGTCTTTACGCATTGTGTCGCATCAGAGCTCGGCCACGTGCAAGCGTACGGCGCAGCGTGAGTGTTAGCACCCTGTACATCGTTCGCCGCGTCTTCGGCCGCGGTTAGCTAAATTCACCGCCTTGAGACTCGTTCGAATTAGCGATTAGCGGGCCACAACAGTTGCGCAAGCAGGCCTACTGTTACATCGCAAATTTTGTGTTTTTTCGGGAATACGGTCATTCTCCGCGTATATCTCGCACTGAAAATTTTCACACATATTTTCGGTCAAAAAAAGTGCGAGATATATGAGAGCAAATACGGTAAATACCTTTCATTCGGAAAATAGATGGGCGAAAGTCAACCTTAGTCAACTAACAGCTCTTGTGGATTTGCAAGGCTGATTATTTATTTATTTATTTATTTATTTAATTAATTGATTTTTGTTTATAGACAACATTTACATACCATGCCATAGTTTTAGAAAACTCCAAGATATTTCTTTCTGAAATTGGGCTTGTGTGAACCAAATTCTTGACCAGGATCCTCTATAAATTACAGTAAATATTGTAGAGGGGATATACAGTGAAGAACTTCCTCAATTGAACATTAATAAATGCACCAAGAGACATTGAAAGCATGTCAACAAAATACTAGCATTCATTTGTAGCAAGAACCCTTTTAGTTGTCCCTTCACTGGTAAAGGGGGTAGGTGACCTTGCTGTTCACACCTTGGTGAAGAATGAATGGTTCTCTGAAACCAGAAGAGATTGGTAGAAAACAAATGAAAAGAGACTTGCGGTACGAGTGGAGGGAGAGATTAAAGAGGAACAACCCACAAACCTGTCAAGAGTGAGGATAATCTCTAATTTTGGACGAACCACTGTCTTCAAAGTTGGGTATTCACTGTATCAATCCAATCATTTGCTCTTCAATATTATAGCTCTTCCGGTCTCATCAGGAGGCCTGGCAACAACCAGTTCTTTTGTCGATCAAATACC
Organism: Meconema thalassinum; assembly: GCA_946902985.2. NCBI lineage: Eukaryota > Metazoa > Arthropoda > Insecta > Orthoptera > Tettigoniidae > Meconema > Meconema thalassinum. The sequence continues at coordinate 1,037,660,964 of OX336388.2, read as the reverse complement.
GAGTAGGATACATTGTTCAACGAGATCAATGGTGTACGTTGGAGTGAAAACTGGGCAAACACAGGCAAGGTACACTGGGAAAGAAAAATTAAAACAAAAACAAATAGGAACACACAGGATAAACATGGAAGCTTAAGAGAACCATATTAGGTTTGGCTTATATGAATCTATGTAATTTTTAACCTTGTTACATAAAACTACAAAATCATATGTAAATGCTGAAAATGTAGGATGCCTTCTGTATTCAAACCTGGATCCTTCTATAGAGTGACTGCTGAAGCACAATCTATTATCATACCTTGTCTGCTGAAGCAGGGATCCTGGTTCAAACCAAGGTCATCCAAAATTCATTTGAAGTATTCCGGGTTAAGAGTGTTATCTTTAAAAACAATCCAAAGGAGTATTGTTTTATTTTGTAACTTGAAGCCTGTTGGTTATATATTAAAACTATGTAGGGCTATTACAGCATTGTAATTTTCCTCAATATTTGATGAACAGTTCGGAACGTTGTTCCCTAGCTCATCCATAATTTTGACATTGATCATAATAATGCATATACTGTGAGAGGACAAGGATGTTAAAAGTGATTGGTTTGGGTTTGGTTCCAGATGTTGTTAAACGGCTATCCCATGTAATGTCTATCTTTGTTTTTCACACTTGTTCCTGGCATACATTCTGGGATAATGCTTCATTGGACGTTCTGAGGCACCTTTCCCAATCCTAGCTATAAACATTGGGTACAACACGTGGCAACAATGTAGGTTGTCGGGGGGAAATAAGGGGCTGATGACCATGATGCCCATAGCCACCAAAGAAATTCGTATTTTAAATGAGTGTAATATAGGAAGTCTATTCACCCCTAAGTGTAATGCATGTATAATTAAAATGCAGGTTACGAGGCCATCAGAAGGAAGGCTATGGTCTTTCGTGGAACCCAAATCTCAATGGTTACCTTTTGAGTGCATCAGATGATCACACCATCTGCTTGTGGGATATTAATGCTACGCCAAAAGAGAACCGCATCATTGATGCAAAAACTATCTTCACAGGCCACACAGCTGTTGTTGAGGTATGTATCTAAAATATTTTTGAAGTTTTATAAATAGGGGGGGATTGTAAGAAGTGGGAGCATACCTAGTGTTACCATAAATACTGTTACAAGTTTTCAATAAATTTACACAAAATAGTTGGAGATATTTTAATATCCTAATGACATTAGTTAAATCAAAATCACGTGTAATTATTCAAAATGGCCACCTTTGGCACGAATACAGTCCTTAAGTCTTTGTGGCCACTCATCAATTGAATTACGCACCACTTCCATCGGAAAATCTGCTGCTGCCTTCAAAAGAGAACACTTTAAACTTTCAATATTTGGATGTCTTTTCTGCAAGCCATCTTCTGAAGCTTGGACCACAATTTGTAGTCCAGGGGGTTTAGGTCCGGACTTGCAGAAGTCCAATCCGAGGTCAAAATAAAGTCCGGAACATTGGCCCCAAGCCACTCCTGAGATGTGCGAGCCTTATTTGCTGGGGCCGAATCCTGCAGGTAGCTCCTGCGTTCTCCATGGAGCCCTCCAGGGGCTCACATCTAGTGGGACGTGGTTTGGCGACCACGGGGCACCAGCCGAGTCCGGCATTGTTTCCACTTGTGCCGGGCTCCTCTCTGTCTTCTTTACTGTCGACCTCACATGGTCAACTCTTGTTCTCTTCCGACCCCGACGGTATTAGGTTATCCGAGGCCTAGGGAGTCTTTCACTTTCCCGCCTTCATTAGCCCTTGTCTCATCTTTCCTGATACCCTCCGTCTGTGAGGGGTCAGCCTTTTTTTCTTTTCCTTTTACCTCCTGCCTTGTGCTCAAGGCCCTTACGGAGGCAGGGTGTATGTAGCCCCACCACTTCTGGTGCACCCTAGATAATGCTACACCCTCAGGGGCTCACGGCTGGGGAGTTCGGGAGTTGGCGACCCCGAGGGATTCCTGAGCTGGGTCCGTTTTCCACTTTTGTCCCTTACCTTTGGGGCGGACCCTCTCCTCTCTCCCCTCTCCTCTTTTCCTTATATTTCCTTTTCTCTTTAAGATTCCCGCACTGTTTTTGTTACTTGGTTCACCGTGTATCTAAATTCCCTTTTAGCGATTTTTTTAAAGGCATTTTTGATCTACGTTGCATTTTGTAAGTTTTTTCGATCTAAATTACATCTCGCGATTGTTTTCAACCTCAATTGCATTTTGTAAAGATTGACAATCTAAATTGCTTTTTAGTAAGTCTTTCAATGCAGGTAGACGGGCCTTTTAGTGAGTATTTTGAATTTCAATGGCTTTTTGTATTTTCAACCAAACCCACATTTCGCACGAATTTTGAATTTAAATTGCATTTTGTTTGGTGGGCATTTTGCACATATTTTGATTCTCAATTGCATTTTGTGGGTATTTTGAATCTAAATTACATTTTGTCAAGTATTTTCAATCTAAATTGCATTTTGTAAGTATTGTCAATCCACGAGTCCTTTGAATCTACCATACATTTTGTAAGCATTTTCAAATTCAATTGCATTTTGTAAGTATTTTGAATTTCAATTGCACTTTGTGAATAATTTGGTTTGGAACTGGGATAGGGCCTATTTCAATCTGAATTGCATTGTGTATTTTCAATTTCAATTGCATTTTGTAAGTATTTTGAACCTCAATTGCATTTTGTACGTATTTGGTATTTTGAATTTCAGTTGCATTTTGTAAGTATTTCGACGCTACATTGCATTTTGTACGTATTTTGAATCTTGCCTACGTCTTGTGGGTCTTTTTTCAATCTATTCTTTTTGAGCAACTTTTCGTTCTAAATTCCCTTTTGTAAGACTATATTGTGAGTTGTTTTCATCTGAGTTCCTTTTTGTACGTATTTTCCGTCTCAGATAATTTTGTTCTGGTTTCCATTTCATTATCATTTTCGCTATCACCCAGATCATTAGGGGCCGATAACCTCGATGTTAGGCCCCTTAAAATAACAATTATCATCATCATCATCTCCATGGATGAGGTTGTTGTGAGATTCTTGACCAGTGACTCCAACAGTGTCTCCTGATACACTTTGGCCGAAGTTTTGAACCCTTTCTCACAGAAATGGAGGTCCGTGGTACCTTCGTGGCCCCCCCCCCCCCCCCCCCCCCATAAGAAATGAACGATGATGGCCCCTCTGGATCCTTGGAGCCTTTCAGCAGCTTGTGCAGAGCATGTGGCCAGGGTGTTGAGCGATACGGGAAATGCGGGAATTTTAGTGACCCAGGAAAAATACGGGAATTATATGGGAAATTCGCACTTGATACGGGAAATCTTAAATGTCTCATAATGCCGGACTTCTCAGTCCCCGAACGCTCGGTCGAGTCCTCCCGCTCAGTCTTCTATTTCGCCTGCAGACCGCTGTGCCACCCGCAATTTGCGCCACCGATAGAGCGCTAAGCAGTATGAGAACCCAGCCAACGTCAAATGCATGCTTTGCCTGGACGACCGCCGGCCGTATCCTCTCCGCGCGCCTCGCTCGTTGCTGAAAATGATTTATAAGAATCAGTCCGCATTGTTATTCACAGAGGAGACCTGGGTTTCTCGACAAGAGCAGCCCTTATAGATGCTAACAGCTCAAGATCTCAAAAAATTCCAGATGCGGATGTGCTGCAATTTCGCACCAACTGCCGAGAATTGTACATTTGTATCCTATGGCTGAAAAAATCAAAGTGTGGTCAAATCTTGCTCACAAGAGACCCGTGCTATTTCCTGCCTAGACCCTATAGGGGTCGCTGAGACTCCTAAGTTGGAAGAAGCTAGGATCGTCATTGCCCTGGAAATTCTTTGTGATCAGAAGAATTTGCTTTCTGGCGCAATGGCTGACCGCATCAAGAGCAGCTACTCCGCACTTCTGAGACTGCCCTTAGTCACTGAGCGTTTGAAGCAGTTCGACGGAAAAAGCCACGGCTCTACGTGTTGAGGTCTGAATTAGTGGCTTCAGCACCTTCCTCAGTTCCTGCCAAAAACGATCTCACAAGCTTCGTTAAAATGATACTGACTTTGTATCACAACAATGCAGCTCTAGACAGAAGTTTCTCCCTGAACAAGGAGTGCATGATCGTCAATCACTAAGAAGCAAGTCTGATTGGCATGCATACTGTTCAGGACGCTGTGATGGCAGCTGGTGGAGTAGAAAAGATAACCGTGAGCAAGAGTCCTTACTGCACGAAACTCCTACGCCGTGTTCTAGGAAGCAAAACAGGTGCGAAGCGACGGCTAAGGTGGCAGTCGAAAGAAAAGCCACAAAAGATCTCCAGGAATTGGAAAAAAAAAAGTACTGTCAAAAGAACTTACTTTTGTGCTGTATATACCGTATTTCCTCGCATAATCGTCGCACTTTTTTAGCCAAAAATTCGTGGAAAAAAGCAGGGTGCGACGATTATGCGAAGAATATTTAAGTTCAAAAAATATACTGTATCATTATTTGCTGCACGGGCCAGTCATTCGCGTAGCGTGAGTCTTAGCCTGCAGTCAGAGACAGGCTTCTTTCTTCTAACAAGGTCACGACAGGTTAACGCTCGCGGAATGTGCTGACGAAGCTAGCCATTCGCGTCGTGGTTCATAGCCCGCAGGCATAAAGACGAGATTACTTTCTCCTGACAAGATCACGCTAGATTAGGCCTATAAACTCGCGGAACGTGCGCTGGCCGTTCGCGTTACAGTTTATAGCCCGCAGGCATAAAGACGAATTACTTTCTGCTGTCAAAATCACGCCAGATTCGGCCTATAAGCTCGCGGAATGTGCGCTGGCCGTGCGTGTCGTGGTTCATAGCCGGCAGGCATAAAGACGACGCGGTATTACTTTCTCCTGACAGGATCACGCCAGATTAGGCCTATAAGCTCACGGAATGTGCGCTGGCCGTTCGCGTCACAGTTCATAGCCCGCAGGCATAAAGACGAGAGTACTTTCTCCTGACAAGATCACGCCAGATTAGGCCTATAAGCTCGCGGAATGTGCGCTGACGATTCGCGTCGCGCTTCATAGCCCGCAGGCATAAATACGATATTACTTTCTCCTGACAAGATCACGCCAGATTAGGCCTATACGCTCGCGGGATGTGCGCTGTCCGCTCGCGTCACAGTTCATAGACCGCAGGCCTAAAAATGAGATTACTTTTTGCTGACATGATCACGCCAGATTAGGTCTATAGTTCGCGTAATGTGCGCTGGCCGTTCGCGTCATAGTTCATAGCCCGCAGGCATAAAGACGAAATTACTTTCTGCCGACAAGATCACGCCAGATTAGACCTATAAGATCGCGGAATGTGCGCTGGCCGTTCCCGCCGCGGTTCATAGCCGGCAGGCATAAAGACAAGATTACTTTCTCCTGACAAGATCACGCCAGATTATACGCTCGCGCAATGTGCTAAGTGACGAAGCTTGCCGCTCGCGTCACAGTTCATTGCCCACAAGCATAAAGACGAAATATTTTTCGTCTGACTAAGTCTCGCCAGGTTATAAAGTCGCGGCAGCATGTGCAACTGACTGGCGCACAAATACGAACATGCTATGCGACGATTATGCGATAAAATTTTATAAACCTATTTTAGTGTTTGAAAAGTGGGGTGCGACGATTACGCAGTGGCGACGATTATGCGAGGAAATACGGTAACTGAAGTTCCTAGTAACAATCTTGTATTTGTCAAAGTGACTTATTTAATTTCGTTTTGCATTATTTTATTTTCTATTAACTACTTTGATAAAATAAATCTCAATTAAAAAGTATTCGTGGCGTGTCGCGTCTGGAATTTTACTGTTTTTAGCCTTTCCATGGACTTCTTTTGCAGGGGAGATGCACATACCAAATTGTTTCAAAGTCCGTTCAAACACTCAATGCAAATGCATCACACATGCATAAATTTCAAAAACTACAAACAATAGACTATCTCACAGCTCTCGACATTTTACTATCGAACACCCGTCACCAACATGTGGCTACAAAATACACCACACAAGTGACCAAATTCTTCTCGTATGGGCAGGCATCGTTTCAGTCGCTTGTTAACCACTGTCTGTGTCGGATTTCCTTTCATTGTCATTGTTTCGTTACTTTTACTTCGCCGAAGTTCGACCCGAGGACTGGACACATCCCGTACAGCATGTACAGAAAGAAATACTGAAGGCGGTCTGGATATCGTGGTGGATGAAATAATTATTAACCTTGGCAATTCATCAAGCTCTGACGAAGACAATGATGGTGGTGATGATGATAGGGGCAGTGAAGGGATGGAGGGTGTCAAAGAAACCCTTGCTAAGTAACTGAGGAAAATGTATTTCTTGGTGTCAGTTCGCTTGCGTCAATCGATAAATAGAGCACAGGCTATTGTTACCCGTCATAGTTTTCAAAATACCGTCCGTCATTCAATAGCCTGCAATTCGACAATATAAAACCACGGCAATAATATCGCCTCGGAGGGGCTTGTTTCAGTGCTCAGTGCTAAATAAGACTTTACCTTAACTTTACTTTTGTATTATCACGAAAGCTAATATTAACCGCAGAGAGTCGCGATTCAGTGAGTGTGCATGGTGTTATTTGTCAACTACTGTAATAAGCTGTGAACGACCTCCACTCAGACTCTTGTTTCATGTTAAAGGATAATCATTGCATGGTGAGTTTTTTATATTCATTAGCTGTAGTGTTTGCCCTCTTTGTCGTATTTATTGAATTGAATACCTATAATAAAGGTATCATAGCTTCGGTGTGTAATTTATTTATTCATCTAAAAGTATCGTATTTCTCGGTTTGAATGTTCTCGGCGTTGACTCAGGATCGTTTTTTAAAATATATTACGTATAATTGTACCGAAATAATGTCTGAAGTGTAGAGCTGTGTATTATTTGAATCAGTTGATTTACAACACTAAAAACTTAGCAACACAGCTCAGCTGTTCCAAGCTCCCGACATATCCTTCGCGTCGTTTCCTTCGAAATACAGGGTGTAGGTGAGAAGCATGCTCAGAATTCTTGCCGTGTGGCGGTTGGACGAAGGGTCTTGTTATGTGGCGACCATGGGTTGCGGAGAGGGAAAGCGGGGCAATGTGACAGGAAGGCTGTCAGTGCCGAATGCGCGGGGTGGGCAATACGGTATTTGTCCCATAATTTACGCGTGTACTTGCGGATATACGTTCAGTTTTACTATAAAAGTCGTGATCTAAAAAGGGATAGTGGGTGGGTAACATCTATTATTACATGATACCCCAAAATTATTATTCATTATTACAAAGGGTATTTTGACTATTTTCAGTAGTGTAGAAAATTGTATCGCCTTGTTCCGGGCTCCTATAGAGCTTACAATTTCTTTATCTTCCATTTGCCATAGGACGTGCCACCGGCGTATGGTTATGCAATACCAGCTTCTCGTGTAGTAGTCAGGTAATGGAAGCAATCGGAGCTGTGTACTACAATTTTCCATGCATGTATCTAAGCAAATTATTGTTGTTATAAGAACGTAAAATGCACCAAGAATTATACGATCTTCAGCTGTGTGCAGTTTGAAAGCTCTGCATGTGTTCATTCCTTATGTATTAGTGATGCGAAATGTCAGCTAACGTTGTGCCACATACAACACTCGTAGTCTCTAAATGTTGCACATTTTCCCGTAAATTACAGCAGTTTTATGTTTGAATTGCTTATAAGATCATGACAAAGAAAGTGTTCATCCAATTGGATGATTGTATTTAACTGTATGCACATCGTATAATCTTGGTGTTTTTTTTTTTTTCTCCACGGAGCAACTTGACACCGTAGTAGGCACGCAGCTTTTTGTATTTAGTTTTCTGGCATCTTGTTTTAAATTGAGTAACATATTTTCAAATGCAGACAATCCATACCTCCATTAACCCCCCTACCCTTTCAGTGATTACCGTATGGTACATTACGTAGACTAGGGTGAAGATGTAAATGAGCATTTCAAAAAAATTGCCGCCAGTTGTTTGGTTTATTAACTTACGGTAATATTTTCCATAGGTACTGAAAACTGGGCACGGTTGGATTTTAAGGTGGAACCGTATGTGCTATCAAATATCGCTTTCTTGCAATACCTGGAATATGTATAGAATTATAAAATGATTATTGGTTAAATAAGGGTTATTAGGTAGGCTATTATAATTATAATGATTAAATACATATTAAAGAAGAAACGATGCGTTGTTAGTAAATATTAGGCCTACCGGTACGGCGAATAGCCTATCTATAACTCGTAGCATCTGTCACAATTTAGCATTTAAACGGGTCACGTTAATGCATATAACAACCGGATAGCAAATTATAATAATATTCTCACATATAACATATTTAATTTGCACCAACTTATTTATTGTAGTCTAAGATATGTTAAACCACTGCCGTTTGAAATGTGCAAATCGCACACTTGATAGGCAAGCTGTTCGTTATGGTCGTCTCTGATGTGAAGTTTTACTAATTTCTCTTTTAGGAAACACTTGTCTTTGGAATAATCATGAAAGGCTCTAGTTCTTATTTCATAAGTTGAACGCTTAAAAACAAAACCACAATCCGAAATAATAAAGAAGATAATCATGAACGAACGATTCACTGCCAATGAAAATTAAATGGAGATTCGCGGACCGGAAGTTCGCTATGCATAAGGTTCGGTGTCATTTTAACTCGTGGAAGCTCTATACGGTTACGGTACCATACAATTCAGTCGCTTCCAGTAAATATTAATTATGCGACACTCCTATTCTCTACTCTCTCAACCCTCCTCAGTAAAACAATCATTTATATCAGCTCTTCTCAGGTAAACTGTATTTTATTTGTGTTCGTAGCATCTCATCCCATCTGCGTGCGAGTTCACTTGCGCGCGCTTTGCTCACACTACGGATTAGGCCTAAATCTCTCCATCACCAAGTGCGGAAATGTCTCCAAAAATGCAGTTGCACTTAAGCCAGAAAATCTTGATTCGCGCTTTACGATTAATTTTTCAGCCATTCGGTATGCGAACTCTAGTCTTAGAGGGTTCTAAAATATACGGGAATTTGGTGGATTTTCGTAAGGGAAATACGGGAATTTGAAGAAAGGTCATCGCTCGACACCCTGGTGGCATATATACCCTGTCATTTTGGGCATTAAAAGTCTCCTCAACACTGACAAATATTTCATCGGTAAAAAGGATTTTTCGATGACCATTTGCTGTGTAACGCGACAGTAAGCTTTTGATTTTAAGAGCCTCTGTTCCTTCAGCGCATTTGTGAGGAGTCTCCTTTCTGTCATTTGTAAGTATGATGTCCCAGGTCACTTCTCAATGTACGAGACAAAGACATTTTGGAAATTTTCAGTTCATGAACCATCACAGACTGTCTCCTCACCAGATTTCTTCACACACAAGTTACCGTATTTACTCGAATATGACCCGCCCCCGAGTAAGACCCGCACCCTGATTTTGAAGAACAAAATTTTAAAAAAATATTTTTTACTCAAAATTATTTACAATCTTAACTAAATAAACAGAATAGCATTTATCCAAAATAGTTTCCAACAGTTTTTAAGTCGTCTTAAAATAACACACATCAAACGATTAAAAATACAAATAAAAGTACACAAACACTTCATTCATCGTCATCAGAAGTACCAACTTTGGAACTTTTATCACCATCACTTTCCCACTAAATGTCGTCATCACTGACATCCATAGCATTTGAAATACTACATTTCTTGAAGCTCTTCCGTATGAGATCTCCAGAGATACGATTCCATGCCGTCAAAATCCACGAACACAGCAGCTGAACTTCCGGGCGCTGAATACGACCAGTTGGAGTCAGTGTGTGCTTATCGGCCGCCATCCGCTCCGTATACAGCTGTTTCAAGGCTGCTTTGAACGGGCAGTTCATGCAGACATCCCGTGGTTGTAGCATAGACGTCATCCCGCTCAATCACGAATACATGACTTGTCAATATCATATTTCCTACCGGGCACGATTTCCAATAACTTCAGCTTCCCTCACAACTTTTAATTTCTCACTCACAGTAAATGACCGCAAACGTTTCGTAGCATTCATGTTTACACTCGGAGAACGTGCGCGTGACTGTATGACGCCGCGTGCTAACGGTAAAACAAAGTTATCGCCGAAAGAAGGCTAACACCATCTAGGGGATACTCGCAACACCCGATATCGCGCGTGGCGGGCAATTTAGATCTTTCAAATTTGGATGACTCAAATAAGACCCGCACCCCAATTTTTCACGTCCGAATTTGTTTAAAAATGTGCGGGTGGTATTCGAGTATATACTGTACTGTCTCAAGGAAGCGCTGGATATTGCGGTACACAAACCTTTTGCTTAATTTGAGTTTCTGGAGAATTTTGAAAAATCTCACCTGGGGATTTGCCTACCTTGAGCAACGCAACCACAGCTACGTGATTTTCGTGATCGCCCTATTCCATCTTAAAAACGAACACACAGAACTTTCCTCGACTGCAGCTGCACTCGGAATGACTCATAGTTGGTGCTACAACACAGAAATGTGGAGGCCCTTACAAGGGGGAAAGTACAGCCACCCTCGAAAGTTGTAACAGTATTTATGGTAAGACTAGGTATACTGGAGACTCTTAATTTACTCAGTTGGAAGCTGACATACGGTTTTTGATCCAAAACTACAATATGATGAAAATACTGTTAAAATTTACCTTCGTTATGTTTGAGTTATCCAATATGGAATTTGTAGAAGAGTTGAATGTGGTAGTTGGAGACTACGCTCCGTTGCCTTGTGGAAATGTGTATGATTTGAATAACAATATACTTGACGATCAATGGTTTGAATCCCTATACACTACCCGGTTTAAAACATAATATTCTACTGTTTCCCCCCCCCCACAAAAATATGCATTGTTATTACCGTATTTACTCGGCTGTAGAACCCCATTTTTTCCTAAATTTTTAGTTCCGAAAATGGGGGGTGAGGGGGAACTATAGACGCGAATTTCACAAAAATCCATTACAGGTATTTTGGGGAAGGGAGAGAATAAAATTAAGCTATTTTATTTTGATGCTACATAGTATGGTATATTTAATCAAAATAAACAAGGTTTATCAGCAATGATAACCACTACATCCGCGCAGTGAGTTCCGCAAAGACCGAAGATACTACCATAAAGTGGTGGATGGGTGTGGTCAGTAGAACATGCAGGCTGTATACAAAATCGCTACCTATAACACGTTCTTTGTTTCGAAATACACTGCAGAGTGTAGACTGGTGTGCGTATGCCGGCCGGCCACTAGCGTCTCGTCCTTACGTGAATGCGGACGCACCGCATGTGTGGCCTCCTGGGCACCTGTCACAGCCCGTATGCACACAAGGAAAGACAGAGACTTCTTTCTTCAAACAAGGTCACGCCTTATTAGCAACAGAGCTCGCATATGATTGAATGGTATGGCCCAAGCAGCCAACAATGATCCAACATCTGATAAACAAAGACAAGTATATTCCATGATTATTGCCAATCACCTCTGAAAAGGTATCAAACTTTTCCCTTGATTGTTATACCTGACCAACCACCGGCCGTATCCCAACAGTGCGGAGCTGCTCGCGTCACGCTCGTTGCTAGACAATGACGGACCGGACTCTCAATAACTAAGGAGGGGTACTATAAGCGATTTCCAAGAATTTTATAATTTAGATCTCGAAAAATAAGGGGAGAACCATAGGCGAGGGGGTCGTATAGCCGAGTAAATACGGCATTATTATTTGTCACTGGACTTTCCATTCAAACATGAGTTCTATACTGCTCGTTCGATTTAGTGAAGTCTTACGAAGGTAGCTTTAAGTTGTGAATAAACTAAATGTCTGTGTTTATATTAATGAAATGTGTGCAAATAAAATTCAAAAATAATACACAATGGAAATAGTTGTGTACAAAAGCATCAACAAAAATTTAGGTCAGGCATATGGGGACTTGAACAGAAGAGCCTCCGTGGCTTAGGCGGCAGCACGCCGGCCTCTCAACGCTGGGTCCGTGGTTCAAATCCCGGTCACTCCATGTGAGATCTGTGCTGGACAAAACGGAGGCAGACAGGTTTTTCTCCGGGTACTCCGGTTTTCCCTGTCAAAATTTCATTCCAGCAACACTCTCCACTATCATTTCATTTCATCTGTCATTCATTTAATCATTGCCCCAGAGGAGTGCGTCAGGCCTCGGCAGCCGGCACAGTTCATATCCTCGTCGCTAGATGTGGGCTTCATTCATTCCATTTCCTGACCCGGTCGGAGACTGGAAGCAGGCTGTGGATTTTCATTTCATATGGGGACTTGAACCGCATATCGTATTTGCTCACATGCAACTCCACTTTTTTGACCGAAAATAAGTGTGAACATTTTCGGTTCGTGATATATGCAGGGACTTGTGTGCAAAATACCGTATTCCCGAAAAAACATGAAATTTGCATTTTTGAAACAAGACAACTGGCATTGTCACTGCTACCAATCTCCGAGCTACTCTCATCCTGACTGCCATCCATCGCATTTGCGAACCCCGTCTTCAAGAAACTTCTTCATAACGTCTGTATTCATAACCAGCATAACCCAATCACGCTAGAGTTCACTTGATGGCCTTCTTCTGTCGTCAGCTTATCGCAACTAACAGTACCAGATATCGACGTGTTCTAATTACCTATTTTGACATGTGGAGCACCCACGAAACAGCTGATGATCACACCCCTTGTGTTTTACTGCGTTGCCACATTTGAAAACGTCTTACATGTTTGGTTAGTGGTTTCTAGCGTGTCTTTCTGTATATGCCAGTAACAGTTATTAAATTCAGTCACATTGAATTCTCGACCGGCAGCTCTTAAGAGTACGAGGCTAGATTACCATAGTCTTCTGCGTATTTTATCATTTGATTTTAATCCCAACCGTATAACTTCTGCGTCTTAATATATCTTTCCCACAGGAAAACAATCTCACTTAACGGAGAAACAACAATGGAATGTGAAGACAGAATACTGGTACTTGTCGACAATGCAACAGACGGGCAACGAATACTGGGAAAGAAAAGAAAGTATCGCCTGCAAAACGAACTGGAACATCGCGGGTGATATCCCGTCGGTGGTGGTTCTATCTCAAAATTCCTACAATCGTCTTTATGATGGGGCTTCAGAAATTAATGCGAGATACATGCAAGGATTTGTTTTTCCTGTGATTTCAAATTAAAAAATGGGGTGTAAGATAAACGCGATGGTGAGTTCAGGGTGTCGAGCGATACGGGAAATACGGGAATTTTAGTGACCCGGGAAAAATACGGGAATTATACGGGAAATTCGCACTTGATACGGGAAATCTTAAAAAAAATGTCTCATAATGCCCGAATTCTTAGCCCCCGAACGCTCGGTCGAGTCCTCCCGCTCAATCTTCTATTTCGCCTGCAGACCGCGCTGCCACCCGTAATTTGCGCCACCGATAGAGCGCTAAGCGGGATGAGAACCCAGCCAACGTCGAATGCATACTTTGCCTGGCCGACCGCCGGCCGTTCCCTCTACGCGTGGGGCTACGCGCGCCGCGCTCGTTGCTGACAATGACATACAGGAATCAGTCCGCCTTGTTATTCACAGAGGAGACCTGGGTTTCTCGACAAGAGCAGCCCTTAATGAAGCTAACAGATCAAGATATTAGAAAATTCCAGACGCGGATGTGCTGCAATTTCGCACCAACTGCCGAAAATTGTACATTCGTATCCTATGGCTGAAAAAATCAAAAAGTGGTCAACTCTTGCTCACGAGAGTTCCGTGCTATTTCCTGCCTAGACACTATAGGGGTCGCTGAGACTCCCAAGTTGGAAGAAGTTACGATCTTCATTGCCCTGGAAATTCTTTGTAATCAGAAGAATTTGCTTTCTGGCGCAATGGCTACGCTGACGTATAATCTTGGCAAAGTGTATTTTTTTCACGGAGCAACTTAATACCGTAGTAGGCACGCAGCTTTTTGTATTTAGTTTTCTGGCGTCTTGTTTTAAATTATTGACTAACACATTTCTAAATGCAGACAATCCATACCTCCAGTAGGATTCGAGTTCCATAATTCATGCAAAATGAGGTCCGTTCGTTTGTGAAATTGGGGTCATAACCCCCCTACCCTTTCAGTGATTACCGTATGGTACTTTACGTAGACTAGGGTGAAGATGTAAATGAGCATTAAAAAAATATGTTGCCAGTTGTTTGGTTTATTAACTTGCGGTAATATCATCCATAGGTAATGAAAACTGGGCATGGTTGGATTTTAAGGTAGAGCCGCATGTGCTATCAAATCGCTTTCTTGCAATACCTGGAATATGTATAGAATTATAAAATGATTATTGGTTAAATAAGTGTTAATAGATAGGCTATTATAATTATAATGATTAAATAAATATTAAAGAAGAAACGATGCGTTGTTAGTAAATATTAGGCCTACCGGTACGGCGAATAGCCTACAACTCGTAGCTTACGTCACAATTTAGCATTTAAACAGGTCACGTTAATGCATAATGTGCCAATATAACAACTGGATAGCAAATTATAATAATATTCTCACATATAACATATATAATTTGCACCAACTTAATTATTGTAGTCTAAGATATGTTAGACCAATGCCGTTTGAAATGTGCAAATCGCACACTTTGTAGGCAAGCTGTTTGTTATGGTCGTCTCTGATGCGAAGTTCTACTAATTACTCTTTTTGGAGACACTTGTCTTTGGAATATTCATGAAAGACCAACCCTTTAGTTATTATTTCATAAGTTGAACGCCTAAAAACAAAACCACAATCCGAAATAATAACGAAGATAATCACGAACGAACGTTTCACTGCCAATGAAAATCAAATGGAGATTCGCGGACTGGAAGTTCGTTATGCATAAGCTTCGATGCCATTTTATCTCGTGGAAGCTCTATAATCTTACGGTACCATACAATTCAATCACTTCCAGTAAATATTTATTACTAGCGGACCCGTGCGAGAAATCTCGCATGTTCATAAACCACACTTTCTCCAATAGGTTTATAATGAGACACTTAAGGAGAAAGGTTATGTTTTTATTTCAACCAAATGATTATAGAACACTATTAACATTTCAGGATAAAGGAAAGACCTCAGAATGTTAATATGACATGAAACATGCGTCCCAGTGGCCCGTGGACAGGAAGTATGGAGCGTATTGTAATCTATCAATTCTTGCCACAAGATGGCTTCACCCAGAGAAGCCATTTGTAACTTTGAAGATACAAAAATTAAATAAAAATGAATATTCTGCCTCATAAATGGCCTTTCTTTAAAATTTAAACAAACTGACATAATTAGTACTGTAATTGAACAAATCCACCTTATCGAAACTCTTCTCATCTCCGGGCGTGTGCAGATATTCTGAAAGGACTGGCTCGTACATAGGCCTTACCAAAACCTCCTATAAATTAATAAAGATGAAGGAAGGTTTACATGCATCTAACTAAAAAGAAACTATCCAATTTAAATTTACTTTATATTCTGAAGCTGCATCATGCAAGAAATTGATTAATATAAGAAAAAGAGTGACACACAAGAAATGCAATTAAAACTATATAATATAATATAATAATAATAATAATAATAATAATAATATTTAGGCCTTTAAAGATTTATTATTTGTTTTTCACATTACCGGTAATGCCGTCGTCTGCCCAATATGTCCATTTCATCACCACTTTGAAGCTGGTCAGCCATGCCATTATGGTTTACCGCCATGAAGGTCTTCTTCAACTTAGCACAGTTATCTTGATGGGTATTAGCCCTACTATGATTGTGGCATTATAGCCAGAACCCAATCACGTGGTACCCTCCATACTAAAACAATTCGGAGGTACCGTACGGTCTTCAAGCTTTCCGTAGAAACACCAAGCGCTCAGCTCAAGAGAGACACCCTACACAACCTGACATCTCAAAGTCCAGCGAGACAATCCCTTCCGCAGTGCATCCAGTAGCTTGCTACCACACGTCTGAAACCCACAGCTCCTTCCAGGAAGTCTTATTGTCATACGCCTGTTTGTCCATTCCACTCCTAGCAAGGCCCCCTGGCTGCTTCCTCATCACCCTCCCCGGGGTAAGCGAGCATACCTGCTCGAGACAATAGTGTCCATAAATGCTGCCTCCTGTACGTGTGACCAAAACATGAACCTGACTCCTGGTTCAGTGGTCCGAACAATATTAATAAACTTTCTTAGACAACATATGATTAGAGCTAGCTTCAGAATCTCGTCAATAGTGACCTAAAATACATTGAATAATTAATAATAAAAAGTATTCGTATATGATAATAGTAATAATAATAATAATGACACTGCGTCTACTGCAGACGTGTCCAATGCAATTGAACACGTTGCCAGCACGATACTATAGATATAAAGAAATAATAAACCCACTAGCGTACATTAAAACTGTCATGGGGGACTCATAAAATATAGGTTACAGTATTATCCTACATCAACGGTGATTGCAAATCGCACACTTCGTACATTTTTTAAGTCCTTTTTTTTTTTTAAGAAATTATAGATATTTATGAAATTATAGTGCAATAAGTCACTGCTAATGTCTATTCTCTTTCATTTGAATGCTCATTTGTCACGATCGGTCGCTTGTGAGCGCCGCAGGAGGGATGCATACTACTGAAATAATATATATGAAGATGTGACACTCCTATTCTCTACTCTCTCAACCCTCCTCAGTAGTGATGGGCTGCGAGTGGACTCGCGAAGAATCGAGTCTGGAACCGTAAAACTCGGAATCGAGGCCGAGGACGTTGTCAGCGTTATCCGTGAGCCATATATGGAAACTACACAATATATAGTAATGTCGGTACGCCTTGGCCAAGTATTATTGGTTTCCCATCAATGCACAGTGATACAATAGGATATTCAAAATTGGAAACCGGCAAGAAGTGGACTGATGACAGAAAGAAATAACGCAATACAGTAAAGAGAAATTTCCTTCAACGTGATAATTTGCTAAGCAGTAGTATATATCGCTGTTGATAACGTCATTAGTCTTATCGATATCTCTAGTTGAGTGGTTAACGGTGCTAACTTTCACGCAGCGTGCTGGGGTTCGATTCCCGGCGAGGAGGTTTTTTAATACTTGATTTTTTTAATTACATTTTTCTTTATCATTACCTAGTCGTTATAATATGAAGCATAGTGTGCATTTTGCAAACGATTTCTCTTGTAAATCACTAGTAGAAAAGTCGTTTGCAAGTTTAGCGAGTGTTGGGAATTTGGCCGCATTCTGTCCTATATCGTAAGTACGGATCGTGACGTCACCGTGGAGACTGGAGTCCTTCGCACGGGTTACTCGTTCAGACTCGGAACTGCTAGACTCGATTCTCGCGAGTCCAAGCGTCACTCGCGCACATCACTTCTCCTCAGTAAAACAGTCATTTATATCAGCTCTCCTCAGGTAAACGGTATTTTATTTGTGTTCGTAGCATCCCATCCCATGTGCGAGAGAGTTCACTCGCGCGCGCCGGCGCGCGCTTTGCTCACGCTACGGGTTAGGCCTAAATATCGCCATCACCCGTGAGCTGCGGAAGTGTCTCAAAAAATGCAGTTACACTTAATCCAGACAATTTTGATTCGCGCTTTAAGATTCATTTTTCAGCCATTCGGTGTGCGAACTCTAGTCTTAGAGGGTTCTAAAATATACGGGAATTTGGTGGATTTTCGTACGGGAAATACGGGAGTTATACGGGAATTTGAAAAAAGGCCATCGCTCGACAACCTGTGAGTTATATGTGAGCAAATACGCTAATTTACAATCCATTAAAGTTTGCACAAGGCTGGTATAGCAAATGTGCATTATCGTCGCTTGTCATTTTCATTATAATTTTTCTTCAGAAAACAAAATTGAGATAGATTATTTGTCATAGTTTTGGATGACACATAACGTGGTGGTTTGCAATTGCACGAACAAAGGTTTCTCCTGTAGTTATCTAATACTTATATCTTCCTCCCACCTAAGTCTCTGCACCTTGTTAATTCTAATTTTTTAGTGAGTTA
Organism: Meconema thalassinum; assembly: GCA_946902985.2. Taxonomy (NCBI): domain Eukaryota; kingdom Metazoa; phylum Arthropoda; class Insecta; order Orthoptera; family Tettigoniidae; genus Meconema; species Meconema thalassinum. Next base: position 1,037,642,904 of record OX336388.2, on the reverse strand, counting down.
TTTTTGTGCAATTTTTGCACTCGACACACTGCGAAGGAGAATCTAAATGTCACCTCACCACACCTTAGCGTTTGATTAGAGTGAGAACATTCGGCACTTAGTACTTCAGTTCAGTGATTGGTTTACCCTGTTTCAGAATATTGTTCCCCCGTGTGAATTTGGTTGATGTTCAACTCAACCATACCATGCGCCTTATAACTGGTACACTTAGACCCACACCCATCACCGGGCTACACACGACCTCCATCTCTGCGGCGGGCAAGTACTCTGGTCTGGGACTATAAAAAACTACAGGACAATCCTCACCTCTCTGTACATGCAGATATCCCAATTATCAGTGAAAGAAGGCTTTGTTGTCGCCATTCACCCCTGGAAACTGCCAAGATGTTAGTTGACAATGGTTTTACTATCTGAGATAGGTGGAGACATAAATGCAGACCTAGGCTATGATGGAACAACTCCAGATGCCATGTGTTTCGTCCAAACCACCTGGGTTTGATTTGCCTTGTAAGAATAAGAACCTACACTGGCCTATATGCCGATTCTCTGCACAAGTGGAATAGCGTACTGTACCCTTTTACCAAGAAATATTTGCCAGATTCCAAGATGAGCGGGATCGCAGAATCTTCATGGTCCCCGGCTAAAAAACCACTGAAAGAAATGCCTGACAAGGAATCTATGGTGGCGTAGTCTGTAGCATGCTGAGCTTCTACGCCCAAGATAGCGGGTTCAAACCCGGCCGAAGCTGTCGGATTTTTTAAGAGCGTTAAAATCCCTCAGTATGCCTTCCTTCGGAGGGGAAGCAAAGTCGGCGGTCCCATGTCATAGATTTATTGCATGTTAAAGAACCTTCCACTAATTGCACCTGTGTGAAGCTAAATTGGATAGGTTAAGAATGTAAACAACGCTGTTAGGTTTCTATGTTCGTTGCCAAGAGCAGACTACGGTGGTGTCTAGTAGCTAAGTTCTGAACTTGGCCTAGTAATCGTTGACGGTGGCGCTTGGCGGCAAAAGTAGGAACTATTTGAAAAATTCTAAGTTGCAGTACTTAAATTAAAAAACAGATAACACACACTCATACAGTCATCACAATTAACACCGGTTATCAGACAGATTCTACACACATCCAAAGTACACGGGGCTACATGACCGCATTGTCGCAGCCCCTAAACTAAGGAACCAACCAACCAAACTTATAAACTGACTGATGTTTTGGGGTCTGGGGGATGTGAAACGCGAAGATATGTCAAATATATTTGGAAGTCGCAACATGGCACCCATTGCAAAAAGCTACCTAAAATACAGAAGGATGTATATTGTAGCATACCACAATGAAATTATGCCCAAAATGTTGATAAATACTGAAATACTCACCCACATAGTAGACTAGTTCACACAAATCATGGTTCTATACTTCTGGGAAAGTAACAAATTCTAAAAGGAGAGTGAGAAACTTGCGCTTCTCGGGGTGTGTAGGGTGGAAAAAGGTATTGGGCGCCTATAATTACTCCCATAGTTCAACTTCTATCTAATTAATATACATCAAAATGTCAAATTTATAAAAAATATGTGGTGGACAAACAAACCCCTCGTTTTGGACGGTTTATTTCTAAAGATGATACAATAATGTTAATTAAATCATGAACTCGCCTGTTCATGGACGAAAACCATAAAAAAAATAAAGAAGTCAAAAAACTTGTATCTTATTCTCCAATTAAAATTTAAAATAAATTAAATCTATCTTGAAAAATACCTTCTGCATTTTCAAAAAAGTTTCTGGAGTTCAAATACAGGTTAAAAACCCTAAATTGGACCAATAAACCACCAATTCGATCAATTCGGTTTATCTGAACTAGTTACAAATAATTATTTTTCTCTATACAACAAGAAAGCTCCGTCCTATCTCTATGAATATTATTTACATTTAATTCTGGATTGAACAATAGTCAGCTGTTACTATTTCCAATCTATTTTAACTATTTACACGTTATATACACCACTCTTAAGACATATACATCGTATCATTGCCTGTGTGCGAGTTTTCACTACCTTAACTCGTCTTGTAATCTTATTACAAAGGAACCACCAACTTTAAAGTACTTGTAATAATTATAAAGCTTGCCACCTCAGGTTCGTGGGGCAATATACTTGTTTGAATGATACCACACAAAGAACAGGACACCGTATTCACAAAAATCCACTATTTATCACTAAAGGCAAGCTTCCATTACCCCTCACAAAGCTTATTATTCTTCCACTTGATTCTTTATTATTCTATATCCAACAAGCTTCCATACTATCAGTATTTCCTTCCCACAAAAGAAAAACACATCATCACCTTGTCCATCCACTGGGTCCCATACAGCATGGCAAAACAATTAGCTTCAATTCCAATCAACATTCCATTACATAAAATAATTAGCATCCATCTTGCCTGAAACCTACCTCACAACAGCTGATCCCCATGGCAACCTTGCCTTGTCAAGGAATCTTGACCTCTCTCACACACACACAGGTCAAAGTCACCTGATACAACACCACCAGAGTGCATACAAGACTCTCCATGGCAGCCTACCAACAAATGGCCATGGCTGGCAACCCGATTAAAACAAAAATAAATAAATAAATTGAAAGAAAACAAAAAGCAGTCTCTGTAACCTACTTTTCCCGCTTTTGTTACAATCGTGATAGACATGGCCATTCAATGAAGCCTAGCTCATGCTTGAAATATCCGTTCCAGGTTCAATGAAATAATAAAAATACAGTTACTTCATTGTGCGTTTTCCGACGATACATGACCTTCCATAGTCACTTTCTACTATAAATGAACGCATCTTCTAACTTATACAGCTTCTCATACAACAGCTTCACATAAACTTGCAACATTGTAAAATAACTGATCTCAACCAGATTCATTTCAAAATAATCTCTCATTTAAACTTGCACAAATTTCTACAATAAAAACAACTTCCACTCTCTTACTTCCTTCACAAATATTCCCAACGTCGACAGGACCGCTTGGAATATAATTCTTACTTCAAAATAGCATCTTTCGTGCTTCCATATTACAACATTGCGTTCTTCCATCAATTAAAATATGCAGACTATCTCTCTTCTACATAAGATGTGTTTCACATACTTGCAGCACTTTAAAAATCGTGGGCAGATGACCTTGTAGTTCCGCCCCTTAAAACAATAACTGATACCATATTTGCTCGCATATATCTCGCACATTTTTGACCGAAAATATGTGTGAAAATTTTTGGTGCGAGATATACGCGGGGAATGACCGTATTCCCGGAGAAAAAAAAAAGCATTATTGAAACAAGGCAACTGGCATACGATACTCACTCTATTCATTGTCACTGCCGTCAATCTCTGAGGTACTCTCGCGTGCATCATTCTGCTTCATCCTGACTTCCGTCCAATGCTTTTGCGATGCCAGTCTTCAAGATGCTCTTCACAACAATGTCCGTCGACACCATTTATTTAGATTCGTCGTGGTTATGCTACATTAAGAACCTATGAAAAAGACGCCACACGCTTGTTAAGGATGATTCAAGGCAGAAAAGGAATTTGGAGCGCAGACGCACGAGCGAGCACTTAGCCGACCGCGGCCGAAGACTAACGATGTACCGCGTGCTAACACTCACGCCGTGCGCTTGCTTGCAAGCGGGCGAGCTCTGATGCAACGCAGTGTGTATCGGACAAGTTAGGATCAACTCGTTGCTCGCGCTTCCTGTTAGTATCACTTGGGGCAAGTTCCTGGATAATGACGACTGTTGTCGCGTACTAAATCGAACGTGTTTCTCCCTCAAGGTTATTACGGTCATTTATATGATGGCGTCAGAAATGAATGTGAGATATATGAGAGTTCTTATTCCCCCTGAAATTTCAAATAAAAAAATGGGGTGCGAGATATACGCGGGGGCGAGATATACGCAAGCAAATATGGTAACTTTAAAAATCCACATTACTCATCGTGAATTATTAAGTGATACATTTCCTGTCCTCCCCGCTTGTCGTTCTTAATTGTTGCACTCAACAATACTTAAATTTACTCCTCAGAATATAACGCAAACTCCTGTTGCACTCAGAATGCTCAAAATGATCCATTAGAATCAAAACAACTTGCACAATTCACTTGAAAAGAGGAAATAACAAAACTTGATCGGGTTTCTGTCACAAGTCAAAAGTATTGCTATGTGATATCGAGCGATCAGCTGTTCTCGTCTGATCCTCCAAGAATAATCTTCTTTGACTGAATAAATGAGTCATTTTATAACATCAAAATAATGCAATCTTAACTTGAATCCTAATCTATGAATATCTATCAGTTCCTACTTCTTCTTTTGAATAACCCATTTGGAGCTTACGATGAATTACTTTGGCTATTGTCCATTGTATTAAATTTCCTTTGTTTCCAAATTTCCTTCATCCTTCTAGATTGTCTATCTTTCTCCTCTGGAGTCCACTTTCTGTGAGTTGTTTCTTTCTTTCTTTCTTTCTTTCTCTCTCTCTCTTGAAATTCTGCCTTTTGAATAGCTTCTATGAAGAGTGATCTGTTTGCTATTGGGTGGTGTGAATAAAGGAGTCAAAGCTCGTGAGCGTATGCTTAGTGAGTGCCCGAGTGTCTGACTCCCGATGAGTTTCTACTCTGAATTTCTGGTGAATACGAATGTGGAGTGCAAGCACAGCGTACACTCAAGTGTCTCGAGCAGCCACTCAGTGACAATGCTCAAGGCCATACACGTGTCTGGTAATGTGATGCTGACTCCTGATGTTTGAAAGACTGTTCATTGCTCACCACGGCAGAAAACAGTGTTGAATTCCAGTCCGCTTTGTCTCAATTTTGAAGGAACATCCAATTCTGTTTTCGAAGTCTCAGCTACCGGATATAAAGCACAAGAAAATAAGGGCAATAAATGCAGTTCAGTGTGATTTACTTGAAAAATTTAAATTTAAATCTTTTGGTCCAACAGCTGTATAAAAAATTACAAAACTTAAAAACCAGGTTAAAATATAAAATAGATTTAAAGCGTACGGGAAACAAATCCATAACGTTAAAAGATTGGGAGAAACTGCTGATGAGTCTCATGCAGGGGGAGGATAACCCAACCATCGGCCGTCTGAAAGGTAGGAAATAATAACCTGAAAATTACAGCATTAATAAATAATAATTTAATAAATTTAGAAAATTGGAATCATGTAAATAACAAAACTCCCATTATCATGAAAATAATACATTAACAATTGACAATTAACAACAATTGAATGCATATTTTACGAGCAAGATCTGCAGAAGCTGTCTTTACTTCGACTTGCAGCAGAAGCGACAGTGAAAACCTGAATGGTAAGGAAATTATATAAATATAGTACCAATAAGTTGTGGAAGATAGCATTGCTTAGTATTTTAAATAAATTCTATTTTCCTATTGTATGGTAATTTCTGTATATTATTACGGTATTTTTAAGGGGGAGCGGTCACTACTCCGAATATGGAATATGGAGACGTTTCGTCATATGATTATGAAGTTAATAAATGCTGTCTGTATTTATTTTTACCCTAATATCAATATATCAGAAAGTGTGCAAGCCAACAGTTCTAATCTTTGCACACGTATAGTACCTAGCATTCTAGATTAATTTGGAGTAACTAATAGAAGTCAGTACTGCCAACATGTTTCTAAGCTTGATGCATTTTCAAAATACATGTAACTTCTTTATTAACAAATGGATTTCATCCCAAATTGGCACTATTAGAGATTATAATAATATTTCATATTATTTCTGACCAACACAAACACATGCATGACATCGTTGCCAACATGATTTTACGCGCACTAATAGATCCAATTATGTGTCTAACTGCTTGTAACGTTCGTGCTATCCATTGGACTTCAACCAAATTTTGTATTCTGTACTTTAAGACTTGGAACTAAGAACATATTCAGTCACCAGGGCTGCCAACTGGAGAGATCTATTAGGCTACATTATACCAGGTATATTTTGAACTAATTTTAGCCTGCTAGATCTTTATTTACCAGGAATCTGGAGCGCCTGCTCTGCTACACAAGTGATTCCCTGCGAAGTTTATTAGTCTATATATAATTTCCTTTTCCTATTAACCACCATCATAAACTCTGCCATGCTACTTGACACCACTGTTTGGAGCAGTGGCGTAGCCAGGGGGGTATTACTGGGGGTTAGAACCCCTCCCTCCACCTTGGAATTTTTACAAAAAGACTGATAATTAAGAAGCTAAATAAACATGTCTTAAATTAAGTACTGGTAATGGTACTCTCTAATGATGAGTGTATAACTCATGCTATGTGGGAAATCGTTATGATTGTGTTGTTGTTTTAAGGGGCGGAACTACGAGGTCATCTGTCCCTCTTAACACAGTTATGGTTGTGATTTGTGTCTGTATCACTGCTTGGTGATGTACTGCAGTCGTTTTCGGTCCAGTGTGTCTTCATGACAGCCCATAACTCCCTCCTTACAGGGTTGCCAATCTAGCTCCCCCCCTAAATATAGATATTTAAAAAAAATCATCCTAGCGAGGCAATCCGCTTTCTTTCGTTTCTTAGCGGGAGGAAAGGTTATACATAAATTAATGTAGTTTTAATTAATTCGAAATAAAATGTTTCAAGGACGTTGAAAATGCATTAACATTAATTTGGAGACCGTTAATTTCTTGAGTGTGAGATAGCAGAGTTGCTGAATATTACTATGTCCAGCAATTCCCGAAATTATGGTTATCCCCCAGTTAACTATAACCCCTCCCATTGGTCCATCTTGGCTACGCTACTGGTTTGGAGTCACCTACTGAGCTAGCTCAAGTAAACAAGAGCAGGCGCTAACAGGCATGAGTGCCTGCTCGATTTTTCTTCACCAGGAATCTGGAGCGCCCGCTCTGCTACTCAAGTGACTGGAGCGTGCGCTCAAGGACACAGGGACTGTTGTGAGTGACTGCTACCGACCAGCGGATTTTATCCACCCCAATGCGAGTGCCCGCTCTAAATTCGCGAGTAAAGAGCATGTGCTCACTTTTATTCACACCACCCATTGTGTGCCTGATTTCTGGTGTTTGTCAAACGTTTGTCAATTTCAATGAACCATGTAGGTTTGGATTTGTAACTATTCAGTAAGAGATCTGTTTAGTTAGTCTACTATTTTCCATTCTAAAAATGGGCCCAAAAAACTGTAATCTTGTCTTTTTCATTACATCAGTTAATTTTTCACATTTCAAATATAACTTACTATTTGGTCATAACCTATATTCTGCGTTATTATTTCGTTTAGCTCCCAGTATTTTTCTCAGAATTCATCTTTCAGTATACTCTTATTTGCCAAAATAACCAAATCTTGTTAATTTAAGTGTTTCAGGTCTGACCACTGTTTGATAGTGCCTTAATTTAGTGTTCCAGGATAAGTTTTTTTTAAATTATATATATCTTTTGTCATTTGAAAAACCTTTGTAATTTATGCATATGTATTTCTATTTCTGTTTTTCCTGTGAGTCGTTCATTATCCACTCTCCTAGGTATTTAAAGGAATTTGTTTTGCATACTGAACTCGTGAATAGTGATACTTTTTGGGGCATCAGTGATGTTTGTCATGAACTTTTTTCAAATGATATTTGTAGTCAGACTTTGGCTGCCTGTTTTTGCAACTCTCTAATTTGTTCTTGGGCAGTATCCAGTGAGTCAGTAAGTAATGCAATGTCATCCGCGAAAGCTAAACAATCTACAGTGATTTTATTTGGATGTCTTCCTAGTTGAACGCCTTTAGTATTGATGGCTTTCCTCCACTCTTCAATTACCTTTTCCAATGCACTATTGAAAAGCAGAGTTGACGGACCATCTCCTTGTCTCACACCTGACTTTATTTTGAAAGTTCCCCTCTAAATTTATCTTTGGAAGTTGTGTTCGTTAATGTTGCTTGAATTATTTCAGTTGTCTTGTTTCAAGTCCAAATTCCATCAGAATGTTAATAAGTGCCTTTCTGTCAATGGAGTCAGGCTTTTTTAAAATCCACAAAAGTAACTACATATTTCAAGTTCCTGATTTTCCTCATGTCTAATCTTATATATTAAAATAGTTTTCAAAAAATTTCACCCTTTACTAAAACTGAAATATTTCGGGAAGTATTGTGCTACGACGACGTTTGTTGTCTTAAAATGTAATGCCCGTCCAGCACCGTCGATTGATATCCACCTTACTTGATTATATCATTCGAGTATTAAAATAATTGCGAATATTACTTCCTTCAAGGTCTCACGAAAATAGAATCGAATGACTTGACGGACATATTGTCGCTAGGCGACAACGACTAACACTGCATCATGATATTCAACGCCGACCCAATAATAAATCTAACTTGATATTAGCAGAGAGTTCTCCAATTACGTCATGATATCGTTAACTTCTACCTGTTCCACTCGGGCGCTAATGTCGCATGTATCCATACAATAAGTAGAAGGGGATTATGTGCACGTAATTTAATTAAAACTTCTCAAAGAATGAATTACTTTGAGACTGAAATGCTCATACACAATCAGCAGTCATTTTGCTAATGACGTGACGCTGCCCTGTCAGCTTCTCTTTGAATGACAACAAATACTGTATACGAAAGACAACTAATTTCACGAAGATGCCGCTACAGTCGAATGTTGGAACCACCATTTTGTATTGTGTATCCGATCTTTCTGTTATATAGTCTTTGGTCTCACCAGCTACAAACTGTCTTCTTTTCGTTTCATCATTCGTCCTTATAGGTTGTGTGCTCAATCAATACAATCAATCATATTATGATGAATGAGAGGCGACACTCAATTACAAATGTTATAAAGATTAAAGGTGACGGTAATTGTCTGTTCAGGTCATTGACATATTGTGAGTACAATAACCAGAGTTTATTTACACAGGTTAGAAAGCGAATTGTAAAACATGTTACAGACAAGTGGAATAATTATTCTTCCCTTATTATTGGCAACAGCGATATGTACGAAACTGCTATCAATACGAGCGATGATTACAAAATGTATATGTCTATGAATGGTGTTCATGGAGGTCATGTTGAGTTAGTTGTCGCTGCTCAAGTTTGCAAAATGGATATTTATTTGTGGATTACTACTGTCGTATGGAAGGTGACCGGTTAAAATATATACGTCATCAACAAACGAAGACTAGCCTCCGTGGCTTAGGCGGCAGCACGCTGGCCTCTCACCGCTGGGTCCGTGGTTCAAATCCCGGTCACTCCATGTGAGATCTGTGCTGGACAAAACGGAGGCAGACAGGTTTTTCTCCGGGTACTCCGGTTTTCCCTGTCAACATTTCATTCCAGCAACACTCGCCACTATCATTTCATTTCATCTGTCATTCATTTAATCATTGCCCCAGAGGAGTGCGTCATGCCTCGGCAGCCGGCACAGCTCATATCCTCGCCGCTAGATGGGAGCTTCATTCATTCCATTCCTGACCCGGTCGGAGACTGGAAGCAGGCTGCGGATTTTCATTCATTCATCAACAAACGAAGTTACGAGTTGATACATATGCCGGTTTAGCAGACGCCTTGCATATACGGTGAAACGGTGAACTACGATGAAATGACTTCTTTCATAAATGCTAGATATATTGGTCCAACAGAAGCTGCATTCAGGATATTTTCATTTCACATGCATGAACAGTCACATTCTATCGTGCGATTACCAGTTCACTTGCCAAACTTGCAAAATATAACGCTCCTGATATTTTACTTCAAGCACAGTTGCGAAACATGGAATTACAAGCGTGGTTCAAGTTAAATCAAGATTCGCAAGCCAGAAGTTCGTATATATATCCTGAAACACCAGTACAAATTCTGGAATAAGAGCAACTGCCAGTGGCAAAAAAGAAAAGATGTTTCAAAAACTATAGGCAGAATGTATAATGTTTCGCCTACAGAAACAGAAAGGTATTAATTACGCCTGTTATTGCTTCACGTCATAGGTGCTACCAGCTTCCAGGATCTACGAACATACAAAGCAGTTGTCTATTCTACTTTTAAAGAAACAGCTAAGGAGCGTGGTTTGCTGATTGACGATTCTGAATGGCAGCGTTGTTTGGCAGAAGCGTCACAATTTCAGATGCCTTCTCAGTTACGACAACTGTTTTCTTTCATATGTATCTTTCAGACCCCTTCAAATGTATGATAGTTATGGGACATTTTCAAGAATTCATTATCAGAAGATTATCTGCAGTTTCACGAACCTAACATTGCATATCAGTTCACTCTTATACATATTTCTAATACATTAAAGCTCCATGGTCTTCCCATACTTCTCGAATTGCCAGCTATTATTGATAATTTCCCTCAGACAAATTTACCAATGAATTATCCAAAACTTAATGAAGAGCAATTAAGTCGGATGATAAACCAAGCAAATGGAAACCAAACGGCTCTAATTACAGAAATGTTGGGGTTAGTACAAAACAGCAACGAAGTGATGGGTAATGCATATTTCATTGACGGTCCAGGGGGCACCGGGAAAACATTTCTTTACCAATGCTTGATTCACAGTTGCACAAATTTGGGGTTAAATGTAGTTTCTGTTGCATGGACTGGTATTGTAGCAATGTTACTACCTCAGGGGCGCACTGTACACAGCCAGTTTAAGTTACCTCTACATTTATATGAAAGTTCTGTATCAGGAATAAAAGTTAATAGGAAGGAAGCTTTTTATATTCGTTCAGCAAAACTTATCGTCTGGGATGAAGCCCCTATGGCTAATAAGCACGTGTTGATGTGTGTAAATCGGTTGCTCAAGGACATCATGAATAGCAACGTGCCTTTTGGAGGAAAAATTATCATCTTAAGTGGAGATTTTAGGCAGGTATTGCCTGTTGTGCCTCACGCATATAAAGCAGCAGCAGTACAAATATCAGTAAGGTTCTCTCCTTTGTGGCCATTATTCAAAATTTTTAAACTCAATAAAAATATGCGAGCGGATACAGATCAATGTGACTTTGCAAACTTCTTGATGAAAATTGGTAACGGTGAATACCCTCACGTCGATGGAGAAAATTCAGAATTAGTCCCACGCTGAAAAATATTTCACGCTTTTCAAAAATAGCGATTTTAGCACCTAAAAATGAACATTGTAAAGAAATCAATGACAAAGTTTTAGACCTAATCCCAGGATCATCGAGAACTTTCGTCAGTGTGAATAATTTGATCACTGAAGATGAGAGTGTACTACAATTCCCAGTAGAATTTTTAGACAGCATAGGCATAAGTGGATTGCCACCTCATATCTTTCGACTAAAAGAAGGCTCAATTGTGATTTTGTTGAGAAATATTAATGTTACCCAAGGTCTGTTGAACGGTACTTGACTGTTGGTTTGGAAGATGCATGACAATTGCTTACTCCTGGAAATTATTACTGGCGTAAATGTTGGAAACAATGTCCTACTCCCTCGCCTTGACCTTACGCCATCAGATACTTCTATGCCATTTTCCTTCAAAAGGAGGCAGTTTCCAGTAAGTTTGGCTTTTTGTATAACTATCAATAAAGCTCAATGTCAAACACTAGATCAAGTAGGCATTTATTTACCTCTACCGGTGTTAGCCACGGACAACTTTACTGTATGCCGCACTATCGCGAGCAAAATCCTTTGACGTCAAAGTTCAAATAGAACCAAAATGCAAGCGAACAGCAAATGTCGAATGGAAGGAAGTACTATTAGAATTTTGAAACGAATGTTGCGGAGGAGCACAGACCTCAGCAAACGGTGCACTGATTAAATAACAACTATACAAGGACGTCCGCATCCCTAATACGATAACTGTCCTGTAAAAAAAAAAACCTATTGTCCTACATCGGTGATTACTATCCTACATCCTGTTATTTCATTCCCTCAGTTCTATAACAAAGATATACTCAATCAAATTTACAGCTTAATAAATATTAATTTCTTTTGTGTGAGTAATCTTTTCATTTCTCATCAATTGCCTTTACTTACTATTCTATCTGTATGGGTGGAGGCGATAGCTGTCCTTACAGAGGTGTGCAAATTACTAGATTCGATGTCAGTTTTCCAAAATTGCATTTTTACTTTTCACGGTTTAATGCACTAAGTATGTTTACAAGGCGATGAAATTACTTCAAATGTTTAACCAAGACTCCTAATTATATTTTAATTTAAGAAACTCAAATTAAAATGATTTTTTAGAATTTCCACTAACAGAGGAGCCTTGCAAATGCAAAATGCCACACATTTCGTTTTTATTACTTCACTCTACTTTACGTGTGTATTTAGAGCGGAGGGATTTGGGGTCTTTTAACTGATGAACACTATTGAACTATTCAAAGATTCATGAACTATGCATTGAAATCACCTGACTTGAATTCTAAAGTCAATGAAAAATTGATAATGGACCCAGCTCAGATATCCCTCGGAATCCAATAATCTGAAAGTTTCCAGACGCAATTCCTTATGGGAAAAGGTGTAATTTCACGGGAGAGGAAACACTACTAAGTAGGACAACAAAAGAAATTGGTCAATAAAATGATTTTGAATAAAAGCAATCATGACTAATTAAAATTATTTTTTTAATTCTATTAATTTGCACACCTCTATATGTTAACCAAGAGTTACATCTCTAAATTCAAATATAAGAGACCCATCTTTTATTTTAAATTTATACCATTGTTCATAAGTAGACAAAACACCAAATTGTACTGCTGTAGCCTTAAATTGTGTGGATATCTCTATCTACTTAGTATAAAACAAAGTTCCCAATTCTTGGATGTAACGGGTAATCTCGAGAGCAACTTGATGGATTTTATGCGGTTTTCACCATTTTGTAAAGGATTTCTCGATGAAGGATTAGGTAGAAAAACATTTATTTATGACCAAAAGAAGCCAAGCATTTACGATTTCAGTGAATTGAGTTGAAGAAAAACCTAACGTCCATGTGTCCTTTAAGCTTACACTGGGCAAACCGTTAAAAATATCGATATTCTCTGAGAATTGTTCAGCATGAAAATTTCTGCAAGAAAGTCCGCGACAGCTCCCACATCGACCACTGTAAGTGTTTTTAAGTTTTCATTTCTTCCAGCAATCTCCATTCAGTGGAAATTTAAATTACTAGCTTCAGAGTGAGTTTACGAGCTTGCGAGCGACCGATCACCCTAGCTTCAGCCAGCATCAAACTGCCGAGTCGTGTCGAGTTAATTCTTCAGAGAAGAGTATAGCTTATGTGTTTGGAGTTAGCTGTTCACCTCGGCCTGACGTCCGTGCGCCTTTTAAGCTTACGCAGGGTAAATAGTGGGACACACACACAGAGGACAGGCAGACACTCTAACATTTGATCTCATAAGTCTACTTCATCATTTACCCAAAAGCGACGGTACCGTAAATGTCTGTTCAGGTCACTAGCATGAAGACATGCAAATGTCATATGGACAGAAGTGCTGTAGGATTGTTGAAGTGAATGCTGCGGAACAGCACGGGTCTTCTAGTATGTTATTTAAATTTAGTATTTGCTCCGTACACGATCGTCCCTTCCTAAATCCTGCCTGATACTCTCCCAGTTGTGGGTAGAGTATTATTTCTGCTCCTTTTAAAAGTGGTTTGGATAAATAAGTCACTAGCAGGAGGGAGATTCCCCTATAATTGTTCGGATCTGTTTTCTTCCCATTCTTATGTAGTGGATGTATCAAGGCAGATGTCCATTCTGATGGTAAACTTAGTGTTTTCCATATGTCATGATTTCCGTTAAACATAGGATCATGTTGTCACTAGTATTTCCATAATTCAGCAACTATACTATCTTCTCCAGATGCTTTGTTATTTTTAAGTTCGTTCATAATTTCTTTAATTTAATTTGTTGTTGGTGGTTTCTAGTCTCTAGGAATGGGGAGTATATTATCAAAATTAAATGTCTCCTTTGGTGGATCACAGTTGGTTGGTTCTTAAGTTTAGGGGCTGCGACAACGCGGTCATGTAGCCCACAGTTGAGGAGTTTTTTAAAATATTCTGCAATTTTCAGTGTTATTATATGCAGTTTTCTGCGTCTTTGGATCTGTGAAAATTAAGCTCGGTGGAGTATACTTCCTTAAACTACTTCTGAAAGTTTTGTAGAAGTCCTTTCTATTGTGCTGTCTGAAGTTCGGTTCTATTAATGTTAATTGGTCTTTCATATGTTGAACTTTTATTCTTTCGAGTCCCTTAGATGTATATTTTCGGGCTTCTATAAGGTTGTTCCTAGTATTCTCATTTTTATTTGCATTCCAGATGTTCCATGCTCGTTGTCTTTTAAAGATTAGTTCATCACACTCAGCAGTCCACCAGGCATGTTTTCGTTTTCTTTTAAGGAGAATGGTTTCTTCTGTTGTCTGCACTAAGTCTCTTTGAACTCGTTCCCATGTTTAAGGTGCTCTGCATTCCAAAAGTGTTCTGAAATTATTTTCTGTAGCTAATTTTTATGTATCAAACTTTTTGGATTGAAAATGATACTTCTTTTTATATACTGGTCTAATTTTGAATTTAATGAGACAGGTAGTGGTCTGAATCTAAACCTGCACGCTTTGCAACTTTCACATTGGGTATCTCTGTTGTAGACTGTCTGCTAATAGCAAAATGGTCAAGTTGTTTCTCCCCACAAACTGGATTTGGGGAAACCCAAGTAGTTTGTTTCCTAGGAAGTTTTTTGAAGAATGTAGATTTCAGGACTATGTTCTGCTCTCTGCATAAACTAATGAGTCTTTCTCCATTTGTGTTGGTTCTTTTAAGTGTGGGGAAATTGCCTACTATGGACCGATGTTGACGTTCTTTGCCGATTTGAGCGTTAATGTCTCCAAGTAGTAGTATTATATATTTTGATGGAATTTGATCTATGGTGTTTGATAGTTCTTACCAAAATTTTCCGTTCTTTCCGAATCCTATTTTTATCATTAGTTTGTGCATTTGTATTAACAATTGTTAGGGACCTGAAAATTTAGCATCTATTTTCATTTAAATTAGCATCTATTTTTCCCCTTTTGCATCTATTTTTGGAAAAATTAGCATCTATTTTTTCCAGGTTTCTTACCGACTATATGACTATTGGTGACACATTTGTTTTGACTTACATTTTAGGCCTACAGAAAATTGAATGTATTGTAAATAAGTCTGACTAGCACTCTTTCAAGTTACATCTACTGTCTGCAACGACTGTATGGTAGTGCAAGAAAACACTCGCTGTCTACATTGTTTCTTACATTAAACTAAGTACGGCAAGTTGCGATAGCTGACTGTGGCCTAGATGCTACAAGCAGGCTGAATGCCGCTGTGTGGCTGTAAGAGGAGTTACTAGGGCGGACAGAGTACTGTTGCAGAATCGGAACAATAAAAGCCATGATTAGCGTACTGCTGTGCTCTTTCATGAGCAGTTACAGCAGTACGTCCCATTTCTAGAAAAAAAACTTTGAACCTTGAAGTGCTTGAAGGTTGCAAAAAATAAGGTTACTATTCAAGCGGCAAGCCGAAAAATTTTCCGTTTAGCGAAGTCCACTTGTTCGACCACCAGTCGCCTCGATGCGCCAAGTACACAAACGAGTTTCGTTCGTCAGCTGTCTGAATGAGTTATAGATAGTCGAAAGTTCGTATCGATAAAGAAATCGATTGTTATATTGACCAATATGTGCACACTGCGACTCCGAGATGAGGTATCGCTAGCGAGCGATTAGGCCACCTTCTAAACATTTTCTTTTGCTTAATAAACAATTTCGCAAGTAAATTAGCCGATTTAAAGTAATTTCGCTAAAAAATCGCACTTATTCGGTATTTTCGCATTTTGGGTCACAATTTGCACTTAGATTTACGCTTAAAAATGCTTTTTTCCACATTAAAACTAACGTAGGCTTGGATTCTGTACGAAATTTAAAAATTCGCATTTATCGCAAATGCGATTTTTTCAGGTCCCTAACAATTGTATATTTTTTTTTTTACTGGTTTAAAGGATAGCAGGGATAATCTTTCATTATTCATTAATGGATTTAAACTCGAGTATTGAATTTAATATGTTCTTGTTTACAATGAACCCAGTTTCAAATTGAGGTACATTTTTCATAACTCTCTTTCCAGGCTTTCCCTTGAATATTCTATATCCTTCTGAATCAAATGGATGTTCATCAGTATATCTAGTTTCTTGAAGAGCTGTTATCATAATCCTTTTCTCTTTGATGAAATTTATTAGAGTTTTAAGTTTTCCTGTTTTTAAGAGTGAATTGACATTAAAGCTAGCCAAAAAGTGTGTTCTTGTGCTTAATTTTACTGGTGATTTGCTTAACTCTTTGAGCGCCATGGGATGATTTTTCATTCCTCCGTGAACTCTCCTAAAGTGCCAGGAATGATATTTCATCCCTCGTGCAGACTTGTTTAGAAACTGTTGTAGTTCTTCCTTTTACGGTAGATGGCAGGGCAAGCCAGTTTATTCTTATCAAGGAAGGTACGTAGTCTCCACATTTACCACTAGGAGCCGCATGAAATTATTTGTTTTCGTGTGATGAATTTTAAAAAAATGTGAAGGTCGAATCAGCATATCTCGCCACATGTCAACAAGTAATGGCGTGCTTATGCGACGTGTTTACAAACGATGATGATTTAGTGGATTATATCAATAGTTTAGGGAAGGATGATGACTGTAGTCAGAATGTGAACTGGAACTTCATAATAGTGTTGAAGACTATTCTTGTGAGGTTGTAGTCATTCAGAGTGATTCTGAAAGTGATTTTATAAGTGGAACACCGCCAATTGCAGTGATTAGTAAATTTTATATTTTGAATATTTATGACATATTATCATTCCAAATAACTTAATGTTTTCCAAAACAACAGTCAAGAGGGTGTAATACATTAAATATTAACAGTTGGTGAGTTACAATGATTTTTAGAACTACATATTTGCTTTAAAATGTGGATTTTTTAACTATACATATTTGTTGACATAAAGTGACATTAATTCAAGGAGCTGTTCCTTTTATATAACAAAGTTTTTTTTTTTTTCATTGAAAACAGATATAAATTGAGAGAGTAATTAATTTTTTTTCTGGAGAGCTGCAAATCGGACAAAAAGTGGGTGGCACTCTTAGCTAGTACCTTAGAAATATGCGCGGCACTGAGAGGGTTAATGCTGTTTTCAAGATGCTCCGACTCATCCTTTTCATCCTTTGCACAAGGATGTTGGCCCCCAGAATATGAGTGCCTACTTTTCATTTCCTTGGAAAATAGACATTGGTCTGAGGTAAAATCTCTTACAATGTGCACATCCATTGTTGATTGTTTGCTAAGTTAAGGGAACAAGTCCCCTAAAAATTCTACTCGAGGTTGTTAGCTCCGAGGATGGGTTTTCAGCCGCACCTTTGTTGAACAGATGCTGACCTCTAGCCGTTTGTTACAAGACAGACGCTAAATGAATTTATGTAAAGCTGACATCTAACTAAATCATAGGGTAGATGCCTTTTATCCTATTAATCCCGGATACAGGGATTCTGCCATTCATACTGTTCTATAGGTCATCTATTCCACTATCAATACCGTTGAGGACTTCACCGTAATCCTGGCAAGGGACCCTGACAAGGTGCTACCAGCCGGGCTAGCTGGACCTTGTTTTTTTAAAGAAGTGTCACTTCTCTACCACTCACCGCTTTGTCCTGGCTTGTGACAGGCAGAGCCTAGCTTCCCAAATATTGGGCCCTGGTTGGCGGGTTTTATCCGTTCCTACATTAATTCCTAAAATTAATCCTATAGAGTCGTAAAGATCTCCAGCATTAAAAATAATCATAGACCGAAAATATGACAAAATCCTAATGCAAAATCCAAGATCAAAATACCAACGAAGTTCATCGATCTAAAGTAACTCCTAATTCAAATTCAAAAAAGCGGGAAACCTGCTAATTCAAAAATGACAAAAATCGAAAATTAAAATATTGAAGAAATGGTTTCTCATGGAAATTCAAAATTTCTACTGCAAAACTACATATATTATAAACATATCCACTTTACAATACAAATACAATACAAAAAAGAAAATTGTATAGTAAAGTGGATATTTTTTATAATATATCAATACGGGAACATTTAGATAATCGTAAAACTACATAATTGAAGTTGACTTCTACCTTGTGTTTATTTCAGCTGCTGCTGTTGAAAAAACTAATGGATGGAATACCATTCATTGCTCTGATATCAGCAATTGGAACTCCTTGTCTTCCTCCGCTCGAAATGCGTCTTCGGACCTACAATTCCATTCTCGTTTGGGACTCGAACTGGATTCTTGTTCTGGAATCAGATTAAGTC
The DNA here is from genome assembly GCA_946902985.2 of Meconema thalassinum. Classification (NCBI taxonomy): domain Eukaryota; kingdom Metazoa; phylum Arthropoda; class Insecta; order Orthoptera; family Tettigoniidae; genus Meconema; species Meconema thalassinum. The sequence continues at coordinate 1,037,624,579 of OX336388.2, read as the reverse complement.
GTCTTCATGCATTGAACTGGGATAGCCCTAGTTTCATGTTTTTCTTTTCTTCTTAGCACTGATCTGAACTGATGTTCTAGAAGTTCTTCCATCATTATAAATTTTGTAAAGTGGCATTTACGTTACTCCCGAATTTTCTATCTATAAATTTTGTCATCTGGTTACTCTTATGTTAATTTCTGAAGCCGTTCCTCGTGCTGTGGTGAAAAATTTAATTTTCGAAGTAATTTTGGAAACCTTGATGAAATTTCCTCGTAGACTCAATTTTGCAAAGGTTTATGCAATATAGTTGAACTTATTGATAATAGCTTGTAAATGTTGGAGATTTCTGTTGTTCGAAGATGATTGGGGAATTTTATAATAATCCCTCGTAAATTATGTCTAAGTTCAATAACTGTTCATAGGAATAAATAATTATGTAATATTCAAATCGTATCTCTCCAATTATACAACTAATGAATGTTCTCAACGTCGCTAACTATAGCATTTCTCTATCGTGGAATGTTCCTTTAAAATATAACACGTCTTGTTAACTGTATCAGATTGCTTTTGTAGTCATGAAATACACAAGACCGCACTCAAAATACTTGATAGTACGTCTTTTCCCGTAGTTAAACAAAGATGCGGCTCCACTCGCAGTCAAAATATTGAAAATATGGATGCCCGCACAGTACTGGAGACTCTAACTGCGCCACAGCCATTCGCTTCAAGTGTCGAGAGAATAATCCTATCTCTGTATTGGTGCGTTCTCCAACTTCGCGGTTTCCATGACGTCGTTTTCCAAAAGAGAGGGAATGTTGGCGCTCATACTTCGTATAATAATTTTTCTTGCTGTACTGGATCCCTATGAATTTCAAAAATAATGACAATTACCCTAATATTCCTCTACTGTCAGTGTACTCAAATAACTTGTTTCTTCTGTAACAATTGTAATTGTTATTTAACTGCTTCGTTTAATAGCCGAAATATCACCCGTTCGGGTCACGTGATTAAGTTCCCTTTCCATTATATCCTGGCTTGATCTTGACGCGTGGTGAAAGTCATGCTTTTTTTTTGGTACCGGACCGCACATGTCTAATGTATTTTTCAAAAGACCTAACCTGCCTGCTCGACTCGCCAATGACGATATAACAAGAGTTGACACCGCTTGAAGCCTCGTCACACTTCCAGCTTTCAAAACTTTGCTTGTTCCCATGCTAATGAAATATTCAACTCCTTATAATTTCAAACAGAAGTATACGGGGTCAGTACCTTCTCAGAGTTTGATTGTGGCTCTGAAAAACAAACTGTTCACCATTCCTGGTGATGACTGAGAGATCTATAGACTACATTTGTAACCTGGATATTACAGTAGTTCGTAATTTAAAGCTAACTGTAATTATAATTGTAATTAGGGATGTCGCCATACGCTAAATGAATAAATGCGTGGAGGATTAAAAATTTCAAGCTTGCTGATGTGGAACGGTTGCTAGACGATACTCTTGTTGAGTTCCTGCCGACTTGTGGCGATGGTTTATCCAGCATGTCAAGGCAGTGGAAGAAGATCTTAGGACAGTTGATGACCTAATGGAGGAGCTTGCTGTGGATTTGATGATTCATTTAGGAAAGGGCAGCAGCAGTGACCGGCAGCTTCACAGACTATTTTGTTAGCAGTGGCATGTCTGGTGTAGAGCCACCGGAGTAACTGAAACGAGTTCTCTTCGCAAGATTATCGTTGCATCTCCACGTAGCTTCCACACCCTATATCCCAGGCAATCTGTTTAAAATATTGTAGCCTTTCCTTCAGCTCGTGTCCTCTACCCTTCCTTCCATAACTATGTTGACTATCACTGGATTCCTTAGTATGTTGCCAAGCTATCTCTTCTTTTCTTTAATACTCGCCAGAAACATCTCTCCTTGCCCACTCCTCTTTATTTGTTACTCTATCCACCCATCTTATCATCATTTTCATATAGTACAGTCGAACCTGCCCTAACGGACACCCTTATTCAGGGGACACCTGCGTATACGGACATTTTTCCTTGGAACCGATTTTATTTTACATAAGACAAGTGTTAAATTAGCCTCATTTCAGCGGACACCTTGAAGTCCGGACATAGTCATCTGTCAAGTCCACTTGACTTAAGCGGACACTTCACACGCTGCAGGACATTTTTAACACTGGACGATGTCATCCTTTCTTTTAAAACCATTCTGCAGACATACGGAAATCCCTCTTGAATGTCTGTACTACACCTATTTCGAGTCAAAGGAGAGAGAGAGTGAAATGCAGGCTACATGGCAACGCTGTAGTAGAAGTAAAGTTAATTCATCTATACATTCCTCTTTCCAAACCTTTTGTTATGGTGTTCTACCTACTGGTGTACATTCCGAGAATTCTAATTGTCCAGGATTGCTGCCAGTGACTGTTTACTCATGAGTTACCTGGGGATTTTCTTCCCTGCTTGCATCATTCTATTCATAACTCAGATTGCCACCGATAAGGTGGAGCTCAGGTAGTCAACTTGAGAAGGAAAAGACTTGGCAGTGCATGCGCTAATTAGTGAGACAGAAATACCGTAGCATTTCAGTCGTCGAGTAAACATGAGTAACAAGGGACGAACGTGTTTAGACCACGAAACAAGAAGAAATGTGATTGTAGAAAGTGACAAGGGACTTGAAGTTTGCCAAAAAATTCAAATGCAGGAAAACTCAAATAAACAAATAATCAAAATAAAGATGTTTATGTTTAAGGTGGATGTACTTTGCCGTTAAAATGTTCGATTATTTTTACAAACTTGTTTCAGCGGCCACCTCTCATAACGGACATTTTCCCTCGGAACCGACGGTGTCCGCAGAATGGAGGTTCGACTGTACCACATTTCAAATACTTCCATTCTCCTCTTTTCTGCTACTCATTCAGTCCCAAGTTTCTTTCCCAAAGAGCTCCATGCAAATGCTTACAAAAATGATTTTCTATTTCTAAATTTATTGATGTCAACAGATTTCTATTCTGTAGAAACTTTCTTGCCTGTACCAACCAACATTATATATCCTCTTTGCTTCGTCATCACTGATAATTTTGCATACCAAATAGCAGAAGTCTCCTACTTCAGCTTTTCACTAGCCAATTTGATGTCAATAGGGTCTTCTGATTTATTCCTGCTGCATTCCATTATTTTTTCTTTGATTTTGAACATAAATTCTTTCCCCAAGACTGACTCAATACTGTTTAGAAACTCATTCAAATCCTCTTGTGAATTGGTCAAGATGACCATTGTCATCAGCAAGTATCAGAGACGAAACAATTTCACCATGAACATTTATTTCTACCTTAAATTCCTCTGTAATATCATAACCTTTTAATCTTATACAGTGGAACTTAGATAATTCTAACTTCCAGGAACAATTAAAAAATTCGAATTACCCAAAAATTCGAATTAACAAAAATGTTTCAAAAATTACTCAAACTTTTAAGATTTAACAAAATACTATATTTTTTGATACCATTAGTATGTACAACAGACGTAGTCGTCGGCTGCAGCTCGTTTGAGAGTATACAATTTTCTGACAATTCACTTCCAAAATCGAGGCATTTTATGAATGAATTTTTGGCGACAGGCTGATTCTTGTATGAAACATGCGGCTACATACTAAGCATCTTATAGTTGGAGGAGAGCGTGGACGGGTTTGACGAAGCTTGCGTTGGAGACGCTTAATTTCTGCCAGTCTGCGACGTTCCTGTTCAAAATGATTTACCGAAGCAGTTGCCTCCAAAGTATAAGATCTTCAGCCAGTGCCTCCCAAGTTAGAAGGTTAATTTCTGTCAACTTGAAGGTTTGTTTCAGCTGATCTTTGAAGCGCCTTAAAGGTGCACCCTGTGGCCTTTTACTAGTGCAAAGTTCACCGTAGAGGAATTGACGTGGCAACCTGGTGTCATTGATGCGGCGGACATGTCCTGTCCATCTTAGTCGATGACCAAAGATGATAGCTTTCATGATCGAACGGAGCTTTTGCTGGTGAAAACTCCAGTTTTCTGATGTCGCGACGATATAAGGTCCACGTTTCACATCCGTAAAGTAAAGTTGAGATGACCACTGCCTGATATACCATGAGTTTCGAGCGAATTGTAAGATCTTTGTTTCTAAAGACACAATGTGATAATCGACCAAATGCGACATGAGCAGCTCGAAGCCTGTTTTCTATAGTACAGTTCTTAGACAAGATGCTCCCTAGATATGTAAAGGATGGCGATCCAATTGATCATCATTACATGCGAAACGGCAGCACGGAAGATTTCTATAGACTTATGTCCATACCACCGCCGCAAGTCTTTCATCCAGGAATTCCTTAGTCTTCCCACAGATCTTTTCCCATCAATCTTCCCTTGAATGATCAGCCAGAGAAGTTCATATCGTTGACTTCTCATGATGTGCCCGAGGTAGCTGAGCTTACGCTCCTTGATGGTTGTGAGCAGCTCTTTCTTCTTGTTCAAGATGTTGAGGACTTCTTGTTTTCCTTTCTACCCAAGATATTCGGAGTATTCTTCTGTATAAATACATCTCAAAAGATTCAATCCACTTCTCCAGTAATGGGCCGAGCGTCCATCCTTCGAAACCATACAAAAGGACAGGAAAAACATAGCAACGTAACAATCTAACTCTGAGCTGAATGTTGAGTTCTCGGCTGGTGAATAAGGTCCTCATGGTATTGAACATATTTTTTGTTTGTCCAATCCTGGATAAGTTTTCACTCTTTGAATCACAATGCTGGTTCACTAAAGTTCCAAGATATTTGATGGAAGATACTTGTTGGACAATGGCATTGTTGAAGTGAAGGGAGACCTGTTTTGGTGTTTTCGAGAATACAATCAGCTTGGTCTTGTTAATATTCAAGGATAAACCTTAGGTTTCACTGGCCCTCCCGATATTGTTCATGATAATTTGAGGTTCACTAGAGTTGCTGACGTCAGCAAATCAGATGTTATTAATGACATAGCCATTGATCTTGATGCCTAGATTAACATCTTCAATAGCCTCTCTGAACAAAGTTTCAGAGTAGTTGTTAGAAAGGAGTGGGGACAGGACACATCCCTGGCGGACACCTCTTCGTATAGCTATGTCCTCATTAGTAGTTCCTTCTATTTTGACCTCTGCCGTTTGATTCCAGTACAGATGGGAAATTATACGAAGATCACCAACATCTACACCAGTAGATTTTAAAATCTCAACAAGTTTTAAATGAGATATGCAATCGAAAGCTTTTCGGTAGTCGATGGAGCAAGCGTGCACATCTACATTCATATCTAGGCATTTCTGGGTCAAAACATTCAAGGAGAAGAGAGCCTCGCGAGTACTCAGTCCATTCCTAAAGCCAAACCGAGTATTACCAACGTAGCGTTCGCATTTAAGGTAGATTCGATTGTGGATGATACGCAGAAATACCTTTAGCACATGGGACATTAGGCTGATCATACGATAATCATCACAGTATGATGCACTAGCCTTTTTAGGTATGGTGACAAAAGATGATCTTAGCCAGTCAGATGGAATTCTACCAGATTTATATATTGCGTTAAATGAAGCAGTTAGCAGCTCTAGTCCTCTGCCATGGCCTTCAGCAATAAGTTTGCGAGTTTCTGCATGAATCTTGTCCGGACCTACAGCTTTTCCATTCTTCTGGAGTTTGATTGCATACAGTACTTCCTCTTGGCTTATACTTGGACTTGCTTCGCTGCATTCACCAATACAAGGTGATTTATCTGGCCTTACATCACTAAATAGGTTTTCAACATATTCTTTCCAACACTTCGACTCCTACCAAAATGGTGTTGCCATCCCTCAGTATAGCTCTGCATGGCCTATGATATTTCCCTGCAAGTATTTTGATCTTCTTGTGGAGATTAAACAAGTCATGTTTCTCTTGGAAATGTTCTATTTCTCTACATCTCTCCAAGAGCCATAGTTTTTTTGCTTCCCTGCACTTCCTCCCCACAGTCCTGTTTAGTTCTTGGTATTGGACTTAATTAACATGTTTCACTTTCTGTCTTTGGTCCATGAGTTGTAGAACTTCTTCTGTCATCCATGGCTGCTTTTTTGAGCTGTTCGAATGTCCTATATCAATCTCTTGAGTATCGGTGAGTACGTTCTTCTCTGTTTCCAAGTTGTTTATTGTACTCGTACGATCTTCGAGCTTCAAGGTTGTTTGAGCCCGAACTAAGGGGTTGTCAAGGTACTTTGTATCGATGCGCTTAGGTCTATCAGAGCGTATGTTCTTGACGAAACGATGAAGTGTTAAGTCCATGACGATGGAATTATGGTCGCTGTTAACATCTGCCCCAGGGTAGGTTTTGACAGCTTTCACATATCTTTTCAGATGACTTATTATGAGAAAAAAGTCGGACTCCTGACAATGTCACCTTCACAATCTGCAGGAGACGTCCATGTATACAAGTGCCGGGGATGTAGCTTGAAAAAAGGTATTAATAACAGAGAGCTGTTGTTCTGAACAAAACTGTACTAGACGATCACCTCTGGTATTCCTCTCGCCAAGGCCATATTGTCCAACAATTCCATCCTCGGCACCGAGTCCTATCTTAGCCTTGAAATCACCAAGGATAGCAGTTACCTCCCCTTTCTTAGTAAGGGACAATGCCTCCTCTAGAATGGTATAGAATTCTTCTACCAGTTCGTCTTCCTTATCGCCGTTTGGGGCATAGGCTTGGATAATATTCATGGGACTACTTATGTTCTGGTTCCCAACGGTTGGATCTCAATTTAGTGTATCGCTTACGAGCAGTGCGATCTCGCATCCACTTAAACGTTAGTTCATTTGGCAATGTTTCGGCTTGACTCTCGAAATAAACCATCAATTTCTCTATGTTTGCTACTGCTTCTGCATGGGTCATTACCACAACTGGTTAATCAAGACTGTCTGAATCTGAATCCTCTCCATTTTCAGTTTCAGTAACACTGCATGATGCAATAATGTCTTCCTCTGTAATCGGTTTATAACCTGTCATTATCGATTTGCAACCAATTGTCCGTCTTATTCATCACATCGGAACAGCCATCAATATTTTTAAAAATGTGTACAAAATCTTACTTCCACACTTATTTTGTCTTTTTCTTCTTCAATCTTGTTTTCCGGCAAGTCACACACACCAATCCAGAATTTTTTCCGGGACTTCACCAAAGTTCCTCTTCCAACCTGGTGCCAAGCTTCTGCAATAATGGAAATAACAGCCTTTACGTTAAAAGATTTCAGCACCTCTACCACACCATGCTCTCCTTCGTTCTCTACCAGTTGACTTACCATTTGCCTTTTGTACACTTCTTTATTTTTTTCTAGAACTCCTTGGTCCATCGATTGAACATTACATTAGGTGGTAAAAACCTCACTGAAAAATAACCTTTGACTAGTTCATTGACAGAAGGATGCGAAGGTGCATTGTCAATCAGCAAAACCGCCTTGTTGGGAAGGCCACACTTCGTCAAATATCTTTTTACTGACTGAAAAAAATTCTGGGAGAACCATTGTTTGAGAATGTCACTAACCATCCAAGCACTTTTTTGTGAGCTGTAAACAGGGAATGAATCTCATTTCACATTTTTCAATGCAGGGGGGGTTTGTGCTTCCCTGATGAATTACTTGAAGCTATTATGGTGAGGAGGTCTTTCCCCTTTTTGTACCCTTTTGCAGAATCTTCTACTGAGGCTAGCTTTTACTCGGCAACATCCGGTAAAATAAACCGGATTCATCGGCATTGTAAACTTGATCTGCCGTCAATGCTTCCTTTTTAATAAAGTCTTCAAACTCTTTTTAAAACTTTTCTGCCACTTCTAAGTCACCTGACAAGCTTTCCCCAGAGATTGTACGTTGACTAGTGATGGACAGAAAAACGACCAACTGTTTGGAGAAAACAGTTGTCCGATGAAAAACGAACGAACTGTTTTTTAATGTTACACCAAACAGTTTTCCTTCAGTCTATTACGATTGGTTGGAACGAATCCACTGTTTGACTGCTACTCACTGGCACTGCTGTAACCTTGAATGAATAGCTCCGCCGGAGCTATTCGGCTGAGGTCGTCATTGTTCGACAGTAAACCACTCCCATCCCCTCTCTGTCAAAACAACTGTTTGTCCCGTATTATCAGCAGCTAGGATACAAGAGCTGTTGGGAAAAGCAGTTCTTAGCCAAACTGTTCTTCTTCAACGTTTTCGCTTATTGCTGTTTGCGAGCTGTTGGCGGATGATTCATCGGTGTTCTTAAATCTCCCCAAAGCTCTCGCATAGCAGCATTGGCGCCCGCCCGCAGGGGTTCGGAGGTAGGGGGTGGATTTCCGAGAATATTTAGATTTTTAATTTTCACACCAGTTGATTGCATAAATTGAAGGGAGGAAGATTGTAGTTTAACGTAACCGTGAATCTTGTGATTATGAGCCACGGGACCGCCTTTTTACGTAGAATCCGAACCACAGGACATGGCATTTCACTTCGAAAATCTCACATGCATTGACCGGGAATGCTTGATGGCGAGAGGCCAACAGCTTGACCGCTGCGCCACAAGGCCCCTATTACAAAAATTGACGTTACTGATAGTTAACTGATTTTAACTACTGATAATTCCACAATTTTATTTAACTTGGAGTAATTTGGAATTATTTGAAAATATCTGCAGTTATTTAGAAAATCGGCGAACTGGATTAACATTTAACATTACCATTTTAATGAACTGCTTGAATTTTATTTTTGTCGATACATGGTGATAATGTACCACTAAAGAAATGAACATTATGACGATGATTCACAAAGAAAAGCGAACTTCTAAGGACAAAAACTCTGAACTAAAAGAAAACAACTATTCTTCCCATTCATGCCATAAAGATAATGTACCCAACGGTTTCAGAGCAGCCAAATAACGAATATCACGAAGCAAGTAAGAAATGAAACGAAAATTGCGGGGGGCGATATGTCCTAGTGACAGCTAGGTAATTAAATGAAAAATATGACTCTCCCCCCCTGGAAAAAGGCCTGTGGGCGCCCATGCATAGAAGGTCGCGTGGTGTCTGAGAGACACCTTTAGCATTCTGAGAAATGTTTTTAATTCAAAGTTTCATGTGAGAATTTAAATTAATTCCTGGCTGCGACAACGCGGTCATGTAGCCCCGTGTACTTTTTTGTATACTTCAATCTGTGTTGAGAGGGGCAGATGACCTCGTAGTTCCGCCCCTTAAAACAACAATAACTAATTTGATTGCATTGACTTTGCCTAAGAGTGGAGTCTCACTCATCTTCCCGTTCTACCCGTGTAGCCTTCATACAAGTATTTTGTCAGCCATCAGCTTGTGTTGCCTGTGAGTGTCTAATAATAATAATAATAATAGTCATAATAATAATGTTTTTTCACGTCCCTTTTAACTACTCTGGCTTTTAGAGACGCCGGGGTGCCGGAATTTTGCCCCAAAGGGGATCTTTAACGTGCCAGTAAATCTACTGACAAGGCTCCCTCGCATTTGTGCACCCTCAAACGCCAACTGGCTGCGCCAGGATTCGATCCTGTTACCTTGGGCTTAGGAAGCGAGAACGTTACCGCTGAGCCACGCAGCCAGCCTCGGTGTCTACTGTCTAGATATTACGCAACGAATCAAGTTACAGTGAAAGGTGGAGAAATATCTTTCTTATCTCACAGCTCTTGTGCGTGTTGTGACTCACTCGTCTATCACCGAGTCCCGTTATGAAGTGTGAACGAATGACCTGCTGTCTTCAAACTGTTTGCGAAAACATTACTGCGTTGGTAAATCAGCTTCTGCCATACTGACTTGTGAGCGAATTTTATAACCTGTTGTTTTCAAACTGTTTGGGAGAACAGTTGTTTTCAACAAACGAACAGTTCGTTGGCGTTTTCCTAAAACAGCAGAAATGACCATCACTAACGTTGACGCACTCCATTCAGTTTTTTCCTTCTGTCCAACAATCGCTGGCTAACTGTTAAACTTGGATCTCCATGGGGGCAACTGTTTGTTCAAACTCAATGCTTTCTGTTAGATGATGGGTCCAGAAATCGGCAAACAATGTTCTCTTTCAGCAACAAACCAGGCAAACAATGCTTCATCCAGAGTTTCTAGTTTAGCAGTTTTTGCTTTACACCAATTATGCGAGCTGTCCTTAAAAATCATCTTGAAACAAAATTCTTCAATGCGTTTTCTGTTCTTTTTCCAATCAGATACGGTCGTTGTTCCTACTCCAAACTCAGCAGCAATGTTCTTTAAAGGAGACCAAAACACAAAAGTCAACTTGCCTCAAAATCAAAATATTTATCAGGCAGTGTTCAACTATATATTTGCTTTTGCTGTGAGCCGCTCCACAGGCCGGTATAGTAAGGAAATGCTAGTAGCAGCGATGTCACTGCGCTGTAAAGCGCTGAGTGAGCTATCCACTAAATTCAGTTGTTTGTTACAATACGCGCGTTGCCACTCTTCCGTTTATAAGTATTGTTGATTATAATCGAGAGTGATAGCTGTTTTTCAAAATGCCTACCTGTAGCGTGGATGACTGTAACAACACAACGAGCAGAAACCGAAACTGTAAAGAGAAAGAAATAAATTTCCATATGTGGAGGACTGAGAAGATGGACATCTTTGGCTTATTTCATGTATTTCTTCTTTGTTTATTTCATGTATTTATTCTTAATGTTTGAGGCTCTTTGATATAAGTTAGTGTAATAAAAGATGACTGCTAAGTAAGACGTCCGTGTTTTCACGATCACTGTTTATCCATTATACGAATCCCAGCATTGGTGCCGAAAACTTTAGATTACGTAGAAATGTGCATTAGATTACGGGCAATTGTGTTTTACTTGTGTACAAAGTAAACTGGTGATGCTATCACTACAAACAGCAATCACGTTTTGCACATGCAGCCACGCCACGCCGGATTACGAGGTAAGAAGATACTGGAACTTCTACACGCGCCACTTACTAACGTGATATTTCAGTTTTAATATTATTGCAAAAGTTACTACTACGACTAAACAGTGCACGAATTGTAATATAATTACTTTACACCACGTAACGGAATTCACGAATGATAGACGAGAAAGTGCTGCCATCTTGCGGTAGATCCTAAACTCAATACCTCGTAGCCATCACGGACACTACAAGACGATCTCACGAGTATTACGCATGCGCTAACATCAGACAATCACTTTCACTTGTCGCAGCACGGTACTATTTATCTTGTCACCCATTCTTCAAGATGCAAGACGAGAGTGTTAAGAGTAAGCTAGCGTTTTTGAACAGAAAGCGGAAGACGGAACGAGCAACTATAACTAAATTCAGTACGATAATAAATAGTGCTACGGTCGGCGACATCTCAGAATACGAATATAATCTCATTAGACTCCAAGAAGCTTTAGATCATCTCACAGTTCTGGGTGATAGTATACAAGAATGTTTGACCGACGCAGAATACGAGGCCGATGTCGAGAAATGTGAAGAATACATCGACATCGCGAAGAGAGCGATTCTAAAAGCATCACACGCCGAGAATAAATCTAAGTCACTCTCCAGTTTGACAACATCGGAATGAGTATGCAACCAACGCCAGGATCTCCAATCCCAACACCCGTCACACACACAGTGAAGCTACCTGCCGTAAAATTAGACAAATTCGCAGGTGACATTGAGAATTGGGCACGTTTTTGGGAGCAATTCCAATCTTCTGTTGACAACAATCAATCTCTCGCTCACATTGACAAGCACGTCTATCTCCGTGGATATCTGGAGGGTGAGCCGAAGAATCTAGTTGATGGAATACCGATAACGGCTGATGCTTATGAAGAAACAAAACGGATATTAATATCTCGCTACGGAAACACTGCCCGCATAATTCAGGCCCATCTTGACTATCTCGAAGCCTTGCAACCAATTTCAGACGATACTCCTTCTAATCTAAATACCATGTACATCGAATGCAATAGACGCGTACAAGCCTTACGGGCCTTAGGGGAAAATGTAGATAATTACGGGCGGATGTTATGCCCTAAAATTCTCCGAGCATTCCTTCAAGGTATTGTCCGCCGTTGGATAATTTATTCCAAACGAGAGAGCATTCCCAAGAGTCACATTACCAAGTTGATGGAGTTCCTGAACGAGGAGGTAGAGGGTGCTGTGATCACACAGAAGATCAGAGGAGATATCACTTCACTCGAATCCTTCTCGGGCACTGCCGCGACACTCCATGTGAACACAAAGTCAAAACGGACGGGCATGAACACAAAGAAAGTGTATTCCGAATTCTGTGTGTTCTGTGAGACTCGAGGCCACTGGGCCCAGAACTGTGTGAAGATCTGCAATGTAGCTGAGCGGATTGAAAAGTAAAAAACTGCCAACCGATGCTTCTTGTGCCTCAATAAAGGTCACAGTGTGAAGGCCTGCATGAAGAAGAGTAAGGTATCATGCGCAAAGTGCAAAAAGAATCATCACATTTCCATCTGCACCGGAGAACAGCCCGCATCAATATCCGTGGGGAAGATTGACGTTATTATGCCGCAGTTCACTTATCTTCAAACGGCGAATATTTGGATCACAGGGCCCACCGGACTGAGAAAACGTACACGATGCATATTGGATGCTGGCAGTCAATCAACCTTCGTAAGCCGAAGTCTGGTAGATCAGCTTCAACTGAATATCGTGGGACACAAGGATTTGACAGTTACCGGATTCGAGTCATCTCGTCACACATCTTCAGCTCGCAGACTCATTGACCTTAACATCAGTGGACTATGCACGGAGGCTGCTCTGCGTATTTCTGCATTTGAGAGTGACAACGTTTATTCGCCACATCCGACTGTTCCACTTGACGTCCAGTCCCTGTCACGCTTACGAAGATTGAGACTTGCTGATCCCAAGGATGACAACAATGAACTTCCTATAGAACTTCTAATAGGTGGAGACCATTATTGGAAGGTGATACTTGACAAGCCAATACGCCTCTCAGACATGTTAGTACTGCTTCCTTCTAGATTTGGATGGATTCTGAGTGGAAATAGGTCAGGAATTACTGTCCACAGCGTCAACGTGCACCACATTCATACTGCTAATGACCCATCTGTCGAGGACGATGATATGCGACGGTTTTGGGATCTAGAGTCCCGAGGAATAAGGGAAGATCAGAAAAGGACCCTCACAACGAAAGATATCACTATTCTTCAAGAATTCCATGATTTCGTTTCACTTACAAGACGGGCGGAGGATAGTATCCCTACCGAAGAAAGAAGATCTGGTCTTACCCTCAAACCGTAAGAACGCTCTAAATCGTTTTTACACATTGCAGAGAAAACTTGCCGTTAATGCCCAGTACAAAGAAATGTACCACGCGCAGATGATGGACTACGTAAACATGGGACATGTTCAACTGATCGCTACAGAGGAAACTACAAATGATGTATACTACCTGCCTCATCACGCCATCAAGAAAGAGAGAAATGGCACAGAGAAATGGAGGATCGTCTTTGACGCATCATCCCACGAGAGATGCACTGTCCCTCAATGATGTTCTGGAAACAGGCCCTAATCTGTTACCAGAGATACTGTCCACGTTGATTCGCTTCCGGTCTTACCGCAAAGCCATAGTAGGAGATGGAACTCAAGCTTTCCTTCAATTATGCCTGGATATTGAAGACCAAGATTTAACAAGATTCTTCTGGTTCAATGTGGAGAAGGACGAACTTGGAAAATGGCAAGCAAGAGATGATACAGCCGTCTATAGATTCACTCGTCTACCATTCGGCCTTGCAAGCAGTCCCTTTCTTCTGTCGGCAACTCTCCGTGAACTAGCAACGAGATTCAAGGATCAGTTCCCGTCAGCAGCAGCACTTATGGATCAAAGCACTTTCATGGATGACTTTGTTGTGGGAGCTGAAGATGACAACAGAGTTATCACCTTATATTACGAGGTGACAGGTCTACTACGACAGATACGGATGCCGATGGCAAAATGGGCAACAAATTCTGGACCATTGGAAGGTATATGGAGAGCCGAAGGACGTGAAACGAAAAGGGAAACCGGAGTACTAGGTGTACGATGGGACACAGAATCAGATTCACTACTCTTTGACCATACATATATCACCGACAATCTTTCGCAGGATCCAGGAACCATACTAAAGCTGTTCAGGGCTTGGATTGATGTACTTGCAGAATGGCCGAAAGGCCTCGAACAGAATGCCCGACATCAATAATGTGGGCGGCTTCGGTGGTGTAGTTGGTAGTATGCTGAGCTTTCAAAAAGTGTGTTTCATCATAGAGACTGTATTTTGAAAATGCACTGAACACACAGTGGCCCCCGTAATGGGATAAAAATATTTCTTCTTGCAAAATTGTACCAGTCGTCTGATAGTGATAAATGTTTGGTGAATTGTTGTGTACACTCCAGGAAAGGTTTCTGGCTAAGTAAATTCGTTTTTCAATACGAAGCGCACGTTTAGATTCAACAAATCTGTGACTACGCGCGAAGCGTTTCGACAACGTCCCATATACGTTCACATACCATTCATCCGATGCAATGAAACTTGGCCGAGATGTTGTGTTCACTCCAGGGAAGGTTTCTGGCTGAGTACATCCATATTACAATACGTAGCGCAAGAGTAGAATCAACAAATGAGCGACGACACGCGAAGCGTTTCAACCAAGTCCCATATGCATTCATATACCATTTGTCCGATAGCTATGAAATTTGGGTGAGATGTTGTGCACATTCCAGGGAAGGTTTCTGGCTGAGAAAATCCATTTTACAATAGGTAGCGCACGTGTAGATTCAACAAATGAGCAACGGCACTCGAATCGTTTCAACAAAGTTCCGTATGCGTTCATATACCATTCATTCGATTGCGATGAAACTTTGGTAAGTCGTTGAGTTCCCTCCATGGAAGGTTTCAGGCTTAGTAAATCTATCTTACAATATGTAGCGCACGAGTAGATTCAACATATGAGTGACGACGCGCGAAGAGTTTAAACAAAATCCCGTATGCATTCATATACGATTCATCGATTGCGATCAAACTTTGATGAGTTGTTGTGTACACTTACGTGAAGGTTTCTAACTTAGTAAATCCATTTCACAGTAGGTAGCGCACAAGTATATTCAACAAATGAATGACTGAGAACGAATTGTTGAAAAAATCCCGTGTGCGTTCATATGCCATTCTTCCAATTGCGATGAAACTTTGGAGAGTTGTGGTGCATGCTCCCGCGGATGTTTCTAATTTAGTTATTCCATTTTATTAAGTTTAGGGGAAGTTAACGGAAATTTTAAAAAATATATTATGTATCCAAAAGCACTACAAGAAACAAAATTACGCCAACAGTTTCATTGATTGGCATTGCAACGCATGCCGGGTACAGCTTGTAATGAATAAAGAATCTTCAATGAGGGCCCTCCCTATAGAATGAAGCTTTCTGAAGGTCATGCCGTGGACAGGTCGCAATGACTCACATTTATAGCATGTACCGATTACAACAGCTGGTCGTTAAAACCTGGATGCTGTCATAGCTTTTATCACGTATGCAGCTGGCAAGATACCTTAGTAGTTACAGTTTAGACTTGTGATGAAGTACTGTAGTGTGCCTCGTATCCCGTGAACATGGTTAGGTATAGAACGAATCACGGAATTTTCCTAGTTGAAACTTATTTTCTCAAGAAGAAGTTTGCAGTAAATTTGTTCACAAGTTTCCACGCCGAGCAAATTTTACTTGTGGGGGAACCTCAAACAAAATGTATACAGAAACAATCACCATACTTGGGAGGATCTCGAGAACAATATAAATGCCCTTATACGAAATTTCAGTGAGGATGAATTACAGCAAGTGTACTGCCCCCGTAATTGAATTATATAGAGACCACGGTGGCTATTTTGGAAATTATAGCGAAAGTTATGGCTGTCATAGTTATGACGTGGGTAGTCATGACGTAAGCACGGATGACTCAGACGTTATGCCAGCAGGCTACTTGAGCTGAGATTCTCAGTGACGTCAGCATTTATTCGAGAAGGATCCGAGATGTACGACGCAGTCGCAGGAAACGTGGAATTCTGCTGAGGAAGAAATTATGCTATTGGAGGGGAGGCTTAAACCAATGAACGATAGTCTGAAGGAAGACGGAGATTGCTGAAACTATGGTATTTTTATTACTTTTTGGAATGCAGAATTGTGGAAATCCATTTGCAGTAGAGGCATTGATCTGGAATTTTGGTGAAATTTATTTTCAGTTTTTGAATTATGAAAATCCGTCATGTATTGACGAAGTTGGAACTTCTAGCGATGACGCAGTAACACGCGATGGAAGGGATAGATACGCCCCTCATGAAGTTCATAAAAGGCCTTGCGCAGAAGAGAGGAGCCTCATTCGCTCATTGTCTCATTCTCAGATTATAATTCAATCGTCAGATTTCAAATAGTCATTTCAGTGAAACGTCGAGTGAGTTTAGTAGTGAAAAAGTCGTCTTTATAACGCGTGGCGAAGCCACTGCATGAAACGAGAGTCGAACTTACAAGCAGTGCAGGTTTACTGTGAAGTAAATCTAGGTGAAGTTGAAACGACACTTATAACGCTTCTACAAGATTAGCTGTGAACAGTTAGCGGTCGCCTGTAAGCTAATTCTCTTGTGCATTGCTACAGTAAGGACTGTAGAAAAGCTGAACAATTTCGAGGAAGTATTTTGGAAGTTATTGACAATATTAGACGACTGACAAAAGTGATTTTCTCGCCACAGGAGAAACACTTTGTATAGCCAGACTCTACGCTACGGCTGACAGGGCTAGTGAAATAGGGAGACTTCAGATTGCTTTCGTGACACAACACTGCAGTATAATGGAGCAATTTAATATGGCAGTTTGTTCTTCTAATACTATTACCGAAGAGAACATGGAAGGCTAAAGGACTTAATGCAATTGGGACATATTTCAACGGAGTAAAATAGCAACATGGAACTTCGCTAATTGCTATTCCATACAAGCGAACATGTGGTAAATAACCATCTACACCCATGTTTCGTGATTAAAGGCTGAATACTATCAAACAGCAATAGAAATGATTTCATACTTACTGAATATGAATATTTCTTCGGAAATTTATACAAAAACTTCATGGCGATTGTCAACTGGAACTTCAGGGATTTTTCAAGAGAGGTCAGGGTTGTCCCGACTCACAAAGAAGATTATTGCCGGAAGGATGTCGTTCGTCTTCGTGAAGCAGTTCGATTCTCCGATGGTGCTGTTTCTGGTTTCGAGGATGGAGCTCAGCTTTAACTTGGTGAAATGGATCCATCAACAGTCTTCTTTGGGGAATTTTCCTCTGGAACGTCAATCGGCAGATAAGGTAGTCGTGAACGTTTATTGTATTTGAGTTTCTTAGCAATGTTTGAGCAACCATTTTTCCCATATTTTTGTCCTCATGTATTTTTGCCCGATATTCTTGTTTGAGATTCCTATTCTCAGTACACCTTGATGAGTTATGCCTTTTTCGACGTTTTATTAAGACATTGTTATGTCATGGGCATAGTTAAATGATTTTGAATCAGTTGAGACTGATATTTAGATTTTTCAGTAATTTGCTTATTTTTGTAGTCTCGATTTAACTGTAAGTTAATAATTTTTATGGCAGATTTAAATTCAGACAGCGTGTCACTTTATTAAAGTAATTCTACCCCAGTTTAATTACTTTGACCAATTTTCTGTCATCATCAAGAAGGAAGAACATTTAAATGATTTTAGAGCGTTAAAATCCAGTACGTTGTCGACGATCTTGGAAATACTAGTCGGTATTTGAATTGACTGCAACACAGACACTTATCGTCAGTCATGAACGACCATTGCATCTTAGGCAATTTTGTGAAAGATGAACATTAATTATGAATTATTGAATGCATTAAAATTCGTGAAACTTGTGTTAGGTTTTTTCTCATATAGAGATTTATATAATGATGTTTGCATTCCCCAGTCTAATTGGATTCTATTCGACTATTTTACAGTTAGTCGCACTTTGTTTGATGATAGTATTTTTATACTACAATTCTTTGAAGATGTTAATCTTAAATTTTGATAGACCAGACAGGCGTATATAAGCGTATTCACTATTAAATTTGTTTGTGATTGGCAAATTTTTATTTCATTTCGATTCATGAATGAAATCCACGAAGTTTAAATGACAACAGTTTTGAAACAATTATTGATATATGAATTTTTAAGTGGAACTATGAATGTATAATCGATAGTGCAGCGGACATGTTGAAAGTCGCTGATGTATAATGCCCTTAAATAAATGAAGGAGATTCCCACAGTAATTAATAATGATAAAGATTGTGTTAGGGGAGGTTTTTGTAAATGCTGTGGAAGATTTTGATGCCATATAGTTTAATATATGATGAATTTTGGGCTATTTGAATGCAGTTTGTGCATTATTTTGTAAGCGAAGTATTTTCCGCTAGAGTGTATTGTCATAGTTCGTTGAAAATTAATCAAGTGAATTTACTGTTATAATTAACAAGAGTTGTGAAAGAATTTGAGATAAGATTTTGAATGAAGATTACCGTCACAAATAATTAAAATTATTACAACCTTTATTAAACCAGATTGTGACATTTACATGTATAACTAACCTTCATTGGTCGATTATATTAAACACGATTATGAATTTACCAACCGGATAAAACATGTGGTTCAATGTATTTCTTAAATTAATAATTTAAATAATTTAAATGTTGATATTGTAAATAATAAATGTAAATATCTTTGACAATAATGTGGAACGAAAGTAATGTTAAAGGCGTGTTTAAAAAAAAAAAATTGTAATTATTTTCGACAATATTATAAACAATTCCTAATTGTTATAAATAATTTATGTGATTTTGTTATAAACATTTAAGAGTGTGTTTGATACTCTAAACTATGCTGATTAAACATTTGGATGATAACTTAACAAGTGTAAGGATTGTTAAAATAATTCAGTGGGATGTGAGTTAAGCATTTGAAAGATTTGCGTCAATATGTATGAGTTGTCTTGTAGACATTTAAAGATTTAAAAGGAGCTGAATTCTTACACAGTGTGGGGAGACGAGTGAGCCCCATTTGACAGGCATGCGCCAGATTGAAGGGTAGACCAGCCGGTCAGACATCTGGTTATAAGCGGGTGAGGTCGATACTCCGGCCTTGTGCCTATTAATACCAGTGTTATGTTTATTAAAAGAAACCAAATGCTCTATATATGTCGTACCCTGACTTCCTCATCCAATCCAATTGTGTTTTAAAATGTTACGTTATTTTGAGCTCATGGGAGCTAACATATTGTTTGATAATTTGCAAGTCCTTTAGGAGGACGTAGTCAGATTGACAGAGGCTACTGATAGCCGCGTTTATTTTGTTGAGTTGTGAATATCATACTCTTTATTTGAAAATAAAGCTCTTGTACAGTTCAAAGTTCTCGTCTTCGGTCTGGTTCATTTTTAAATGTCATGGTGAAGGTTATTGTGAGAGCATACTTTAAGGATCCTGTTGTCAACCCAATCCCCGAGATATTTATAAGAGGTAAGTAAAAGTGAGTATGAAACCCCGTCTATTTTGGTGTGTTCCACAATAATTTTTCTTGGTTACTTCTGTGTTCAAACCTCGGTAGTATCTGTCAGTGCCATTTTTATTGATGTAGCTGAGCTGGTGCGATTGATTCTTGGCAATCCGATTGAGGGGGCGGATATCTGACAGCCTACTATCCGGGTAAACGCGGACAGTACCAAACCTTCATATGTTGTTGCAACATGTGTTTAGAATTTGAAGGACAGCACATCCAGGAACTACTCTGAAATTGATGTAATGATGATTATTAAATATGTTAAAAAAGTGTAAATGTGTTGAATTGGTTAGGTGCTATGTTGCTGCTGGCGCCATGCTCGAAACGCGGCTAGCCACAGTGGCCCGTGTATCTCCGTTCTATAGGGGGGAGTCCTTATTGTAGTATTGGAAATACATACCTGCTAATCCTTCCGATTTATTCGGAAACTTTCCGAATTTTCACCTCGTCATCCGATCTTCTTAATTATTATTATTTCTTCCGAATTTCGGACCCCAGTGATATATTGTAAAAGAAAAAGGAACTGCAAAAAAATTTCCATTCTCAAGGAGATTCTCTCGTAAGTCGTAATTGCTTTTGTGATTTGCGTAACCTTGTTTTTTTTTGTGTAGGTTTCTCGCTTGGCAGTGAGCTCTATAACTGCACTCTCGGAATGGTGAGTCAGCTGATCGGCCTACCGCATACTGATAAGCGGTATTTTACGGACAAACAGGTGTCAAGCCTGCGCTGATTAGTCGAGGCGGGCCAGGTGACTGTGCAGTATGGGCAAGGAGCATATAATAACAGAGTAGGGACTCTCTGGTATTTCGGCGATCCGTTAAATTCAGGGATTGCGTCATTGTTTGGGCTCCAACTCGAACGCACATGGTGCGCAAAGCTACTAAAAAGCGTTGCATGGTGCGCACCACATGGCGAATTCCAACGCCACTGAGATGCAATAACTGGCCGTATATTGTGAAAGAAATATAAGTGACCGAAGGATCTAGGTTGCTTTCGCCGAGTACGTTTGCCAACTTACGAAATGAGAGGAAACGAATCGAGTTTGATTAATCTGGATACACATAGTTATTGTTGTTTTAAAGCAACTACGTTTTCTTTTTGAATGCCAATATATTACTTAGATTGAATATTAAGAGGCAACGGACACCGTAAACTTGAATTTCGTACGTATGCTGTGGTCTATGACGTTGGTACGATGAGAAGAAAAAAAAGGACTGTCTATGTTTTATTTCCTACGTTTTTTTTTTCAGTTGCTTAGCCCTTTTAAGACGTTTAAGTACAAGTGAATAGTCTTTTTGAAGTTTCAATGATAAAAATAAATAAATCATGAAGTTTCATGCAAGTTTGCAATATTAAGGTACCATAACCTCAAAATTACCGTACCCCTATTCCGACCCAGTACGCCACTATGGCTGATTTCTTGTCTGCTATACCTCCTTCTCTAAATAAATTGTATTTGCTCAATAATGTCATTTCATTACAATTAACTTGACCTCAATGATTAAATGATTTTCAACTGTATCTACAGAATAAATATAGGCAGGGTTGAGGATTGTCTTCAAGGAAATGAGTAAGCTGATTTTCCATACAGTTTCAATTGATTTATTAATTTATGTTCAATCATGGTACACATTGTACATTCTTTCACATGTGAGTCAACTTCTGATGTGTGAACGTCAATGGCTTAGTCGACTGGAGACAGGATTGAAGAAGACCATGCCGGGCTGCACTCAGATGATCGGCTAAGCTGCAGGACGGTGGAAAACAACTGATCACCCACAGCCAAGTACACTCCAACGCAGGAAAACCTCTTGGCTAGCTCCGATCAATCCTCAGGCTGAAGAAGCTGTAAACTCAAAGAGGATTATTTTTGGTGAACATGAATTTTCAGTCTGTAAAGCAACACAATTCCAGTTAACGCAGCAATTCTTGCAGGAAATAAGAGGGAGGGGACATTTGGAAGATATGGTTGAACGTAATGGTGCAACATATACCAATTACATTTAATGCCCCCCGCCTCAGTTTAATGGCAATTAAAACCTCCCGTTTCGGGCATGTTAAAAGGACCCCTGCAGGGCAAATATACGAAGCCACATCATATTACTGTTAAATACACAGAAAAAATTCTGCATCACAGGATTATTGTGCCCATTGTATTAAAAGAGAGAGGGGAAAGAGTGTGTCCTACAGTCAAGTTGTCAATATTCTTGAAAATACTCTATGCCCTTTAAATATAAATTTACATCAGTCTTTAACCTCACCCATTATCTCACATGTGTGTTTTGAAATGTGCACATTAAATGCTAAAATCTATCGTTTTAAAGTTAGGCAATGATGACATTGTTGCTTTGTTGAAGGACTGGGTGAAGTTTAAAACATGTGCACGTATATCTACCCCCTGTCATCTTTTTTGTCGTGTGGCCTCCTGAGAGGCCAAGTAGAGGTCTTTCTAGTCATCGCCCGTGGACGACCTGCGCACCGGAATGAGAGATGATTTAATGAGACTGGGCAAGGATGTGGGAGGAAGCGGCCATGGCCTGTCAGAAGGTACCGTCCCAGCATTTGCCTAGAGTTGAAAATGGGAAACCACGGAAAACTATTTCAAGGATGGCGACGGTTGGGTTCGAACCCACGTCCACAGAGTCAGAGAGCTTGGGCCCATGGCCGAACACTGCGCTTTAGCTGCTGGCATACCTACACCTAATTATTTTTTCTTTCAGAGGGATCGAAGATGAGATACAATGAATTGTTATAAAAATTGAAACAAGATTTCAGTGAACCGCCATCCAATACAATACCACCATTGAAATATTGCATTAATTTAAGTCGATGCGGTTCCACCTAGCCAATGTGTACAGCCGGATGTCGCAACAGATGGCAACATCACAAGGAGCTGATAAAAGGATGAAATAAATGAATATGACCAAGCAGTTGAAATGAAGCGAGGTACCGTCCAGGCCATTGGGGATGTTGAAAATGGTAAACCTGACCAAAAAAAAAATCCAAAACCAGTCACCAGAAAGATAGGCCGCATGGCCTAGCACTGCACTTACATGATTGCAGCTACCAAATATGTAAAAACTTTACATTAAACTATATACAGTACACACACACATGTACTGACAAAGTGCAATGTAAAGAAAAATGTATCTCCTTTAGAAATTACTACAACATTAACATACTGTTACACCAGATTATATATATTTCCAGAATACTTTCACAGCACGTGTGCCAACTGTCCAACTCTGCCTGTGGGTGTATTCCATTCCTCCCACCATTGAGGGGGGGCAATTAGGAAGCCTCAAAGAATAGACAAGGTTGCTCCTTTTCGTTGCCTCGTACGATAGCCAGAGGATACCATGGGTGTAGTCTAAACCCCCACCCACAGGGAGCTGCAGTGTTGAAGCCACCCAAAGAAATTGTACTGTGTTGATTCATTTTGGGGCTTTGCGACATTGTGGTCATGTGGCCCCGTGTACTTAGGTGTGTGTGGAATTTGTCTGATAACCAGTGTTATTGTGAAGGCTGTATTAGTGTATGTAGTTGTAACTCAGATGATGATTAGGAAGGAGGCGGCTCTGGTCTTAATTAAGCATTCGCCTGGAATAGAAGTGGGGAAACCACAGAAAGCCACTTCCAGGATGGCTGAGGTGTGATTGGAACTTGCCTCTTCTCAGTTTTTGCGCAACCCTTGGCCAGAATTAAACTTCTTGGCAGAGCTGGGAATCGAACCCGGGCCTCCGCAGTGGCAGCCAAGAGTACTGGCCACTACACAATGAGGCACAAAAGAAGTTATGTACATGGTCAGTCACTGTGCATAGTTGATGTGCGACAAGTGGCAGTACAGTATACCTGATCAGGCAATTGGTATCCGGGTTTCAATAGCAATGGCATCCACATTCACAGTTGTTCCAATTAAGACTTTTCTACCTCTGAAGGGACAAAGCTCCAGAGGCATTTAATAATAATAGCAAGTCTGAATTCATCGCTACACGTCCAGATATTACAACCCACCAAACAGCAAGGCATTTGGGAGGAGGGAGTTGAGTACACGATTATCTGGGCCCTGCTTATAACTTATCACACTCCAAACAGTCACAAGCCTAATTTTTTGGCTCTATGTTAACCGTGGAAACTTGCAATTACATGTATAATTCTTTCAAGGTGTGACCATAGACATAATGATCATGATTTGTCAAACTGGAAACAAAACTTCCTCATGGAGAACATCTGGGTGAAGCTTATGCTATCTACTGATAGGGGCAGATGACCTCGTAGTTCCGCCCCTTAAAACCTCAATAACTACCTGACTGATAATTGCCTAACTACAGGGATGAACAGACACAAATCTACATCACAGATACAAGTGACTAAAATGGACAATACTGTACCTGGTTTATACGAAGGATTTGTATAAAACTACCACCATACGGTCATCCAAGGGAAATCTATGCAGGTGCCTATGCTGGTTAGATGTCGCCATCGCAATTCAGAGCAGTACACACGACCTTCTTGCCAGCATGGTAATTCTGCAATAAAGTGACCGGCTATTCATCATGAACAAGTGAAACAAAAGTTTGAGAAATGATGAGAATGTAGGCTACATGTAGAGAATAAAGAGGATGTTCATCCTTCCCCTAAATATAATGTACACCATTAATCCCAATAGAAAAAGTCTACTGGTACGGTACTGTATGTGTTTCTCATTCATACGCGGGCAGCTTTTGTAAACTTCTAGCCGATTCCTGGATTACGAGCAACACACATCACATCCATCATTACTTCTCAAATATTAACCTATACAGGATCTCATTATGTCTCTATTATTATAAACTTAGCTCGACCTAAAACAGAACTTAATTCACACACAATCAACCAACAATATACTGCCATTTTATCGACTGAAACTACCATTACTTTCTGTAAATCGCCAAATGTCGAGACGTAATAATTACCTTGATTTGTGAACTCCACAACACATGTATCCATCGCCGTCCATGATCACGTTGCCATGCCAATATATAAAGGCAATATATAATTTTCCCAAGGACCAACAAAATAAACGGAAAGCCCCTAAAATCTAGTGACAAACAACATTGGAAACAAAAGTTACAGAGTTCGGGCCCAAACAAAAAAATAATTATTTAATGGACGGAGAAAGTGCTTGGAGTTTCTTAGGCTTGAGTATGGGATTATACCTTGTTTGCTATGCGCGGCTATTGTGACTTGATCTGTTTGACGCCGTGTGTTTATACTCGGCTAGCGTCACGTTTAGTGCGTCGGTAGATAATTATTTCAACGAGTTGTGTCGATTGTTTCGTGTCGTGTGTTTTTCTCGTCACGTTATGGTGAAAAAACCTCGGAAACGCTACTCCAATTGTTCAATGAAAGCTATAAAACTGAATTTCCATTCTTTGTGCAATCTGGTAGAGGAAACCATTTTGCTCTTTGTTCTGTGTGTCGTTGCGATATAAATATTTCTCATGGTGGAAAACCTGACATTTTAACTCACAGCAACACTCTAAAACACAAGGATAGTGCTAGTTGTTTACAGAAGAACAACAAATTAGGTACGTTTTTTGTTCACGGGAATGAAGACAATGCTGCCATTCAAGCAGAAAACATCCGCCGTTGTTCATGAAATAGCACGTGACGCCGATTAAAAAATTATTAATATTTTAAAATATGGGCCTTTCGCGATCTCCACTGATGATAGCAATGATAGAGATAGTAAGCTGTATCCTATCGTCATGTCATTTTTCAACAAAGAATCGAAGATGATTGAAAATCGTTTGCTATCCATGGAAAATTTGGAAGGTGACTTTATTGGTGCTAACATTGGTAATTTGCTTCTGCGTCTTCTGGAAAGACATGCTATTCCAGTGGCAAACTGTATAGCTTTTAGTGCAGACAATCCCCCTGTTATGATTGGGAGGAAAAATGGTGTTGCTGCAAATTAAAAGAGCAGTGTAAAAACATCATTGTTGTAGGATGCCCATGCCATTTAATTCATCTGGCGGCTGAGGAAGGTGCTGATTCCCTTCCTGTGAAAATTGATGAGAATGATTGATATTTATTATTATTTAAACAAAAGCTGCAAGAGGAAAGATCATCTGAAGTTATATCAAGCTCTTTACCAAACTGATGTTAGGAAAATACTGAAACATGTGTGCATGCCTTGGTTGTCCTTGGGTAAATGCTTAGATAGACTGATTTCACAGTGGAAGCCACTGCTGAGTTCTTTTAAGGATGAGGTGACCCAGTCCACTGGCACAAACACATCTCTCAAGTATTTCCAAATTCCCAAAATAATGGCACATGAAGATAAGCCTGCAGAAGTGGAATTTCGTGTTAGTGTAAACAGCAGAGTACAAGATCAAGCACGTGTTTCATTGGCAAAAGGAAGTTGGAGAGCAGTTCTTCTTCTCCGTCTGTAAGGAAAAAAGTGACGGAACCAAGTCAAACTGTTGGTACTTCAAGACAGGAGAGACTATTTCTTTTTCTGTCATCTAAGTAAAATGAGGCATTTTGCTTGTGTCTGGCATTTACCATCCCTACATTTGAAAAGTATAACAAAGTTCTTCAATCGCAAGCACCTCACATCCATGTCCTAAGATCCATACTGATTGATTTGCTGACAGAAATTCTCTGTAGGTTTGTTAAGCCAGTGGCCATAAAGAAATATTGCACAATTTTAGAAGTGGTCTAACACACAAGAGAGAATCGGAAAGCTGCTGATGATTTGGTAATTGGTTCAACAACATCTAGTTGTGTAGAAAATCTGGCTCCTAAGGAGAAGGTCTTTTATTTGCATGTCAGGAACTACTTCACTGCACCCTCTGATTATATTATTCATAAATTTAATTTGGACAGTGAGTTTTCTGTTAATGCTCAAGTGGCACAGATACGGTCTTTGTCTACTGCTTCCTTTAGTGTCGTGAAGTATTATATCTCTTAAGTTTCCAATTATGTTGCAAAAAAAAAAAAAAAAAAAAAAAACAGTGAAGATGAGCACCAAGCAATGGATGCATTACAAAGCCAGTCTTGTGCTCTCCAAATGGAGGATTTGCCATCTTCTATTGCGGAAGGAAAAAGAGCAGATTGTTCTTGGTCTGCAGTAGGGGATATATGAGGTGGAGATAGGTGTCTGAAATATGACAGACTAGCTAGAGTAATGCTGTCAATATTAACAATCCCACACAGCAACGTTGAATGTGAGAGATTGTTTAGCCAGGTGAAGAAGACAAGGACACAATTCCAATCATCTCTGAATTACGGAAACCTCAACAAACTGTTAGTGGTTCAATCAAGCCTAAGTGGAAATTGCTACGAGCAGCAGTATGACGGGGCATTTTTGAAGAGAGTAAAGTCTGCTACAAGATCTGCATTAAATCAGTAAGCAGTCTCAAGATTACCATCCACATATATAAACAGTATACATCACCTAATCATAATTAATTTAGGTAAGTTGTCCATGGTAATTAACTTCAGTCTGACAAAACGTAAATATGTGGTAACGAATGCGAAGTGTAATCCATCAGAATGATTGTATGCTTTTTCTTTAAACACACAATTATGTTCTCTTGCGTTTAAATATTGGCCATACATATTACTCGATGATTGATGATTGTTTACATTTTTGTGAATTTTATTCTGAATTCATACTTTGCCAAAAAAAAAAGACCGCAGGTCTTTTGTGTACCCTCTTTTGCCCTCGCCACGGTATACTGCGCATGTTGAAATCTATAATTTTTAAAAAATCTTCCTATTTTTGACTTCCGAAGGTTGACAGGTATGGAAATAGGAAGGTGTGTCTTGGTTACGCGTCTTGGTAGGTGTACCTGTACCAACTGAAGAGCCCAATGGTACACTGGGGCGAAACGCTAGCAATTTGTTGAGTCAGCCGGACCATTTTATCATATTATGTATTAAAATATATTGACTCAACGGACAATACATGTTTTCTTTCGAGAACATTTCGATTCTATTGTTCAAATGGTTGAAAAGTCAATTATCTGTATGGAACAGTAAAAACGTAATTTGAAAAAAATGAATGGGACGTTGCCGCATTCAATAACTGGCTGTGAACAAGCCAAAATGTTGATGAAGTTTTAATAACAAATGACTAAAAATTGTATAATGAGAGGGGATTTATAATTTTAATGTCCTTCAACGAATTACATATTTGTCGGCATATAGTGAAAAACATCGTGAACTGTATAGGAGGTACTCAATTTTCTTTGAAAATTAATTATTGTAATTGTTCGTCAATACTGATCCAAAATGATTAACAACCCAAATAAAGAACTGACGCTAGTGGTTTGGACTGAACACAGTATCGCTGTTCAGAAATGCTATGGACAAACATCAGATCATGCTACTGATTGCCAATGTTGTTGGAGGATGAGGCACTTGAAGAAACATTGTCATTTGTTTATGATGAAGTCAGCTACATTGAAAACTGAAATATTGGAACACCTAAATCATATTTTTACAATTTCTGAAAGTACTTTTATTTATCTTTTCAATACATCTTGTATTGAATATTCAATCCATATTTCTAAGGAACGTTGGTCATACTGTACCCGTAATTATCATATAGTTGACTTGTCAAAATCCTGGAATGGAGAATGGATCAAAGAATCTTGAAGGTCCCGGCTTAAAAACCTGAAAATCCCTCGGACAAGCACTTCTATGATAATCACACAGTCACAGAGGAAGTGTTATGGACTAACTACACTGGACAAGGATGCTAACTACATTAGGAGCATGAGATCCTTACCTAAATCTCGGGTCAGAATGGGTTAAAGGCGCCACATACCATGAGTACCCCTTTTCCATAACACATCCTTACTATAATTGAAATAAATCACTCAAGACCCACTTGTAAAAAGGAATGAAGCTACTTTTATTGCCGAAAACACCAGACAATAAATAACAATGAAATAAAAACAAACAATAAAAGTAAATAAAAACTCCCACTCATCCACATCAAATCTAACATACACACGCTAAAACAGCTGAGCTTAACACGCCCATAATCTCATGTTTACATTGCCTCCCTCAACTGGAGTTTAAATATCGAAATTAAAATGTTTAAAAATAATTGAAATATGTCTGAAGCTTTTCCAATAGTTTCATTTCAAAACTAAATTTAACTTTTAACAATACTATGCTTTACTCTATACACCAAAACTCACTTTCTAATTTAAAAAGATCAGCTGGACTACATAAAATGTCCATCAGCTGTTTTCAAATAGCTGCCATTGCTATACACAATCAGCGGTTTCCTTCTCATCCGGGATTCATACATACACATGACTAGTCATCATGCATTCTCGTACAAATACAGATTGACAATGTTCCTGAAAGAACACTATTCCTTCCTTAATGTTTTATAAAATAATTCCGAGAACAACACACCTCTCCATTACATCGAAAAATCCCCCAAAATATCACATACATAAATCATATAATGCAATCTCTCACTCACCTTGTGTTGCATACACGTATGATGGAAGCTTAATATTATTATATTAACTTCGCAAAATAATTTATTATTATCAGGGACAACAACAAAGTCGAAGAAAATAAACGAACAACACCAATTAAATGATTTAATATTTACAACGGACTAGTTATGCAAGTTTAATGTCTAAACTGTCCTTCCATGTCGAAATAATATAGAAATATTATTATTATACTTCTTTACGAGAAGTAAAGACGTAAAAGTGTAGATTAAAACTCCCTTCCTTCATATCAATAATAAATGGCCATCGCAATTGAAAAAATGAAATGAAAATCCACAGCCTGCTTCCAGTCTCCGACCGGGTCAGGAATGGAATGAATGAAGCCCCCATCTAGCGGCGAGGATATGAACTGTGCCGGCTGCCGAGGCCTGACGCACTCCTCTGGGGCAATGATTAAATGAATGACAGATGAAATGAAATGATAGTGGAGAGTGTTGCTGGAATGAAATTTTGACAGGGAAAACCGGAGTACCCGGAGAAAAACCTGTCTGCCTCCGTTTTGTCCAGCACAGATCTCACATGGAGTGACCGGGATTTGAACCACGGACCCAGCGGTGAGAGGCTAGCGTGCTGCCGCCTAAGCCACGGAGGCTCTTCAAATGGCCATCGCAATTACGTCAAGTAATTTAAAAAGTTTAAAGTTCACTCAATACTAACACAGACTATTTATGTCGTAGATTAGGTTTCTGTTTAATCCGGGTTTAATATGATCATTCATTTAAGTGCACCTCATATGATAATTAGTTCAAGATCTTAATAAGGGTTTAATACCAAAAAAAAAAACACAAACATAAATTAACTCAGCAGATCACCTTGCTGTTCCGCATGCCTCCTTAAAATCGTCTAATCCAACTAACACATTCTTAGAATAACTATGAATTACACCTAACTCAACTTCGTTTTACTCAAATGCTAGAAATAGCATGATATAACATTACAGCATCAAGTTAATAAGTTTCTTAATTAAATACGGTATACTTTCTTTGTATATGCAAACTCAAAATATTTCATCGCAGCTTCTTACTGCACCAAAGTTTTACGGAATGACATCATCGTACACTAATTTACCATTACATCACAATGCGGAATTAACCTTCGCAGTGGTTACAACAAATACCTTAATGCGGAACTACCCATTGCATTCCCCAACAATAAAATCAACTGTATGTCCATTATTCACTTAATTAACTGTTATAATGTTGCTCTGTATATTTATACATAACTACAAATGTTGTTTACAAGATGGTTCAGATTATTAATAACCATTGAAATGTGTGTAGGATTGACTCCCTCTGCAGGTTTAATAAGCATAGTAAACCTGGAATCAATTAAATGTTCCTTAAATATTTAATAAAAATACGAACATATCGTTCCATACTGACATAAACTCAACATTGTCATAAAGTCAAGACTACAATTGTCTTTGACGTTACAACATGCTCTATGAAATTCGTTGTCATACAAATGTTCCACGTATCTGAGTTCAAAATTGGATCATGACATCTATAAAAATCGTCGATCAATAAAAATAATTAAATCTTCCTAAAAATTTATGTTTCCTTTAAGTTCGGTAACGATAGATCAATGCTATCTCAAAATAAAATAATTGTTAGCTGAAACTGACTATCAACTCAATATCAAAGTCAGTATATCTTAAATACAATTGGCAAATCGATGAAATCGTCCTAAATGTTCATGCCAAAACCATAAAATGTCGAAGAGATTATCACACAATCTCATTTAAATGTAATAATAAATCGTCGATCGCTTCCCCTAAAATATCTTCTCGTAGAAAAATACCCAAAGCTAATCCTCGACAAACGAATAATGAAAAAAAAAAAAAAAAAAAAGTTGAAGACTAAAACCTGAAAATAATTCCACTATTTAAATCATGGAAAAGAATTAAATAAAATTCAAAGAAATTCCAAACATGGAAATAAATTCCATATGACTATCTTGTAGATTAAAATAATGCCTAAAGA
The DNA here is from genome assembly GCA_946902985.2 of Meconema thalassinum. Taxonomy (NCBI): domain Eukaryota; kingdom Metazoa; phylum Arthropoda; class Insecta; order Orthoptera; family Tettigoniidae; genus Meconema; species Meconema thalassinum. The sequence goes on along the minus strand of OX336388.2, from coordinate 1,037,593,468 downwards.
AAATAAAGTTGGAATCACAGACGAAAATATCCAACGCAAAAGTTTACTGAAAAATTCCACAACTAATCGATGACAAAAGACTTACTACAATAGAAAATTGGTGCTCAAACATGTATCAAACTATGTAAAAGAGTGTCATCGCTGTACCTTAATAGAAGTTCTCTATGAATTGTAGCGAAGAGGAATTACCCAGGTGAATTGGTAATTCTGTTCCAACCCAGGATCGAACTGTAGTTCCCCACGATCCACAAACAGACATCTCGGGACATCGAACTCGCGTTCCTCCAAGAGCACCTCCTGTTGTAGATTGAAATCGAACTGCGGCTACCCCCGTTCGCTTGAACTGCCATATACTGCGTTTACATGGCGAACTCAAATCGATTTGAGTACACTTACCGTATTGAATACGGTCATGTAAACGGGACTCAGATCGTATTGAGTTTCAAGGTCGATACGGTAAAATTGTGGGATCGGATCGTATCCAAACTGGTGTTCAGGAACATGTAAACGCGGATCGTATTGAAAGCGATTCTGCGCGCTCTCGCGTTACATTTTTTAAACTAATTTAAGCCTACTTTCGTCTTGTCGCCTGACTCTCGAATCGCTTGTTTTACTTTCTGTCCATATTCTTCGTTACTGTCTGTGTTCCTGTCGTGGTTGATAAGCGAAGCACACGTTTTTATCGTTAATGTATTTTTGTCTGTTTTACCTTAAATGTCAGGTGTATCCATACGTAAAATGAGGTCAACAGAGAAACACCGTCTCACATTGCCGCTTAATCCGTTCCTTTTCCCATTTGTCCACTAGATTGAATAACTTGAACATAGAGTGGCACAGTGGTAACTTTCTCGTCTGCTCCCCCCTAGGTAGCAGGATCGAATTCTGGCACAGTCAGGGTGTTTAGGCCTAATTGCGAGGGAGCCGTGTCAATAGATTTACTGGCACGTTACAGATCCCATTCGGGGCAACATTCCGGCGTCTCTAAAAGCTTCAGAAATTAAAAGGGACGCAAAACCAATAACATTTTATCATTTTAAAACTTAACATAAACTTGTTAAGAACAAACAACATCAAAATCTTCCGCGCGTCCATTATTCATGTTTACAAACATCCCTTAAAATAAAATAAAAAAAGACGGATGACAATTACGGGTCTATTATGTTTTTGCTGTTTAATACGAGTTAGCCAACATAACTGCAGGTTGGCCACCATAAAATATATACCGTATTGAAATCGATTTCAATACGAACTGTAACTGCTCATGTAAACGGGCAGCGTACTGAAAACAGGATCGTATTCAAATCTATTTGAGTTCGCCATGTAAACGTAGTAATAGTCTTCCGTTAGAAAGTGTCTTCTAGAATCTTCTTCCGACAACTCTTGTAAACTTCCATGAAGAACGAGCAATACCGTTGAATAATGTTCGTAATTGCAGACCATGAACTGCTTCGAAGATGTAATGAAGTCAATTGGTCGCCCAATGTCGTGATATAGTTGGACATTTTTTTTTTTTTTTTACAATACCGGGTGAGTTAGCCGTGGTCGTTACGGCATGACTAATGGCCGTAGTTCACATCCGGGAGGCGAGGAGGTTCGAATCCCCCCGCTGGCAACCTTGAAGATGGTCTTCTGTAGTTTCCCATCTTCCTTCCAGGCAAATGCCGGGGTTGGTCTCTAACTATAGGCCACAGCCGCTACCTTCCAACTCCTCACCCTTCCCTTCCAACTTTCCTCCCCAACGGTACTTGTAGCTCACCCATTGGGTGTCCGTCTCGAAGCAGCTACAAAACTGGCGAGCCGAACATGTCCTTGGACACTCCCGGCACTAAAAGCCGTACGCTAAAAAAGATTTTTTTTTTTTTACAATGTTCTAATTTCATATCGAAGGTTGCTCGGTGAAGCCACCACGCTTCCATCTCGTGTATCCCAGGCGCATAATTTACTCATGCTTCACAGCCAACATTATAATGGTGAACTGTATTATGATAAGTATTGAATAAATATCATCGTGAATATCTGTGGAATTGATATCTCACTGTAGTAGAAATGCAGCCTCACTTGTCTTATACTCCACGGAGCTTTGCGAATGTCAATGCACTGCTGCTTAAAATGTTCGGTCAGTCCATGCACGGACTTGCCTTGTGTATACTGCGCAGCGCACACTTTGTTCCGGCCACGAGATAAACACTTTTCTCCAAGCACTAGATTCACGTTTCTAAAACTGTCGAATCTCGAAATTGGGATACCGTAGATCCTTCATAGATGCTTGCCTATCACACTCGCACTATAAACTTGCTTATTCAAGCTTTATATTAAAGCTGGCTTCTTATTACCGCACACACAAGTAATATAAGTGAAATACTGTGGTTAAAACTGACTTCCTCTATGAAAGAGAAGTGCGAGCCTTCATACTATTGGAACCTCGGTCGCAGCGCGGGCTCACTTAGCCTTGAAACAGCTCACTCTTCACTCCGCGATTGAACCTCGTCAAATCTCAGAACAGTAATGAACCCCGTTTCCACTCCTCGCTCTTCCATCTGACTGATTTTCCGCCATTTTACAAGAGAGGGGATAAGATTGCGCGGGCTCCTTACAATGCTTATTACTTCATTCTGGAGTCTTTAATCACTGTAATAACATTTTTCCATGGTTAATATTTAACTTTAGCAACTTTTCATGAGAGAATATCCTCTTCAATCTGTCTAAAATAGAATAGATAGCTAGCTTAGTTATGGTCCCAGGGTCTTCTATCAAAGAAGTCTTCTCTGATTGGCTATCAATGCTCAGACATTTAGCTCGTGGATACCATATTTATCCCATTATAGGCGCAGTATCGCGTCTTCCCCAAGGTACAATAACCTTGTCAGAGCGACCCATAATGCAACATAGACTTGCAACTTGGCTAAAATCTCGTTTTATGTCACGAATCCAGCCCTTTCAATCTCATGCATATTCACCATCACAGACATGATTCTGACCTCAAAATCATTCTAAAATAAGCCGAATTTGGGCTCAATACGTAGTATTCAAACTATTCATGTGTAAATGCCTGCATTCAAGTGTTCTTGGGAAGTCATACCAATGTAATTTGGTGTGAAGAATGTAAATTTTGAGAGTTCATTTTTTTGTAATCTCTTTTCATTCCAGGATGTAGCTTGGCACCTGCTGCACGAGTCATTGTTTGGTTCTGTTGCTGACGATCAGAAATTAATGATCTGGGATACTCGTTGTAATAACACAAGCAAACCATCTCATACTGTTGATGCCCACACAGCTGAGGTAAACTGCTTGTCCTTCAACCCATATTCGGAGTTTATTCTTGCCACTGGAAGTGCTGATAAGGTGAGTTTAGAGATTTTTTTAACATTTAAGGGGTGTGAAAACACAGTGGTCAAACTGCTTGCCTCTTACCAAGGCAGACCAGCTTTTATTCCTGGCCAATACATGTGTGAATTTCAAGATAAAATGTCAATCCAGTGGTTCAGATTCCATGACTTATGATCTCTAGATTCAAAACCATGTAAAAATTACAAGCTTCAGCTCAGTTTTACTTTTATAGTTGTGTGATTTGTTCCATATGTTGTAACTTACCATATCTACTCGCATATCAGCCGGCATCACATATTAGCTGTACCCTTAATTTTTGACTTAAATATTCACTTAAATTTGTGTCACTGTTAAGAACCACGCATCTGATTTCTAAGGTTTGCTATAATAGTGGATCAAAGAATATCTCATTCCTCCATGGGTTTGGCATTACACTAGGGTCAGGCGACCTAATTTTTTTCACCTTCAAACAACAATCAACACTACTTATCATTTCAGTACATCATCACTCTTAGTGTAATCTAAAATTCCAAGAGTTGGTAAGGGAGTAGTTTAACATTGTTGCAGAATGGTGACAGGAGTGGAAAAATGCATCTAGAAAGATTGGCAGTCTCTGCTTTGTACTCTGCACCAACCAGCAGGATTTGATCTGCCATGCAAAACGTGCATTGCTCTTAACAGGGTACGATTCAACCATGTATAAGTGGGATATGAAAAATTCGCCCAACTGTGATTGTGGTGCACCGAGACAGACCATCCGTCGTATTGGTAACAGGGCGTACTTGGGATTGCTAGAAGACTTGGTGCAAGCCCCTACAATAACTATAGAGTGGCTGGACAATTTAGATTTAAAACTTTCAATTTATCAGGTGCCCAGTTGATTGTTTTTAGATTTGGATTGTTTGTAATTGTTATATATACAGTATTGTGTACTCTTATGTGGTCCACAAAACCCAGGCAGCACTAATGATGCGTAATAGGCAAGGTGCGGAGTGAGGTAGTTTCCCAAATGTCTTACTCAGCACCACGCTTACCTCAGTAGCTTCCATATAATCACAGCCATGAATGAGACTGAGACATCGGGGGAAAGCCACATACTTTATTATACGCTTAATAATAATAATAATAATAATGCACTCCCATACTGCACTTAACTCTCGTCACGCGGCCAGAGTTGACAACTTAACTTTCCATGCAAACGCTAAATTCACAACGAAAGTTGCTGAATTCTTCATTTATAAAAATACTGTAGAAAGATTTCTATCTTCTGCACTTTTAAACATTCATGTCCCAGAACCCACCCATGCTATCCCCAGACTATGTCAGGAAGCAGGGAAAAGTGTGAAGGGCTTCTGGTTTGGCGGGAAGGCTTCTTGGGCGAGGTTCGGTCCTAGCATGACCACAAGGAAGGATAAGTGTCTGACTCGGCTCTCGACTACATGGCTATCTTACAAATCCTAAAAAAAAAAAAAAAAAAAAAAAAAAAAAAAACACAAAGAAAGACGTGGCCTTTTCCTAGCACCAATTGCAAATCAGTAAAACTGTATTGAACGGAACTTAAAGGGACGAGATTTCAGTTTTAGACAGGATTCCGGTTAATACAGGTGATCTTAAAACTAATTTAAGAGTGTACTGTGGTTTGGTACATACCTTTTATTGATAATCCAGCTGTAGGGGTTACACCAATTACATGCTAAACACTAGCACAACACTAAATATTTACACAATTAGTTTCGTAAAACAAATCACACTACACAGTTATTGTGTTCATTAGTACAGTACATATATGTGACAGTAAGTATCGGGCACAGAAATATCATCTACAGAATGAAACTTTGTACGCTTGCTGTACTAAAGTTGCTACAGTATTTTAACGCAATTTGCTGCATAATCATTTACTTCAAGCAATCCAAGATTGTGCGCTGAACATAATTTACTTTCGAGGCACACCTTTCAATTAAGATTTGGGTGCAGCAAACAATATCAAACAATGCCGCGTCATCTTTTCTAGTGAAATAGTTTTTTATACCGCTAAAAGGGCTTGTCCATATGTCTTCAAACTACTAACTTTCGTCTACTTGATCATCTTCATTTTCATCACCGGCATCCTCCTCAGTTTCTTTATGCGGTATTGCTCGACAAATTCTGCAATGTTTTCTAACGCTAGCTTCAATAACGTTAATGTTAGCGTTAAATCTAAAACAACGCGCTTTTTCACTTCTATGACTTATGGACTCCACAACAGCACATTTTTACAATATTGGTCACTGAATTACATCAAATAAGAAGTTTACAGTACTGTATTGTGTGAGCAGTTCAGGTCCTCCTCATTACCCCTATTTACGAGGGTAGTTCCAAAAGTAAGGTCCGATTCGGCGTAAATATTTGAAAGCGGCGCCAAGGGCAAAACACAAATGCACGGCAAAAGCCGCCAGTAGCGTTGTTGCTGTTGCAGTGTGCTGTTGATAGTGTCAGTTCACGATGGTTAAAACAATTAATCAGCCTGCCGATTGTGAAGTAAGGGCAGTGATACGGTTTCTGTCTGCAAGAAACATTTCTGCGGCAGAAATTCATCGGCAGATTACTGAAGTGTACGGTCCTAACATAATGAGTGACAGTAAAGTGCGCAAGTGGGTGCGAGCCTTGAATGAAGGACGGGAAAAGGTGCACGATGAACCCCGCTCTGGCAGACCATCAGTGATTTTAGACGAGTTGGTTCATGCGGTTGACGACAAAATTCGTGAAGATAGACGATTCACTATTTTAGGGACAACGATCAATAAAGCCGCCTACTGCGCTACCCTGACTAAACTTCGACGTGCAATCCAGAATAAGCGACGTGGTCTTTTGTCGTCTGGATTGTTGTTGTTGCATGACAATGCCAGACCCCATACTGTGAATGACACGCAAACTCTAATCAAGAAATTTGGATGGGAACAGATGACCACCCAACGTACAGTCCGGACTTAGCGCCAAGTGATTTCCACCTGTTCCGCTACCTAAAGGAGTTTCTTGGCTGCAAGCGCTTCGACACAGATGATGAAGTGAAAGAAGCTGTTAAAGACTGGTTAGCTTCGCAGGCGGCCGAGTTCTACGACTTGGGCATTCAAAAGCTTGTGGAACGATGTGACAAATGTGTAAATAAGTATGGAAATTATGTAGAAAAATAGAGAAAGACTTAAGGAATGTCAATAGAACAATTGTTTTTTTTTTTTTTAACCGGACCTGAGTTTTGGAATAGCCCTCGTATGTTAATCCTTGCAAGAATATGGGGCACTCCTTTGCCAAGTGAAGGTCGCACACGACTTGAGAAATCTTGCCAAGGGATATCTAAACCACACACAGTGAACATGAAGGGTAGTCACATAGAGGTTAATTAACCGGAATAATAGGGCCATAATTCACAAGATCGGTGATTTTATCCATTGTGGACAGGTTTCCGCTTATTAAAGGTTCCGTTGAAGACAGGCTTTACTGCACATGCACTACTACAGGCATCGCAATGATACAGGTTATCAGACAAATTCTATAAATACCCAAGTATATGGGGCTACATGACTACCATCGATAAATACGAGACCTTCCACGTCATGGTGCATACATTTGCAAGTGATCAGACTGGTTGCCTTTTGCAGAGTGGTGGTAGCTTGAAATGAACAAAAGAAGAGAGCATTAAGATTGTAAATTTTGATAGTTCTTATCTCATTACTAGGGCTCGGGTTTTTAGGTGCCAGAAAGTGGGAAGATATTTATTTTTTATGTATTAAAAATACCTGAAATATGTGACAAAGGTAAAAATATTTCATTATAATTTAGTATTAATGTGAATATAAGCAATATGCAGTACTCACGAATGGAATTTATGCTATGCCTCATTGACTACTGAAGAATTACAATACACAACGAGATATATCTTCAGGTTGTTCATCACAAATGACCAACGGTTATCGCGAAACACTTCTTCTGAAGGCGCGAAACTGCGGCAATATGTTTCTTGCCCTCGAGGTATTGTGTAACTTGAGATCACTGTCAGCCTTGATTGCTTTCCCACATGGTTGGCAGAACAGAACGCGCCCCCATCAGAAGTAAAATAATCTGGAAATCCCTGGCTTTCACAGTGAGTGGCATGGGGCGACAAGTTAAGAATAACACTGTTGCAAGCTGACATACGCTCTGCATGAAGATTAGATAGCTCACAGGTTCTTCTCCGTTGAAGTAACACAGAACAAAAATTCAATAAACTGAAAGATCTAGCATGCTGATTTAAAAAAAGGTAAATATTAAGTCTTTTTATGTGTTAATAAGTGAAAAGCAGGAATTTATGTATGTATAGAAAAAATTCTTAAAATATGTATTTACATAAAAAATATTTATTTACCTAAAAATCCGAGCCCTACTCAATACCTCTGAACATAGGGTCCAGAGTACAAATTGACAAGATTCAATCTGTTTCTTCGACCACTTGCCATGCCATGACATCAGGCTCTATAGCATGTTAATTCATCACACTTTCTCACTAGTAAAATGGTTTTGAATTAATGATTGTTTATTTTCAGACTGTAGCGCTGTGGGATCTGCGTAACTTAAAACTTAAGCTTCATTCCTTCGAGTCGCACAAGGATGAGATTTTTCAGGTAAGCGAGCTTTTTTTTTTGTGTAATCAGGTCCGTCTTAGTTGACTTAGTGGACTTCTTTCTGTCAGGAATGGATGTAACCCTTGTTATGTACTTCATTAAAAATCTTCGTAAGACCAGGGTGTGATATGGGGATATTCTATAACAGTGACTTGCAATGTAGGAAGTTTAATGATACGATGAGTACAGTAGTTAAGGAGATTTAAAGGCACAAGTAGATGTCAAATTGGTCTGTTGACTATGTATTATCCCTGGAGTTGTTCAATGCGACTACATGAGGGAGTTGAGGTTTCAACCCAGGCATAATAGATGTGATACTCTCGGAGATACCGATAAGTGCCTCATTTGACAGTACGTGCTAATGTGTTACTCGTCTTCTTTTGACATATATAAGCATATGCGGGAACAAACTTCTTACATTTTGTGTGATTTGAGATATTTACGGAACAAACATTTATGATGTTTTCTGAACATATTTGCAAGTAGTTTGAGCATATCTCAACAGGTGGCTTCAGTATTCCGGAAATTGTGAAGCGAAATGCTCTTTAAATATGACGGAACAAAAGTCTGTTACTTCCTTCACGTTCGTAAGCGACAACAATGTTACGAAATGAATGTATATAATGAAAACGGCATAATCAGAGTAAAGATATCTGAATTAAAGTTATTATTTAAAATTACATTAGTTTGTTATTACAAACTGCAAAGGAGTTGAAAATGGAACTTAAGTTTCTGCTCTTCTATTCTCTATTACGTGCAAGTGATTGAGCAAGCACTGCCAAGTTTTGTTTTATGGAACAAAATTCTGTGTTACGTCGTACTGCATGGCTCTGTCTCACGGGCGAGTCGCCTATATTGCCATTTATCTCAATATGTAAGAAATGTTACGTAGACATTTGTTCGCGCATTGGCTTCATATGATGACTTAGTTCATTATGCCCTGGTCAGCGTTGAATGCATTCCTAATCATTCTGTATTACCTTCATGCATCTGATATGTCGACTTTGCTTTTCATTGTTTATTATTACTTACTACTACTCATTGATTTTATAGTCATTACATTTAATAAAAATAATTTGAGTGAATATTCTTAAATTGGGAATTTATAAATATTGCGTGATTAAATACAATTTTTGGTTTGATAGTTGACTATGAAGCCAGTCTATTATTTGGGCAATGTAAACCATGCATTTGTTTTGGATTTATTATACCTTTTTAATTAAAATTTTGAAAGTGTTAGTAGTACTATCCTGAATTGGATTTGAGTCTTACATGACTGTTAGTATGTGCATCCTGATATACTTGTTTTACTGTGATCAGTTACAATGTTTCAGTAGATTTGTGTATGTACAGGTTCAATGGTCGCCACATAACGAGACCATCCTGGCATCTAGTGGAACTGATCGCAGGCTGCATGTGTGGGACCTAAGTAAGATTGGGGAAGAACAGTCTGGTGAAGATGCAGAAGATGGGCCTCCAGAACTTCTGGTTGGTATAGGTTCAACAACTTGAAGTATTCTCTTTATTTACTGCAACTTAAAGTAGTAGTTCTGTGGAGAAGTAAACCTCCTAATTTCAGATATTATACTGGTTCTTTCTATCCCAGTTACCGTATTTACTTGAATACAAGACCCATTTTTTATCCTATTTTTAATGTTCAAAAATTGAGGAGTTTCTTATATGTGCATATCTGAAAAATTAATAGCTTATCAATATATCCATTAAATAACTATACATGCCAAATTCCTCAAATACGTTTCAAAACAGAAAATGTATTATTCATGTTTAAAAGATACAACTATGGACCAAGGCTTCATAACGTAACAGAATTGTCAGAAATAACGAATTAATTTTTGTTACGTTACTGCTTCCGTACCCAAAACAAATGGTATATGAATAACGTTTTTAGTGCGGCAACGAAATAAGGGGTTATAATTTTCCCTGGTTTGTGCTATTAACGTTATAACCAGCAGAGGAAAAGATTCCGTTATTTTAAAATGCGCTCCCGTTATTAACGTTATAAGTCTAGTAACGGTATGACAGCGATTTTGACCCGCTGCGCGCCATCAATAACGTTATTCAGGCAGAGTGGTCGATTCGGTTATTTCAAAATGCAAACCTACTAATAACGTTATAAGCCCAGTAACGGTATACGAGAGATTTTAACCTGTTATACGCTATCAATAACGTTATTCAGGGCAGAAAAATTAATTCCGTTATTTAGAAATGTGAACCCACCAATAACGTTATAAGCTTTGTAACGGTATACGAGCGATATTTACGAGCTTTGCGCTGTCAATAACGTTATTCATGGCAGAAAAATAATTCCGTGATTTAGAAATGCGAACCCACCAATAACGTTATAAGTCTAGTAACGGTATACGAGCGAATTTTACCAGCCATACGCTATCAATAACGTTATTCAGGGCACAAAATTAATTCAGTTATTTTGAAATGCGAACCCACCAACAACGTTATAAGTCTAATAACGGTATCCATGCGATTTTTACCAGCTATGCGCTATTAGTAACATTATTCTAAGCGGAGAAATTGATTCCGTTATTTCAGAAAAGAATCTAGTCAATAACGTTATGGAAGTGTCTATTTGCCCGCTTCCCGGACAAGCATGGAAGGTGACCGTGAACTGACGATGCTGGGCCATATGTAATTCCAGGCCAATTATTTATTCAAACTTAGTATAATTACTTCTTGAAATATCAATAATAATCAACATAATGATTTCAATCTGAGCGCGTGCCCCATCAGACAGGGCAAGGCACCTGGCTCGTTTCGATCGCGGTCATATTGTAGCCTACGTTAGAAACATGTTTCCTAAAATCAATACGATGGATCCCATTGATTCGAAATATTTCTTGTTGCTTCATATAGGGGTTTGGAACATAGCCTATTGTTCATCAGTCCCATGTAGTTGAAGTCTGATAAACTTTGTTATTTTTGGAGTTGGCAATGGCCTTGACTTAGGAACTATCCACGCATTTTCCTGGAGTGAAAGTGGGAAACCCCAGAAAAACACTCTAAGATAGCTAAGATGGGAATCGAACTCACCTTCTCGCAGTGTTGCCATATAAGGCAAAGTGTAACCTACACACCAAACTTTCACTCCTTTGTGACCAATAAGAGTATTTCTTTCCTAAATGAAACCTCCCGTTCTTGCTTTTCGTTTACTTGGTATCCTATTTTCATTTAGTAGTGATGGAAGCCATTTTTCAGTGATGGTTATTTCTAATGAAGAAAGCTATTCAGTCGGTCAACACGAAATTCGCGTCGACCGAATGAAATGCTTTCTTTATTATTTTAATTTATGAAAAAATAGGCTTATGACATCAAATTTAGTCCGTGTGTGTGCGTATGTGTGTGTGTCCCCTAATAAAATATAAACGGCTGGAGCGATTTCAATGAAACTCGGTAAAGTCATAGTACTATTTTGTTCGACCCCGACTGTGATCTTCAAATTTTATTACAGCTCACCAATCCAACATGGCGACTGTGCGAAATATTTCACTGGCATTCCATATCTCCGAAACTATTACAGATATCACCCTGACATTTTGTACGGTGATAAATTGAACTACTAGATGGGACTCTCAAAATTCCTGTTAAGTAACAAACGAACATGGGGGCCAAGCGAAGTTGATACATTAAAATAGATCTTTTTTTTTTCGCGATTAAACCATTCGAGCGCCGTCAAATGGTATAGCAAATGTTATACACCTTGTAATGCACTGATATCTTATTCAACTCAATTGTTTACATAATCGCAAGATGGTGCCTGTGTGAAATTTAAAAATTAAGTTTTAATTTCTTGTGTCCTAATCATGCGATCGTAGCCAACGTTTGAAAAATGAACCTACCGTACGCAATAATCGTCATCTAATAGTACATAGCTCAATGGTCTACACATATTTAGAAATATTTAGACGATTCTCAATGTCAACTAATCAATGACAGCAATCAAACTGAATTGTTTTCATAACCACAAGATGGCGCCTGTGCGAAATTTTAAAATCTCGTATTCAGCCTATTTCCATTTATGAAAAAATAGGCTTATGAGATCACCTTTTGTCCGTGTGTGTGCACCAGGGCCGTGCAATGGGCAAGGTGAAGCAGTGTTAGCAGGTGAAGCGCAGCCCTATCCTGCCTATTTCTGAGCAGTGCAGCACATCACACTAGCACTGCAGCGCTTAGTCGCACAATCACTGTCCATTTGACGGGGTGCTCCAGTACGTTTAGTACTGAGCGCAGAGCCTGGGCACTAGGCGCACTGGAGCCAACATTTTGCCATATGCTTGTGGTCTGCCGTGCTCATAACGTCTTTTGTGCCTGGGGAGCACAAACATACCATAGTGGGAAAGTCACTCCTTAAAGAAACACACCGAAGACGTATGAAACATGATATTTGGACGTACATGAACCAGATCTGCAACAAGGATACAACAAGTTGCATACTTTTTAGCCTATTTTCATTTATGAAAAAATAAGCTTATGAGATCACCTTTTGTCAGTGTGTCTGTCTGTGTGTGCGCGTGTGTGTGATATGGTGTGTGCCCCCCTAATAACTTCTAAGCCGCTAGAACGATTGCAATGAAACTCGGTAAGTTCATAGCACTATTCCACACCACCCCGACCGTGCCCTTCAAATTTTGTTACATCCCACCAATCCAACATGGCGGCTGTGCGAAATATTTTACCAGCATTCGATATCTACGAAACTATTACCGATATCACCCTGGAATATTTCACGGTGATAAAGGGAACTACTAGAAGTTCACCAATGTGATTTTTGAAAACCTGATAACTACAGAACCAACATGGCGACCAAGCAAAGTTGCGACTTTTAAATAGACGTTTCTCACGATTTAACCAACCAAACGCAATACAACTTGGTACAGTATATGTTTATACACATTGTAATGTACAGACATCTAACTTCATTCAATTGTTTACATAACCTCATGAAGGCGGCTGTGCGAAATATTTCACCGGCATTCTATATCTCTGAAACTATTAGCGATATCACCCTGAAATTTTGTACGGAGATAAAGGGCACTACTGGAATTTCATCTATAAGACTTTCAAAAACCGGTTAACTAAAAAACGAATATGGCAGCCAAGCGAATTTGAAAATTTTAAATAGACCTTTCTCGCGATTTAATTATCCAAACGCAATGAAACTTGGTACAGGAAATGTTTATACACGTTGTAATGCACTGGTATCTATATTAGTTCAATTGTTTACATAACCTCAAGATGGCGAATGTGCGAATTTTAAAATTAAGTTTTTATTTCTTGTGTCGTAATCATGCGATCGAAGTGAGAGTTTGAGTAATGAACCCTTGAAATAATTTTCCTTTAATGGTACGTGACTCTATGGCCTGTCATATAACAATCCAACATGGCAACCATCCGAAATATTTAGATGGATCTCAATATCTACGAATCTATTACAGCAATCAAACTAAATTTGTTAATCTTCATTGGGGCTGTGAGCATACGTTCACCTATAGGACTTTCAATAACCTGGTGATCACAAATCCAACATGGCGGCGACGCGAAGTATACATATTCACATGGTCGTTTCTCGCAATTTGACCATCCGAGTGCGGTGACACTTGGTACAGTAAATCCTTCTACAAATGTTGATCCACTGGCATCTAATTTTTTCATTTGTTTCCATAACCACAAGATGACAGCTGTGCGAAATTTTAAAATCTCGTTTTTACTTCTTGTGTTCTAATCATGCGATTGAAGTTTGAATACTACACGTACACAATACACTTCACGTAACAGTACATAACTCTAAGACCTACAGATAAAAAATCCAACATGGCGATCATGCGCAATATTTAGCCGGTTCTCAATATCTGAGAATCTATTACAGCAATCAAACTGAACTTTTGTATGTTGATAGAGGCAATTAACATAAGTAGGATATATGAAAATAGGCTGTATAATTCTTCGCGGAATTACTTGTTGGGTTAGTTATTGTTGTTTTATGGAGCGGAACTACGAGGTCATCTGCCCCTACTTTTTGGGTGATGTAGCAGGTGCAGCGAGATATAATAATCCTAAAAATAGAATCAAGCATATTGGTAATCATGCATGTGACAGTAACAGGGCTGGTATGGAATCAGGAGTGTTAAAATATATTTTTTAAATTTGTTGACATACTGTCACAAACCAGCCGACGTAGCTACACACGCTAACGTGCATGGTCAGACTACACCGAACTCGAAATACCACACACAACCATTTCATACCTTGCCTCATTAATTTCATTTGTCATTAAATCCTCTCATTAGATTGACGTCATGAAGGGCATCTATCCGTAATATCATTCCCACAAGGAAACTGTCTCACCATATCCCCTTCCTCATAGCAACCTAAATAATTACGGGTAGAACAAAAAACTACATTAGGACTATAAAGCTATAGTCTACAGTATTTCAATAACAAGATTCTGAATTCACCAACTGATTAGATTGGTGCTGTTCAGGGATATGTGAATTCGAGAAACGTGCGTTAGTAAATTTATCAGGTTTTTAAACTGAACAATATTCCGTCGCAATCTGAGGTAATTTATGTCTTTTATTCGTATTTTCAACATCGCCTGAAACAATAACTCATGGAATTTACCTACACATAAAATATACGGCAAAATAAGCAAGTTGACATGAAATCCTTCTAACTTTTGAAGTTTTAGGACAATTTTCATTATTTCAACATTATGGAGACCAAGAGTGCTCTTCATCGTAAAATAATTTTGCTCTGAAAATTACAAAATCTGTTGTCTGTCTTTCTACCAGTTTGTCGGTATTTCTTTCGGTTGTTTGTTGGTTTTTGGAACTATTCGGCTCTTTGGTTATGGTATGCGAACCATCTCTCTAACTTACCAGGGGCACTGTAATGCCAAAAATACGAAGAAAGGTGTACTATTATAGATCGTGCTGAAATTACACGGCATCGTGCAATAGATAGCGCTGACAATGAAAGAGATCACCTTGTGGTGTAGCGGCTAACAAAGTCAGGGTTTGATTCCCTGGCCTGCCAAAAATTTAATTTCGGTTTGAGGTACTGAAATGGTATCGATGATACCTAAGTCATCAAAGGGGTGTACATTTTGAGGACTTGCACCAGGTCAGTGAGCACAAGTTTTCCTTTTTTTTTTTCTACATTCTTATTCTGCAATTCGATCATTCATATGGGAACACGGAGAGAAACTCACCTCGTAGAGTTGTTACAATAGCTTCCGTAAAATATTCTCAAAGGCCAATGCTACAAGTAGCTGTCGTGAGTTAATCCAATTGCATATTTATATGTAATCCACACATCGTATTTAAGAACATTTGATTTTCAGAGCATTCTATGTTCTGGGCATAGGAAAACCTCGAAGCTAATTTCGCAATTTTCAGTGAATGAACATCCAAAGTATAGTAATCATCATGTAGGGACACCGTGCCACATATATACAGAGAGTGCAAGGATTGCTTGAAGGCAATGCGACTTGGTGCGTAATTTGTGTTTGTACAACGAATGAGGTTTTCATTACGGTGATGATGAAGATGGTGGTAACGATGAAGACGGTGATTTACTAGTTAGGAACCAAAGGAATACTTGAGAATTGAGCCTGAAGCGGATGTATGGAAAAAACAAAATGAACTTGCTGGTTGATTGCGAAAGTGTCTAATCACCATATTTTATGAACAACTTATCCAGAAGTACACATGAAAGGGAGTAGTCAAGCACAAATAGGTGGAGTCAAAGGTTGCTCTTGTGTGAGACTGTATGCTGAAACCACTCTAGAGTGTCTGATAACCTAGCTCCGTTCAAACACCAAAATTAAGAAGGGAATCACCGACATAGATTTAAGATGCATCTGTAACATTTCAGAAATGTTACGCGATCCATGTTTTCGTGTCTTCCTCGTGTTAAAAGCCAAAGTACAATAGAATAATAATTGTTATTGGCCGTAAGAAGGATACAAGATTTATGCTGGACCCCACCATCAGATGTGAAGTAACCATCGGCATAACAAGACAGGTCGTTTAGAGCTAACGATAGGCTTCAAAGAGAATTGAAAGCTTGTGGTACGTTTCGAATAAGGGAAAGAAACAACATCAACATTTTTTAATAACTTATCGTGTTTGGGTATGCCTAACTTAAGTGTAAATGGCATAATTTTGCTATCAAATGAATCCATTCAATAATAGAGAATTGATCTACAATGTACTCGGCAACAGTATGAGACGTAGTCTATTGGTATCCAATAACATTTTATTGTCAATAATAATAGTCTAATAATAATAATAATAATAATATGAAGAGAAGAGAAGAACGACTTCGAGAAATCCAGCCGCGACAGGCCGGCCACGTGCCCCTGAACTGAGAGTTCCAGCGTAGACAGTGTGCGCCTGGGTCATATGGCCCTAAAAGCACTAGCCTGGCTTGCAGGGTAACACGACATACTATACAAAGCTCACTCGCACACGTAGCTAGCGGCAGGCGGGGAGAGTCAAGGACACAGATTACCTACTGACATGACATGACATGACGTCACGCACCTACGCCGGGCCTTGGTGTGCATCCCCACCCCTCCCCCCTCTTCCTCCACACCCCACCTAATAAAATCTAAGCGGCTGGAGCGATTTCAATGAAATTCGGTAAGGTCAAAGTAGGCCTACTATTTTGGCCGACCCCGATCGTGCCCTTCAAAGCTTATTATGTTTCACCAATTCAACATGGTGGCTGTGCGAAATATCTCTGGCATTCTATATCTCCGAAACTGTCACCGATATCACCCTGAAATTTTGTACGGTGATAAAAGTCACTTAAGTGACTTTCATAAACCTGTTAACTACAAAACGAACATGGCGGCCAAGTGAATTTGAATATTTAAATAGACTTTTCTGGCGATTTAACCATCCGAACGCAGTGAAATTTGGTACAGCAATTGTTTATATACAGTGTAATGAACTGATATCTAATTTTGTTAAATTGTTTACATACACTCAAGATGGCAGCTGTGCAAATTTTTTTTTTTTTATTATTATTTCTTGTGTCCCAATCATGCGATAGAAGTCAACGTTTGAATAATGAACCTACGCAATAATAGTCATCTAATAGCACATAACTCTATGGTCTACATATAGGGTCTTTCATATTAAGTAAGAACGACGAGCGGCGGTTTTGTTATTCGCTACTGCAGCGGGCTTGGCCGAGTTTCTGGCGCCCCACGGCCCCCTGCTGTAGTATTGAAAGCGCGCGCATAGTACAAACTTGACCTTGCAATAAGCGTGCAGGTGTTGTCAGTCGCCAGTCTGAACCTCAGATGGTAACGTGTTCAGACAGTTATCATTGCAACATCGTATTTTTGCATGTAAAACTTATTTTAAGTACGAGTCGGCCTGGTGGGTAAGTTCAGCAATTTCCTGATGAAGTGTCACCTTCACTAGCACAGATTCACGTAATTGTAAATAAGTTTTACACTAGGCCTACTGACTCAGTGCTCATTAAAGAACATAAAATACAAAATCAGAAACATTACAGTGGCAGAACTCATTCGCGTGAGCCAAAATGTGGTTACCGGATACAATGCCTGTATAACCCAGGAAGGACGACACTTCCAGCATCTTTTATAAGGTAATATTTCATACAGGATTGTACATACGCTTAAAGCAGGCGGCCACGGCGCGCCACAAGCTCGACCAAGGCCACCGCAGCAGCAGGAAAGGGGAGCTAAAGTCAAGTGAGAGAGTGATGACCTTACCCCTTACCTGACGGTATGGGATTCCTGAGCATTTAGTCCGATGTTGCGATTGACTGTGACTGTGATGGCTAGTTCTGAATTATTGTTCAGTTCTGGATATTTCTGAGTGATCCTTTGAAATTTTACCAGTTTGTACCTACGACTTCTAATTTTCCATGTTGTTTTTCCTGTTTTTAGTTCATCGATCCCTTTAATTACTTTTTACTTAGTTTATTTTACCTGAAACACCATTATTTTTAGTGTTCGTTAGGTGTTCTATTTTCGGCAATTTATTTTTGGACAGTATCTCTGGTAGATCATATACATGACGATGTGCATACAGGTACGAGTGATGGAGAGCATTAAGGTCATCAAGTGCAGTTAGTTTTACATT
Organism: Meconema thalassinum; assembly: GCA_946902985.2. Classification (NCBI taxonomy): domain Eukaryota; kingdom Metazoa; phylum Arthropoda; class Insecta; order Orthoptera; family Tettigoniidae; genus Meconema; species Meconema thalassinum. The sequence goes on along the minus strand of OX336388.2, from coordinate 1,037,575,350 downwards.
TTAGGTGAAAAATGGAGCCACCACCAAAACCGATTCAAGGCAGGACTGGCATGCAAAACGAAATGTATCATCAATTTAAATTAGCGTCGCGAAATTAAATTGTTCAATGGAATAAAATTTCACTCCTGGCGCAAAATAAAATTGGTAACAGAATTTTAATTTCGCTGCAGAGGCGAAATAAATTCATTAGTCTTTTAATTTCGCTTCCGGCGCGAAATAAAATGCATTACTGACTTTTAATTTCGCTCCCGGTGCGAAATAAAATTCGTACCAGACTTTAAATTTCGCTACTAGCGTGAAATAAAATCCGTTACTGACTTTTAATTTCGCTCCCAGCTACAAACAGAATTCTTAACAGACTTTTAACATTGCTCCTGACGAGAAATACAAATCATTAAAGACTTTTCATTTCGCCCTTGGCGTGAAATAAAAACCGTTAGTCTTTTAAATTCGCTTCCGGCGCGAAATAAAAAAAATACAGACTTTCAATTTCACTCCGGGCACGAAATAAAATTCGTTACAGACTTCCAATTTCGCTCCCGGCTCGAAATAAAATTCATTACAGACTTTTAATTTTGCTCCTGGCCTGAAATAAAATTCGATACAAGACTTTTCATTTCGCTCCTGGCACGAAATGAAAACCGCTTCAGTCTCTTAATTTTGCTTAAGGCGCGAAATAATATTTTTAACGACTGTTAATTTTGCTCCTGGTATGACAAAAATTGCTAGCCCCATGGTGTTGGGGATAGCGTGCCTGCTTCTCACCTGGAGGCCCCGGGTTCGATTCCCGGCTCCGTTAGTGATTTTAGAAACGGACGTGTGGGTTGGAACGGGGTGCACTCAGCCTCGAGAGTAGCTGTCTGAAAGTCGCGAAAACCAAGATTAATGGCCGAGGGATCCCGATGCGCTGACCAATATCTGCAGATGCCTGGGCAGCGGTCGCTTGGTAGGCCTAGGCTTTTCATGGGATGTAGTGCCACTGTTTATTTTAATGACACAAAAATCCCAAACAGCATTTAGTTTCCCCCCCGGCGTGAATTTAAAATGCATGGAATATATCATTTCATGTCTGAAATTAAATCTGGTCTGGCATGCGAAACAAAATGGTTGTGGACGCGTAAACATTTTAATTTCGCCATGAGCGTGATATTCGGGGGCGAAATGATATTGATTGTAAGCGCGAAAATTAAAATGGAAGCACAATGTAATTCTAAGCACAATAACATAGTGAAAGGCGAAGCAAATCTAATTGCAGTGCGAAACTAAATCCTGTACGTGGCACAGGGGTTTGACTTTCGTGCCATGGTCAGTATAAATGAGCTGAGGGTAAGAAGGAAGTAGTAAGGAATGCCAAGCCCCCCCCCCCCGAAATTTCCGGAAGTGTAAGAATAAAGAATGTAGAAATGAGAGGAATGACCCCTCAACCCTGTTGTTCGAGTAACCCGCCTCCGAAACAGAACTCCATATACGCTGCGGTACTACCACAGACGATTTTCTGTTATTTGTAAATCTTCAGTCAGTCAACATTAATTTACCAGATAACTGGGTGGGTACAACGTATATAAGATGTAAGTAACACTCCTGAAAAAAAAAAACATGAATTAGATTTAAGATCACTAAAATTGCTGCATTATAATCGTGACCATAAACTAATACATATAATGTTATTTACATATTACTGTATATACATTGTACCCCTCCCATTTATTGGGCAAATTAGTGTTGACTGACTGAAGAGTTACAACTGACAATTTGTATTGTAATTGGAGTTCGTCACTTATCTTGAATGTCTGTCCACACAGCACATTCGTCTTCTTGTTCGCTATAGAACAAGTAAAGGTACTTGTTGCCCCATTGCGTTATGAACGTCAGGGAGGGCCAGCCACGAGTCCGAGGTGCAGTCAACGACGATGGTGATGTTGATGCCATAGCACTGACTTTCTCCTCTACTGGAGTGATGACCATTGAATGACTCACGTTGCTGTTGCAGCCCTGCAGATTGTGCAGGCGGTGAACGGTAATAAGACTGCTACTGCTGCCAACGTCAGGACTTTGAACATCGCTCCGAACATAATTTCACTCTCGAAACGAATACATTTTAATTTCAACAACGAAATGAAATGTTCCATTCATTTTAAATTCACATCGGAGGGCGAAACTAAATACCATTTGGGAATTTTATTTCACGCCGGGTGCGAAATTAAAAGTCTGTAACAAATTTTATTTCGCGCAGGGAGCGAAATTAAAAGTCTGTAACCGAGTTTTATTTCGCACCGGAAGCGAAATTAAAAGTCTGTATTGAATTTTAATTTGCGCCGTGAGTAAAATTAAAAGTCTGTAATGAATTGTATTTCGTGCCGTCAGTGAAATTAAAAGACTGCAACGAATTTTATTTCGCACCGGAAGCGAAATTAAAAGTCTGTATCGAATTTTATTTTGCGTCGCGAGTGAAATTAAAAGTCTGTAATGAATTGTATTTCGCGCCGGGAGCGAAATTAAAACATTGTAACGATTTCTTTTTCGCGCCGTGAGTGAAATTTTATTCAATTGTACAATGTAATATCGCGTTGCTATTAACTTTCGCGTTGATTTCGCTATGTAAATTCGCTTCTAATTAAGTTTCGCTTTGATTTAATTTCCCGCCGACAATCATTGTCATTTCGCTCCCGAGTATCGCGCTCACGTCGAAATTCAAATATATTCGCCCCCACAGCCATACATTTCGTTTCGCATGCCAGCCCTGATTCAAGGGCATACCACTAAATCCCAGGGGGAATTGCGACTACCATTGCCCAAAATATTATGTGTACTCGAGTTTGAAGGTTGTTTGTGAAGTAACCAATAGACCTACATAAAATCCAATAACATCATCATTTTCGTCGTTCTGTTTTACGTTAGTTCATGTTAGTTTGGATTTTTTAAAATATATTTTAATATTTCTTATCGCAGTTGGAACACAAAAAGTGCCCGTTTTTAAGCGTGTTTCAACCATGCGTCACATTTAAGAATTATTATCTCACAAACCCGTCAACAGATCGAATCCAAATTTTAACACAATATACATTGGAATGTTGTATAACAGGTTCATTAATTTTAAAATTTTGTATGGCCAAGAAACAAAGTTGTTATCATTTTGGTAAGGTAACTTTTTCTCGGCTCGGGTTGGTTTGAAAATGTAGTTCTTGGTCGCGTTGTAATCCTAATACATCAAAAAGGTATGCTGTATGATTGTGAAATACGTAAAATAATTCACTTATTAATAAAATATTTATTGCGGCCAATGGCCATAGATAGGAACAACATTATAACATTGTGAACAATAATGAATCAATCGTATACCTAGGTAACACCAGAGACTTGTCTTCATCGAGTCCGTTCACCCATTCCACTGCACTACACTTTGATCAAGACAACATAATCAGTCCTCGTCTAAACAAAACTGAATGAGTGATACTAGTCTTCTACTGCATTCCATGGCGTGATATATATCGCACTGATTGTTGCATAATCGGCAAACACACTCCTGGCTGGGCTGATGGAAGGACTTCCTAGTGCAGATGCGATGGTGGAAGCCATGGATCGCAAATCTGGTCACTAGGTGCCTCAGCTCATACTCTGGTCGCATCCATTCTTTATATAACATTGCATCTGTTACGAAGAATCTTTCTGGGATGGAGTATCTCTTCCTGCAAAGTTCGCTTAACAGGTCTACGCATGCGTGTGTGGATGGTAGGTGCATTAGCAGTCGAAGGTCTTCTACCAGAAATGCTTCTCTGGCTAAAGCATACACATATCGTGAAAGAGCGAATTTTGATACCCCCAATACCCTTTTCAAATACCTTGATTTCAAACTTTCAATGTCTTTTAATTGTCTGATTGATAGATAAGTCCATATGACCTGTAGCCCGTACGTGAGTGATGGGAGTACTTTGACTCTGAAAAGTTCCATAGCTGAATTCACTGACATTCTTTGTAAATGTCTAATGTCGCTTATATTTCTAAGTGCTGCTGCAAGTTTCTCCTTTATATGAACCATAAAGTAAGTCCCTGTGACTTGCATATTAATTCCAAGGTAATTAATTTGTTTTTTCGGTGTTAGTATGTGTTCCCCGCAAACAATGTAGTCATCCTTCCTCAATTTCTGAATATCATTAATTCAGTCTTCCGAGCATTCATCCTTAGTTCATTCTCCTCCGCCCATTTCTCAACAAGATCTATTCCCTTCTGTAGTTCCTCTATATTATCGGAGGCCAGGGCCATGTCATCTGCATAAATATATATATTTACTTTCTGTGTTACCTCCTTTAATTTGAAGACAACATCGTGGGTCATGATATTGAAGAGTAACGGACTTAGCGGGTCTCCTTGCAGTACTCCGATTGTCTGGTCAATCCAGTCCGAGTGTGCGATACCATCATGGATCTGAACTTGATTGTCCGCCAGAATGTTCGATATCAGTCTTGTCATGTCAGAACGTCCTAGTTAGTTTTCTAATTTTATGACAAGTTTCCTTCTATTGACTGTGTCGAAGGCTTTGGTGTAGTCGATAAAAATTACATATTTCTTCCCGTGAGCTTCAAGCGTGTCCTGTATGTCCTTTAAGAGACATTCTGCAGCCAATAGAGTAGATCTGCCCTTCCGAAATCCAAATTGTTCTTCTGGAAGCAGGTGGTCTACACATGCATCTATTCTCCGAGTCAGAAGCTTGGTAAGCAATTTGCATGCAACCGATTCCAATGCCACACCCCTATATGATTCAGGTTTACTGACATCGCCTTTACCCTTGTATAGCAGTTTGATTATGGACTTACGCCAAGTACTGGGGATGGTTCCAATCTCTAAGCACTTATTCACTAACTCTGCCCATACGTTTTCCAGGAAGTGTAGCGAAATCTTCAAATGTTCATTACAGAGTCCATCTACACTTATTTTATATCGGTTTGTATTTGTATGGGAAATTAAGACATGGTTCACCAGTTGGCCGCTCCTGTAAAAGCTGTACAGCGTTGCCAAGATGGGCTCCATCACGCGTCTAGGCACGCTTCGCTCGGAAGTAATGGGCTCCATATCAGCAATGCTGTACAGAATATCCCGGAGCGTCTAGCTGGTGAACCATGTCTTAGTTCCCCGTATAAATACAAACCGATATAAAATAAGTGAATTAATTTACGTATTTCACAGTCATACAACATAACTTTTTGATGTATAAGGATTACAACGCAACCAAGAACTACATTTTACAACGACCCCGAGCCTAGAAATAGTTACCTTACAAAAATGATAACAAAATTCGTTCTTGAACACACAAAATGTTGAAATTAATAAACCTGTTATACGACATTCCAATGTATATTGTGCTAAAATTTGGATTCGATCTGATGACGGGTTTGTGAGATAATAATTATTAAATGTGACGCATGGTTGAAACACGCTTAAAAACGGTCACCTTTTGTGTTTCAACTGCGATAAAAATTAAAATATAGGCTAAATAAAAAATTCCAAACCTACATGAACTAACGTAAAATAGAACGACGAAAATGATTATGTTAGTGGATTTTATATAGGTCTATTGGTTACTTCACAAACAACCTTCAAACTCGAGTGCACATAATATTTTGGTCGACAGTAAGTACTGTACCAAGAAAAGGAAGCCAGGCCCTAAGAAAAACCTCTACACATAGGCCTACATAAGATTTTTTCCCTAGTTTATATTTGAAATTACGCTTGCATTAGAGAATGTGAAAAGTACTGAGCAGTTTTGATTTCACTTTAAATTTATTTGTTCAAGTTGGATGACTAAACGTCACCCCACAATCTGCAAGCTACATGGCTGAACAGCGGTTGTTTGGTAGAACTAGGCCCTTCAACGGCTGTCGCGCCACGGGTTTAGTCTTTTTTTGAACTTCTAATATATAATTGTAAGAGTACATGACCACGAACTATTCAGTGACAACTTTTTTCAGAGAAGAGAGTTCGTATTCAAACGGAAACAATGCGCTGTGTGGAAAAGTAAGACGTAGCCATTGTGAAAATGGAAATTTGGTCTCCATAGATACTCAAGCGCATGTTCTCTAGGCGCAAGCGTCCTGCATAAATATCCACTTCATTTGTACGCTCACAGAACACGAAGGAAAGTCCCAGCAGAGCTTGTGTATTGGCGTATTGAACGAAATAAAAGGTAAGGAACTGAAACAATGTTTCTTACAGCAGATGTTTATTGCCATTCAGAAATGCCTTCTTATTTTATGATTTTTTCCTAGGAAACTGTCATCAGTCCAACATCTCTCATTGACTAGTTCACCTGTCAATCATCCTACCATTGTGGTTGCACCTGAAGTTCAGTTGTGTCTTGTGTTTCGCAGGGTTTTCCACACTCCCTCCAGGTAAATGCCGAGATAGTACCTTACTTGAAGACTCAGGGCATCTGCCCCATCCCTGGCTCTAATACAGTAACACACATAGTCAACTACATGGGACTGATGACCAAGATGTCCCAAGCCCCTACAATGTATTATTATCAACAAGAACAAGAATGTTTGAGGAAGTAAGAAAGTATCTGTATAAGCACATTGTGTCAACGTTACATAAGCGTGACATTACTATAATTTTATTGCTCAGATATTGTTCCACGCCTAGGCACTTGTACATGTAATTCGCCGAACTACAATATTCGTCAACTCGGCGTGTTTATCATTTTCCTTGCGCTAGAGATCTTGTATAGCCGCGCCGCTACTCCTACCACCCTTTTCTAAACAATTCCCAAACTAATGCCGACGATTCCATTCACCCGATTTTATTTATGAAAAATGCATTGGAATCAGGAAATAAATCTCCGTTTCCGTATTACCAGTTTTTTTCATTTTTAAGCAGAAATATAAAAAACTGCTAGTAACGTCTTTGTTTTTCACATTTTGGAAAATGCATTGAATTGATATCAATTCTATTGCACTCTAGTATACATAGTGGTTTTGACATCGCAAATACGAGCTTCCATTCAAGAGAAATTGCCTCACTTTGGTGCTGCTACGTGGTGTCAGAATTACAAACTAAAAATCGGGACATATAGTCTTTATAGTATCTGGCTGCTGCACAGACTGCTGTGTTGCCTGCTGGTGTGTCCCTTCCCCGTGCTGTCCGGTCGTGACGTCACAGTTCCCTCTTCATTGCTATGTAAAGTAGTCAGGGATGTTACAGCTACGTTATCTGATGGTGGAGTTACTTCCGCAATGCTATATGTGTTTGTAGAATGGGACCTGTTATGAAAGGCCTCTGATATGGCTGGATATTCAGGGGAAGGTACTGCAGTTTCCATGTCGGTAGTGTTGCTTAGCTTACTACTCCCAACTGACTCGCCCAGCACCGTGCTGTAGGTTTGTTGTCTGACATGAATACCGGGCGATTCCTTCTGTTCGGACGGTCTATTTGTAAGTAGGAGGTTTCTTTACAATAAAAGCAATACTTAGCTTGTCCTTCATATTGAACCCTTGCAAAGAAGCATATGAGACTCAGTTTTCGGGGGGTGTAACGGTTCATATCGTAAGTTGTTGTCAAAGCGCTTCATAAACTTGCAGGGTAACATATAACAAAATAACATGCAGGAAAGAGTGAAGCCAGGGTTAAAACAAATTAATTTAATAACAAATCACCATATTTACACTTAACAAATAAACAACAAAAACTCCCATCTAACTCCCACTTAATAAAAATGCCCAAAAACTAGGCGAAAATCTCTGGAGAGATTAATTACCTGGACCAAGTGTCCCTAAGATCAAATACAAAAGTGACCATATATATGCGTATGCCGTTCTACATGCATCACGATGTGTACAATGAATGCGTGATTCGTCATCATCCAGAATGATCCTTCAGACAACGAATCCACATTTAGGGCTAGACCGACACGGGGGAACACAACTACAATACTTAAAATTAAACCGACACTTCCTAAACCTAATATAAACAAACACAAAATTTTCGTGTGAAATTGGAATCAAATTGCCGTAGCAACATTTACTGCCTAAAAACTTAGGACTTCTCACACAAATCAACACAAGTACATTAACACGTGACCAAATAAAAATACACAAAATGACCGCTGTCAAAATTTACAAATACTCTACCACTACACCGCACAGGTGTGACACACAAAAATTTACATGAATCGAGTCATAAACAAAGCAATAGGCACACAGCCAACATTTACGTTAATAATACAATATTTTACCCATACAACGTACAACAAGCCGTTACACACATGGCGAACTACCAAATTAATTATGGCTAAAAAAATAACCATCACAATGAACAGGTTTGCTACATGAAAGCTTACAGGGGTCAGTCGGACAAATAGGACTGCCTATCAAAAATAAGTCACAGGCAAAACGGGCGATTTGTGGAATTCTGCATGTCTGTCAACCCACGTGTCAAATATCCCGACCTCCCAGGACATGGGGTCGAATCTCGAAGAAGTGTGCCCCAGAGCACAATAATACGTGTGTGTGTGTCAGAATAATATGGACAAGAAACAGCGGTCTCCCTAGAGCACCCTGTCTTTCCACCAAAAATACAACAGCAGCAAAAATATGAGAGTGGTAGGACCTCTACCCCCTCCTCACGTAAAATCAACACACACTTGACACATTAACACACACAATCACACGTATGGGTTTAGACAGACCCTGAAATAAAAAGACACAAATAATATCCACATGCTGGCGCCACCGTTCTATGCCGTGACTAGTCAACCTGAAAAGGACTCAAAAAAATCTATCGAATTTAGAACGAAGGTGTTCTACAAATTACTTTTAAGTTGGTGCGCTTGGCAACCCTAATATGAATAATAACCTGTTCAGCAAATATCTTACAGTAATTTCCTCCCATTCCTATTTCAAATATTAACGTTAATAAAGCACCATTTATCGAATGTAACGGGTTCCGCATTTGCAAGAATAAAAATCACGCACGCATGCCGCGCCCATTACATATGACTCAAGGAAAAACAAATATCTAACAAACACTTTGGCCACGCGCCAACGGACGTTTAAAACATTGAGCGTCGGTGCAAGAAAAACTCTAAACAACAAGAAAAGAAACATGACTATTTACAAAGTTCCCCGGCCAAATCTAACTACATAATTGAAATAATCCAATTGTTGTACATCACCGCTCTGCTTGTAGAACTAAGGACATCCTCCTCAACCCATTGCCCCTATGGACAAATTAGCACTCCATAGTAGTCGTCTGCGTTGATCTGTTGAAGTTCATCCCAACTCCAAACCACGTGCTGATCATCTTGGTATCGACTCCTTGGCAGAAAAGTTCAATGTTAATTATTTTACCTATCTATAATCGCTTGCAGGTTACTCAGTTCACCCACAATTGTCCTAATGCGATTAATAGCGAAGACTGGCCCTAAATATCTCGCACACACGCACAATAAAACACATATAAAATACACTGGAATATGTACATAAATATACACCTCGAGACCACGTCACTGGCTCGTTAACAAGTTTAAGATCTTGGCTGCACTAGCAGTCGCTATCTTGCTCGGTATTTCCGTCCTGTACTGTGGACCTTTGCTCCGGTGAGCGCTAATTAGGGTGTTACAATACTTGCCCCTTCGAGCTGAAATCGTCGTCTTTAAGTAAATGTTACAAGTTATCACGCACTGGCGTGAAATATTTAGCTCACAAAATAAAGTTGATTCCAGAATTTTAAAAAAATGTTTTCGAGCTTTAAAATTCGATAATGCAATCGCTGTGACTTTAGCTCCTCAGAGCTCCCAAATAAAATGACTTAGCCAAATTCAGAGCGTTAAAATCACGATACAAACTGGCGTGAAGTAAGCCCCTCACGGCTCCACAAAGAATGACAGAGTGGCGTCATGCCAAACTATTTATTAGAAAACTGACAGGGCGGAGGAGTGGGGTGGAGTCGGATAAAAACTTCCAGAGTTTTTGTCTCACAAAGATGGGACTAGTGTCATTCTTCTTCAAATAAATCAAACGTCTCAATTCACTCGTGCGGAGATTAATCCGTTCGGCGGTTCTCTAGATATCCATTTCCGCGGACTTTTTACTACTGACGCTGTCCACCGCGTGGTCATGGCTTGGTCTCTTGTGATTGGCTGATTCAATCATATGTTCGTTGCAAGTGCCTCGTGATCCTTCCTTTATGCTTCCAATTTTGGTACAGTAGTTGCTCAATTTGGCCTTGAACCCGACTAATTCTAGCCGTCCCCCAAGAATAGCTACCAGCTCAGCTCCTGTTGCAATATTACGAAATGCTAGCCTCCCTTATATCCATGTCGACTTCCTCAAGTACTGCCTGGGCCGTAGTAATAATAATAATAAATATGAATACTTATTTATCGAAGATCAATAAGGGTTCATTTATCCTTAGCAAGGTTTTGAAATTCGAAACAATTTATTGGTTTGGATTTCAAAAACAAAATCCACTGTAGTAGCAACACATCTCTTTAAAATCTCACTCAGCTGCTCGAGTGTAGGCCCCTCTGACTCAATTAGTGTTTTCTCCTTCTCGCTGGAATGTCATTCATACTTCCTCACTAGGTCTCCCCCTTCTCCTCAAGTAGTTGCCACTCCTGTCGTCTCAGCTGCTCGTTGTTTACAAACAAAGTGCGTACTCTGGCGCTCCCCGTAGATTTGGGTGTTGGTTTTCAAAATAAAATTTTTGCAATACTGATTCTGCACACATCATCTTTCCTAGTCATCAAATGGTTCCCTTCTGTAGTAAGGTTTTAATTTGGCGCTATTAAAAACAGATTTTGCACCAGTGCTCACTTCTTCCAGCCTGTAGGCATTGTTACCCAGATTCTTAATTACCCTGAACGGGCCAATACATTTCGGACAGAATTTGGCGAAGACTTTGTTCTTAGGGTCGGATATCGGTGGTCTACGAACCAGCACTAGTACTTGTTCTTGTAACTCTCGGTGAAACTTCTTTCTTCGGTACCGTCTCAGCCTTCGGTCTGCTTGGTTCCTCATGTGCTCTCTCGTTCGCTGGATTCGCAAATCATGCGCTAATAATGGATCCCTTGGGCAAGGAATGATCTTGTCCCAAGTTCTTTCTGGCAATCTGTTGTGGTGTACAATCAGTGGGACTTGACCCGTCGACTCGTGCTTAGTGGTGTTCATGCACATCTCAATTTCCCCTACTTTATCAACCCATTTATTGTGCTCGTTAGGAATCATTACTCTGTAGTACTTAGCAACACAGCGAATTGTTCTCTCGCAAGGATTTCCACAAGGATGACAAATGCTTGAAAATACGTGTTTTATTCCTAGGCTCTCCAAACCTTGCCTAAAAACATTGCTCGTGAAATAGGTACCGTGATCTGATAGAATGGATTCCGGCTTCCCAAGCATCGGAATGACTTTGTTCTTAATTCGACTGAGGACTTGTCTTGATGTCGTCTTCTGAATAGGACATAGCACGACCATCTTCGAAAATACGTCGACACACACCAGAAGGTGTCGGCATCCACGCTTTCCTTTTACTAAAGGGCCAAAGCAATCAATAGCGAGCATCTCGCATGGTTTCTGAGGTAACAGTGGTCTTGGAGGTTGTTTCAGAATAAAGTTGTTCGGTTTTGTGCGCTGGCATGCGTCACACGTTCTAATTACTTCAACAATGGTGAATCTCATCTTCGGCCAAGTAAAGGTCTCCCTTATCGTAGCTTCAGTCTTATCCGTGCCGATATGTGCTAGGCTCTCGTGAACATGCCAAGTTAATCCCCTCTGTAGTGATGCTGGAACTAAGATTCGCAGTTTAGTATGATGCTCATCCACGTACTTATGTAACAAGTTATTTAAGTAGTGAAATCTCGCTTGTTTAGCACTGGCTTCTCGGTACTCCGGTGAATTTGGTTGTAATTCCTTCCTGTAGAATTTTATCATCTTCATCATCCATGGGTCTGCTTCTTGCTCCTTCCGAATATCCTTCAATCTTGCCAAAAACTCACGAGCCTTAGGTGTTAATGTAATATTGTGAACTACCGCTGTTACTTCGTTTCCGTCCTCAGGATTTCTACTCAAGGCATCCGGTATGACGTTCATCCTTCCAGGGCAATGCTCTATCGTGATGTCAAACTGCAGTATGTAGATGGACCAGCGCGTAACTCTCTCACTTGCCATTGTTGTCTTGAATAAAAATGTCAGTGCATGGTGGTCGGTTCTAACAATGATGGAATAAGCATAGATCATCTTGCACCACTGTTGAAGAGAATAGAGAATTGCTAGTAGCTCAAGTTCCGTAACTGTATAGTTCCTCTCATGTTTCCGTAATTTACGACTCGTAAATGACAAATAGGATTTCTTCTTGGGTTCTTCAGCGTCCTCTTGGTACATCATAGCACCAATCCCAATTAATGAAGCATCTGCTTGAATAATAAATTGCTTCTCAAAATCCGGATATCCAAGTTTCACACAGTTTTCCAATAATCCTTCGTTGCTTTAAAAGACCTGTCGCACTCCTCGTTCCACGACCATCGATTTGCTTTCTTCAACATCTCCTGCATAGGAGCTACTGTTTCTGTGTAACCAGGGCAATTTTCTTTAAAGAAGCCTGTCACTCCCAAAAACGCTCTCACATGTTTGACTTTGGTAGGTGTGGGAAATTTCTTAATAGCATCTATCTTGGCTGGATTAGGCCGCACGCCCTCGACATCAATTATATGCCCCAAATATAAAATCTCGCTCTGGCAAAAATGTGACTTCTTTAGGTTGATTTTGAAGTTCATGGTTCGCAAGTTGTCCAACAGTTTATTTAAATTTATCAGGTGTTCCTCCATTGTCTCAGAAGAAATTAATATGTCGTCAACATATCTCGTGGTGAAGTTCTTGACCTCCTCAGTCAGATTTCTATCAAGTGCTCTAATGAGTGCACAACCCGCAGTTTTCACGCCAAAGGGCATTCGACACCAGATATAACTTTGATTATCGAATAAAAATCCCGTCAACAGTTGGGATTTTTCTTCAAGTTCAAGATGGTGGAAACTATTCGTCAAATCAACACTTGAGTATATCTTCTTCCCATGGAAGCCTTTCAAAACATCTTTAATCCTAGGTGCTTGGTCATGCTCAACTAGCAGTTTGCTGTTCAAAACTCGCGCGTCTAGGCATAGCCTAATTGATCCGTTTGGCTTGGTCACAGCCAATATTGCGTTCAGGTAAGGGGTTGCCGCTTTCCTTATCATGCCAGAATCTAATAAGTTAGTAATAATGTCCTTCACATGAGAAAAATGTTTCTCTGGGATCGGGTACAATTTACTTTTAAATGGGGTCCAATCTGTTACCTGCATATCATATTGAAAATTTAAAACTTTCCCAGGTACGGTGTCAAAAGCTCCTTTGTGTAATCTTAAAATTTCTTCCAGTCTTCTTTTATCCGGTTCCCCTACGATGGCCTCCTTAAGTCGCTCCTGAAGTAGAATTTCAAATTTGGTTCCGCTAATTTCTTCTTCTGCCAAATGCACCCACAGTTCCTGTGAAATATCTCGGCTGTCAATTTCTAGCACTGCCGTCTGGCTGACTCGCTCCCCCATCAAGATCTTATCTCCGGCCTCATTAGTGCATTCCTCAACAACCCAAGTATTGGCCTCTCTCTCCAACGGACTCTCTTCCATATTTAAACCCACATGATTCAACCCCTCTACTTGTTTGAAGCTTACAGTGTTGTTATGTAAGTCAATTACAGCATGAAAATCGCAGATGAAGTTGGCTCCTAAAATTATGTTGTAGTTCATCTTTGGAATAACAGTGAATGTTTGTGAGAAAGGATGGTTCAATATTTCCAAATCTAGAAATGCTTGCTGTTTACAATTCATAGTTTTATCAGGAATAACACCTCTGACTTCCATTAGCGGTACCGGCATAATAGGAACAGTCTGTTTCCTTCCTATTTCCTTTATCAAATTTTCAGTGACTAAGCTCACCTGGCTACCTGTATCAATCAAACATCTCACCCTCATGCCTCCAACATGCGCGTAAATAATTGGTAGCTGTCTGATAACATTTTCACGGTTCTTCACCACTTCCTCCAGGCAGTCGTCCGGGAATGCTACCCACTCTTCTATATTGGCCACTATCATCTCTTCTCGCTCCCTGGCGACCTCCATTTTCAGTCTATCACCTTTCAGTTCATTTGTTTTTTTTTTTATCCCGGGACCCATTTGTCGTGTTTCGCCGGTTGTCATTCTGTCGCTCCTGTTGTCTCAATAAACTCTCCGCCCCCTCTCCTTGATGGTTGTCTGGGCTCTGTCTGTTCGCCATGGCACGCCCCCACTTCTCTTTCTCCGCTTCTTCAGTACTTAATTGATCCAAGTATTTACGTGTTTCAATATATCGCTCGTCCCAGGTGTTCCGATAATCTCCCCTATTTTCTTGGCGATAGTCCCTGCCGTTATTCCATCTACCATCTCCATTTCTCTGGCAAGGTCTACCTTGTCTCTGGTTTCCCCTCCAATTTGTGTACTCCCGCTGGTACGTCCACTGATTGTTATGATTTTGATTGTTCTGATTGTATCTCCCACGGTTATTCTGATAATTCTGATTGTTATTGTGGAACTGGTTTCGGCCGTCAAAATCTTGTCTTCTTGGCGTGAATTGTGTCCCTGTGGACTGTGTCTTAGTTTGGTTCCCCTGGCTGTGGTTACTTTGGAGTCCCTGAACTACCTCTGCCATGTTGACACATTCCAGATTCCTTCTTCCTATCTGTGGGCTCACCATACTTGTTTCGTCTAAGTGTCTGAGTAATTCTTCGGCTTGGACTGCGGTTTGAATGTTCCCTGCGACTAATAGTTGTTGGATGTGCATTGGGAGTTGTTTCCCGATGGTTAGAACCATATTTGGCTCGCTAGGCGGGTCGTCAAAATCTCTGAATTTTACCAATTGCTGACTGAAGAATTCTGAAAAACGGGTTGGATGCGTACTATGATATTTGCGCGAGTACAGGACCATTCTCAACCCCTGCTGTAACGAAGGGCTCCAAAACGTCTTCAAAAATGCCTCGCGGAATTGAGCCATGTCTGTGAACGTGTACTTGAAACTTAAAAACCAGGTTAGGCTAGGTCCTTCTAAAAATTTCTCCACTAGTCTTAATTGTTTCTCAGGGCCGATGTGCTGGTCATTAAAGTAATCAGTTAATTGTCGTAGAAATGCTTTGGGAGTAGTTCCTGAATGTTCCTTAAACTTATTGGGCTTAAAATCATTACCCCGAATGACTTGGATGACTTGGGCTGGTGCCAAGTTCGGTTGCGGGGTTGAAGTCTCCCCCCTGTATTGCTGGAATGCATTACTCGTTAGTCTGGGACTTTGACCCCGGCTCGTATCCTCAGCCAACTTCAAACCTGCAGGACTTCCAATACTTGTTTGCTTCTCCGGTATATTTTCAGTCGAAAATACTGTCGCATTCTCTAAAGATCTAATCTCGTTTTTGATGATTAACTCTGAGTGTTCCTGTAATTTTGACTTTATATTTTCCTCCAATTCCTGCATTCTTGAACTGTGTTCCCCCAAGAGTTTTAAAATTGTCAAGCGGTCTTCTTTATTTGCGTGAGCCTACTGGTCCCAATCTCGCCGGATCCTACTTTTCAAGCTATTAATTTTCTCCTCGTTCCTTTCCTGATTTTTCTCTAGCTCTTGACGTATCTGTTCTTGCGTTTTTACTATCTGTTCTCCCAGATTATCCCGAGTCTTGACGAGCTGCTCTCCTACTTCTTGTCTTATGACCTCTTGTGTGTTTATTAGCTGGCCTTCCATCTCTTTTCTTAAGATTTCTTGTGTCTTGCCTAATTGCTCCTCTAAATTCTCCCGCAAGTGTATCCGTTCGGTTTCAGCCTTAACCTCGACTTTATCAATTTCCTTTATTAATTCCAGCACGTTGCTGTCTACCGAATTAATTTGCTGCTGTAGTTTCTCTTGGGTTTTCTTCATTCCCGCGGTGTTACTGACACATGCTGCCTCTATCTGCTTGAGTTTATCTGCCACCATCTCGTCAAATTGTACTAATTTGTTATCAAATTTCGCCTCCAATTTCTTAATTTCGCCTAACTGTTTGACGTTGTTCTCCACGACCTCGCCTGCCAGTTTCTCTACTTTTTTAACGCTCTGATTAATGTCATTAGTGATTTTTCCTAATTGTTCGGTTTGTGTTACCGCCTGTTGTGACAATTTGTGATTTAGTTCATTGAATTGTTTGTCCGTGTCTAATTTCTGGACTTCTAACTGGACCGAAATATTACCGCTCATGTCATGTAATTGTTTTTCACAGTCTATCTTCTGCGCTTGTAACTGGACCGTAATGTCATTTAATTGTTTATCATTATGCTCCCGCTGAGCTCCTAATTGTTCTTTTAATTGTTCTTCCGTCTTTACGGACATCTGCACTAATTGTTCTTCCGTTTTCGCGGACATCTGTTCTAATAGTTTTTCACTTTTCGCGGACATTTGGATCGACATCTGTTCTAACAATGCCTTAATCTCATCAACACTCGCCATATCACACACAAAAATATATTCAGAGAAAACAGGGTTATGGGCCAAGGTTTCAGCCATATACACACATACATGTCACACATTTAAATATTACTGGCTCTAATTTAATGAAAATTTCAGTAACAAAATTTACTGAATACAATGACACTTAATCCCAAACAACAAAATAACCCCTGGTGATCTGCTTTTAAATTCCTAACCAACAGAATTTACGAAACACCAATTAACCGAAGTCAATTAAATGTCAAATATAAGGCAACATCTTCATGCTTTGACTGAGTTCATTAATAATGCAAATTTCTAATTTTAATGCCGGGCGCCAGAACAAGTTAATAACAAATACAATATCAAATTCTAACCTTGTTCAATATCTCTAACTTTAGGAGCTCAGTGATTTTACTAATGCACATGGCGGTACAACATCGCCTCAATTTACTGAATTTACATGTCCGCTTGACCTGGCATCATTTCTCAACGAAATAAATATGACGTCAGCGAAGCAACAACAACAACAACAACCCCACTTGGGCAGCCATTTTTGTTTTATGAACCCTTGCAAAGAAGCATATGAGACTCAGTTTTCGGGGGGTGTAACGGTTCATATCGTAAGTTGTTGTCAAAGCGCTTCATAAACTTGCAGGGTAACATATAACAAAATAACATGCAGGAAAGAGTGAAGCCAGGGTTAAAACAAATTAATTTAATAACAAATCACCATATTTACACTTAACAAATAAACAACAAAAACTCCCATCTTACTCCCACTTAATAAAAATGCCCAAAAACTAGGCGAAAATCTCTGGAGAGATTAATTACCTGGACCAAGTGTCCCTAAGATCAAATACAAAAGTGACCATATATATGCGTATGCCGTTCTACATGCATCACGATGTGTACAATGAATGCGTGATTCGTCATCATCCAGAATGATCCTTCAGACAACGAATCCACATTTAGGGCTAGACCGACACGGGGGAACACAACTACAATACTTAAAATTAAACTGACACTTCCTAAACCTAATATAAACAAACACAAAATTTCCGTGTGAAATTGGAATCAAATTGCCGTAGCAACATTTACTGCCTAAAAACTTAGGACTTCTCACACAAATCAACACAAGTACATTAACACGTGACCAAATAAAAATACACAAAATGACCGCTGTCAAAATTTACAAATACTCTACCACTACACCGCACGGGTGTGACACACAAAAATTTACATGAATCGAGTCATAAACAAAGCAATAGGCACACAGCCAACATTTACGTTAATAATACAATATTTTACCCATACAACGTACAACAAGCCGTTACACACATGGCGAACTCCCAAATTAATTATGGCTAAAAAAATAACCATCACAATGAACAGGTTTGCTACATGAAAGCTTACAGGGGTCAGTCGGACAAATAGGACTGCCTATCAAAAATAAGTCACAGGCAAAACGGGCGATTTGTGGAACTCTGCATGTCTGTCAACCCACGTGTCAAATATCCCGACCTCCCAGGACATGGGGTCGAATCTCGAAGAAGTGTGCCCCAGAGCACAATAATACGTGTGTGTGTGTGTGTCAGAATAATATGGACAAGAAACAGCGGTCTCCCTAGAGCACCCTGTCTTTCCACCAAAAATACAACAGCAGCAAAAATATGAGAGTGGTAGGACCTCTACCACCTCCTCACGTAAAATCAACACACACTTGACACATTAACACACACAATCACACGTATGGGTTTTGACAGACCCTGAAATAAAAAGACACAAATAATATCCACATGCTGGCGCCACCGTTCTATGCCGTGACTAGTCAACCTGAAAAGGACTCAAAAAATCTATCAAATTTAGAACGAAGGTGTTCTACAAATTACTTTTAAGTTGGTGCGCTTGCCAACCCTAATATGAATAATAACCTGTTCAGCAAATATCTTACAGTAATTTCCTCCCATTCCTATTTCAAATATTAACGTTAATAAAGCACCATTTATCGAATGTAACGGGTTCCGCATTTGCAAGAATAAAAATCACAAACGCACGCCGCGCGCATTACATATGACTCAAGGAAAAACAAATATCTAACAAACACTTTGGCCACGCGCCAACGGACGTTTAAAACATTGAGCGTCGGTGCAAGAAAAACTCTAAACAACAAGAAAAGAAACATGACTATTTACAAAGTTCCCCGGCCAAATCTAACTACATAATTGAAATAATCCAATTGTTGTACATCACCGCTCTGCTTGTAGAACTAAGGACATCCTCCTCAACCCATTGCCCCTATGGACAAATTAGCACTCCATAGTAGTCGTCTGCGTTGATCTGTTGAAGTTCATCCCAACTCCAAACCACGTGCTGATCATCTTGGTATCGACTCCTTGGCAGAAAAGTTCAATGTTAATTATTTTACCTATCTATAATCGCTTGCAGGTTACTCAGTTCACCCACAATTGTCCTAATGCGATTAATAGCGAAGACTGGCACTAAATATCTCGCACACACGCACAATAAAACACATATAAAATACACTGCAATATGTACATAAATATACACCTCGAGACCACGTCACTGGCTCGTTAACAAGTTTAAGATCTTGGCTGCACTAGCAGTCGCTATCTTGCTCGGTATTTCCGTCCTGTACTGTGGACCTTTGCTCCGGTGAGCGCTAATTAGGGTGTTGCAATACTTGCCCCTTCGAGCTGAAATCGTCGTCTTTAAGTAGATGTTACAAGTTATCACGCACTGGCGTGAAATATTTAGCTCACAAAATAAAGTTGATTCCAGAATTTAAAAAAAATGTATTCGAGCTTTAAAATTCGATAATGCAATCGCTGTGACTTTAGCTCCTCAGAGCTCCCAAATAAAATGACAGCCAAATTCAGAGCGTTAAAATCACGATACAAACTGGCGTGAAGTAAGCCCCTCACGGCTCCACAAAGAATGACTTAGAGTGGCGTCATGCCAAACTATTTATTAGAAAACTGACAGGACGGAGGACTGGGGTGGAGTCGGATAAAAACTTCCAGAGTTTTTGTCTCACAAAGATGGGACTAGTGTCATTCTTCTTCAAATAAATCAAACGTCTCAATTCACTCGTGCGGAGATTAATCCGTTCGGCGGTTCTCTAGATATCCATTTCCGCGGGCTTTTTACTACTGACGCTGTCCACCGCGTGGTCATGGCTTGGTCTCTTGTGATTGGCTGATTCAATCGTATGTTCGTTGCAAGTGCCTCGTGATCCTTCCTTTATGCTTCCAATTTTGGTACAGTAGTTGCTCAATTTGGCCTTGAACCCGACTAATTCTAGCCGTCCCCCAAGAATAGCTACCAGCTCAGCTCCTGTTGCAATATTACGAAATGCTAGCCTCCCTTATATCCATGTCGACTTCCTCAAGTACTGCCTTGCCCGTAGTAATAATAATAATAAATATGAATACTTATTTATCGAAGATCAATAAGGGTTCAATATGTTAACAGAACTTTACAATCATTGACCGTCAAATATGATGGAATGGGGTATTTAAGTTCAATTGTTACAATACGTATGCCATTACTTTCAGCATAAAATTCGTATACTTCATTACAGCACTCGTTCCGTATGTCCTTGAGAACTCCATGCGTAGGAAGCACGCGGGAGAGCCTTTCATTGTTGACTTCGGGAGGAGATTAAACAGACACGCACACGTTTTGTTAAAGAGTCTGAAGCAGTGATAGTTATCTTTGTGGTGTTACCGCTAGCTAGCCGGAAGGATTTCACTCCTTCATGTCGAGATAATATGTTTTCATAAAGTAAGGTGTACACTAATTTAATGTACACTGAATTTTCCCCGTTGTCTAGTTGATTCGCTAGTACTTGATCTCTATTAAGCTTCAGGTCGTTTGCTATCCACCTAGGCCTATGTATTTCAAGTGGTGTCGGTCTGTTGTTCCTTTCTTCAAAAGCGCATTTAAGAGTGTTTTCCGGACATTCGACACTTTCGCAAGTTCAACAAGCAGTTCCGTGACAAACTAAGGAGCCTATTTTTCTTAAACTTAAAGATTCAAGCCAATGTTTAATCTATATGGAACTATCTAAGTTAATGACGAAATTAAGTTGGTAATATCAAAATTTCTAATTAATTCGAAATATACCTGCAATACAGTTGGAAGCCCTGGTGACTTAATATATTCTTAGTTCCATCTCTTAAGGTACAGAATACAAAATTTGATTGAAGTTCAATGGATAACGTGGACGTTACATGCAGTTAGATATTGGATCTATCAGTGCGCGTAAAATCATGTTGGCAGCAATGTCATGCATGTCTTGGTCAGAAATAATCTGATATATTATGATCTATTGTTGTGCCAATTTTGGACGAAATCCATTTGTATGTATAGAAGTTACATGCATTTTAGAATTAAACTTATCATCAGGCTTAGAATCATGTTAGCGGCATTGGCATAATATTAGTTACTCCAAATTAATCTAGAATGTCAGGTACTATACGTGTGCAAAGTTTAGATTTGTTGGCTTGCATGCATTCTGATATATTAATATAAGGGTAAAAAAGTAGAGACAGCAATTATCAACAGTTGTCAGCAGCTGGTTGCTCTTAGGAATACGCATAGTGATATCTGGTTATGTACACATAGTAGACTACATACGAAATTTGGTTGAAATCCAATTGATAGTGTAGAAGTTCTATTAATTTAAAAATTTGACCTATCAGCATGCTTAGAATCATTTTTCCAACACTGTCATGTATGGCCTCCTGGAAATTAAACTGAAATATTATTGTCTATATACACTGACCGGCAAAAAAAAGTGGAACACTTCAATTTTTTATGTAATTTTTTAATTTATTCCACTAAAATGTATCGGTTTTCCAATATTTGCATTATTCATGTAAATGTTCGATGGTTGGCTACAGAAAATACTGAAACATGTTTTACAACACGCTTTAACTCACAAATTTCGTTACATTTCACAAATCTAACAGTTTTCTATTTTTTACTAATGTTCCTTTTGGCTGTTTTTTATGCCAAACAAAGCAGTGTTAATTTTTGCACTGCACTGTACCGGAACACTGGTCACTAAAAACGAGTGTTTCCACCCTTAGCGTCCATGACAGCTTGTTAGGCTCATCGAAGATTGGGGGTAATTGGTGGTAATAAACCACCCTAAGAAATGTCAATTTCTATTCACGGATGTTTCAGATGTGTGTCCTAATGCGTGAAAAGCATTTAAAATGTGATTACATCTTTTTCATGCCTAATTTTATACTTTTTAAATTACTGTTCCACTTTTTTTGCCGGTCAGTGTAATTATGTGCCAATTTTGGAATAGCTCCCATGCATACCTTCAAGATATCCAACATGGAGCTCAAATTTCAATTGCGGTTTTTCAGCAGTTGGTAGCACTGACTTCATTTTCATGGCCTTGAGATATTCAGATATAGATCTTGACTCATACCAAATTTGGTTTTGATTGCTTCAGCCGTTTAGGAGTTGATAAGGGGGGGGGGGGGAACATGCACAGACAGACAGACAGACATTTGCCCAGATCGGTCTCATTAGTCTACGTTTTCTTCATTTTTGCAAAATGTGGAAAGTAGGCTAAAAATACAATACCCTATCACGGTAAGCACTTCCGAGTATTTATTAACCTCGCGGCTAAACTCAGAACCTAATACGACGTAGGTCGCAAAGTGACACTTCCACTCTTTCTACTCTATGGAGTTCTCCAACGCATAATGTATCAAAATGGTGCCATTCTCAATCGATGATACCGTTTGTAATATATAAACGATATGCGAATAACGTTATTAGTCCGAATAACGGTATTGAGGGAATATTTTTCGATAGATATATTTAAATAACGTTATTTCTAGTGAGCACTACCATTTCGTTCCTGCGATAACCGGTATCCGAATAACGTTATTAGTCCGAATAACGGTATTGGGGAATAATGTTCGAGAGATGTATTCAAATAACGTTATTTATAGTGAGCACTACCATTTCATTCCCGCGATAACCGATATCCGAATAACGTTATTAGTCCGAATAACGGTATTGGGGGATTTTTTTTGGAGAGATCTATTCAAATAACGTTATTTCTAGTGAGCACTACCATTTCGTTCCTGAGATAACCAATATCCGAATAACGTTATTAATCCTAATAACGGTATTGGAGGAATGTTTTTCGAGATATGTATTCCGATGATGTTATTTCAGGCGGGCACTACCATTTCGTTCCTTAGTTAACTGATATTCGAATAACGTTATCAGTCCAAATAACGATATTAGGAGATTTTTTTCGAGTAATGTATTCCGATAACGTTATTTCAGGTGGGCACTAGTATTTCGTTTCTACGATAACCGATATCCGAAGAACGTTATTAGTCCGAATAACGGTATTAGGGGATATTTTTCGAGAGACTTATTCATATAACGTTATTTCTGTCAGACAATACTATTTCGTTTCTACGATAACCAATATCAGAATAACTTTATATGGCCCAATAACGTTACCATGCGATACAAATGACTTCCGGATATGAAACGTAACGACCACAATGTGACCAAGACCCATTTTGTTACATAATCTACCCAAACAACCATTTTCGTTACGTTAAGTTAAGTTATGAAGCCTTGCTATGGACCATTATACAGTATTAGTCTGATATAAATCTCCCGTGGTCACGGCAAGGACCGGTATACGTGGGTGGTAGGGTAGGCCTAATTTTACGTTCACTGCTTCTGAAATAAACAAGATATTCTACTTTAATACTAAAAGTAAAATTAAAAGTAGATCCATTATTCATCATCATCTTCTTCTACAGTTTCCATTCCCTGGCTGGGTCTGCTTGGAACATGAGCCTCTCCATCATTTTCTATCCTCCCACCACCTTTCACACCTCACTTTGTCCCACTCCTCTCCTCTTTTCTGCACTCCTTCCTTGACACCCACAATCCACCTATCTCTTGGCCTTCCTCTTGGTCTCTCGCCCTCCATTTCCATCTCATGCATTCTCCTTGGTATCCTGCCGTCCTGCAGTCTCCTAACATGTCCGTATTCATTCTCGACTTCTCTATTATCCATTGACTTCTCAGATCCGTTATTCTTAGATTAAAAAAAAAAGCAGTAACATTTACCTGTTACATTTCATTCATCACTGTCGTGAAGTTCTCCATGATTGGTGCCATCGTCACTGTCTCCACAGTCACTGTCTGAACTGCCTTCTGAATTCCCGGTAACATTTGCAGGATCGTTTGTTTCCCATATGGCATCATCTTCCGAACCATCCAAGACACATGAAATTCCAGTTTTCTAAGACAATTTGTTGCACTATATGTTTAGTGCTTACTGTCGACCAAAATATTATGTGCACTAGAGTTTGAAGGTTGTTTGTGAAGTAACCAATGGGCCTACATAAAATCCAATATCATCATTTTCGTCATATTTTACGTTAGTTCATGTAGGTTTGGGATTTAAAATTTATGTATATATATATATATATATTTTAAATCGCAGTTGGAACACAAAACGTGCTTGTTTTTATGCGTGTTTCAACTATGCGTCCCATTTAAGAATTAGAATCTCAAAAACCCTTCGTCAAATTGAATCCAAATTTTAACACAGTATACATTGGAATGTTTTATAACTGGTTTATTAATTTCAAGATTTTGTGTGTTCATGAAACAGTTATCATTTTTGTAAGGTAACCTTTTCTCGACTCGGGGTGGTTGGAAAATTTCGTTCTTGGTCGCGTTGTAATCCTTACATATCAAAAGGTTATGCTATATGACTGTGAAATACGTAAATGCATACCTGCCAACTTTTACAGTTTGTCCGTAAAATTTACGGAAATTGCAGAGTTTTACGGATGAACGGTGTCATTTTACGATTTCGCGGACAAAAATTTGAAACGTTAATTAACATTCGATAATCCCTCCCACTTCCGTACAATCGATTGTTTGCGTGGGTCGAAGGCAAGTCCACGATAGTCGATAACTCGTTCTTTGATATGATTGGTACTTTTAACCGTGTGATGTTTGTGTCGTTATTGTAATTGAATTTGAAGCCGGGATAACAGTTCTTCCATGTGAATCTTAGGTGTCGACAGGCTCTGCTTCGCAAATTCTTTGTTCCGCTCCGTTCGCTCGTTGCGATTTAACCCATATTATTTGACCACGTGAATTGTTCATTGTTCCCGAAGTTGGCGTTCTTTTAAGGTTATGGCATATTTTAATGAAGTGTTCAAGTTTTTGTGCTATAACTTCGTGATTCGCAGTTTCCTGTATTCCTTGCACTAATTACATTTGTTCCACGTGTTTTTTTCTACCATGTGCATATTCATTCTTCATGAGGTTGGTGTCGTGTTCATTTAATGGCTTAAGACTTCGTGTGCTTCGACATGTTTTAATGAAGTGTTGTCTGTCTTGTGTTTTATGTTATAATTTATGTGACGTTCGGTGATCTAGGTTCCTTTTGATGTTTTAGTAGATATCGAGAATGAGCAAATCCAACAAGAAACAGTACTTCCAGGCATTTAAAGAATAATACTCTGTTGATTTTCCGTGCGTACTAAAATCAAGAAAGGGAGAAAAATTTGCCTTTTGCACGGTATGTGGATGTGATATTAATATTGCACATACAGAGGTGCCAACTATTACGGATTGTCCGTAATTATTACGGATTTCAGCTCACGATTACGGTATTACGGTCAAAGGGGAAATTATTCCGGAAAAGTGATATCCCGAAAAAAAAAAATGCATTTCTATGAAAATAATAAAAGGAAAGTTGCATGGTGTCTACCAGTAACGAAAAAGTAGCTAATTTTACAAATAGGTAACGAAGGTAAAATAGCTAATTTTTATGTCTGCGTAGTTGGAGGCAACAAAAATTCGCCGAGGTCGGTGTAAATCGTCTTAACTCGCGCCGCTTGGCTCACAGATTGCGATGGAGCCAATTGCATATGCTATATTTCCCCATGCCCGACCTCAAGGAAATGCAAACTAAGGATACCTTGAGAGGTATACATCGGTCCAACGTATAATTTCAGTATCGAGAAGAGTTTTTAGTTTTGTGTGAAATATTTTTCTGTTTTAGGAAACCTTACTTTCCGAGAGACGTTTATTCGCGAACATTTCCGAAACTCAACAGAGACCTCTCATTTCTGTTATTGACCTCTGAATTTGGAGACTATCTCAAATTGAAGTCCAGAAATAACGCAAAATAATTTAATGTCGCAATCTTGCGAAATTATACAGTTTTGAAAAAAGTATCCCGAAAATGCTTAGAAATACATTTATTTAAAAAAAATATCAGTCTCGAAAATTTGCCACATCCAGTATGGATAATTCAAAATTCCGTTATGTCGACTTTTCCTTCGAACTATGGTTCCATTGGATAATTTAACCGGTTATTTCTAAAACTTGTATAACTTGTATAATTCGTGATTCGAATTCGAAAGAAAATGTGCCCTCTTGTCGTATTATTCATGCAATCCTATCACAATAATAGCTTGCCACGGTGGGAGAGTGGATATCGTGTCGGTCTACTAACCCCAATATTGCAGGTTCGCTCCTGGCCGTGGCAAGTGATTTTTTTTTTTGAAAGGCGGCAAAAATACGATACGCATGTCATACGATGTTGGCATGTCAAAGAACCCATTTGAATTCAGTAGGCCGAGTTCATAATGGCAAAATTAATCTCGGGAGTTTCCGCCAACACAAAGTTCCTCATTTCTCTACTAGAAAGCGCTATAGTGTTCAAGGAGCTTAGATATCTAACATATAACCTCCTTGACTTTCATAGTCAAGGAACAACGAAATTCGACATGCAAGCTACCCTCTGGGTGTCAAATAGCAAAGCTTGCACCAGGCATCCGAGGCCATACGATATTATTATTATCACATATAATTTGTAATATTCGATACCTACTTCGAACGTTCATCCTCCGAACTCACATGCTCAAGACGTTCGGCTGACTGCAAGTCTTGCCTGCGGGAATCTCGTCAATCGGACCGAGATCGATGCCAGTTGCGTAAAATCGTAAAACCCGTGCCCAATCGTGAACTTGTGACCACGAGGACTGCGGGAATCCTGTCAAAGGTGATTGGGCGCCCATCACGAAACATCCTGAAGCCTACTCGCCATTTTTCCCATGACCGTATACTTAAAAGCGTACGGGGAGCATGAAGTGCATCAACCCTTTTAGAAACGACAGTCTACGTAGCATCGCAATACTCATTTCTCCTCGTGATCCACCGTGACTCCCAACCGCGGCATAGGGATAGTGGGAATCACGGCGCCGACCATACAACATGTCCATAACTGCTCGTGAATTTTAACCATGCACAACCTCGAGCTTGCCTCCGCCATTCTGCCAGAACAGATAGACAGGCAGACAATCGTTGAACGGCCGGATGCCGTGCCGATTGGATATTATCGCGTTCTCAGTGACCAACCGCGAGGACATCGTGATTCTCGTATAACGACCGAAAGCGGCAGCGATTGCAATACATCGCGATATTTCTCCGCATTCGATGACGAGAACAACTGGATTCTTGTCAAACGTACATCAAGTGGCACCGATTGCGTAATTATGCTATAATTTCTCGTTCCCTCATCAAGGACAATCGAAATTTTGTCGATCGGCTAAAAGTGACACCAATTATGTAAATAGCGACTTTTCTCCGTGTTCTATCGTGAAAACTACGGGAATCTCGGAAAATGGCTGAGGCCAGCGCTGATCGTGTAACATCTCGATATTTTTCTTAGAATGAAGGTTTCCTATTCATCTCTTGATTATTTTGTTCGAAGATTCCCAAGTTTGGTCAAGGAAAGTGAACATGACAAACTTGAAGAGGAATTTGCTGTTTATCAGTGTGATACTTTCCCTGAATAAATTTTACAAGGAACTAGAATTTATGTAAACTGGGGCAAAATTGCTGAGCTTAAAAACGAAACTGGATAGTTCAAGTATAAAACATTAAGTAAAGTGATATTTGTAATATTACTTGTACCTCACAGAAACTCTCCCACAGAAAGAATTTTCAGTGTTGTTAGGAAAAATCAGACAGAATTCAGGCCTACATTAAGCACATCTACACTGGAATCGCTTATGATTCATAAGACAAAAATGTCATCACAGGGGGAAGTATATTGCAAGAAAACTTTCACGGAAAACCAGTTACCGAGTGCGAAACGAGCTACAAGGAATTTTTTATCACAGAACTAGCGGTTATTGTGCAAATTTTATGGTGTAATTTGATATTCTTTACTATAGGTTGCTAGGTGGAGTGGTGTCATTATCGAGAAGGGAGGAGCATGCTTTGGATTTGGCGTGATAATAATTTTTCGGTAGGGGGGGGGGGTCGGCAGTATAAGAGATTGCTGATAACCCACTTCAAAGGTTGGCACCTCTGCACATGGTGGAAAAAACGATTTAAGTAATCGTGTGAAGTGCGGTAAACACATAAGTTATGTTAAATCAAAGGAAGATAGCAAGAAAATCAACACCTTTTTTTTCTAAGTCTGGAAACGACAGTGACGTAATTAGGGCCGAGTGTCTGTTTACTTCCTTTTTGGTGGAACACAATGTGCCCTTAAGTGCGGCTGATCATGCTGGTGCTTTATTTAAGAAGATGTGTCCCACATCAGAAGTTGCAAAGAAATATAGTTGTGGTCGTACGAAAACGACATGCATTGTAAATAAAATGGCATCTGAAGTTGTTAAGTGCCTTCAGAACGGACCATTTTCTTTGGCAACGGATGGAAGCAATGATACGAATGCCAAGTTGTATCCTATTGTTGTTACATTCTATGATGTTCCCGCAAGAAAAAGTAGTGAGCACTGTGCTATCCATGCCAGTGTAACGTGTTTTTCGAGGGGTTTTATGGAACTGGCATAAGTCAGTAGGAAGCCATTCTATATTTATTTACGCGGCAAATTGTTCAGCCAAGAGAATTTTTCATGGTAATTTATTATTATTATTAATTTATTATAATTATTATTAAGGTATTTTCGGAGCATTTTATAAAAATTATTAGCATTCAGATAGGTTTTCTATGTCTTAGAAAACGCTATCCAACAAATTATTACGAACGACGATATCATAGAAAATTATCTGATTACGGAATTTTACGGAGTTTTCGTCAGTTAGGGTATATCGAGAGACGTGACTCACTGGGATTTCAAGTACACGCTTAATCTTGTCGAGAAGCATGACGCAATCTTGGGTCGCAAGGTCTAGAAAAGACGAATTGTTGGAACGGAAATCGACTTCTCCCTCTCGCGCACCGAGTGTAATGAGGCAGAGGAGGGGAACTGGCGGCGTGCTCAGCCAATCAGTGAGGACGACGTAAGCTAGATGTCGGTACCATGGTGGGGGAGCCAACAGGTGCATATATCGTTCGACGCGCCGTGGACCGAGGACTATCTGTGTAGAACTTGCGGAGTACGGTTGCAAGTGCGTGTCGCTCCGATGTTCAGTGGAGTTGAAGACTAACTTTTGCAAAACTTAACCAGTGCGGTTGTACGAGTGTTTGGGTCCGAGGTACGGACCATAGAATTATCTAAGCTACCAGAATATCATCAAATTCCGATGGAGATGACTACGTCCAGGAGACTGTGGGAAGCTCACAGCATCAGCAAGTACGAGGGAAATGCCTTGGCAATTTCCAATGGTAAGCGCAAATGACGCAGAAATACGCAATCTCTCATTTTTCTTTGTTTTACATTTCATATTTCAGTAACGTCATAGCTTGGAAATAAGAGTAAAATCAATTTATCAGACTCCGTTTTCACGTAATTTTCTATCGGTAATATTCAAATCACAACGCTCCAATTTAAATTTTGTACTTATTATTATTATTAATTTTGCTATACTGGTTTTATATAATAAATTCATTTCTTTTACAATGCAATCTTTGCTTTCAGTAGGTAGCATTAGATATAGACCAATTCCTTCTCCTGATACAATTGTTTGTTGGGTTAATGATCAAATCATACCACGATCTGAGTGAATAGTGTCTTGAAGGTGTTCTGCCAGAGCTAGACGTTGTTAAATACAAATTTAGATTTCAACATTGCATTGAGGTCTTGGCGCCCATTAAAACAACATAGCTTAGGCAAAGGTAAACAGTTACATTTATCTCCCAACAGTGTGGGCTAGCCAAACTGTTACATTTGTCGCTACCAACATGGGGCATTAAAAAACGCTACATTTGTCGCCGACAACTTGGGGCTGAAAACCTAATAACATTTGTGGAAGGAGAAGGGTATATATTTCTGTGCCTGTATTTTGGGGGTTATTTGTCTGTATCAGTGTATATCATTATGGGGGATGAGAAAGAAAGACAGATGAGGTTACGTAGTGGTCATCAACGGGAGAGTGATGATACGAGCAGTATGTCGAGTGATGGTAGTACCGGGGTAGCGGAGGTAAATCCCGATACTGAAACGGAGTGTAGGCGGCCAACCAGAATTAAAAACTTTACTTCTCGAGTTTATGTATCAGAACAAAGTTAGTAGTGATGCCTTAAATGCTAAATTAGAACAAAACAATGCAAAACTGGAACAAAATAATGCTAAATTAGAACAAAACAGTAGGGAAAATAAAGAAAGTACAGATGCCTTAAATGCTAAATTAGAACAAAACAGTAGGGAAAATAGAGAGAGTAATGAAACTTTAAACGCCAGATTAGAACAAAACAGTAAGGAAAATAGAGAGAGTACTGAAACTTTAAATGCTAAACTGGAACAAAACAACGCCAGATTAGAACAAAACAGTAAGGAATATAGAGAGAGTACTGAAACTTTAAATGCTAAATTAGAACAAAACAGCAGGGAAATGAGTGACAAATTCGAACTGATTAGAGGTGAGATCAGGGGGGTGATGGAAGAAAAGGCTAAAGAGATTATTGCAGATGTAGACAGAAAATTAGGAAAAGTACAGGAGGAGTTGGAAATTAGAATCAGTACACAGGCTGAAAATTTAAAAGAACTAGTGCAACTGGAAACACAGCAGGTCAAAAAGCAATTGGGGGGAGAAATTGACAAAATTCAGGAAGCTACTAAAGAGGTTAAGGAACAGCTGGGGGGTAGAATTGAGAAAGTCCACTCACAAATAGTTGCAGAAGTAAATGATTTAAGAGAGAGTAATAGAGAGAGCATTAGCAAGATTGAGGAGAAACAAGCAAAGCTATATGATAAAGTAGAAGAATCAGAAGGAAACATTAAATTAACAGTAAACAGTATTGAGAGGAAGGCTGAGGAGAAAATCGCAGAATTAGAATTAAAATTAAAAGCTAGGATCAGGCAAGAAAATAGTCAGAATAGGCCAGTTTTTGTGAATAGCACACACAGGGAGGTAGAACTGGGTAAGTTCAGCAATCGACAGGGGTGCCCAATGGAGTTCATGAACACTATAGAAAATAAATTCGGGGAAAGGTTGGAAAATGGTAGTATTGAGTGGTGCCAGGTAGTTGAAATTTTAGAACAAGTGTTTGTGGGGGAAACGAGGAATTGGTTTGCTGTCTACAGAGACAAGTTTACTGATATCAATGATTTTAAAATGAAATTCTGTGAAAAGTTCTGGAATGAGGTTATTCAGTCGCAGCATCGTGAGGGAGTAGTGTGTGGTAAATATAACCCTAAAGGAAGCTCCACCATGACCGAATACTTTTTAGGGCAGGTATTAGTGTGTAAATATCTGGATGGCTTGAAGGAGGAAAGTGATGTGGTGAGGTTGCTACTTAGGCACTTTCCCCTATAGGATCAAGGAGGCTGCTTGTATCCAGAATGTAAAGACTATATCACAAGTAGAAAATTTGTTAAGCACATTTGATGCACTAGGGAGAGGGGGTTATGAGGACAATTTCAATCGGAACCAGGGTAATAATAATAATAGGCCTAATGAAGCCAGGCATCAAGAAGTTCAAGGGAACGGTGGCGAAGGGGCCAACGCTCAAAATAGGAATAATAATAATAATAATCAGCTAAATCAGAACAGAGGAAATGGCTATGGGAATCAGTATCAAGGGAGGAACAATGATTTCAGGGGAAATCAAGGGAGGAACAATGATTACAGGGGAAATCAAGGGAGAAACAATGATTTCAGGGGAAATCAAGGGAGAAATTATAATGACAATAATTACAACCAGAATAGGGGTCAAGGAAGAGGACAGCCTAGTGGTAGTAATATACAGCCAAACAATGACAACACAACTCAGAACAACCAGACCAGTGCAGTAGTAACTAGTACTACGGCCAGCTGTAGCGGTTCTTTAAACGCGAACCAGGCTGCGAAGTAAGGTCAGAATCTCAGTCTGTAGCATGCCCTGTCCATACAATTATACAGGAACCCTATGACCTAAATGTAAGAAATGAATTATTACATGAACTAAATGATGAAGGTATTATTCAGGAAGTGGTTAGTAAGAGCCCCATAGTTAAATTTAACGTGTCCGAGGCGTACACAGATGTTTTAATTGATAGTGGTTGTATGAAGAGTTGCATAAGTAGTGCATTTTATGATAAAATGAAAGGAACTGGAGTAAATTTTGAGGAGATGCCAATTAAAAGCACTTTTGTTATCACAGCTGTTGGGAAGAGGTCTAAAGTAATTTCTAAGCAAGTTTTAGTAGACATTAAAATTAATAATCATGTAGAGAAGCAGATTTGCCTTGTAATTCCAAATTTAGTATTCAGTGTTATCTTGGGTTCAGAGTGGCTAAGTAGAGTGTCTGGTAACTTATGTTATGATGTAGGGAGTTTGAAATTTAAATGGGGAGATTCTGAAGTAGAAGTAGCGTTCAATGACCATATTCAGAGGAGTAGTATTGTAGGTGTGATTTGTACTTTAAATGAGATATCGCCAGCCGTAGAGCGGGGTTCTCCATGTTTTGTGGGCAGTGTGATTACGAACGGAAGTCTAGAGGACTCGTTACGTGAGGCTGCATTTCAGGGAAATATAGAGGTGGAACAATGTGTTCGGCTCTATGATGTGTTATGGTGTAATAGGAGAGTTTTTGAGGATCGCATTGGTATGGCCAATTGCTATACACATTCATTGAACGTTATTGATAGGTCAGTATTCACAGGACATAGATATCCTGTACCTTTCGCTTATCAGAGTGCAGTTGAGGCACAAATTAACCAGATGCTTGAAGATGGGATTATTGAGCACTCTAACAGTCCATATGTTAATTCTTTGATCACAGTAGCCAAAACCGACGGCACGGTTCGTATTTGTTTAGACGCTCGTTTGGTTAACAGTAGAATTAGTTCAGATCAGCTGAAATCTATGTCAATAGAGGAATTAATGCAAACATTTGAGGGGAAGAAGTATTTCACTTGTGTGGATTTGAGTTCCAGTTTTTGGCAAGTGCCACTTATGTACGAAGATAGACCATTTACAGCTTTTAGTCATAAATATAACCTTTATCAATTTTGTAGAACACCTTATGGGTTAAAGAGTAGTTCAGCAGCTTTAATTAGGGCTTTAAACATCGCATTAGGGGATGACACAGGAGAGTTTGTAACCATTTACATTGATGATATGGTAATTAGTTCACGCAGTTTTGAGGAGCATCTACGTCATTTAAATATAGTTTTTCAGAAGTTAGATCAGGCAGGGTTCACTTTGAAGCTGTCTAAGTCGTCATTCTGTCAGTCAGAAGTGACATTTTTAGGTCATAGAGTGTCAAGTAGAGGTGTGACACCAGAGGAAAGTAGGGTTAGCATGTGTGGACAGTAGCAACAGGGCATCGTTACAGACACTGAGAAAAATGCTAGGTAGAGCAACGTGATGACGTTCATTTAAGGGAGCCACTTGCAAGGCTGGAAGCAGGTGACGCAGAAACATTTATAGTTTGTAAACGTATTGGGAAAACAGCATATGTGCTGGAGAATAGTGAGGGAAACAGATTATACGGGACGTATAATACACATAGTCTACGAAAATATGTGTCATAAAGTGAGTGTGTTGTGTGTTTAGCTGGCGAGCCAGCCTATCAAATGAGTAAGTGTGGTATTTGGTGCGTGGGAGGATCTGGTCTTAAGGCAGGCGTATCGGAAGTCACACAGGGGGGTAGTATGTAAGTAAATGAGAGTTTTTAAGGTACAGGGAAATATGACGGGATTGTCGGATGCTCTTGAGCACTAAAATGTCTCGATACACCAAGGCCAGAATTTGGTAGCGCTGGTGAATTCCCATTTGCCTCCAAGAGATGGGTGAGCGCTTGTACATGGTATTTTTGCTTAAGGCGTCCACGAGGCAAAAGATGGGCCATCAGAATGCGAGACAGTCCTTCATGAAACTCATACATATCAGCACACGTGATTTCTGTTTACGGCCTCACCATGTAAGATTTGTAAGTGTGTAATTTAAGATAATTTGTACAATGGTATTATTTGTGTGAGGAGAAATGGTCTGTGTTGAGAACTAGTATTAAGTAGAATATGGTTAACGGGAACTTAACAAGACAGGGCGATTACGGCACAGAAATATTTGGTGTTATATGTAATGCGCATTTACTGTTTTTTTTCAGAAGTCAATATTAATTTAATCTACGTTAAAGAGAGATTAAGTATTATGGTCACGAGGCGCTGCCACAATAGTGTGATCGTGTGCTCAGTGATAAGTGGAATTAAATGTCACCATAAGGAGGGGACCTCCAGTGAAATTAGGAAGTTCTATGGTGATATAAATATATCAGAACACCTTCAATGCGTGTGATATGACATCATAAATACATAGTGCTCACACATTAATTATGTCTATTTCTCCAACATAGAGAAATTTGAGAGGCGGAAATATCCGTGGAACACTATTCCCTATGTAAAACATTGGACTGGTTGCAAAGTGCAATCCATAGTGACAACAAACTTTGACGCAAAGTGCGTGAAGAAAAAATATGAGTGTATATATCTGTAATTTAGGGTGATTTCATTTATGTAATATGTATTTTGGATGGGGTTTATTAACGTGTCTGGGATAATCGGATAATGGACCGTCGTCACGGTAAATCATCCGATGATCCGAGGCGAATATGTAACGTGTTTTTCGAGGGGTTTTATGCAACTGGCATAAGTCAGTAGGAAGCCATTCTATATTTATTTACGCGGCAAATTGTTCAGCCAAGAGAATTTTTCATGGTAATTTATTATTATTATTAATTTATTATAATTATTATTAAGGTATTTTTGGAGCATTTTATAAAAATTATTAGCATTCAGATAGGTTTTCTATGTCTTAGAAAACGCTATCCAACAAATTATTACGAACGACGATATCATAGAAAATTATCTGATTACGGAATTTTACGGAGTTTTCGTCAGTTAGGGTATATCGAGAGACGTGACTCACTGGGATTTCAAGTACACGCTTAATCTTGTCGAGAAGCATGACGCAATCTTGGGTCGCAAGGTCTAGAAAAGACGAATTGTTGGAACAGAAATCGACTTCTCCCTCTCGCGCGCCGAGTGTAATGAGGCAGAGGAGGGGAACTGGCGGCGTGCTCAGCCAATCAGTGAGGACGACGTAAGCTAGATGTCGGTACCATGGTGGGGGAGCCAACAGGTGCATATATCGTTCGACGCGCCGTGAAACGAGGACTATCTGTGTAGAACTTGCGGAGTACGGTTGCAAGTGCGTGTCGCTCCGATGTTCAGTGGAGTTGAAGACTAACTTTTGCAAAACTTAACCAGTGCGGTTGTACGAGTGTTTGGGTCCGAGGTACGGACCATAGAATTATCTAAGCTACCAGAATATCATCAAATTCCGACGGAGATGACGACGTCCAGGAGACTGTGGGAAGCTCACAGCATCAGCAAGTACGAGGGAAATGCCTTGGCAATTTCCAATGGTAAGCGCAAATGACGCAGAAATACGCAATCTCTCATTTTTCTTTGTTTTACATTTCATATTTCAGTAACGTCATAGCTTGGAAATAAGAGTAAAATCAATTTATCAGACTCCGTTTTCACGTAATTTTCTATCGGTAATATTCAAATCACAACGCTCCAATTTAAATTTTGTACTTATTATTATTATTATTAATTTTGCTATACTGGTTTTATATAATAAATTCATTTCTTTTACAATGCAATCTTTGCTTTCAGTAGGTAGCATTAGATATAGACCAATTCCTTCTCCTGATACAATTGTTTGTTGGGTTAATGATCAAATCATACCACGATCTGAGTGAATAGTGTCTTGAAGGTGTTCTGCCAGAGCTAGACGTTGTTAAATACAAATTTAGATTTCAACATTGCATTGAGGTCTTGGCGCCCATTAAAACAACATAGCTTAGGCAAAGGTAAACAGTTACATTTATCTCCCAACAGTGTGGGCTAGCCAAACTGTTACATTTGTCGCTACCAACATGGGGCATTAAAAAACGCTACACCAGCATTGGACAGGGACTCAACAGGGCGAAACATAGATAACCTGATGTTATCACAGCTGAGTTCTCATAATATACCAATTGAAAACTGTGTGGCTTTCTGCTCCGACAATGCTCCGTTATGATAGGACACAAAAATGGGGTTTCAGCAGTTCTGAAGGAAGTTCAACCAGGTATTGCCATCATAGGTTGCATTTGCCACCTGATTAATCTAGCAGCTGAAAAAGGTGCTGGTAGATTACCAGTAAAAGTGGATGAGATCCTTGTTGATATACAGTGGAATCTCGTTAGTACGTTTTTCAAGGGACTGAAAAATTTGGAAGTCATATGCGGGAAAACATACTACCGAAAAACGCCATACTGCATTTACAACGTATAAGAAAGAACACGGCGTATATATGGACGTTAAATCGCCGACCTTACTAAGTCATTGTATGCACTGCTACAGTAACGACATAAATATAGGTTATCAGTAACTTACACGGAATAAATAACATAAAAATGAATTACTGTACCTCTACACTACAGTATAATACAGGGTCTTTATTTTTGCTTAGCAAGGACATTCTCGTGCTCCGCCACTGACGGCTCAGCTACCGGCGACCGCGCACGCATATGTAGGCCTACGGCAGAATACGGTGCTTAAAATCAGTAGCCTACCATGCAGTTTTACTGGCCATGATTTACAGTAGATGCTAAAAATGTTCCCCATCCACTTCCAAACACATATAATACAGGGTCTTTCTCTATATTTGATTAGCAAGGACATTCTCGCTCTTGCACTCCGCCAGTAACGGCTCTGTTGCCGGCGACCGCGCACGCATATGTTTGAAGCACGGACTTGCTTGAACCACTTCAATAAAGAGCTTTCTAGTTCAGGAAACTGTCCCGCTCGCACACGTTTCCTTTTGCCGCTCACTCCTTCTTCAAATGCACGTTCTATTTCCTTCCTTTTGCCGAGAATCGTGTTCAGTGTAGACGGAGGAATGTTCCACTTTCGCGCTATATCCACACGCTTCATGTGAGGATTGCAGTCCACGTCTCGAATGTATTTCATCTTATTAGTTATCTGCCTTACTTTCCTCTTATCCATTATGAATCACGCAATAAAATAGGTCATAACTGGACGTGAACACTAAGAACTAGACAATAGTGCGGAACACGAAGACAATAATGCGCCTACGTGAGAAATAAACAAAGGGAAGGGGGTGAAGGGCAGCGGGAGAGAGACACGTCACGTGTGTTGCGTCGTAGCTATAGCCACTTCTACGCTGTCAAACACAATGAAATCATCTACACAGTCAATAACTATTAGAGAATATGAGGCAATATCGCGTCGTGTTTTCCAGAAGCCGAATTTTATAATGAAATAAGAATAAAATACGGTTCACTAACAAATAGTTCAACGGAAATTTGATCGTTGTAAGCAGGAATAGAGAACGTATTAAGGGGATATATCAACATGAATTAAGTAGGATAGGGACTGGGAATTGAGAAAGGAGAGAAAGGGCAGCGGGAGAGAGAAACTTCATCTGTGTTGCGTCATAGCTATAGCCACTTCTACGCCGTCAAACACAATGAAATCATCTACACAGTCAATTACTATCAGAGAATATAAGGCAATATCGCGTCGTGTTTTCCAGAAGCCGAATTTTATAATGAAATAAGAATAAAATACGGTTCACTAACAAATAGTTCAAAGGAAATTTGATCGTTGTAAGCGGGAATAGAGAACTTATTAAGGGGATATATCAACATGAATTTAGTAGGATAGGGACTTGAGAAAGGGCAGCGGGAGAGAGACACGTCATCTGTGTTGCGTCATAGCTATAGCCACTTCTACGCCGTCAAACTCAATGAAATCATCTACACAGTCAATTACTATCAGAGAATATGAGGCAATATCGCGTCGTGTTTTCCAGAAGCCGAATTTTATAATGAAGTAAGAATAAAATCCGGTTCGCTTACAAATAGTACAACGGAAATTTGATCCTCGTAAGCGGGAATAGAGAACGTATTAAGGGGATATATCAACATGTATTTTGTAGAATTGGGACTGGGACTTGGGAAAATCATCGCGCTAAACGGGAAAACGTCGTAACCGAGAACGTGCTAACGAGATTCCACTGTATTTTATTTCTTAGTGAAGAGTGTAAAGAGAAAAGAACTCCTCCAGAAATTCCAGAACTTGCACAATAAAGAAGCAAAGAAAATTCTGAAGCATGTATGTACTAGGTGGTTACCTTAGGCAGATGTTTGGATAGACTACTGGACCAGTGGGATCCACTTCTTTATTTCTTTCTTTCTTTCTTTCTTTCTTTCTTTCTTTCTTTCTTTCTTTCTTTCTTTCGTCAAGGAGGAAGTAATATTACAGTATGTACCCAAAACATTTCTACAAGTTTGACATCTTTCAGAATACCTAAAGTTGAACAAAGTGGATCCAAAGAGTATCAGAAGAAGAGAATTTTTGATTCTGCTACTACACATGCCCCTAAAAGAATAGCATATTCTTCCAAATGTGACAAACCCATCCTAAAAAGTAAGACTTCTGCTACAACTCATGAGTAGAGGTGTTAGAAAGTGTTCTTAATTTTTTGAAGATTTGTTGAATTAAAATTCAAAAGGTGGTGTTTAGTGTTTTATTATTTTTTCGGGGGTTGACATGTTAAAATTTGGAAAGCGATAAGGTTTGTACAATAAGTGCATTTAAAAATGTAAACAAAGTAAAAAATAAAACGGCAGGGTAAACCGTTACACATGGCTATGGAAGAATGAGATAATACTTATTTGGAAGTCACATTTTAATTTTACATTCACCATCTCGAAACACATTTCTGTGAATACCTTTTTCAGTTTTATCCAAATACTGCAGTGAAATCATTGGAAGTAGATCATAGTTAAAGGCTCAGCATTTGCAGCTGTCAGTTGTCACCTCCTATCACTTACTATGAGACTGTATTTCGAAAATGACCTTTCAGAATCCACATTTGAACAATGATACCACACACACTTTAATGCAGCTGTTGCATAGTCTCGGAGAGCAGGCCTTAATCCCATGAGGATCTCTGGAACATTCACATTATCTTCATGACGCAGTTGGTTCTTGATTGCAGTCTGGTAAATGCTGTGAGCCTCTAAAAACGGTTGAGACTCCATCTTCTTAAGAAATGGGGCATTCTTCTTAAATTGGAGCAGTTCTGTGGGAGATACGTTCTTAGGTGCATGCCGAGGATCAAACAATGACCCTGGGCAACACACGTAAGCTTGGACTTACCGTATATATTAACAAATTCACAAAGAAATTTAATACAATGGTCCGGCTAGTTCAAAACAGTTGCCAGCGTTTCGCCCCAGTGTACCAATTGGTACCATTGTACTCGGTTGGTTATGGTACACCTCACCAAGACGCGTGGCTAGTACATACTGTGAAGGCCACTGCAAGGCACAAATGTTGCCACGAGCAGCGCCAATGCACTACGGAAGTCAAAACTTCCTTTCAAAAATAATGTTAGCTTACCTTGCTAATCCATATTGGAAATATCTGTTCCCGGAGGATCATCATCATCATCTCCCCTTATCCAGCTCCTGCCGGGTCGGGGTATTTATGGCACTTCTCCACTTTCCTCTTTCCTTCCACAATTCTTCTTCCACGATCTTGTCCCAGTACAGATTTTTTTTTCTCACGCTGTCTGTGTGAACCGCCCGTTCAAAGCAGCCTTGAAACAGCTGTATACGGAGTGGATGGCGGCCGATAAGCACACACTGACTCCAACTGGTCGTATTCAGCGCTCGGAAGTTCAGCTGCTGTGTTCGTGGATTTTGACAGCATGGAATCGTATCTCTGGAGATCTCATACGGAAGAGCTTCAAGAAATGTAGTATTTTGAATGCTATGGATGGCAGTGATGACGATATTTAGTGGGAAAGTGATGGTGATAAAAGTTCCGATGTTGGTACTTCTGATGACGATGAATGAAGTGCTTGTGTACTTTTATTTGTATTTTTAATCGTTTGATGTGTGTTATTTTAGGACGACTTCAAAACTGTTGGAAACTATTTTGGATAAATGCTATTCTGTTTATTAAGTTAAGATTGTAAATAATTTTGAGTTTTTTTTTTTTTTTTATTTCAATTTTGTTCTTCAAAATCACGGTGCGGGTCTTATTTGGGGGCGGGTCGTATTTGAGTAAATACAGTAACCATTATCTGCATCTTTTGAGGAAGCTGTTCCAAGTTCTGGAGGATCGTATGATTGAACATTCCACCATCGCCTAATAGCTTGAGCTTTACCTCAAGGTCATCTAGCTTCCTAGCCAGTAAGTGAATTTTTGGGTACATAGATCCCTTCAAGAAATTAAGCAAGTCCATAAGAGAGGCACCAACAATAGAAACATACAATGCTTGTAATTTTATAATTTGTATTGTTGAAGTCGATGCTTGTTGGAAAAATTTGACCCCAGAATTTGAATCTTCCAATGTTTTGAAAAATACTACCAGATCTTCCACATGCGTAGTCATATACATTGCAGCCTTTAACCATGAATTCCATCTTGTACATACAGGCATTGGGAAAGCTAGAATTTCAATCTCTTTTTCTGTGTTTTCATATTTCTCCCTTAGAAATGCAACATAATTGCTTCTTCTTTTTCGCATATTTAAAAAGGCATTCTTTGTATTTACTATAGACGTGTTCAATACGTCCAGCTCGTTTTCAAATATGAGCCCAGCATTGGACATGACCTAATTCTTCAATCAATCCTTGAAGAGTAGTTACACATTTTGTCATGTAGCGTGCTGAGTCCGTGTCTACTGCCACTACATGCTCCCGTTCAATTTCATAGGAATTCAAGGTGTCTAATATAGCATCGAGGCAATTTATGCTATTGGCAGAATCTAGAACAACTGAGGCAGCCAGATGGGTGTTCATTTCAGTTGATGGTACTGATGGACGAAAAAGAATGTTGAAAACACACGTACCTTTCTTGTCCGTTGTTTCGTCACATAGCAGGAAAAGTCTTTGATTTTTATATCTTCCCTAATTTCTTCCCTCCTTCTGATTTGCTGATGGTAAATCTCCACTTCCACGAACGTAATTATTAAACCAAGTAGCCTACGGATAGCAGGATTGTCTAGTTTCTCTACTGGTATATTAGCTTTAACAAACGCAGTAGTAGTGTCCAAAATAAACCCTTCTTTCATATCCTTCGATCGACTAGCATTTGTTAAGGTTTCTTTCTAGGTGGCCACTCTAGGAACACTAACTTCAAGACGCGAATTTTCTCGGCGTTTTGAATCCTTCTCCGATTTGCAATGTATGTCTAATGCATCTTTCCTGCAATAATCTAACAATCACAATATTTGCACATAAGATTGCCTTAAGAAATTATAAAACCTTCATTCTTGTATTCTTTAAGACTGTCTGGCAGAAACTGCTACCTTCGGCATTTTTAAACTCAACTGAGCGATGCCCAGTAACAAACGGGTTGACTGTAGTCACACACCAATATAAAGTCGTAACCACACTCAAAATTTATTTCTGAATTCGTGTCATGACGTTGCGTCTCATCTTCCTGTACTGCTAAGTTCGGAACTGCTACGACGAACACGTGGTCGCCAACTGATTCACGCCAATAGCACACTAGTTTCGATGATAACGCACAATTTGTGCACTTTTCATTAAATTATATAGAATTCTCTACTATGAATTGCACTCGCTACCGATGTAACAGGAGGCAAAAGTGGTTCACAATATGAACTATCACATAACCTTTTGTAGGTAGTCGGCCGAACTATTCATTCCGCGAGATAACAGCTGTTTACCACAGTGCTAAAATCCAACGAGTAACGAGAATATTGACAGTATATCGTAATATGACTTATATCGTAGTATTACCCCTCACGAAACTATACAATCGATCGTTCTCGAATTGAACACCAACCAAATTCGATTATCGGCTTGTGGACAAGAATGTTCGGATTAGTGTGGGGAAAAAAATATGAAAAATGTCTTTTATTTCGCAGATTGCGGTATTTGTGGTGTTATTCACAAAATTTACGTTATTTCGCGATTTAATTTCACTCCTGGGCAGCACGAAACTTGTAAATACCATATTTGCTCGCGTATATCCCGCACCCCATTTTTTTTGTTGAAATTTCAGGAAAAAAAGAGTACTCGCATATATCTCGCATTCATTTTTGACGCCGTCATATAAATGACCGTAATAACCTTGAGGTATAAACACGTTCGATTTAGCGCACCACAACAG
Organism: Meconema thalassinum; assembly: GCA_946902985.2. Lineage (NCBI taxonomy): Eukaryota > Metazoa > Arthropoda > Insecta > Orthoptera > Tettigoniidae > Meconema > Meconema thalassinum. The sequence goes on along the minus strand of OX336388.2, from coordinate 1,037,533,172 downwards.
TCGTCATTGTCCAGGAACTTACCCGAAGCGATACTAACAGGATGAGCGAGCAACGACGAGTTGATCCGAACTTGTCCGATGCGAGCCGATTAGGGATCGAGACGCTGCGCGCCACAACCGTCATCAATACGCAATATTATTGTACATTTTGGCGGCAGAGGTTTCCTTTATTGTCGTCTGTCAGTTGCCTTGTAGACATCGGTACCGGTACTCTGACTCCGCGTTCCACTGTTGTTTTTCAGTTACGTGTGCTTGTTTCCTTGCGTACGTTGAAGTTATGGAGAAACGTGGAAGTTTTACGGCTGGGTTTAAACTCAAAGTGATAAACTACGCAGAAGAACATGGTAATAGAGCTGCTGGACGAGAATTCAGTGTGACTGAGTTTAATGTTCGCTACTGGCGTAAACAGAAAGCTGCGCTAGAAACCACCAACCGAACACGTAAAGCATTCAGAGGGCCAAAAACTGGTAAGTTTCCTGAGCTTGAAGACGAGTTGCTTAATTAAGTCACGGAGTTACGAACTGATGGCTATAGTATCTCGCACGAGATGCTATATTTTAAAGCGCGCGAACTAGCGAATAAACGCGGTATCAGCTGTTCGGATCTAAAAGCGAGCCGGGGTTGGATCCATAGGTTCATGAAAAGAAAGGGCTTGTGTCTGCGAAGGCGAACATCTCTCTGTCAGAGAATGCAGAGTGATTTCAATGACAAAATTATCAGAGTTTCATCGTCATGTGATAGCAATGCGGAAGAGGAACAATTACCTGCTATCTCAAATCGGCAACGCAGATCAGACTCCGATAAACTTCGACATGCCATCCAACACTACCATAAACAAGAAGGGAGAATCTAGGGTCCTTGTGCGTACAACTGGGTGTGAGAAACAACGCTGCACAGTCATGCTAGCAGTAACCGCGGACGGAAGAAAATTGCCACCATATGTTATTTTTAAAAGAAAAACAATGCCTAAAGCGAAGTTTCCCAAAGGCATTCATGTTCGCGTGCAAGAGAAAGGATGGATGGATACAGCTCTTATCCAGGACTGGGTCCGTACAGTGTGGGGAGCACTGCATTGCATTGCTTCGACGCCCGGCAATGCTAATGTGGGACAGTTTCCGCGGACACTTGGTGGAAGACACGAAGAAACGTCTTCAAGAAATGAAAACGGATCTTGTTGTAATTCCTGGTGGACTCACACTTTGTCTTCAGCCCTTGGATGTTTCCGTCAATAAACCCTTCAAGGACAACATGCGTAAATTGTACGCCGAATGGATGGCGGGAGGGGACCTGACGCCAGCAGGCAAAATAAAGAGGCCGTCAGTTGAACTCGTGTGTGATTGGGTTATACGGGCATGGGTTATGTTGTCGCCGGACATTGTTGTGAAGAGCTTTTTGAGGACAGGCATCGCAAATGCATTGGACGGAAGTCAGGATGAAGCCGTGTGGGATGATGACCAGAATGATGCACGCGAGAGTACCTCGGAGATCGGTAGCAGTGACGGCAGTGATAATGAATAGGGTGAGTACCGTATACCAGTTGCCTTGTTTCAATAATGAAAATTTTGTGTTTTTTCGGGAATACGGAAATTTCACGCGTATATCTCGCACCGACAAATTTCACTCGTATTTTCGGCTCGCGTATATCTCGCCCCCGCGTATATCTCGCACCCCATTTTTTTAGTTGAAATTTCAGGAAAAAAAGTGCGAGATATACGCGAGCAAATACGGTACGTGAAAATAAAACATCCTAACCTCTAAATATGACTTATCGTTTTATCGCTAATTAACAAAAACGTAACACCTCTATTCATGAGGAAAAATTGTTTGTTCCTGTCCTCAAACTTGAACAAGGCCTTTTGCACTTTCCTTCATGTCACTATTCCTGTATTTGACAAATTGAATGTTGCCCTTCAGACTTCTTCCCACAAGTTCACTTGTTATTAGAACTTCTAATGGATTTGCTAAAGCAGCTGTTCACCAAGTTTGTTAAGCCCAAAATTGTCAAAGGCTCCTCATTCCTTGAAGTTGAGTACAACTTTATTCAAAATCAAAGAAGTGATGATGAGTTAGTTATTGGCATTCAAACTTCGAACATAGTGAATGATCTCCAGGCTACAGATAAATCCGTTTTCTTTTCATCAGTGAGAAACGACTTTTGTACTACCTTGTCACTACATCAACAAGTTTCCATTCAAGGATGACGTGTTAAAGAATTGCTAGGTTAGACAAAATTGAAGATGCACAGTTTTCTTCCATTCGTTTTTTCTTGGAAAAGTTTCCTATCATGTTATGCAAGGAAGAGAATGAAACTACAGATCAGGTGGTGAATGAGCTTCAAAGGCAGTTAACAGCTCTTCAGGTAGAAGACACTTCGGCTGCACATCAAGATGCTGCAAGTGATTCCAGTTGGGCACAAATATCAAGAATTCGTGGAGCCGATGGACTTCTTAAGTATAACCGAATTTCTAGAGAAATGCTCTCTATTCTCACCATAGCAATGCAAAATGTGAACGTGTTTTCAGCCTTGTGAAGAAAAATAGAACACAGTACAGATCATCCATGTCCAATGAATGTCTGGAGTCAATTTCTATTTTGAAGACCGGGAGTTCTGGTCCGTGTTATGATAAAACATTTTCTCAAAGACTTTTTGCAGAAAGCTAAAAAGGAGGATTTCGATGTTGTATATTTTACACCAAAAAGTGGGCTGAGGAAGGAAACAAAATAGGTTCCGGAAACATGTACCTGTAGAATTTTTATGTAAGTAAAGTATTGATTTGGCGAGAAAATTATGTTATACTTCATGACTTTAAAGTCGAAGTAGCATGTGATTTGCAGTGTGTGTTATTTTATTTCTTGCCTGTGTTACGTTAAACAAGTTTTATTGTGTAAAGCCTTTTTCAAATATCATATATCTGCTTAATTTATCAAGGAAGTCCTGTTATGTATGCTCCAAACCAATATTCACCATGCCTGCTGCTGGTTAACATGGATTTCTTCTCGATTGTTATGTTCATCTACAAATCATGTAAGTAGATATGATTTTGTTGAAGTATCATGTTTAAAGCATGAATTATTGTATTTTGTAGCCCAGAAGTATTATTATTTTCGTCAAGCCGGGGTATGTCAAAAATCTAACGATTTTTGTTGCGCATGAGTTTTACTGATAGCTCTATTCAAAAGTTGGTAGGTATGTAAATGAATTTACTTATTTTTATATCAGTTTGTATTTGTCCGGAATAAAGTGACATGGTTCAGCAGCTAGTCGATACGGGGAAAAACTTGACAGCGTTGTCAAGATAGAGCACAACCACCCGTCATGGCATGCCTCGCTCGCAATTGCATGGGCAGCTTCCTTCGCTATTTAAAATTAACTTGTGATTAACTTCATTAATTGAAGCCAATGGTAATAAGTAGGGATAGGAATTTTTCGGTGATTTCAGAAATACAAACCTATATAAAATAAGTGAATTCATTTAAGTATTTCACAGTCATACAGCATAACCTTTTGATATATAAGGATTCCAACGCGACCAAGAACGCAATTTTCTAACCACCCTGAGCCAAGAAAAAGTTACCTTACAAAAATAACAACTTTGTTTCTTGGACACACAAAATGTTGAAATTAATAAACCAGTTATAAAACATTCCCACGTATATTGTGTTAAAATGGAAGGAGTATTTCGATAAGCTATTGAATGTGAACAATTGTACAGGTGAGATGGAAGTGACACAGCCTGACTACTCTACAACAGATGATTATATAACTATGCTGGAGTTGGAATTAGCAGTACAGGAAATGAAGATGGGAAAATAAACAGGGGTGGATGAAAACAGTGTAGAAATGATAAAGGCTGCTGGGCCTGTTGGTATGCAATGGTTGTATCGACTGCTAAAATGTGTGTGGAAACGGAAATGTGTACCAGAAGACTGGGAGAAAGGGCTAATAATATCAGTGTTTAAGAAGGGGCAAGAAGGTGTGTGATAACAATAGAAGAATCACCCTTATATCACAGATAGTAAAAATACTGGAAAGGATATTAGAAAGAAGAATGAGAAGAAAGGTGGAAGGAGAGTTGCAAGAGGAACAGTATGGCTTCAGGAGTGGAAGATCCACAGTGGACCCAATCTTTAGCTTGATGCAGGTGATGGAAAAGAACTGGGAATATGGAGAGGATTTGGTCATGACTTTCATAGATCTAGAAAAGGCATATGATAGTGTCCCCAGAGAGAAGGTATGGGAAACCATGGTTAAGAAGAGACTGGGAAAAGAAATGTTGGAAATGGTGCAAGCAATGTACAACAACTGTGTTAGCAGGGTACTGACCCCAGTTGGAAAGACGGATTGGTTTAGGAACAAGACTGGACTAACACAGGGGAGTGTGCTGTCACCTCTTTTGTTCATAATGGTAATGGATGAAATTGTAAAGGAAACAAAGGAAGCATATGGACATAAAGGAATGAAGTTACTGTTATTTGCAGATGGTATTGTGGTCTGGGGAAGGAACACAGAAGAAGTGCAAAAACTACTAGATGCACTGAACGAAAATATTCAGAAGTACGGCCTGAAAATCAGTATAGAGAAAAGCAAGACCATGGTGATGATAAGAGGGGGGGAACAAGGAAAGGGCATTGTGAAAATTGGAAGTCAAGAGTTATTGTGGACATGTTCAAATACCTAGGAAGTGAATTGATGCAAACTGGTAGGTTGGACATGGAGATTGGCCGGAGGGTACAGCAGAGCAATGCATTCTACCTAAGTGTAAGAAAACTTGTTTGGGATAAGGAAGTACCAAGGAAAAGCAAGGAGGTAATGTATAAAATGTACTATGTACCCATATTAACTTATGCAGCTGAGACTTGGACCCTGACAAGCAGGCAAGAGAGTAGAATCCAAGCCAGTGAAATGAAATTCCTAAGAAGTATGATAGGAAAGACAGAGTGAGGAATGAAGATGTTAGGAAGGAAGTTGGGATGGGAAAACTAAATGAGAGAATTGAGAAGATAAACTAAGGTGGTTTGGACATGTAAAGAGGATGGAGGAAAATACAATACCAAGACAGATGCTGGAGGCAAAGTGCAAGGGTAAGAGAGCAAGAGGATGACCTAGAACAAGGTGGATCGATTCAGTGAAGAACAGCATAAGAAAAAGAAATCTGGACTGGGACAAGATCGTGGAAGGAAAGTGGAGAAGTGCCATAAATACCCCGACCCGGCAGGAGCTGGATAAGGGGAAATGATGATGATGGTTATGATTGTGTTAAAATTTGGATTCGATCTGATAACGGATTTTTGAGAAACTAATTCTTGAATGTGACTCATGGTTGCAACACACTTTAAATCGGGCACTTTTTGTGTTCCAGCTGCGATAAAAAATATTAAAATGTAAATTAAAAATTCCAAACCTACATGAACTAATGTAAAATAGCACGACAAAAATGATGTTATTGGATTTTATGTAGGCCTATTGGTTACTGCACAAACCACCTTCAAACACGAGTGCACATAATATTTTAGTCGACAGTACTGCATAATTATGGCAAGTTTCACTGCACTAGGATGGTTATGTCTACAGTAAGGGCAATCAAATTCTGAAAATGTACGCAGCCAGCATGTTGGTTATTTACGATTTTGAGAAGCATGCACATCAAGTAAATGTACTGTTAGTCCTCAATTGCCACACACATTTCAGGCTTTCATATGTAATAGGTTCCTTGAAAAGGCAGTCACCGGTAAGTTTTTAAAATTTGCAGGGCTGGCAAATTGCTTTATTGCTTTGTCACTAGTGACATAGCTCTCAGCAGAAGGAAAACAGGGAAGGCTCCAGGATCATACAAAATTCATCTTGAACTCATTCAATGTGGAGGCTTACCTCTAAAAGCCAGGCTTTTCTATCTGATTCTTATAATTTGGGAAACCAAAAATGTTCCTGCTACCTTGAAAAACTCCAGAATAGTAACAGTCTTCAAGAAAGGTGATCGTGGTTTTTGTGGCAACTACCGTGGGATTTCCCTGCTTTCCATAACTGGAAAAATATTTGCTTGGATCTTACTGAATCGACTTCAGGTCGTTTCGGAGAGGTTACTACCTGAATCTGTGTGGGTTCTGGGCCTCTCGTAGTACATACATGGTGGCCACTACTCCTGGAAATCATGGAAAACTTCTGGATTTTTATTAGGTCTGGAAAACTCCTGGAGAATGACGAAAAATTTGAAAACTCCAGCCACTATTAATTAATTATAAATATATTTCCAACTTAAATCATACTCCCGCTGCGGTTTTGGGTAAGCACTCTATCGTTAACGAAAGAAATTTCCTCAGGCTACCTGTTTCTGTGTGGGAGAACACGCGATAGTATTTTTGTAAAACATATTGAGTATTAACAACTTCACCGCAATAAAATTGCAGGCGGTATTCTTTTCTCTTTTTTAAAGTGGATATTTGAGTCACAACGGCTTTTTTAAAACAACAAATCATTTGTGTTTAGGCTTGCGTATCAATAACGCAATCACCACTAATTTTTGTCAACATCTGTTTAAGTAAACCAAACACAACTGCTTTATTTTGGTCTTGAAGTAGGCAACTGATAAAGTTCCTCATAGAGCTGTGTTGATTGGTTTTGAGGCGCTTTGGGTGCCCCGAACATTTTGTTAGTTTGATCCAAGCTCTCCATGATGGCATGGTTGGTCGGGTACGAGGGCCATTCGGAAAGTGGTACCCGTTTGTGCAATAAAGACACAGGAGTAAATACTAACAAATATACACATTTTTATTGGAAAGAGCATACCTTACACTACTACTCCACATAATCACCAATCAAATTGAGGCATTTGTCATAACGTGTGACGAGTTTTTGTATTCCAGCATCCTAGTCCTCCGCCGCCAGCGTATTGAGATATGTAGTCATGCCTCGTTTAAGTTCTTAATCGCTGTCAAATCTTTTTCCCGCCAGAAAGTCTAGAAGCTTCGTAAAGAGATGAAAATCAGAAGGGCCAAGTTTGGATTATATGGTGGACGGTCGAAGGTTTCACACTTGAATTGCTGCAAAAGTTGTGTTATCACAGCTGCATGAGGCCTGGCATTGTCATGAAGGAGAATGACGCCTGTAGACAACAGACCTCGCCATCGATTTTGTATTGCCCGCCGTAATTTTTTTAATGTTTCACAATTCGCATTAGCATTAATTGTGTCACCACAGGCCATAAAATCAATGAGCAGTACACCTCGTCGATCCCAGAAAATGGTTGCCACGAGTTTCCTGGTGAACAGAACTGTCTTGAATTGGTTTGGTTGGTGAATGAGCGTGATGCCACTCCATTGACTGTCGTTTACTCTCAGGTGATGCACAACAAACCCTGTTTCGTCCCCAGTAATGATGCGAGTCAGGAAAGAATCTCCTTCATCGGAATAACTTCCCAGAAACGCCAGTGCGGCTGCCTTACGCTTGGTTTTGTGCTCATCTGTAAGCATGCGAAGGACCCACCTTGCACAGATTCTTGAATAATGCAGATGGTCTTTGACAAATTCATGAACAATTGTTCGAGACACATTAACAAAATGTTGACAGAGTTCATCAATTGTGACGCGCCAATCGTTCCTCACGCATTCGTCTACTGAGCTCAGCAATTGGTCTGTAATGACAATGGTCTCCCTGAACGCTCCTCGTCGTGTGTATTCCCCCTCCCCAGGTTGAAGTTGCGATGCCAGCGCCGAACAGACTACTCGTCCATCACATTGTCTCCATACACCTCCTGTAATTGGCGATGAATATCACAAGGTCGAACGTTTCGTGCATTAAGAAATTTAATCACGGCCCTCACTTCACAAATGGCAGGGTTCTCAATTTGTTTAAACATTATAAACGATCACAGACGCAACCTCGCACAGAGCAGGCAGACAAGCCACTGACGCGGCCTGTCCTTGCCCAGCGGCTACCAGAGTCGCCAGCTCTTCATGCGGCACTAACGGGTACTACTTTCCGGATGGCCCTCGTACTATATCAGAATGATATCTCAGAGGAATCTCCAATTACAAATGGACTCGAGCAAGGATGTGTATTTGCACCTACACTTTTTGCCCTGTACCTGGCAGCTATGCTTTGAGATGTCGCCTGGAAACAACTCAGGAGTAGAAATTAAATATCGGTATGACAGGGAGCTCTTCAACTGGGCCAGACTCCGCTCCAAAAGATTAAACTATTCCACTCGGGTGACAGAATTGCAATATGCAGATGACAATGCTTCTCCAGCCCACACACCTGAAGAGCTTCAGCAGTCTGCCAACTGTTTCAACAGAGCTTATGAACATTTTGGCCTTACTGTCAACATCCAGAAGACCAAAGTGCTAACTCAGCCTGCTCCTGGAACCATCCCCCCAGATTTTGATATCAACATAACTGACTCAGCTCTGGAAAGGGTGGAACACTTCTTGTACCTTGGTAGTATTCTATCAGCGAACTGTTCCTCTGAGAAGGATCCGGAAAACAGAATACAGGCTGCCCATGTGACTTCTGGACACGTCTCGCATCGTGTGTTCCTGAACAAAGATCTAAGTATCTGCACGAAGGTATTGGTGTGCCAAGCTGTTATTTCTACGTTACTTTACGGATGTGAAACCTAAACCCGATATCGCCGGGACATCAAGAAACTAGAACGCTTTCATCAACAAAACCTTAGATCCATCACGAACATCAAATGGGATGACTAGGCCTATATAACTAATATCGCAGTCCTTGAGAAAGCAATGCTAAGCAGTATTGAAGCCACCCTTGTTGGTCATCGGCTTAGATGGGCAGGCCATATCCATCGTAAGAGTAACAGCGGACTCCCTCGACAAATCCTGTATAGTTTCCTCAACACTGGCAAGAGGCCATGTTGAGCTCCTTTAAAACAATATAAAGACCAACTTAAACAGACCAGGAGATGAGTAGAGATAAACCCAAATACTTGGCATACTCTTGCACTGGATCGCTCTCGCTAGCGTGCTACCATCTCAGCCGCAGTTGTACAGTTTGAGGAACATCGAAGACAGGAAGAGAAAATTCGCCAGAGGAAGAAGATACGTCAAATATTACCACGTCTTCCACCCTCCATTGGATGCAACATATGTGACCACTTGTTTTATGCAAGAATGGTTTGATAAGCCATCAGCGCCATCCACATCGTCTGGATTAAGAATTATGAAACTGCAGGAGAGAAACGTAAACTTGGTTACGAGTGTCTGCCGACGACGATATGCGGCACAAATAATTTCAGTTAGTATTGAGAACTGTCAAAAGATGATATTATTTGTTTTAAGGGTCTAACACCTAGATTATTGGCATCAGTATCAAAAGACAAAGGAACAAATACCGTCACTATAAAAAGCATATTAAAATTGCACTCTTTAAAATAGTAATATACTGATTGCTGCTGAACGTGCCAGCCTGTCGTGCGAAGCGCTTTTGACTTTGCCCTGTGACCGCCACTTCGCTACGACAGCAAGAATCTTGTCTTACAGACTGGGTTGCTCATGTCATTTGATTAACTTGGCTGCTGAAAAAGGTGCAAACAGCTTGCCTGTTTAAGTTGATGAACTTTTAGTCTATTATTTGTTGCAAGAGGAAGAAACGCCTTAAGAAGTTCCAGGAGCTTCACAACAAGGAAACAAAGAATATTTAAGACATGTCTGCACAAGATGGCTATCTTTAGGAAAGTGTTTGCAGAGACTGTTGGAGCAGAGGGATCCATTAGTTGGGTTCTTTAAAGATGAGGTGCGTGTTAGTGCTCAGTGTGCATCAACAGGGTGTCTACCAGTAACGAAAAAGTAACGAATTTTACAAACTTGTAACGAAAGTAACGAATTTTACAAATGGGTATCGAAAATTTTCTGAAGGCAGGTTGAATCCTTTAAACTCGCGCACGTTAAGCTGGTCAGTCTCGCGCATGCATGTTCGCCGATCCCACTAGTACAATACTCGGCCTGTAACATTAAATCTCGCATAGCATATCTCACGGCATATGATTGGTGGATGGTTGAGCTATATCTGATTCCTACTTTCGTCTACAGTTATGCGCCACTCACGTCTGCAGAGGCGAAAGTAGATGGTAATCTGTGAACGAAAGGGAGTTGCAGATGTACTAATGTCAAATTTCAGGTTTATAGGTCAGATTGTCGAAGTGAGAAGTCGCGTCCTGAGTTTCGGAATCCTCGTAGAAAGGACGTCTTGCTGCTTATAATCGCGAGGTATGAGAACCATGTAAGATCAAGCGTTTTTTATTTTTTTATATATAAGTCAATACCGTACATCTGTGTACATAGGCATTGTCATAACTACTCACACGGTACAGGGTCGTATCCTTAAATTAATATAGACAAAATGAAACATTTCTACATATAAAAGGCAAATATTACGATCTCGTTGCCGTATCTCAGCAACATTTTTTACGAAGGTTGCTTTAAGTCTATAGGCAAGGGTTCAAGGAATTCAGTTTCTGACGGGAGAAAAATAGGGGCTAAAAAAATAATCAACCTAAACTTCTTGAGTTTCAAACTTAAAAATTCATGCTCTTTGATCAATTTCAAGGGATACATGTCCAAGGAATTTTTGATTTGATATATTTTTAGTCTTGAAAACGTGTGTATCTCTGAAACTGCTTGAGTGATAAATCTCAAACTTGGGAAAAATACTCTTCTAATATTCACTTCTGCAGCTTCCTTGCGTTCTCTGTAGACGCGATTGGCGCGCTATCTTTGTAATATTCACGTCTGCAGCTTCCGTGCGTTCTCTGTAGATGCGATTGGTGAGTGTGCGAATCAGCTGTAGCTCAATCTTCCACCCGTGATAAGCCGGCATTTTAGTGCCTATTCTATATGTGAGACTTGACGTTATAGGCGGAGAACATCATGCATAGGCTTCAGTCCAAAGTTTATTATACCGTATTTGCTCGCGTATATCTCTCACTTTTTTTCCTGAAATTTCAACTTAAAAAATGGGGTGCGAGATATACGCGGGGGCGAGATATACGCTTGCCGAAAATACGAGTGAAATTTGTCGGTGCGAGATAAACGCGGGGAATTTCCGTATTCCTCTTGTATTGTTTGGGCTTTGAAGATAAGGAAATCTGTGCTATACCACTCGCACCAACATGCTCGTATGTTTCGAAGATTGTGCAAGTAGGCCTACTGTTACATCGCAGAGAAACGCAGTTCAGTCTTCTCGAATCTCAATGATTTCGTCTTTACGTATTGCGTTGCTTCAGAGCTCGGCCGTATGCAAGTATGTAAAGCGGCGCCGCGTGGGTGTTAGCACGCTTCAGCCGCGCTCGGCTAAGTTCGAGCTCGCTCGGGCATGTAGCGAGGAATCCATTTGGAAGGAATCGATCACTACTCGTCTGCGCTCTAAATTCTGCCTTGAATCATCCTTAACGAGCTCATGACGTCTTTTTCATAGGTTCTTAATGTCGCATAACCATAACACACGAACTGATGCAAACTTGCGTAAACCTATGCTATACTGTAGTGCCGCTACGGACGTACAAACTCGGACAGACCTCGCGCAAGCATGCGATGCGGCGCCGGCGTGACTTAGCACGCTTTAGGCCTACATTGTGTCTTCAGCCGCGGTCGGGTAAGATCGAGCTCGCTCGTACATGTAGTGAGGAATCGATATGGAAGATGATCGATCGTACCCAATATAAATGCTGGAGTTCCTTTTCTGCCTTGAATCATCCTTAACGAGCTTATAACGTCCTTTTCAATGACGACTTGTGGCGCGCTAAATCGAACGTGTTTATACCTCAAGGTTATTACGGTCATTTATATGACGGCGTCAAAAATGAATGCGAGATATATGCGAGTACTTTTTTCTCCCCTGAAATTTCAACTAAAAAAATGGGGTGCGAGATATACGCGGGGGCGAGATATACGCGAGCAAATACGGTAATAGATAGAGATGCATCTTGATGTAAAATTCTGACGCCAACCTATTTCTCGGCGCAAGTAGGCCCTAGTTCCAACAGACAGCGTGGGATGGCGCGACGGTGCACTTTCAAGCGTGATCCATCCCCAACCTGCTGCCTCCTCCTCAGCGTACGGAGTTTACCCCTCCCTCTCCCCCTTTTTTTTGTCCCACCCAGTTCTTTTTAGCCTATTTTCATTTATAAAAAATAAACATTATTCATGTAAATCTAAATGGGTCGAGGGATTTCAATGAAAATCGGTAAGGTCATAGTACTATTTTGGCAGACTCCGACAACGCCCTTCAAATTTAATTAAGTCTCATCAATCCAACATGGCGGCTGTGCGAAATATTTCATCGGCATTTTATATCACCGAAACTTGTAAGATACACCCTGAAATTTTGTACAGTGATAAAGGGCACTACTAAAAGTTCACCTATGTGACTTTTGAAAACTTGTTAAGTACAAATGAACATGGCGGCCAAGCGAAGTTGAAACATTTAATTGGATTTTTCTCACGATTTAACCATCCAAACGCAGTGAAGCTTGGTTCGGTAAATGAAAATCCACAGCCTGCTTCCAGTCTCCGACCGGGTCAGGAATGGAATGAATGAAGCCCCCATCTAGCGGCGAGGATATTGAGGCGTGCAGGTGATGAGGACGCGGACCTTAGACCTAAGTCGAGACCTTTAACACACGGTGAACTAGATGGAGCACCGACCACCCAATGACTACACTTTTCGAGTAGAGGTTGTAAAATAAAATAAAAATTTAATATCAAAAAACAAGACATAGCAAAAAGGGACGTGAGGAGTGCATGAAATGGTAAGATGAGGGATGATGGGGCTGTAATAAAATATGTACATGGTATTATAAAACAGTAAAACAATAAAACGTAAAACACACAATAAAAATCTATAAAAGGAGAATGTCGACTACGAGGAGAATGCCTAAGTCGCTGGAGATCGTTCAGTAGAGGGGAAGAAATTAACGATAGTGTTAATAGTGCGTTTCGTTCCACCACAGGCTGACTACTAGAAGGTAGTCAGAAGCATCATTCTTAGAAGTACATGAAATCGTATCTCCCACGAACTGTCTACCCGACCACCCTTACATTAAACTGTATGTCACGCCAAGCTACCCAAAGAAACAACCAACAACAGCAACGATCCTTAAATGACCCATCAATAAACACAGAATAATTACACAACTTCACAAGGCGCTACACTTCACATGACATGCCGTGACATACAAACTCAGCAAATAAACATAGATCAGTTCAGTTAAAATGAAAACAAGCAAATCCCAAAAGAAGATAAAACCAAACGATTTCATGAACTGGTAGAATAAAACTTCTTTCGAACGAAGGCACAAGGTTCAGTTACCTTGCGGGATGCCAAATAAGCGTCAATTGCAGTCCCCGGGCACGTACAACGAACACACATTCCATCATCTCGGAAGAGTAACCAATACACCTGATTTAATAACGTAATGGGTTCACGCATTGCTTGCTGACTGAAGGTCACAACAAAACAGAACAACACTAAACATGACCCTAGACCTTCAGTCAAATTCCCACTTAAACAAACGACATAAACCCAACCCTTAATATCAAGACTAGAACCGTGATTGTAAATGAAACATATTTCTGAAACATACATAGATAATGCTTGCCCAGTCTCCAAGGATAAAAATAAAACCTAATCGGCCATCCTTGGAGTGCACGAATGACAAGCATGATAAAAACAAACCCTTGAAACATAAAATAAACTGGTGTGTGTTCCAACAAAAAGATATTACATCCAAAGCAATGAACAACACACCCTCCTACGTCTAGGCACAATTAAAATCCCGAAACTAACCTAAAGAAAACCAGTCCCTAAAGGTCCCTGAAAGATCCCATACTCTAGCAAGGGGTTAGAAACTGGTAAGAAACATCTCTCATAAATACAATCGCGTTTCACAACATAAAACAAACGCAAGTAACACGCACTAAAATAAAACTCGACTAGATACGAAAAGAAACAACAACAACAAGCACCCTTTTAAATTAATAAACCCATAAACAAGCAATTTGATTCTCCACTACGTGCGTATATAAATAAACTGGGGACTAAATAACCACCAAATAACTTCATAGAAAAACATGAACGGTCTCCAGTTTAACCCTACCTTAGCAGATTAAATTACGGAACTTTTAACACTGAAAGTTGGGTAGTATATATATATATCGTGATCAGTTTTCTTCAAAACATGACACATTAAAACAGAATAGCTACAAGGACCATTTCCACTTAGCTGATACTCCGAGACGTTCTGGAAGTTCACTGATAATAATTTTATATTATAACAACGCCATTTTTACGGAATTCTTCACTATGAGACCAAGCGGGAATCGCGTAGTGTCTCCCCAACATTTATATCTTCTTAAAGCTTATTATAAAGGGCATCTCGGAACATTAGAATAGATTTGCTGGTAGTGGCAGTTATAACGGCAGACGATCATCAAATTCTCCTCGCGATAACAATTTAGGCGCGATAACAATCGCCGAAGGCGTGTTCCTTAGACAAGGATGAGTACTCCAACGCGGGCGCATTCCTTTTTCAGACGTGTGCAATTTACGATCTCTTAGATGTATTACTAGAGACCGCTAGATGGAAATAACGTCGAACAGATCTTAAAATTGTACCGGCTCATCTCTCCACGCCCCAATCTTGGACGCAGTTTACAAGTCCAACGTAGAATGTAAAAAGCAATCACTACATGGATACATGTTGACATTAATCAGCTGGTAACGTGACTGTCATTTGTCTGCATCACGTGATAGTCGGGCCCTGACGTAACACGGAGCAGAGAGGATTGTGGGTTTTTCAATGTCAAGACGTCAGAACCAGTCACAGCTGATTTGCAATAACTTCCCAAAGAGATAGTAAGTAATGGTTGGGCAGAGTCCATAGAAGTTGATTCCCAGGAAGCCGGAATAGCGCTTTCGTAGGAGTCATACGTATTGTCGAGGCAGATAATGTTCGTGTCAAACAGTTCTTACGCAGTTTAGTAGTTAAGTCTCTCACTACACTTGCCAGTAATGCTCATTTCTATTAACCAAGGTATAGTAATACGTTCCGCTCAAGTTAAGAAACAGGAAAATACGGGGTGACTTAGGACATCTCCGAAAAGTAAACTAACAAAATTAAATTTATAACAAAACAGTCAACACAGCCAATACAAGAAAAATGCAGTCATCACATAATCAATCTCCCAATGTTCAAAATGTGAAAGTGCCAAGAGCAAGCTCTGCTACCAATTGAGGCGTGCAGGTGATGAGGACGCGGACCTTAGACCTAAGTCGAGACCTTTAACACACGGTGAACTAGATGGAGCACCGACCACCCAATGACTACACTTTTCGAGTAGAGGTTGTAAAATAAAATAAAAATTTAATATCAAAAAACAAGACATAGCAAAAAGGGACGTGAGGAGTGCATGAAATGGTAAGATGAGGGATGATGGGGCTGTAATAAAATATGTACATGGTATTATAAAACAGTAAAACAATAAAACTTAAAACACACAATAAAAATCTATAAAAGGAGAATGTCGACTACGAGGAGAATGCCTAAGTCGCTGGAGATCGTTCAGTAGAGGGGAAGAAATTAACGATAGTGTTAATAGTGCGTTTCGTTCCACCACAGGCTGACTACTAGAAGGTAGTCAGAAGCATCATTCTTAGAAGTACATGAAATCGTATCTCCCACGAACTGTCTACCCGACCACCCTTACATTAAACTGTATGTCACGCCAAGCTACCCAAAGAAACAACCAACAACAGCAACGATCCTTAAATGACCCATCAATAAACACAGAATAATTACACAACTTCACAAGGCGCTACACTTCACATGACATGCCGTGACATACAAACTCAGCAAATAAACATAGATCAGTTCAGTTAAAATGAAAACAAGCAAATCCCAAAAGAAGATAAAACCAAACGATTTCATGAACTGGTAGAATAAAACTTCTTTCGAACGAAGGCACAAGGTTCAGTTACCTTGCGGGATGCCAAATAAGCGTCAATTGCAGTCCCGGGCACGTACAACGAACACACATTCCATCATCTCGGAAGAGTAACCAATACACCTGATTTAATAACGTAATGGGTTCACGCATTGCTTGCTGACTGAAGGTCACAACAAAACAGAACAACACTAAACATGACCCTAGACCTTCAGTCAAATTCCCACTTAAACAAACGACATAAACCCAACCCTTAATATCAAGACTAGAACCGTGATTGTAAATGAAACATATTTCTGAAACATACATAGATAATGCTTGCCCAGTCTCCAAGGATAAAAATAAAACCTAATCGGCCATCCTTGGAGTGCACGAATGACAAGCATGATAAAAACAAACCCTTGAAACATAAAATAAACTGGTGTGTGTTCCAACAAAAAGATATTACATCCAAAGCAATGAACAACACACCCTCCTACGTCTAGGCACAATTAAAATCCCGAAACTAACCTAAAGAAAACCAGTCCCTAAAGGTCCCTGAAAGATCCCATACTCTAGCAAGGGGTTAGAAACTGGTAAGAAACATCTCTCATAAATACAATCTCGTTTCACAACATAAAACAAACGCAAGTAACACGCACTAAAATAAAACTCGACTAGATACGAAAAGAAACAACAACAACAAGCACCCTTTTAAATTAATAAACCCATAAACAAGCAATTTGATTCTCCACTACGTGCGTATATAAATAAACTGGGGACTAAATAACCACCAAATAACTTCATAGAAAAACATGAACGGTCTCCAGTTTAACCCTACCTTAGCAGATTAAATTACGGAACTTTTAACACTGAAAGTTGGGTAGTATATATATATATCGTGATCAGTTTTCTTCAAAACATGACACATTAAAACAGAATAGCTACAAGGACCATTTCCACTTAGCTGATACTCCGAGACGTTCTGGAAGTTCACTGATAATAATTTTATATTATAACAACGCCATTTTTACGGAATTCTTCACTATGAGACCAAGCGGGAATCGCGTAGTGTCTCCCCAACATTTATATCTTCTTAAAGCTTATTATAAAGGGCATCTCGGAACATTAGAATAGATTTGCTGGTAGTGGCAGTTATAACGGCAGACGATCATCAAATTCTCCTCGCGATAACAATTTAGGCGCGATAACAATCGCCGAAGGCGTGTTCCTTAGACAAGGATGAGTACTCCAACGCGGGCGCATTCCTTTTTCAGACGTGTGCAATTTACGATCTCTTAGATGTATTACTAGAGACCGCTAGATGGAAATAACGTCGAACAGATCTTAAAATTGTACCGGCTCAGATATGAACTGTGCCGGCTGCCGAGGCCTGACGCACTCCTCTGGGGCAATGATTAAATGAATGACAGATGAAATGAAATGATAGTGGAGAGTGTTGCTGGAATGAAATTTGAACAGGGAAAACCGGAGTACCCAGAGAAAAACCTGTCTGCCTCCGTTTTGTCCAGCACAGATCTCACATGGAGTGACCGGGATTTGAACCACGGACCCAGCGGTGAGAGGCCGGCGTGGTGCCGCCTAAGCCACGGAGGCTCTGGTTCGGTAAATGCTTGTACAATTTCGATCCACTGGCATCTAATTTATTTAAATTGTTTTCATAACCCCAAGATGGCTGCTGTGCAAAATTTTAAAATCTCGTTTTTATTTTTATTGTGTCCTAATCATGCAATTGAAGTTTGAATAATACACCTATGCAATAATCTACATGTTTTCATGAAGCATTGCTTCATGGAACTCTTAAGGCCTTAGCATAACTTTTAAGACCTACATATAAAAAAATCCAACATGGCGACCATCCAAAATATTAAGACCTTTCTCATAGATTTATGGCATGTTAAGGAACCTCCCACTAATTGCACTTGTGTGAAGCTAAATTGGATAGGTTAGGAATGTAAACGACGCTCTTAGGTTTCTACGTTCGTTGCCAAGAGCCGACTGCGGTGGCGTCTAGTAGCTAAGTTCTGAACTTGGCCTAGTAGTCGTTGACGGTGGCGCTTGGCGGCAAAAGTAGGAACTATTTGAAAAATTCTAAGTTGCAGTACTTAAATTAAAAAACAGATAACACACACTAATACAGTCACCACAATTAACACCGGTTATCAGACAGATTCTACACACACCCAAAGTACACGGGGCTACATGACCGCGTTGTCGCAGCCCCTAAACTTAAGAAATATCTACGAATCTATTACAGCAAACTGAAATTTTGTAATGCTGCTAGATGCAACATTATTACGGTCATTTTTAGTATTTATTCTCTTCCAGTATATTAATATTAGGCAATATTTTTCTCCCTGTGATACCAGTGGATATTGTAGTATTTAAAGGCATAATACCTAATTTGGCTATTGTATTGTAAAAAATAAATTAAGTTGATATAACTAGAGCCCTGCGCGGATAAACAAAACTTTATCCGCATCCGCCCAGTAACCGCACGACTGTTGTCCGCATCCGCCCAGCAACCGCACAACTGTTATCCGCATCCGCCCAGCAACCGCATGAATGTTATCCGCATCCGGACGTTTGTTATCAGAATCTACTGGCATTACAATAATATGTTTAATTAGATAAAATATTAAATCAACACATTTAGACATTACAGGAGAAAGTCGTTCCCCCCAGGGACAGATGACCTCGTAGTTCCGCCAATTAAAACAATAACTAACTACTAAAGTTATGTATGCTAGGCATGTTTAAAATGAATGTTTTATAGCCAGAATAGCAACCCTTTACAGTTCGGAGTGTTAATTATGCTTAATGACATAATTTGAATGAGATCAGCTTAAATCATCATCTTGCATTTGTCATTAAAAAAGAAACATAACGGAAAAATATGATATATCATAAACATCCGGGTCCTAGTAATGATATTCAACAAGTTCGGATTGTATTCTAAAAACTATCCGCAAATTTACTCCAAACATTATCCGCTATCCGCACAGTCTTGCAAACTATATCCGCATGGCGAAAAATTTAGCGGATATCCGCATCCGCGCAGGGCTTTAGTCATAACCACATAGGCCTACTTCAAATAAAGTAACACCAATGAAAATTGTACCTAATAAATCTTATAAGGTACTAGTACGGTACCAATAATACACCATTAGCAACCAAGGGGGATAATATGCCATACAGGTTGAGAAAGTACATTCACAACATATGGCAGGCTGTAACTTTTGCTGTTATGTCATTAATTGAAAGCAGTCACATTAACTCGGTTAGTCTATTGTAATGTAAGAAGTTCAGTTGAAATGTCTTATTTTCCCTACTAAAAAAAATATCTCTTTGATTGTGCTGTACTGAAATGTAGCTTTACCTTACCATCGGATAGAACATTGGGCAGTCTAGATTTAACAGATAGGTAAATCAAGATGTTTAATTTTGCATTTAAATATAATTTTATTGTTACTATCATGTGTCGAGGACAGTAACCTAGATATTTTGGCATGTAAGTTCAATGGTTCAACCATTATAAAATTTTTGTCGGACACAATACTTGAACTCAAATAATCCAGTGAAATCCTATTTATTGTGTTAATGTTTTCTTGCAGTGTGTTTTCATTTTTATCTGCCTCAATGAAAACTTCATTTGATCAATGTGGACTTTCCTCAGTAATTGTTTATAGACCGTAAACTAGGTCTCTTTCCCTGTAGTCTTTTCTCGCTATGTTTTAAGACCTTACAACGTATGTAAGCGTTACATTTTTGCACTTTGGAATCTTCTGGATTTCTATTTTTGTACTTTGGCAGGTATGCAGTACAAAGTGGAATGCACTTTCACTCAGAACCTACCCTCCCTTTTCCAACAGTTACACCCTAAGGTCGCTGACCTGTGAGTTGTGAAGGGTAGACGCGCGGACAACGTATTGTAAATAGCCATTATTGCCAGACGGTGCAAACTTGCGTGACGCCTAGAACGTGTTTGTTGGATGCTCTTCGTGCAATCAACAAATCCTGGGAGAAAATTACCGCTACTACACTCGCAAAAAGTCAGCATTTGCCGCCTTCTGTGACAACAATTTCTTGATCAAAGTGGCCTTTGGTTATGTGGAGAACAGCCCAGATTCATCAACATAAACGGGAGGACAGCATCAGGCTTAAGGCCTGGACAAAATAACTTCCTTGAGAGAAGATTAGACTGAAAGGATTGGGCTAAGGAAATGCGGCCTGGTTCTTTCAATACTAGACTGAACATTGAGAGTAAATACAATACTTTTATTTTTAGGGTGAAACTTGCAAACACATTAATAAAGCCTTAATTAAAAAATTAGTTATGCTGGCCCGCCTGGGGCAGTTTCAAATGTTCATTAATTTTAATTAGGTTGGCCCAGCCATGGGCTATTACTCAAAAGTTCATTCTGCTTGATGCACACACAAATTTAATATTCTTGCACTTGCTAGCAAACACTTAAAACGAAGATGATTAAGATAATAATAAAAAAGGCACAAACTTATCTTTGGTTGGTTGGTTGGTTCCTTAGTTTAGGGGCTGCGACAACGCGGTCATGTAGCCCCGTGTACTTTGGGTGTGTGTAGAATCTGTCTGATAACCGGTGTTAATTGTGATGACTTTAGTGGCGATGACTAGAAGCATGCTGACGGAGACTGCCGTGGCCAACACTAGATTTTTTGGTAGTAGAATTTGAAATGTCCAGCATCAGGAAAATAACTTCGCCAGGGCGACCAGCGCTGTACATTGGCTAACATCGTTAGGTTTTGATGCTATTTCTTGAATGCCAAATAACATGGCATTTAGAACTGCGATTTGATGCAGCTTCTTGCGGTTTGGAGTAAAAACGTAGAATGCACTTTCTCAGTGCTGAAGCTCTCTGCTGTTGCGTTTCCTGGTAGTTTCACTCATAAATGCAGATTAGGCCTGAAGTTTAGAAGGCCCCGGAGAAGGGCGGAAGGCACGAATGCCTCTCGCTAGTTGAAGAAGACCGTAGAAGGTTTGAAGAAGGAATGCTGGTGGAGAGCAAAACGCCGCCACTTAAATAATAACATCATGGAAACGTCTGGAAGCCAAGCTGGCGGGCGATGATTGGCCAGGGCAAGCTGTGACGTCAGTCATACAGGAAGGCAGCAAGCAAGTCGACACCCTTTTCAGTATGCGATCGTAAGCTGGAGGCGCATGACCTATTAACACGCTGAGGTAAGAGTCTTAGATATATATATATAGAGAGAGATTAAACACTAGTAATAAACATTATAATGTTAACAGAAATGAATAAGTACATATGTTTTCGTTCGGTGGTCTCAAAAGCATTTAACTGACAAATGCGGCACAAAAGAAAAACGCACTATAAACATCACGAAAGTGATCATGCTCCGAGACCCCCGAAAGAAAACAATCAAAGAATCAGTTACAAAAACGTGAACAACAATAAAGAAGATGACACTAAGCCTCAACAGGCAAGATAGCAACCATAGAAATTGGTCTAGTATAGACACCCTTACTAGTGAGAACATCTACAACTCTCACATGATTATCCCGACCCAAATGGCAGTGAGTTACCCTACCAATATTCCATACGAGAGGGGGACTTGGATCTCGCAAAAGAACCATATCTCCCACTCGCACATCAGGCTGGGAAAGCCGCCACTTCTCTCTTCTGTTAAGTGAGCCGAGATACTCCAGCTTCCAACGGCGCCAAAAGGAGTTTCGCAAAGAGTCTAACTTCCTCCAGAAAATAGGCAACCTGAGATCACAGCGTCGACTCAACAAAGGAGGCGTAGAAGCTAAAGAACAGCCTATTAAAAAATGACCAGGTGTTAAGGGAAGAAGATCCTTAGGATCATTAGACAAAGGCGTGAGCGGCCTAGAATTTACAATACCCTCAACCTGAATAATTAAAGAATTGAATTCCTCATAGGAAAGGATGGCTGAACCAAGGGTTTTCTTCAGCTGTCTCTTCGTGAGCTTTATGCAAGATTCCCAACGACCACCATGATGGGGGGCGTATGGGGGAGTGAAATGCCATTTGAATCCCTTAGCATGCGAAAAATTAGAAAACTGTTCCTTAGCAGAAGGGGAGGTAAGCGCAGTTTTCCAAAGATCAAAAGTACTAACAAAAATTTTTGCGTTATCTGAGAAAACCTCAGAAGGAACACCCCTTCTAGCGGCAAATCTAGAAAAGGCTGCTATAAAATAAGGAGTAGAAGCACTTGTAACCAACTCAAGGTGAATGGCTCCTGTCACCATGCACACAAATAAAGAAATATAAAGTTTACCTAACAACTTTCGCTTAGATAAAGGGGAATTAACTTGATAGACATAAGGACCGGCATAATCGATACCCGTTAGGGCGAAAGGCTTACTAGGTTCGGAACGAAAATATGGCAAGTTTCCCATAATTTGCGTGATTGGCGGGGGCTTAGATTTGAAACAAGGTATACATTTCCGAATAACAGAAGAAACTTCATGAACACCGTTAATGAGCCAATATTTCTCGCGAATTAAACAAAGCAAAGTGCGGGTGCCAGCGTGCAAATTCTGATAATGAAATTTCTTTACGATAAGAGTAGTAATAGGATGTCTAGAAGGGAGAATAATGGGATGTTTTTTCTCATCTGAGTAACTAGAATATTCTAGCCTACCCCCCACTCTTATTAATCCATCTTGGTCCAAAAAAGGGGTGAGAGGTAACAGCCTACTAGACTTTGGTAAAGCTTTTTTGCTTAAAAGCGTCTGATACTCAAGAAAGAATACTTCTTGTTGCATGAGAAACAAGATTCTACGAGTAGCAAATTCCAATTCCATTTTAGTGAGAAAGGGTTGCGGTTTCACAGGCTGATCAAGAACAAGAAATTTCCATCGAAATAAATATGCTACCACACGAATTAATTTATTAAATGAAGAGTAACGCTGAAACAGACTAGTAGCAATAGAAGTTAGAAAAAGGGAAGCGGTAACAATGCGAGCATCAGGAACATCTTCTGCGAGTGGATTAGATGAACGAGGCCAACAAGAGAAATCCTGACTGAGCCACGCCGGACCATTCCAGTATAATTTAAGAGAAATTAATTTCTTGGGCAAGCAGCCACGTGAAATTATATCAGCGGGGTTTTCTTTTCCCGGAACATGATTCCATTGGTCAAAATGAGACAACTCTTGTATTTTAGAAACGCGATTAGCCACAAAAGTGGTCCAATGCGAAGAAGGTTTTGAAAGCCAAGCTAACACGATGGAAGAATCACTCCAAAACCATGTGCTCGAAAATTTCAAATTTAAACTGATTTTTAATTTACTGGCTAATTCCACAGCCATTACAGCAGAACATAATTCCAATCTAGGCAAAGATATGGATTTGAGTGGGGCTACCTTTGATTTTGCGCAAATTAAATTGGAAAATCCGGGTAAAGTATTGGAAGAGCGGCCTACTAAATAGGCGCAGCAACCGTATGCCTTTTCAGAACTATCTGCAAATACGTGCAAATCGAAATACTGACATGAAAGGTCCGAAATTAAAGTGCGGGGAATAGAAATTTGAGAAAGATCTAACAAACTCTTGCGGTATTTCAACCACTCATCCAAAAGGGGGGAGGGTACCTCCTCATCCCAACCAATTTTCAATAACCAAAGTTTTTGCAAGAAAATTTTTGCAGTAATAACCACCGGAGCAATGTACTGCAAGGGATCAAAAACTTTTGCTATTTCTGATAATAATTGCCTTTTCGTTTGAGGGTGAAACTCAGATAAGTGTACCTGATAGCAAAAGGTATCTGAAGGAGGAGACCAAAAAACACCCAAGGTTTTAATAGCTGATTCCTCAGTAGGAAGCGCAACACATTTGTCAACAGGAGTTACTTGTGAAAAGTTAGATAAAAATTCGGTTGAGTTCGAGTTCCACTTATGAAGGGTAAACCCACCACCGGAAAGAAGAGAGTTTAAATCTTCACAAACAAGAAGTGCGTCAGAGATACTAGGAAAAGAATACAGAAAATCATCTACATAAAATGCAGTTTTCAAAACTTCAGAAGCTAGAGGATGAAAAAGATGACCATCTTGTTCGGCCAACATGTGAAGAGATCGTATTGCGAGAAAGGCAGACGGCTTAAGACCGTATGTCACTGTTCTTAAACGAAATATTTTTATAGGTTTTGCATTGTCGTCTCGCCACAAAATTCTTTGCAAATCACGTTGTTCTGAATTTACTAGAATTTGCCTATACATTTGCTTGATGTCAGCAAGGACAGCAATGGGGAATAGACGAAAGTTAAGTAAAACTGAAGTAAGATCTGTCTGAATAGCGGGTCCAGAATGCAGAGTGTCATTGAGAGAAACACCATTAGCATCTGGAGATGACCCATTAAAAACCACTCTTATCTGTTCTCGGGTGGAAGAATTTTTCCAAACCGGATGATGATTAAGATATACTATTTCTTTAGGAGGATTACTAATTTCTTCAGATTTTGCAACGACTTCCATGTGATTCGCTGATTCGTATTCTTCCATGAAGGAAGTATACTGAGTTTTTAAGAGAGCATCTTTTTTAAAGCGATTTTCAATTGCGAATAAAGCTTTGAGAGCTCTGGAATGTGATTCTGTAATAACAGGGGGGTTAAAAATGCGAGGAAGAGTAACCACGAATCTGCCTTCAGTAGTGCGAACAGTGGTTTCTACGTAGTGTGTTTCACAGATCTCATTATTGAGAGAATGAGGTGAGGTGACTTGAATATCCTCAATGTCCCAGAACTTAATTAATTCTTGATTTAAATCAGCACCAACAAAATAACAATGAGATTTTTGTTGAACGGGGTTGCGGTATATTTGCCCAGTGGCAATCCAACCAAAATCAGTTCTACGAAAGAAAACATCACGGGCAACTTTAACCTTTTCCGGATGTAAACATTGCCAAAAAATGCTGGCACTTAAAAGAATTTCTACAGATGAAGCTCTGTTGAAATTCGGATCTGCAAGTTGCAAATGATGCGGAATATTCCAACCCTGGACTTGAAAAGAAGTAATGGGGGTGTCATTACCTATGGAATTTATAATTAAAAAATCTAAATTTAAATGAATGCCAAGATTATTGGAATCTTTTACATCCACTTTAGCATAACTCAGAGATTGCGATTTGGAACCATTAATTCCTGTAACTTCTATAGAAGTAGGGCATATTTGTAGACCTAACTTGCGAACTAGCGATTCACTGATAAAATTGTTAGTTGCAGCATTATCTAACAATCCCCTTACAGAAACCCATTTTCCGTGAACATTCTTCACTAGAATTTGGACAGTGGACAATAAAACTTGAGTTTTACTGAACGAAACAGAGCTTTGAGTAAAAGACTGAGCGTTATTCGGCAAAGTCTCAGAATGAGATTTAGCGGATGAACTATTGGTTGCTGATGACCGCGATCTTTCATGCCTATGCAGGAGAGTATGATGCTTTGCTTTACAGTGAAAACATAACCGTTCAGAACGACAATTGCTTATCATATGTGTCGCTGATAGGCAATTAAAGCAGTGCTTGTGGGTGGTAATTAATTTGCGTCTTTCATCCACAGATAAAGATTTGAATTGAGCGCATTGGTACAAGTTATGTGGTTGTTGACACAAAACACAAGCTTGTGCTTGATTGGAAGACCGAATATTGGTAGAAAAGACATGTGACCTTAGTACTCTCTGAGTGGGGCTGATGTCCTTACTATTAGAGGGAGGTTTGAAGGTAGCGCTACTCTTTTGACTGGCTACAGCAGAGAGAATTTGGCATTTCGCCTTTAAGAATTTAATAATAGCTTCATAGGTACACAATGAATGTTGCGACAGAGCTGCTTCCCAATCTTTTAAAGTTTTAGTGTCTAATTTGACAGAAATGAGATGAATCAAAAATAGATCCCAATGGTCAACTGGTTGGTCCAAATTTGCAAGCGCACGAATATGAAGTTCCGCAGCATCGATCAGATTACGAAGCGAGGCAAGATTATCAGCTTGAACAATAGGTAAATTGAATAAACCCTGTATGTGACGTTGAGTTTTTAAACGAGTGTTCCCAAACCGATCTCTGAGAAGTGCCAAAGCTACTTCATAATTTTCATTTGTCAACGTGAGCTCTTGGATGAGTTTAAGTGCGTTGCCTTGCAAGGACAAACGCAAATAATGAAACTTCTGTATTGAAGGAAGAGAATCGTTTTCGTGAATCAATGAATTGAATAATTCAAAAAATGGTTCCCATGTAGCTTCATCTCCGGTAAATTTAGGTAATTCTATTTTCGGTAATATAACACGGGAAGGAAAAGAAGAAGATTCTGAAGGAATTTTCTCCTGCTTTTCCTGCAATGTTAAACTTCTTAAAAGCTGCTTCGCGTCTGCGAACCCCTTATAATATAGATTTTCAACCTCACCACGGTCACTTTGCTGATCGGGATCCTTGGTCTCAATATTACTTTGGATCTCATCATATTTTTCAAAGGCCTGTTCATAACCTTTCAGTCTTTGAGAAATTATGTCACTATTACGTTCTTTTTCCGGGAGCTCATCTAGAAAAGTGCGAAAACGCGTTAACTTGCCTTTGACAGAAGCTCTGGCATTAATGAGTTTCTCGTCAATCGGCATTATGAAAGTTTGTTGTGTACTCACGACTATACTGTGAGCTGGTACACCTTGCTTCGGAAGAAGTTGACAGTCTGCCAGAAAAGAGAGTGCGGCTTCCCCTGCGGTGAAATACGGGCCTGCTGTTTGTCTCCCTTCTCAGTGCCAACCATATACACTCGAGCTGAAACTTTCGAAGTAGATTAGAAAACACAATTTTTAAAATATTAACACACTCAATGTTCAGTATGGCATTTAAATTTTGAATTAGTTCCAACATTAAGAAATTTGAAGATTTGGTTAAACAGAATGTTTACAAGCATCCCGGTTATAGGCACCAAAATGGTTATGTGGAGAACAGCCCAGATTCATCAACATAAACGGGAGGGCAGCATCAGGCTTAAGGCCTGGACAAAATAACTTCCTTAAGAGAAGATTAGACTGAAAGGATTGGGCTAAGGAAATGCGGCCTGGTTCTTTCAATACTAGACTGAACATTGAGAGTAAATACAATACTTTTATTTTTAGGGTGAAACTTGCAAACACATTAATAAAGCCTTAATTAAAAAATTAGTTATGCTGGCCCGCCTGGGGCAGTTTCAAATGTTCATTAATTTTATTTAGGTTGGCACAGCCATGTGCTATTATTCAAAAGTTCATTCTGCTTGATGCACACACAAATTTAATATTCTTGCACTTGCTAGCAAACACTTAAAACGAAGATGATTAAGATAATAATAAAAAAGGCACAAACTTATCTTTAGTAGCGATGACTAGAAGCATGCTGACGGAGACTGCCGTGGCCAACACTAGATTTTTTGGTAGTAGAATTTGAAATGTCCAGCATCAGGAAAATAACTTCGCCAGGGCGACCAGCGCTGTACATTGGCTAACATCGTTAGGTTTTGATGCTATTTCTTGAATGCCAAATAACATGGCATTTAGAACTGCGATTTGATGCAGCTTCTTGCGGTTTGGAGTAAAAACGTAGAATGCACTTTCTCAGTGCTGAGGCTCTCTGCTGTTGCGTTTCCTGGTAGTTCACTCATAAATGCAGATTAGGCCTGAAGTTTAGAAGGCCCCGGAGAAGGGCGGAAGGCACGAATGCCTCTCGCTAGTTGAAGAAGACCGTAGAAGGTTTGAAGAAGGAATGCTGGTGGAGAGCAAAACGCCGCCACTTAAATAATAACATCATGGAAACGTCTGGAAGCCAAGCTGGCGGGCGATGATTGGCCAGGGCAAGCTGTGACGTCAGTCATACAGGAAGGCAGCAAGCAAGTCGACACCCTTTTCAGTATGCGATCGTAAGCTGGAGGCGCATGACCTATTAACACGCTGAGGTAAGAGTCTTAGATATATATATAGAGAGAGAGATTAAACACTAGTAATAAACATTATAATGTTAACAGAAATGAATAAGTACATATGTTTTCGTTCGGTGGTCTCAAAAGCATTTAACTGACAAATGCGGCACAAAAGAAAAACGCACTATAAACATCACGAAAGTGATCAGCCTTATTACGATGACATGACATTAAGGCAAAACCTGGATAAATGCCTGGCTCCAGAAGAGAGTGACATTCGGTAGTTGGACATGGTTTCAGACATGAAAGCGAGGAGGCTATTGTATGGATTTTGACTGTCGGTGAAGAAAACGGAGATCCAGTAGATATATAGTGCGGGAGTAATGCAACGGGAATCCCGAATGTTCCCACAGTCAAGCTAGTGTGACTATAGTCGCACTTATCTCTTTAATAAAAATCGATATGAATTTTCTTCTCATATATTGTTTCCTTCAGAAATGTACGACCTAAAGTTAGAATAAATAAACTATATAAGAAACAAAAAGAGATGACAGTCTTCTTTCTTAGATATTAATATTGGCGTAATCCACATACCTGTATAGTCTAGTGTCTTACATTACAATGTTACAAAGTGTTATTATTTTTTTTATTTCAATATTTTAACCAATAGTTTTGTTTTTACAAGGCCTAACTGCGTGGCTTCGTGGTAACGTTCTCGCTTGCTATGCCCAAGGTTGCAGGTCGAATCCTGGCGCCGTCAGCTGGCATTTGAGGGTGCGCAAATGCGAAGGAACAGTGTCGGTAGATTTACTGGCACTTTAAAGTTCCCCTTCAGGGAAAAATTCCGGCACCCGGGCGTCTCTAAAAACCAGAGCCGTTAAAAGGCACGTAAAACCAATAACATTATTATTGACAAGGCCTAAAAACATAACTGCGGATAATTCGCGGAAGTTCGTTCATTAATTCGAATTATCGGGAGTGCACTGTACACACGCTGTACAGACATCACAGCGACACAGACAAATTCTACTCTCACCCAAGTACATGGGGCTACATGACCACAGTGTTGCAAAGCCTCTAAAGAATGAGCATTAACCCTTTGGCTTTCAAGGTAACGATCTATCGGTACCCATGGGTCCTGCGAAAACAGACACGGTAACGATCTGTCGTTACCCGTCTTTTTTATTATTAGTTCATTATTCACGCGCCAGATAGCAGCATTTTTTTCGGCATAAGAAGAGTATAGTTTTATCTCACGTTATACTCCGCGGGAACTTCCGGCTATCCGTATTTATCGATATTCGTAGTCTGAAACATGTGCTCACTGGAGTTCCGTATCTTGTTTACATCGTGTTCGGCGGCAAACTTGCGTTCATTTCTCTGTGTTTTCTTGCGTGATTGTATAGTAAAATTAAGTTATATCGTACGCAATATATTTAGATAATGTGTTAGTTCATTATTTAAATAGTTTGCTTAGCTAATTAGTTGCATAGTGATAGTGAAGTGTTAGATATAGTTCAGTTATATTAGGCCTAGTTATTGGTCGTGTGTGACATGGCGGAACGACTTCATTTGGCTGATGATGATATCACTGAATATCTTGATATTTATTCAAGAGATGATGATCTTTCTCTGTCCGAATCGGAAAGTGTAGGGGATGATGATCCAGTAATATCTTCATTGGTGAGTGCTACATATTCGTTTGAAATCTGTTTTTTATGCAAAAATGGCTGACATTTTTTAGTGTTACATCATTCTAAACATTTTAATTTATCCTTGGATCTAATGCACATAAAATCTTGATATTTACTATGCTAGTAAGCAATATTATGGCCTTCCTACTGACATGAATAACAAACTTGGGCTGTAAATACCATTTTCAGGAATTACTTCCAAAATTTCAAAATCTGAAATTTGTAATTTTGATTTCACATTTCTTATTTTTTAACATTTAACCCTTTTGGTTTAGATACATGACTTACTTACATTAATAATACGTGATGTATACTCTATAAGTTTACCAATTTTCATGTTAATATCTTCATTGGTGTGCCTTCCATGTAATTTTAAAAGAAGTGTGTGCATAGTGTGGTAAATATGGCTGTCAGTTTTGACACATCCATCAGCTGAGAGCTTGAAAGCAAAAGGGTTAACAACCCTCTCCCCCTCAGAAGTGCTGCAATAGCTAGGCTTTCTTCACTCACAAGGCATGCTGCAACTGCTTGCATGACTCTTGTAGATAAAATGCATTTACGCGGGAGCAGTAGAGTCATACCAGCATCTTTCGGGCCACTCATAAAACTGGTGACCAATTTTTTACTATAGATTAAAACTTCACAAAACAATGCAAAGGTTTGACTGTCAAACCTTGTATTAAAAACCCTATTATTCTGGTTTTTGCTACAGAATTTGAATTGAAGAATGTATCTCCGGGGAGTTTGTCAGGGTGTCTACCAGCAATGAAAAAGTAACAAATTTTACAAATGTGTAATGAAAGTAACGAAAAGGTAATGAATTTTACAAACGGGTAACGGAAATTTTCTGAAGGTGGGTTGAATAGTTTAAAATCGCGCCGCTAGGCTCAGAGATTGCGATGGAGCAATTTCCACGCAAGCGGCGCCGCGCCGATTGCATAGTCCTAAGCTATATTTCCCCATGTCCGACCTGAAGGAAATGCATACTGAGGATACCTTGACTGGTATACATCGGTTCAACGTACATTTTCGGCATCAAGAAGACTTTTTAGTTTCGTGTGAAATATTTTTCTGTGTTATTAGGAGCCCTGACTTTTCGCGAGGCGTTTATTCGCAAATACTTCCGAATCTAAACATAAACCGCGTATTTGTTATTTGGGGTCTATGTCAAATTGAGTCCAGAAATAATTCGAAATAATTTAATGTCGTTATCTTGCGAAATGTTACCGTTTTGAAGAAAAAAATGCGGAAAACCTTCGAAATGCATATAACTTATTTTAAAATCGATTTCGTAAGTTTGCGACATGCAGTGTGGTTAATTCGAAATTCTGTTATATGTCGATTTTTCCTTCGAACTTTGGTTCCATCGGATATATAATCTAACCGGTTATTTCGGAAACTTGTGTGATTCGTATTCGAAAGAAAACTTGCCCTCTTGTCATATTATTTGTACAATCCTCTCAGAATAATTCGTTAATATTAGATACCTACCGTATATACTCGAATACCACCCGCACATATTTACACAAATTCGGACGTGAAAAATTGGGGTGCCGGTCTTATTTGAGTCATCAAAATTTTAAAGATTTAAATTGCCCGCCATGCGCGATATCGGGTGTTGAGAGTATCCGCTAGATGGTGCTAGCCTTCTTCCGGCTAGAATTTTGTTTTACTGTAAGCATGCGGCGTCTTACAGTTACGCGCACGTTCTCCAAGTGTAAACATGAATGCTACGAAGCGTTTGTGGTCATTTACTGTGAGTGAGAAATTGAAAGTTGTGAGGGAAGCTGAAGTTATTGGAAATCGTGCCCGGTAGGAAATATGATATTGACAAGTCATGTATTCGTGATTGAGCGGGATGACGTCTATGCTACAACCACTGGATGTCTGCATGAACCGCCCGTTCAAAGCAGCCTTGAAACAGCTGTATACGGAGTGGATGGCGGCTAATAAGCACACACTGACTCCAACTGGTTGTATTCAGCGCCCGGAAGTTCAGCTGCTCTGTTCGTGGATTTTGACGGCGTGGAATCGTATCTCGGGAGATCTCATACGGAAGAGCTTCAAGAAATGTAGTATTTCCAATGCTATGGATGGCAGTGATGACGACATTCTGTGGGAAAGTGATGGTGAAAAAAGTTCCGAAGTTGGTACTTCTGATGACGATGAATGAAGTGTTTGTGTCTTTTATTTGTATTTTTAATTGCTTCTGTGTGCTATTTTAGGACGACTTCAGAACTGTTGGAAACTATTTTGTAGAAATGCTATTCTGTTTATTTAGTTGTTGTTTGAGTCTTCAGTCTTTTGACTGGTTTGATGCAGATCTCCATGCCTCCCTGTCCTGAGCTAATCGTTTCATCTCTACATAGCTACCACACCCTACGTCCGAGGCAATCTGTTTAACATATTCTAACCTTGGTCTACCCCTACAGTTCTTGTCCTCGACCCTTCCTTCCATAACTAAGCTTGCTATTCCTGGGTGTCTTAGTATGTGTCCTACCAACCTATCTCTTCTCTTCATTAGCAGTCGCCAGAAACATCTCTCCTCTCCCACCCGCCTTAATACCTCTTCGTTTGTAACCCTATCTACCCATCTGATCTTAATCATTCTCCTGTAACACCATATTTCAAATGCTTCAATTCTCCTCTTTTCTGCTGCACCAATAGTCCAAGTTTCACTTCCATAGAGTGCCACGCTCCAGACAAAGGCTTTCAAAAATGACTTCCTAATACCTAAATCTATATTCGATGTCAACAGATTCCTTTTTTGTAGAAAGGCTTTCCTTGCCTGAGCCAACCTACTTTTTATATCCTCTTTGCTTCGTCCATCACTGGTTATTCTGCTTCCTAAGTAACAGAAGTCTCCTACTTCCTTCAGCTTTTCACCTGCCAATTTGATCTCCATAGAGGTTTCTGATTTATTTCGGCTGCATTCCAGCATTTTTGTTTTACATTTATTAATTTTCATCATGAATTCCTTCCGTAAGACGGAATCCATACCATTCAAAAACTCATTCAAATCCTCAGGCTTCTTGACCAAGATGACGATGTCATCAGCAAATCTCAGAGTTGAAATTATTTCTCCTTGAATCTTCACTCCCACTTTAAATTTTTCTCCAATTTCCTTCATTGCTTGTTCAATGTAAAGATTGAGAAGTATGGGTGATAAGTTGCAGCCTTGCCTTACACCTTTCTGAATACCAGCTTCTCTCTCATGTCATGTTTATTTAGTAAAGATTGTAAATAGTTTTGAGTATTTTTATTTTTATTTTTTTATTTTGTTCTTCAAAATCAGGGTGCGGGTCTTATTCAGGGGTGGGTCGTATTCGAGTAAATACGGTACTTCGAACGTTCATCCTCCAAAATCACATCCTCAAGACGGCCGGCTGACCACACGATTTGCCTGCGGGAATCTCGTCAAACAGACAGAGATCGACGTCAGTTGCGTAAAATCGTAAAACCTGTCCCTATCGTGAACTTGTGACCACGAGGACTGCGGGAATCCTGTCGAAGGTGATTGGGCACCCATCACATAACATTCTGAACCTACTCTCCACTTTTCCCATGATCGTAGGCTATACTTAAAAGCGTACGGGGAGCTTGAAGTGCATCAACCCACTTAAAAATGACGGCCTACGTAGCATCGCGTTACTAATTTCCCCTCGTCAACCACCCTTAACTGATGAACTCCCAACCACAGCATTGAGACAGCAGGAATCACGGCGCCGACCATAGAACATGTCCATAACTACTCCTTAATTTTAACCATTCCCAACCTTGAGCTTCCCTCCGCCATTCTGTCACGACAGATAGACAGCCAGACAAATCGTTGAACGGCCGGGCTTGGCGCCGATTGCATAATATCGCAAGGTCATCGTGAATCTCGTAAAACGGTCGAGAGAGGCAGCGATTTCGATACATTGCGGTATTTCTCCGCATTCAATGACGAGGACAACTGGAATCTTGTCAATCAGACAGCAAGTGGTGCCATTGCGTAATAATGCTATATTTTCCCGTGCCCGACCTCGTTTGGACGACTAAAATGACGATTATCTAAATCACAATTTTTCTCAGTGTTTTATTGTGTAAACTACGGGAATCTCATCATACGGCTGAGACCGGTGCGAATCGTGTACCATCTCGATATTTCTCCATACTTGACTGAGAAGACTGAATTCGGTGACGATCACGTAACGTCGCATAAATTTCTTCGCGATCTACTCTCCACTTTTCCCATGACCGTAGGCTATACTTAAAAGCGTACGGGGAGCGTGAAGTGCATCAACCCGCTTAAAAATGAAGTCTTGTGAACAAGACGACATATTAGCTGAAACTTATATCTAGTATTTTTTATTTTTATTTTTTTAAATGTTATAACACTATGTGATTTATTTTACCGCTTTAAACAAAGTTCATTGTTGTTTTCCTATGCTTGTAGACTGCAACATATCTTGAATTCAAAGGTAACTAAAATTAATTAAAGTTAACTAAAAGGTACCTGAAAGTAACTAATTTTTACTTCATCCTTACAGTAGTGCTCGCGAGCACTTTTTGGCTTGTTGTAGGCCTATGTAGAGTTGGAAGTGGTTTGTCTTTGGCATTCAAAGATGACAATGGTTGCATCACTAACTGGAATATTCAAAGCCAAATATACTCTGGACAGTCAATATGATTTTATTTCCTGTTGGTATTTAATCAATGTATCGAGAGAGGACAACTTATCACGTAAATCAGAGTGCTCATGATGGCCTGAGAAATTAAGCGGTAAAAATCATAGAGAATCTTGTACCTCGCTAAATTGGAGGGGAGAAAAATATGCAATGGAGGGAAAATTGATTGCTGTATATCATGTGAAGATTTTAACATTAATGTGTTTTAAAGGATCACAGGAGATTTCCCGACTTCTTTTCATGAAGTTGGCATATAGCCACTTTCTGAGTTCTGGCTTGATACAGTACTTTGCTATGGTACCATATTTTTAGTCCAGGTACCAAGTAATTAAACCATGAAGTTTGACGTTTTCAGACAACACTGAAAATGACTTAAAAACCATAATAATTAAATTATCTTTTCTGGAAAACAGACCATGTGAGGAATAGTGATTTTTTTCCTCTTTCTCTTTATAGTTCATTCATGGTGGTCATACAGCAAAGATCTCGGATTTTTCATGGAATCCCAATGAGCCATGGGTTATTTGCTCAGTGTCTGAAGACAATATCATGCAGGTAAGTCTGATTTGTGTATATTATGTGGGAATAAAGTGTGGTTTATTGCATTTTAAAATCTCAATTTTAGCATTTAGGTTGCTGTATCTTCTGATATGAGAGTTGGTGCTTGGCAGCAAATGTTATCTAAAAGATTCTAGGCAGCAAATTCAATAAAAATAATGTTCTGTTGAACACCATTTATGTGTGTTTTGCTCTTCATATTATTATGGCACCGAACTTTCTCCATTGCAATTTAACTCGGTGAAATATTCCTCAGTTGTACATTTTTCATATGCTACTATGTGTTGGTCCCTACTTCCGTAAAACTCGCACTAGTACGCCATTGCTTACAATATCCGGATTCTCAACATTGACACGCCATGTCACATACATGAAAATATGATTGATTGATCTCTGTCAATAGCGCATGAGAATCTGTATATTCCGGCAGTACTTATTTATGACCATTAAGTGGAAGGTGGACCCTCGATTTCAGAGCCAAGTTGCAGAAATAACTAAAAGTCTATTGACTACGAAATAAAATAAATATTCCTTCTACCATGTATTGAAACAAACCGTAAACTTAAAATACCTAAATAGGCTAATACATAACTATTTATTTATTCGTGTCAGAAGTACAAAAGAAAAGACATAAACATGAAAACAAGAAAGACACTATTAATGGGCACAAGATCATGCAACTTCAAACAGTTCCTGCCCAAACTTAGCTACTTCGAGAACATTTGAATTTGCGTGAGTCAAATCACTCATTGTACAACTAGATGAGAACAACGGACAACATAAGAAATGCTGTGTTGTTTGAAATGTGCCACAATCACACAGAACAGTCTTTGTCGGAAAATGCTACTTATATAAGTTGTCCCTTGAACTTGCAACTTCAGCTTGCAGTATGTTCAGAGATTTCCAGATCGGCCAGTTGTCTGTGTGACCAGGAAGTAGAGATTCTCTTGGTTCCATCCATTCAGACAGATTACTATTTCGCTCCATCCACATGGAAACTGGTGCCGATTCTACTGTTCCTTCTAATGGTTGAGTAGTTGTTAGTGTCACGATCGAGGCATTCACTGAAAGGACCTCAAATGAACAGTGCCTTGTCTCCGGGACATTAAAACACTGCTACCTGATATTTCCCAGATACAAGGACTTCAGACCAAGGTCTGTTGGGTGGAGGACTGAAGCATACGCAAAGGCAGAGGGCCATGCTGGTAAATGAAAACCAAAGGATTCCCCAAAAACAATATAATCTTAGAAACAAGAAGTACAATACACAAGACACATGAGGTTACACCAGGCCCCGGGCTATGAACGGGCATACTGGGCATTTGCCCAGGGCGCCGAAATTTAGGTGACGCTGAATGCAGAAAAAGGTTCACCCAACAATCCCAAAATCCCATTACAAATAAGTATGACATGGAAATCTTTAAAAAGTAGGATAAAATAACTATAATTTACGTGAATATAAAATAAAAGTAATATTAAATATCACATACATTCGTAGTATTTATGTTTAATCATGATTATATTAAAATACAGTATTATAATATAATCAATATTATCTGTAAAGAATACTAGTGTTGGCAACAATGTTGGCGCTGTTGACAATGCTCATGTATTTACAACTGGCGCATGCACCGCATGATCTTGTCAACTTCTTAACCGCAAAGGTTGTTTGTTTGTATTGCTTGTATTGCGTGACAACTGTGATTTGTGAAAATGTGTCTACTTTAGTTATTTTAAAATGAACAAAAGATTAAGTGGATCAGAATTCAGGAAACGTGCTGCCAAGAAGGAAAGTGACGAACAGGAACTTTTAAAGAAAGTGCCTAAAATTGCATCGTTCTTTACACAAAGAGCTATAACTATCACGCCTACTGCCACTTCAAGCAAGGAAACTCGAGGCCTAAACAATCTCCCTCAAGGTACGCTTACTTTGACTTTTCCCAATAATGAAGCCAATACAGACACAATTCTTTCCAAAAATGATGAAAATTCAGATGACCAGATTGTTTCTGAATTAAAATCTGATGATTTGTTGGCTTTTACTTGTACAATAGTACCGATGACCCTGCAACATGGGACGTCACTTTGCCTTCAACTGTACAATTTACTGCGAACAATCCCCCAAAACAAAACTTTCAAGCGTATTTTTCTACATCTGAGCGTATTTACAATGACAGAACTAAGCGTACACTTACTGTAAAAATGTTTAAATGCACACTTTCCAATGGTGAATGTTATGTTAGAGATTGGCTCATCTACTCACAATCGTCTGGAAAAGTCTTTTGTGTTCCTTGCTGCTTGTTTCAGCCGTTGGACAAGAAAACTGGATTTTCATCCGGGTGCAATGATTGGAAACATGGAAATGAGTTGATTAAACAACATGAACAATCAGCAGACCATCGTTCCAACATGCTAACTTATATTGATAGACGAAAACACAAGGAGGAAATAAATACTCTTCTTTCAACCCAATATGAGCAGGAGATCACATATTGGCGAAGTGTATTACTCAGAATTGTGTCTGTTGTGAAATTTCTCTCAGTTAGAGGGTTACCTTTTCAAGGTGACAATGAACGTTTAGGATCTACCTCTAATGGTCTGTATCTAGGATGCCTTGAGTTGATAGCGATTTCGATCCTTTTCTTTCCCAGCTCCTCGCTCAGTATGGGAACAAAGGGCTAGGACGAGTGTCATACCTATCTGCTCAAACGTGTGACAAGTTCATCAATGTTATGGCAGACTTAGTGCTGCAAACAATGACAAAGGATGTCAAACATTCTCGCTACTATGCCCTCATCGTGGATTCCTCTCCCGATTGTTCGCACACCGATAAATTAGCATTGGTTCTACATTACCTTTGCTTCAAAGATGCTAAGCCAAAGCCAAAGGAACGTGTCTTCAAGCTTCTCCCTGGAATAGGCCATACCCCAAGTAGTTTAGAAGAGGCAGTTTTAAGTTCAATCTCGGAATTAGGCCTAGATATTGAGTTATGCCGAGGTCAAAGCTATGATAACGCGGAAAATATGTCTGGAGCTTACTCAGGCCTACAAGCTTGAATTAAACAACACGGCCCTTTTGCTGAGTTTGTCCCTTGTGCAGCGCATTCTCTCAACCTTGTTGGTTCTTCTGCTGCAGAGTGCTGCACTGAAGCTATTGTGTCTTTTGGATTCGTCCATAACCTTTACACTTTTTTTTTTTTTCAATTCAACCCATAGATCGGGTATTTTGAAAACATGTTTAGAAAACAGTAAATTCCAATGTTGAAATCCCTATCTCAAACAAGATGGTCAGCGAGAGCCGATGCTGTAAAGGCCCTGGTCAAAGGCTACAAGGCGATACATAAATATCTCTAAACCCTACTCAGTAGCCTGCAGTCCAAGTTGAAGCTTCGGGACTAGAAAAGAAGTTTGGCAAATTTAAAAAAGCTTTCCTCACTATTTTGTGGAGTGATATTTTGGAAAGGTTTGATAAAGTTAGCAACAATCTACAAAGTAAAATCCTTAATCTCGTAGTAGGTACAAAGCAGCTTCAAACTTTGGAGAGCTATTTAAATGAAAAAAAGACATGAGTTCGACAAATATGAACAAGCGGCCATGAAGTTGTTACAGGTTGAATCACCCAACACCAACTACAAAAGAATAAGAATCAGTAAAACGTTTGCGGATGAGAATCTAGGCGATGAAACTCTTGATGAAAGGTCGCTTTTCAAATCCCAAGTTTACATTAAAATCTTTGAATCTTTGATAAGTAACCTGTCAAGGCGAAAAACAGCTTATGAAAATTTGTCTGACAAATTTGAAATACTTTCCATTCTTGTACGAAAGGGATCGCAGAAAGAGGACATATCACAGGCTGCGATGAGCTCTACCCCAATGACATCGGAAGTGAATTTGAAAACGTATGTCAGCACTTCAAAATGTATGTGGAACAGGAAAAATTTACCAGCATTCTTGACGTATATGAATAAGTCATAAAAATGATTTGAAAACTACTTTCCCTAATCTTGAGGTAGCAGCTAGACTATTTCGCAGAAAGAGACGGTTTTGACTCGGCTAAAGAATGTGAAAAGATCAACACTTTCAGACAGCAAACTAAATTCTCTATTGTTATTGTGTTGTGGAAAAGACGTAACCCTTAGCACAGACTTTTCTGACATCATAAATAAATTTGCAAACTTAAAAGCCAGGAAAAATAAAAACCATTTGATTTGAAATGGTTCTGTATGTTGTACTTTAAAAATTTAACTTTTGAATTTGTAATCATGGTTTTTAATGTGATTAATGTATCAATAATTGGCTACAAATTTGTATGAACGACTTACTTTTCTAATTTTTTCTTGTGATGCAATATTAGTAACGTAGTTGTTTGTGGAAAAAAAAACTATTAAGCTATTTTTATAACACATGAATGAGAAAAAGGGCACCAGTAGACCAATTGCCCAGGGAGTCTATCACCTTAGCCCAGGGCCTGGGTTACACTGCCTGTCAGTCAAACACCCCAAGAGGTTAATGACAATTTACACAAACTGAAAACAAAATACATACATCTTAACCCAAAGCAGACAACACCCTACGACACAGGGCCATCCGATTGGCAAGACAAGTTTCAAATAGATCGAACCAGTAACAGTCCACACGAGGCCAAGTTGCACAAAATATAGATAAACATGTAAAATACAATGACATATAAATAAGAATAATGTCCGGAAAAACAATTAATTCAATGCAACTAGTCAGTAATGAATAGAAAAGTATTCAATGATGGCAGGAGCCATTCCGGACCGACCACTTGGGTCAAAGGATTGAGTCAGACTATCACATAATGGCTGCCCGGGGCGATATGTTAAAACCAATGACGAGGAAATCCCGGGACACTAAGATACCCCACCCCAGAAAAACAAAGGGCAAAATATTCCATGTTACCCAAACCAAAATACACAAATAAATACATACAATGTTAGATTAAGCTGCCAATTAGATTTAAATACAATAGTAAGTTATATTTAGATTAGGATGGTGGCCTCGTGGCTCAAGGGGTTGTGGCGCAGCCACAAAACGGAGGAGATT
The DNA here is from genome assembly GCA_946902985.2 of Meconema thalassinum. Taxonomy (NCBI): domain Eukaryota; kingdom Metazoa; phylum Arthropoda; class Insecta; order Orthoptera; family Tettigoniidae; genus Meconema; species Meconema thalassinum. Next base: position 1,037,493,329 of record OX336388.2, on the reverse strand, counting down.
ACGTTACAAGACAACAAGAAAATTAACATAAAATGCAAAATAACGAGCAATGCAAGCCAAACTAAAATCGCCACAGAGCATTCACGACATTGAGCCAACCAACACCATTACATCCCCAATTAAATGTCCATTAGGCACAATAAGACGCACCTCTCCGCCGGTGCTCCAAAATCAAATATGAATCAATTCAAATGAAATATAAAATATTAATGTTCAAGTTGTCCAAGTGCTCCGACAGTAAATGTCAATATAAATCCCTTATTCTTCCTTTCTCCCTCAGAACCACGAGGGTCATGAGTAGGGTCCCTGATTTATGGTAATATAAAAAGCTCCAAAGCGGTGATATAAAATGTCCAAAGCGGTGATATAAAATATCCATAGCGGTGAAATAAGAAAGTGAGTGTGCTAAATAACTATTTGTACGGAGCACAGATTTTGTTCAATAATGGACTCCATAAAAACATTTGAAGGAATTACAAACAATTTATTCTAGTTATTTTACACTACAGAACTGTAACACAAATGAAATCTTATATCTAAGACCTAACCTATCATTTACTTCAACACTCTGCATGACTACCTTAGTCCTTGCATCATTACCTCGTGAAACTTATGTTGTCCCCAAAGTATAAACAGAGCATTGTTTTCAGGACGCAGATTTGTACGCCTATCTGATAGAATAGTTGAATACGCTGAAAAGCCTCTTTCACTGTCCACGTTACTTGTGGGAAACCATACAGTTTCCAAACTCCTCCTGGAAAATTCAGGATAATCTTCCATTAAACCCTTCAATAGTTCTGGAACTATGTCTACTGTTACGGTACCGGTACTTGACTTGGCCAAACTTTGCAGAGCTTGATAACCTCGAAGAAAATCTTCCTTCGATACTGGTTTCAAAAGCGGAATCTCCTGTACATGCGAGATGAGGTCATTATCTACTGGCGCAACCACTAAATTTGGGAGGTAGAAAAGCTGGGCAATCGCCTGAAAGATGTTCTTTGCCGGATCTTCTTCCACCATTTTTTCAAGCTTCGCAATGCTGTTTCCCATTAGCTTCTCGACTCTTCGCTCTTCCCTCTGTTTCTTTTCACCCTGTAACTTTTCCAACGCAGATGATGTTTCAACTCCAAACACTTGGTTTTTAACAAGCTGCAGTTCACCAACCAGGGCTCGGACTTTTGGCGCAAGCTTGTGAGCAGTAGGGTAGTGGCAACCTTCCAAGAAAGTTATCATTGAAGAAACTGCGGTGCAATGTTCCTTAACAAACGCGGCCTCAAACTGAATGCATCTTTTCTCATTGCTGGAGAGTTCTGTGAAGTACCAGACTGCTGGATTTGTATCACTCGGTTTCCTAAAGTATTCGACTAGGTCATCCAGGTATTGTCCAACGTATAGTGCAGAGTTCAGCCACGAGCCCCAGCGAGTAAGCACAGGTATGGGAAACATCTTAACTTTTTCATCACTATGCTTAGCCTTCAGAAAACTTAAATATTGATGTTTCCTCTTCCTCGCATTTTTAAAAGCCACTTTCACCATGGACACACATTTATTGAGACTGACCAGATGATTTGGCACTGACTTTGCAACAAAGTCCAACTTGTGTGCCCAGCACTGAATGTGAACCAAATCCCCAGAAACCAATCCTTTCAAAGTACCGACACATTTGGTCATGTACCTTGCACTGTCTGTTGCCACACCTACCACATTACAATACTGCACCCGGTATCGTAACATCGCATCTACGATACCTTGACAACAGGTTTGTGAATCTGCTGATTCAAGTTCAGTGACACAACAAATAACTTTGTTGTCTGAAAACCATTGGGAAGTATTCTAAATAGATTTATAAATACTGCCTTGCCGTTCCTGTTGGTCGTTTCATCACAGTGGATAACAATCTTTTTATCTTTGATGGCTTCCACACCATCCAACTCATATTGTTTCTTTAATTCTGGAACATACTTCCTTCGGCATGTATCAGCTTGTGGGAGATCACCAGCACCTGAAGCAATTACAAAGCAAAACTCTAGTTCATGTTCCAACAACCAATATATTTACAAACTACCGTTCAAACTAATAGTAATTAATTCATATATCTTCTTTAATGACCGCACAAGATCACTCTAGTCAATCTATTCGAAGCAACTGTTTTAACCTTGCAGTCCTCCCAGTACTTTTATAGATTTTCCTATCTTTGTACCTTTATTGTGTTCAATTCATATTAAATAAAAGTAATACAATTAAAAACTAAAATGGTACTACTGGAAATGTAGTCCCTTACCAGATCTGAGCTGTTGTATGTTTAGGCGATAAAATTAATATATTGTTATTCTAATTGGGAACTGTTTAAATACGTAGGGCTACATAATATAAAATACAGTACATTACCTTTTATATATTTGTTCATCCACTCTCGAATATCAGGATGATCAAGCTTTTCCACGGTATATTAGCTTGCACAAAGGCCTTTGTTGTGCTTAGTACGAATTCTTCCTTGTCTGTCTTAAGTCTTTTGGCAGCATTCAGAGTTTCTACAAGTGTGACTTGTTTCCTAAGTGACTCCATGGAATCTTCTTTTTTTCTTTTCTTGTGTACTGCAGAATCTTTGCAATGCTTCTCACACGTGTCTTTTCTCTCCCAATTTATTCTAACATTGCAGAATTTGCACATTAAGAATTTATCTAAAACATAGAAACCTTCGTTCCGGTACTCTTCGGCTCTCGTAAAAACAGACACAAACTTTGTATTGGGCATTATTTCAAACCACAAAAAAAGAAAAAAGCACGCACGATTAAAACACGACGACACAGAACAACAAAGCACGACACCGCATGGAGGAACGAGGAGAAACTGGAGCGTTTGATTGGTAACGCGTATTGGTGTGCGCAGTGCCTGATTATCGAAAGTTGTATCCAGTGCAGGGTGCATGCTTTGTATCGATCGTTTAAATACTTTGATGGCCGAACATTGGAGGATATGTTTGAATTTTCGTAACGTGTAAGAACATTATACAGATGGCAAAGATTAAATTTAGGTTCTATGCTTAAAATTTGACGATACTCTCCTCTGGGATAATAGTTTGTTGATATAATGTGCGTACGCGTGGTATTCGACAGTTATAAAGCTTGAATCAAAGAATACGAAAGATCAACAAATCGATTGGTCGAACGTTCTATGCAGTCGATGGTGAAAATAAATCGATTCTGTCCACAACGCGAGCTATTAATGCCACGAGTCGATTCGTAAACGTGATTGGCTTGCCCCTTCATCCAATCAGGCTCGAGAAGGCAGTTATCCCGTATCTTATGAAACATTAAGGCCTAGATTTAAGTTTATTTTATTTTCTATCCAACGACAGACAGAGAAACTATTTTAATAAAGTAACAGTCGAACCTCCATAACTCAAACCTCCATTACTCGAATTTTCAATATCTCGAAGTAATTTCTACTTCCCAGCCATTTGTTCTATTCTTGACGTGTATTTATTTCTCTATTACTCGAAATTCGATTATATGAATTTCTCGATTTTTCGAAGCAAACTTTTCCTCCCTAGAAGCAAAAATTGTTCTCTAACTCGAATTTTGTTCCTAAGCGTTTATATTGCGGCTTATCTGTCCACCCCTGCTCTGACTGCCCACCCCTGCTCTGTTCATTAACCTTAGCTGGTGTGAGAATTCCCAGTGCTGATAAGATTCCATGGGCCATCCCCGCGCATTGCGTCAGCACCAGGAAAACTTGCAGCTTGTACAGTATCTGGCTGTTCAGTGTACGCTTACAGCCCTGTAGATGCAATCAGGGAGAAACGTAAAGTGAAATGCCTGAGCCTGAGTGAAAAAGTTCGAGTGATAAGTGAAGTGGAGAAAGGTCAGAAAAAGAAGAAGGATATTGCAGCTGAGTATGGAATTCCTCCCAGCACATTATCTACAATACTGAAAGATAAAGACAAGATCCGTCTGGCTGTGGATGAAACACGATTTGCACCACAGCGGAAGAGGCTTAAAACTTCAACATTCCCGGAGCTGGAACAAGCAATGATTCAATGGGTGACCCGTGTGAGAGACAAAAACATTCCAATAACCGGTAGCTTAGTTCGTGAACAAGCAGAAAAATTTGCTAAAGACTTCGGTTATGAATCTTTTCAGGCCAGCAGTGGGTGGCTGGAAAAGTTTAAACTTCGGAATGGAATAGTGCAGATGGTAATGTCAGGTGAAAGTGCTGCTGTCAGTGAAGTGGACTGTGAACATTACCAAAAAAAAAAACGTTTTACCAGCCCTGTTACAGGAGTACAGTTCTAATGACGTGTTTAATGCTGACGAGACTGCTTTATTCTACAAATGCCTGCCTGGAAAGACACTGGCCTTTAAGGGTGAAAAGTGTTTTGGTGGTAAAAGAAGTGTAGAAAGGGTTACGGTAATGCTGGGAGCTAATATGACGGGAACAGAAAAATTAAAACTTTTAGTGATCGGAAAATCGGCGAAGCCTCGCTGTTTTTCGGGTGTTAAGTCTTTACCGGTCCTGTACCAAAGCAACCGGAAGTCATGGATGACCAGCTCCATTTACGAATCTTGGCTGCATGGTATTGACAAGAAGTTTCAACATGAACGGAGGAAAGTTCTACTTTTTGTAGACAACTGCCCAGCTCACCCCAAGGTGCTCACTCAGGAGCTGAGAGCAGTGCGCGTGGTCTTCTTGCCACCGAACTTAACATCCAAACTACAGCCAATGGACCAAGGGGTGATTAAAAACTTGAAACATTACTATAGGAAGAGGGCTGTTCAGAGAATTCTGAGAGCAATTGACTCCGAGGAGTCATTAACAGACATCAATCTACTAGTCGATAACAATGCTAAGTAAATCGTGGGCTGATGTGAAACAGGAAACAATTGCTAAGTGCTTTCGCAAAGCAGGATTTTCGAAAGATTACTCGCAAGCTGCAGAAGACGAAGAGGACGAAGTCATTTCTGTTCCTGAGGAATGGGCAGAATATCAGCAGCTTGTTAATTGCGAAGCTGATTTTGAGAGTTACATAAATGTGGACTGTGATGTTATAGTGGCGGAACAACCTACGGGTATCGTCAACACTGCTGCCGAGCAAGAAGAACTGAAAGAAGACGACGATGGTGATTCCCAACAAAAAGAGTTGGAGCTGCCCTCTCCCGCACCGTCAGCAGGTCATGCGTTAAGTGCAGTGGCTGTTCTTCGATCGTACATACAGAGTCAGCTGTATGTAAATGACAGTGTTTTCACAGCAATAAATGTTGTTGAAAACTATGTTGAGGAAAAGAAGCGTAACAGTAAAAACAAAAGAAACTAACGGATTTCTTCCCAAGGTGCTTTTTTAATCACTGTACGTATGTATTCTGTAAGCTATACGGTATACCTAGGTACAATTGTTATACTGTAATTGAAGTTATGCCATAAAGTACTGTATGAGTTTTTTGTTGTTAAATGCTGTCAGATATTGTTGCACTGTATTCCGTAATGGTTCATAGACAAATGTGATTAAATAACGTGCTAAAGATGCCTAAAATCAGTATTTCTCTATTTCTCGAAATTTCGATAACTCGAAATAAAAATTTTCTCCCGAGGTGATTCGAGATATCGAGGTTAGACTGTATTTAAAACAAAAATCATTAATTCCAGAATTTCGTTCGTATTTCGCAATTTAGGGCAACAATAAAATATTTCGCAAAATAATTATATTTCGCGGCTTCAAAATCGAGAAAAATTACATTGGGGGTCAATATATCGTTGTGATAACATATATATGTTCACTGAAAAATTTCGCGAATATCGCTAAAACCAAAAATCCGGGACCCTAGTCATGAGGGAACCAGCGACACTTCAGTCTACTAGAATTAGGCAGACGTAACAAAGGGCGATGCAAGCCTCTTATCACTCATAAGGGTGCTCCCCAAGCAATCGCAGGCACTGTGACCTACAGGACCTGATGAAAAGAACCATGGGGTATGGGTCACAGAACACGTGCTTTAATTTTTATTTGGCACTACTTTTCACCAAATATAGACGTCAGAAAAGATGTTGCCACGCAGAAGCTTCTAGAACAAATCCATTGTTTGTCACAAGGGTTTCCCATAGAAAGTATTGTCAACTGTGTAGTAAGCATGCAGGTGCAGATAGGGTTGCCCAACAAGCCGAAGCCACTTGCAGCAGGGTTGACCAAGCTCCCGAGATGCAGAGTCAGATGTCCGCTCCCACCGTCCAGGGTTCAGACTCAAACATGGGTGGAATGCTGAAGTGTAACGGTCCAACTGTTACAGTCACGAATCTCTCTCGATTTTAATCTCCTATCAGCAGGTTGATATCCAAAGAGTGGATGTGAAGGCATAGTAGATGATATGCTCCTTTGTTTGTAGCCACTTCACGTCTGATATCAGGTGGAGGAATCCCAGCCAGGTAGTTCACTTTATTAATGGGAGTTGGCCTCAGACAACCTGAAATAATCCTGCAGCTGTCGTTTAAGGCAACATCAAACTGCTTTGCGTGTGCTGACTTGAACCACACAGACTGGCATATTCTCCTGTTGAATAGTATAAGGCCGGTGCAGTTGTTAATGTTTGGGGATGGGTACCCCAGTTAGTCCCTGCCAATTTATGGAGGAGGCAGTTACTTAAATAGATCTTCTGTTTCAACTTAAGACACTGATATGTAAGTGTATGGTCCAAGGTGACATGCAGATATTTGGGATGAAAGCAATGGCCCAATAACATATCATTCCAGAATACTTCAAGTTTCCGATTAGCATGCTTATATTTCAGATGGAAAGCACGCACTTGAGTCTACTAGGATTGGGTATGAGTTGGTTCATTTCATGGTAACTACCAGGCTGTTCTACAGCACAACTGAGTGTATATTCTACGACCTCAAACTGTCCTGATTGGGCAGTAAGAGAGTGGTCATAAGCGTAAATGAAGCCTTTGCACCCTTGAGACTGAGGTTGATCATTGGTGTACACATTAAATAAAATTGGAGACAGGACACTTCCCTGGGGCAATCCATTCTTCTGAGTTCTCCAACAACTGTGATGGCCTTGGAAGTCAACAAAGAACCAATGATCCTGTAGATGTTCAATTATATTTTCTCCAGTCGTAACCCAACATAAAAAAATAAAAAAAAACAATGAATCAGTTGAAATTTCTCAGTCAAGCGCTTACGATACTGAATCTGTTCTTATTGATAGTCTGTCTGTTAGGTATTCAGCCCGAACGCTGGTTGGATCCTCAATAAGCACCGCCGTTAGGTTATGTGGGTAGATACTCACAAAATCCCAAGGCAGCACTACATTGAGGCATACTAGGCAAGATGAGGAGCGAGGTAGTTTGCTATTGCTTTCCTCACTGAGTCAGAACCGCAGTACTAACCCTATGAGTAGAACCTTTCACAGCATCTACAGGCACTAACTGTGCCCTGAATGTCATTACTAAGCACCACCCATACCTCAGTAGCTTCCATATAAACACAGCCATGAGTGTGACTTGAGACATAGGTGAAAAACCACATTTTATTCTAGCCTGTGCCTACAGGCAAATGCAAATGTACTGCATTCGTCAAGAGATAGCAAACAGGCCTCTTAAGGCACAATTAATTATGTGAACAAAACTTTGGATCCAGTAGTCAACCAAAATTACTTGATATACTAGGTATTTAATCACTCATTAGAAAATGAATTATGCTGGAAATGTATCGTATTTGCTCGCGTATATCTCGCACCCCATTTTTTTTTAGTTGAAATTTCAGGGAAAAAAAGTACTCGCATATATCTCGCATTCATTTTTGACGCCGTCATATAAATGACCGTAATAACCTTGAGGTATAAACACGTTCGATTTAGCGCGCCACAAGTAGTCATTGAAAAAGACGTTAAAAGCTCGTTAGGATGATTCAAGGCAGAAAAGGAACTCCAGCATTTATATTGGATACGATCGATCTTCCATATCGATTCCTCGCTACATGCCCGAGCGAGCTCGAACTTAGCCGAGCGAGGCTGAAGCGTGCTAACACCCACGCGGCGCCGCTTTGCATGCTTGCACACGGACGAGCTCTGAAGCAACGCAATACGTAAAGACAAAATCATTGAGATTCGAGAAGACTGAACTGCCTTTCTCTGCGATGTAACAGTAGGCCTACTTGCGCAATCTTCGAAACATACGAGCATGTTGGTGCGAGTGCCATAGCACAGATTTCCTGATCTTCAAAGCCCAAACAATACAAGAGGAATACGGAAATTCCACGCGTATATCTCGCACCCCATTTTTTTAGTTGAAATTTCAGGAAAAAAAAAGTGTGAGATATACGCGAGCAAATACGGTACTTCCTTAGAATCTAAAGCTAAACTATGCTTGCCCAGTCCTAGGGATGAATACATGATGTGCTTCCAGTTGCTCAGGGCTGACTGTAAGTCTAAATACACAATACATAAGCCACTTAAAACTAAACATTTACCCCCAACTTTATAATCTCATTACATCCCATATTACTCGGTTGATGAAAGAATACAAACATGGCTGACAATACAGTAATTACACGGCATGCAACTTACAAACTCTCTTCTCTCTAACTCTTTAAATATAATGAGATTGACTGCTATATTAATTGAATTACGTTTTACAATTAAACTCCAACTACCTTGCACTTCAAAGCAACAATTTTTGAAGTAATTACACACATTTGTATTTTATTTAAATATCTCGCTTATCTTTTCTAGAATAGTAGGTGATGAAATCCAGACTTGTGGCTGGGTTCCAGAACAGCATCCCTCCTTCATGATGTGTTGCTTCCACATGCTATTACGATGAACCGAAATCGAGATTTGTGCGTGTTTCAATGCAAGCAAGTTTAAATCTTGAGGAGAAGTTGAATTATACTGGCAGAACTTGCCCACTGGGCAATTTCGAACACATCTTCCTCTCTTCAGTTCAGTGTTTTAGCATGGCCCCTAAATTCGTTGTACATTCATGTATCTTGGTACCATGGTACTACTGTAGTTAATTCAACATGCCTTTAGACAGTTAAGCGAGGAAAACAAAGTATCAGTGAGTGTGTCTGGTTCTGATACCGTAGCTATTTTTAGTTACAGGTCTTCATGGTTTACTTAATTGTAATGTAACACAATGCAAAATGTAACTTACATAAACAGGCATTATACACTATACGAAATAGTATTGAAAATGTAGCAATTACTATTGTGGGCGGATTGATCTGCTGAAACTATAACGAAGGACTAAATATATAGTCATTGAGATTCACAACGTAGTCGATGGAATCAATGGTTCAGTGCTGATATTTGGAATATGCTGATTGTGGCACAGATTTCAATATTGCCTTCATAATCTAGTAAAAGAATTGCTCTTCAGTCCGTGAGCATGTTAATGTGCCAAATTAAATTGGGTGGGGGAATAGAACTTACCTACTCACATTTGCTAGCCTGCAAAAGAGAAGTGTATAAAATGTATGTAATAAATTAATCTGTGTAATTTTTTTCAGGTTAGTTGGAGTAGGTAAGTTTTATTCCCTGCTCAGTTTCATTGAGCACATTAACGTGTTGACGGACTGATAAGCAATTGCAATCACTAATTTCATGTGTGTTTTGAAAAAAAAAAAAATATAATTTAGCTTGCATTGTCTCCACATAAAATTTGGTGTTCCTATGTGTGGATTGTGCTTGTTACAGGTGTGGCAAATGGCAGAGAACATCTACAATGATGAAGAGCCAGAAACACCAGCATCTGAACTAGAACCTGGTGCATCATAATCTAGTTCCCTGTGATGAACATGTTATTGTGGAAAGTGAACTGTTATCAGGCTTCTGTGTAGATAACGTTGAGACAAGATCTAATGCTCTATGGAGTTTTCAAGTGGTTTTGCTTGATCCTGCGCTCTTGATCTGTGTGTTCAAGATTATTAGTTATCTTTCTGGTGTGTAATTTTCCTTTTCTACATTGTCGAACTTCCATCTTTTGGCTAATTGCCGACTTGTGTTGAAAGTACCTGTGTGTTGCAATGTGTGTGGGAAGTTACAGAGGTTCATATGGTTTTGAAGAGAGTACTTTTTATTTTATTTTAAAATTTTAGATTTGCTACTTTTACTATGGAAAATTGATCATATGACTTTAAGATAGATTTTGACTTTGAATGTTCAGTTGATTAAAATTAACCAAATTATTGATGCCCTCTGGTTGGCTGCAGGACTAGTAATTTTGATGCTAATACTGTGTAGCTGTCAGAAATCATTTATCTCTCTTCTTATTGTATGATACCTCAGTCCTGACTCTGTCACAGAAATGTGATAATACCAGAAGTACTGTATTTCTCTCCGCCTTTAAGCAGTGACCTATAAAATGAGAAATTGGCTGCTTGCAATGCTCTTCAAACTATGTACCTGAAGGTTACTAGCTTAAAATCCTTGTTTGAATGCCTTCAAGCTCTGATGGCCTGGTATGTTCTGCACAGAGTTGCAGTAAGATTGTGATCATCACTAGGATGGACCTTATGTGCTTGTCCTTGTTTTGTACCTGCTATGATGTAGTCCAGTTTGAGGTTTTGAGGGAACAAATTGCACCTCAGAAAGAAGACCTTCACAAGTCTAAAATCTCTTTTTTGAGATAATGGTCTTTAAAGATTTGTAATCCATGTAATAATAATAATATTATGAAAACAAAGTACTACACACCAACTTTCCTCCAAGGCTCGTACACATCAGGTCCAGTATTATGTCTATTAATTACTCCTGTGACTTTAAATGTGGCAAATTAGAAGCAGACATTGCTGTTAGGCACAAACTTCACTGGTGAATTCTGCTACCATGTAAGGAGTAAAATATGGAAGTTTTCCAGCACATAGTGTTCTGCATTATAATAAAGAAGTTCAACTAAGTTCTAAAAAAACTTGTGGTGGTCTTCTTGCAGGGGCATGGTTGCTAGGCGTTCAAGATGAAAATGGCAATCACCTTTTAATGCAGGGTATTTCCTCAAGTTTTTCGTACTGCTAAGAAATTGACACACATGTTCATGAAGAAACCATTAAAAAAAACTGCAAGCTAATTAATAAGTATCTAAATACACAAGGTTTACTGTATATTACATGTATATAGCCTGAATTTTCATTAAATAAATTTCACTTTCTTTTATCTATGCAGCTCATAGCTTGTTTTCTTACTACTTTATAAAACTCGTCAGATAAATATGTTGAATAGCTAACTTAGGCCAAACCTGTTGCTGGAGGTCGCTTCAAGCTAATGTATGGAAACACTCGTTGAACATCGGTTCAGATACCTTGATGTTCTGCCCTTTGAAACAACCCCCATTACCACTCTTCGAACAAATGTTTATCACTCACTTTTGCTGTCTATTGTAGCCATCCATGAATGTAAGTACCCCGCTAGATAAAGAGGGACAAAAGGCATCTTGAGAATGAATGTCACAGGTTGCAGGATAATATACTATACTATGGAAATGTCCCATGAGGTTCAGAACGCCTGGCAATCCCATGCAGGGGTGCAATATAATTAGTCTCTAATGTAAATTTGGTTGGAAAGGAGCCTATCTCTTGAGACTGATGGAAATTCTGGCAATAAGGCAGTTGTCTTTAACTAACTTTGGTTAGATTAACTTCCCGTATGCTCCTACTTTCCTTTTGTATGTTTTGTACTGGATATATGATGTTGGCATGCATTTTTTAAGGAGCAGGCATGCTTATTGTAGTTGATCAGTGTAAATTTCAATGTTCTTTTATAAAGAATTATTGAAAACTTAACCGAATATTTCTTCTTTCTATTTAAAGCTATTTCAGTTTCATATCTGTCAGCCAGGACATAATGTAAAATGTTTATACATCAGTTGAGTTTTCATATACAATAGCTTACTGGTCTGAAACTAGTTTATTGTATTATTGTAGTGTATATGTTATACAGTAATTGTATTTGTATTTTCATCTTTCTGTAATAAAATACAAAAATTGATGACTTATTTTTCTGGAAGCATAAAGTGAAACTTCAGTTCCTGACACTGGATTTTAAGTCCAGACTGTGTTTGATGTTCAGTGTAAGAGATGTTGTGGGTCTCAGAAACAGTATTAGACTGCTGTGTTGTATGCTTGCTACTGCTGTGGCGAGAAATGTGTAATGTTCATTATAAGTTTCTGTGGCATAGCTTGTCAGCTTGCTGCATTCAAATTCACTTACAATGTTACAAAACTTATCATATTCATCCGACAGAAAATTTCCATAATGTTCAGTGTTCCTAAGGTATCTTCGATTTACTGTTCTTTCAAATATAATTGTTCACTTTTTGCGAGGATACAAAAGTTGTCAGGCTTTATAATTACCCATTTCAGTTGTATAAAGAGTATAAAGAAGAGGTGACTTGAAGCTCTCACTTGATGACCTACTGCATCATACTGGGTTCTGAGCTCTTATTGGTCTTCACATGGACGTATGCTCTACGCAATTGACCCTAGAGTGTGTTCCAACTCACTGCTGGTACGTCAGCAGCAGGCCCCCGTCACCTATTCTGGAATCTTCGGAGTTGCTATATAACTCTGTCTACACTTCATGTTGTCTCATCATTACTTCAGCCAGGAGTTAAAATACAAAGAGGCAAGGCTTCATAACATAACGAAAATGGTTGTTTGGGTAGATTATATAACAAAATGGGTCTTGGTCAGATTGTGGTCGTTACGTTTCATATCCGGAAGTAATTTGTATCGCATGGTAACGTTATTGGGCCATATAACGTTATTCTGATATTGGTTATCGTAGAAACGAAATAGTATTGTCCGACAGAAATAACGTTATTTGAATAAGTCTCTCGAAAAATATCCTCTAATACAGTTATTCGGACTAATAACGTTCTTCGGATATCGGTTATCGTAGAAACGAAATACTACTGCCCACCTGAAATAACGTTATCGGAATACAAATCTCGAAAAAATCTCCTAATATAGTTATTTGGACTGATAACGTTATTCGAATATCGGTTAACGCAGGAACGAAATGGTAGTGTCCGCCGGAAATAACGTTATCGGAATACATATCTCGAAAAATACTCCCCCAATACCGTTATTAGGACTGATAACGTTATTCGGATATTGGTTTTCTCAGGAACAAAATGGTAGTGCTCACTAGAAATAACGTTATTTGAATAGATCTCTCCAAAAAAAAAAATCCCCAATGCCGTTATTCGGATATCGGTTATCGCGGGAACGAAATGGTAGTGCTCACTATAAATAACGTTATTTGAATACATTTCTCGAACATTATTCCCCCAATACCGTTATTCGGACTAATAACGTTATTCGGGTATCGGTTATCGCAGGAACGAAATGCTAGTGCTCACTAGAAATAACGTTATTTGAATACATCTATCGAAAAATATTCCCTCAATACCGTTATTCGGACTAATAACGTTATTTGCATATCGTTTATATATTACAAACGGCATCATCGATTGAGAATGGCACCATTTTGATACATTTTGCGTTGGAGAACTCCATAGAGTAGAAAGAGTGGAAGTGTCACTTTGCGACCTACGACGTGTTAGGTTCTGAGTTTAGCCGCGAGGTTAATAAATACTCGGAAGTGCTTACCGTGATAGGGTATTGTATTTTTAGCCTACTTTTCACATTTTGCAAAAATGAGGAAAAAGTAGACTCATGATATCGATCTGGGCAAATGTCTGTCTGTCTGTCTGTCTGTGCATGTCCCCCACCCACCCACCCCTCTTATCAACTCCTAAACGGCTGAAGCAATCAAAACCAAATTTGGAATGAGTAAAGATCTATATCTGAATTTCTCAAGGCCATGAAAATGAAGTCAGTGCTACCAACTGCTGAAAAACCGCAATTGAAATTTGAGCTCCATGTTGGATATCTTGGAAGGTATGCATGGGAGCTATCCAAAATTGGCACATAATTATATAGATAATTGGATACTTCAGTTTAATTTCCAGGAGGCCATACATGACAGTGTTAGCAAAATGATTCTAAGCATGCTGATAGGTCAAATTTTTAAATTCATATAACTTCTACACTATCAATTGGATTTCAACCAAATTTCGTATGTACTATGTGTACATAACCAGATATCACTATGCGTATTCTTAATAGCAACCAGCTGCTGACAACTATTGATAATTGCTGTCTCTACTTTTTACCCTTATATTAATATATCAGAATGCATGCAAGCCAACAACTCTAAACTTTGCACACGTATAGTACCTGACATTCTAGATTAATTTGGAGTAACTAATATTATGCCAATGCCGCTAACATGATTCTAAGCCTGATGATAGGTTCAATTCTAAAATGCATGTAACTTCTATACATACAAGTGGATTTCGTCCAAAATTGGCACTACAATAGATCATAATATGTCAGATTATTACTGATCAAGACATGCATGCCATTGCTGACAACATGATTTTACGCGCGCTGATAGATCAATTATCTTAACTGCATGTAACGTCCATGTTATCCATTGAACTTCAACCAAATTTTGTATTCTGTACATTAAGAGATGGAACTAAGAATATATTAAGTCACCAGGGCTGCCAACTGTAGTGTAGGTATATTTCGAACTAATTAGACATTTTGATATTACCAACTTAATTTCATCATTAACTTAGATAGTTCCATATAGATTAATCATTGCTTCTGTTTAAAAAAAATAGGCTCCTTAGTTTGTCACGGAACTGCTTGTTGAACTTGCGAAAGTGGTGAATGTCCGGAAACACTCTTAAATGCGCTTTTGAAGAAAGGAACAGCAGACCGACACCACTTGAAATACATAGGCCTAGGTGGATAGCAAACGACCTGAAGATTAATTGAGATCAAGTACTAGCGAATCAACTAGACAACGGGGAAAATTCAGTGTACATTAAATTAGTGTACACCTTACTTTATGAAAACATATATCTCGACATGAAGGTGTGAAATCCTTCCGGCTAGCTAGCGGTAACACCGCAAAGATAACTATCACTGCTTCAGACTCTTTATCAAAACGTGTGCGTGTCTGTTTAATCTCCTCCCGAAGTCAACAATGAAAGGCTCTCCCGCGTGCTTTCTACGCATGGAGTTCTCAAGGACATACGGAACGAGTGCTGGAATGAAGTATACGAATTTTCTGCTGTAAGTAATGGCATACGTATTGTAACAATTGAACTTAAATACCCCATTCCATCATATTTGGCGGTCAATGATTGTAAAGTTCTGTTAACATATGAAGGACAAGCTAAGTATTGCTTTTATTGTAAAGAAACCTCCCACTGACAAATAGACTGTCCGAACAGAAGGAATCGCCCGGTACTTCATGTCAGACAACAAACCTACAGCACGGTGCTGGGTGAGTCTGATGGGAGTAGTAAGCTAAGCGACACTACCGACATGGAAACTGCAGTACCTTTCCCTGAATATCCAGCCATATCAGAGGCCTTTCATAACAGGCCCCATTCTACAAACACATATAGCATTGCGGAAGTAACTCAACCATCAGATAACGTAGCTGAAACATCCCTGACTACTTTACATAGCAATGAAGAGGGAACTGTGACGTCACGATCGGACAGCACGGGGAAGGGACACACCAGCAGGCAACACAGCAGTCTGTGCAGCAGCCAGATACTACTAAGACTAAATGTCCCGATTTTTAGTTTGTAATTCTGACACCACGTAGCAGCACCAAAGTGAGACAATTTCTGTTTTAAGTTTTCTCTTGAATGAAAGCTCGTATTTGCGATGTCAATACCACTATGTATACTAGAGTGCAATAGAATTGATATCAATTCAATGCATTTTCCAAAATGTGAAAAACAAAGACGTTACTAGCATTTTTTTACATTTCTGCTTAAAATATGAAAAAAAAACTGGTAAAACGGAGATTTATTTCCTGATTCCAATGCATTTTTCATAAATAAAATCGGGTGAATGGAATCGTCGGCATTAGTTTGGGAATTGTTTTGAAAAGGATGGTAGGAGTAGCGGCGCGGCTACTCAAGATCTCTAGCGCAAGGAAAATGATGAACACGCCGAGTTGACGAATATTGTAGTTCGGCGAGTTACATGTACAAGTGCCCAGGTGTGGAACAATATCTAAGCAATAAAATTATAGTAATGTCACGGTTATGTAACGTTGACACAATGTGTTTATACAGATACTTTCTTACTTCCTCAAACATTCTTGTTCTTGTTGATAATATACATTGTAGGGGCTTGGGACATGTTGGTCATCAGTCCCATGTAGTTGACTATGTGTGTTACTGTATTAGAGCCAGGGATGGGGCAGGTGCCCTGAGTCTTCAAGTAAGGTACTATCTCGGCATTTACCTGGAGGGAGTGTGGAAAACCCTGCGAAACACAAGACACAACTGAACTTCAGGTGCAACCACAATGGTAGGTTGAATTGACAGGTGAACTAGTCAATGAGAGATGTTGGACTGATGACAGTTTCCTAGGAAAAAAATCATAAAATAAGAAGGAATTTCTGAATGGCAATAAACATCTGCTGTAAGAAACATTGTTTCAGTTCCTTACCTTTTATTTCGTTCAATACGCCAATACACAAGCTCTGCTGGGACTTTTCTTCGTTTTCTGTGAGCGTACAAAGGAAGTGGATATTTATGCAGGACGCTTGCACCTAGACAACATGCGCTTGACTGTCGTCAGTATCTAAGGAGACCAATTTTCCATTTTCACAATGGCTACGTCTTACTTTTCCACACAACGCATTGTTTCCATTTGAATTCGAAATCTCTTTTCTGAAAAAAGTTGTCACTGAATAGTTCGTGGTCTTGTACTCTTACACTTATATATTAGAAGTTCAAAAAAAGACTAAACCCGTGGCACGACAGCCGTTGAAGGGCCTAGTTCTACCAAGCAACCGCTGTTCAGCCATGTAGCTTGCAGATTGTGGGGTGAAGTTTAGTCATCCAACTTGTACAAATACATTTAAAGTGAAATCAAAACTGCTCAGTACTTTGCACATTCTCTAATGCAAGCGTAAAGAAATATATAACTTAATTTCAAATATAAACTAGGGAAAAAATCTTATGTATGTGTAGAGGTTTTTCTTAGGGCCTGGCTTCCTTTTCTTGGTACAGTACTTACTGTCGACCAAAATATTAAGTGCACTAGAGTTTGAAGGTTGTTTGTGAAGTAACCAATAGACCTACATAAAATCCACTAACATAATCATTTTCGTCGTTCTATTTTACGTTAGTTCATGTGGGTTTGGAATTTTTTATTTATATATTTTTTATCGCAGTTGAAACACAAAAGGTGACCGTTTTTAAGCGTGTTTCAACCATGCGTCACATTTAATAATTATTATCTCACAAACCCGTCATCAGATCGAATCCAAATTTTAGCACAATATACATTGGAATGTTGTATAACAGGTTTATTAATTTCAGAATTATGTGTGGTCAAGAACGAAAGTTATCATTTTTCTAAGGTAACTATTTCACGGCTCGGGTTCGTTGTAAAATGTAGTTCTTGGTTGCGTTGTAATCCTTATACATCAAAAAGTTATGTTGTATGACGGTGAAATACGTAAATTAATTCACTTATTTTATATCGGTTTGTATTTGTACGGGGAATTAAGACATGGTTCACCAGCTAGACGCTCCGGGAAATGCTGTACAGCGTTGCTGATATGGAGCCCATCACTTCCGAGCGAAGCGCACCATGACGGTTGATGGTGCCCATCTTGGCAACGCTGTACAGCTTTCACTGGAGCGGCCAACTGGTGAAAAATGTCTTAATTCCCCATACAAATACAAACCTATATAAAATAAGTGAATTAATTTACGTATTTCACAATCATACAGCATACCTTTTTGATGTATAAGGATTACAACGCGACCAAGAACTACATTTTCAAACCAACCCGAGCCGAGAAAAAGTTACCTTACCAAAATGATAACAACTTTATTTCTTGGCCATACAAAATTTTAAAATTAATGAACCAGTCTACAACATTCCAATGTATATTGGTGTTAAAATTTGGAGTCGATCTGTTGACGGGTTTCTGAGATAATAATTCTTAAATGTGACGCATGGTTGAAACACGCTTAAAAGCGGGCACTTTTTGTGTTCCAACTGCGATAAGAAATAATAAAATATAAATCAAACATTCCAAACCAACATGAACTAACGTAAAACAGAACGACGAAAATGATGTTATTGGATTTTATGTAGGTCTATTGGTAACTTCACAAACAACCTTCAAACTAGAGTACACATAATATTTTGGTCGACAGTAGTCGCAATTCCCCCTGGGATTTAGTGGTATGCCCTTGAATCAGGGCTGGCATGCGAAACGAAATGTATGGCTGTGGGGGCGAATAATTTGAATTTCGCCGTGAGCGCGATACTCGGGAGCGAAATGATAATGATTGTCGGTGGGAAATTAAATCAAAGCGAAATGACGTAGCGAAATCAACGCGAAATTACATTGTGCAATTGAATAAAATTTCACTCCCGGCGCAAGAAAAAAAATCGTTACAATCTTTTAATTTCGCTCCCGGCGCGAAATACAATTCATTACAGACTTTTAATTTTGCTCGCGGCGCAAAATAAAATTCAATACAGACTTTTAATTTCGCTCCCTGCGCGAAATAAAATTCGTTACAGACTTTTAATTTCGCACCCGGCGTGAAATAAAATTCCCAAACGGTATTTAGTTTCGCCCTCCGATGTGAATTTAAAATGAATGGAACATTTCATTTCGTTGTTGAAATTAAAATGTATTCGTTTCGAGAGGGTGAAATTATGTTCGGAGCGATGTTCAAAGTCCTGACGTTGGCAGCAGTAGCAGTCTTATTACCGTTCACCGCCTGCACAATCTGCTGGACTGCAACAGCAACGTGAGTCATTCAATGGTCATCACTCCAGTAGAGGCTTGGCACGGTGGGTGAGTGGTTATAGTGTCGGACTACCAACCCCAAGATTGCAGGTTCGCCCCTGGCCATGGTAAGTGATTTTTGAAGGCGACAAAAATCACGACACTCATGTCATACGTTGTTGGCATGTCAAAGAACCCATTTGAATTCAGTAGGCCGTGTTCAATGGCAAAATTAATCTCGGGAGTTTCCGCCTACACAAAGTTCCTCCATTCTCTACTTGAAAGCGCTGTAGTGTCAAGGAGTTTAGATATCTAACCTCCTTGACTTTCATAGCGTTCAAAGGAACGACGAAATTTGACATGCAAGCTACCCTCTGAGTGTCAATTAACAAAGCTTGCACCAGGCACCCGAGGCCATACGATATTATTATTATACTCCAGTAGAGGAGAAAGTCGGTGCTATGGCATCAACATCACCATCGTCGTTGACTGCACCTCGGACTCGTGGCTGGCCCTCCCTGACGTTCATAACGCAATGGGGCAACAAGTACCTTTACTTGTTCTATAGCGAACAAGAAGACGGATGTGCTGTGTGGACAGACATTCAAGATAAGTGAAGAACTCCAATTACAATACAAATTGTCAGTTGTAACTCTTCAGTCAGTCAACACTAATTTGCCCAATAACTGGGAGGGGTACAATGTATATACAGTAATATGTAAATAACATTACATGTACTAGTTTATGGTCACGATTATAATGCAGCAATTTAAGTGATCTTAAATCTAATACATGTATTTTTTTTTTCAGGTGTGTTACTTACATCTTATATACGTTCTGCCTCACCCAGTTATCGGCTAAATTAATGTTGACTGACTGAAGAGTTACAAATAACAGAAAATCGTCTGTGGTAGTACCGCGGAGTATATGGAGTTCTGATTCGGAGGCGGGTTACTCGAACAACAGGGTTGAGGGGTCATTCCTCTCATTTCTACATTCTTTATTCTTACACTTCCGGAAATTTCGGGGGGGCTTGGCATTCCTTACTACTTCCTTCTTACCCTCAGCACATTTATACTGACCATGGCACGAAAGCAAACCCCTGTGCCACGTACAGTATTTCGTTTCGCACTGCAATTAGTTTTGAGTCGCCTTTCAATATTGTATTGTGCTTAGAATTACATTTTGCTTCCATTTTAATTTTCGGGCTTACAATCAATATAATTTCGCACCCGAATAACACGATCATGGCGAAATTAAAATGTTAACGTGTCCACAATTATTTTGTTACGCATGCCAGACCAGATTTAATTTCAGACATGAAATGATATGTTCCATGCATTTTAAATTCACGCCGGGGGCGAAACTAAATGCTGTTTGGGAATTTTGTGTCGTTAAAATAAACCGTGGCACTACGACCCATGAAAGGCCTAGGCCTACCAAGCGACCGCTGTTCAGGCATCTGCAGATATTGGTCAGCGCATCAGGTTCCCTCGGCCGTTAATTTTGGTTTTCGTGACTTTCAGATAGCAACTCTCGAGGCTGAGTGCACCCCGTTCCAACCCACACGTCCGTTTCTAAAATCACTAACGGAGCCGGGAATCGAACCCGGGGCCTCCAGATGAGAAGCAGGCACGCTATCCCCAACACCATGGGACCAGCAATTTTTGTCATACCAGGAGCAAAATTAACAGTCGTTAAAAATGTTATTTCGCGCCGGGAGTAAAATTAAGAGACTGTAGCGGTTTTCATTTTGTGCCAGGAGCAAAATGAAAAGTCTTATATCGAATTTTATTTCAGGCCAGGAGCAAAATTAAATTTTATTTCGTGCCGGGAACGAAATTAAAAGTCTGTAATAAATGTTATTTCAAACCGGAAGCTAAATTAAAAGTCTGTAGGCCTAATGAATTTTATTTCAAGCCGGGAGCGAAATTGAAAGTCTGTAACGAATTTTATTTCGTGCCCGGAGTGAAATTGAAAGTCTGTATTTTTTTATTTCGCGCCGGAAGCGAATTTAAAAGACTAACGGTTTTTATTTCACGCCAAGAGCGAAATGAAAAGTCTTTAATGAATTTTATTTCACGCCAGGAGCATAGTTAAAAGTCTGTTAAGAATTCTGTTTGTAGCCGGGAGCGAAATTAAAAGTCTGTAACGGATTTTATTTCACGCTGGGAGCGAAATTTAAAGTCTGGTACGAATTTTATTTCGCACCGGGAGCGAAATTAAAAGTCAGTAATGCATTTTATTTCGCGCCGGAAGCGAAATTAAAAGACTAATGAATTTTATTTCGCCCCTGCAGCGAAATTAAATTTCTGTTAATAATTTTATTTTGCGTCAGGCATGAAATTTTATTCCTTTGAACAATTTAATTTCGCGACACTAATTTAAATTGATAATACATTTCGTTTTGCATGTCAGTCCTGCCTTGAATCGGTTTTGGTGGTGGCTCCATTTTTCGCCTAAAATGTAAAACTAACTGCACTTGATGACCGTAATGCTCTCCATCAGTCGTACCTATATGTACATCGTACATGTATATGATCTACCAGAGATACTGTACAAAAATAAATTGCCGAAAATAGAAAACTAACACTAAAAATAATAGTGTTGCAGGTAAAATAAACTAAGCAAAAAGTAATTAAAGGCATCAATGAACTAAAAACAGGAAAAACAACATAGAAAATTAGAAGTCGTAAGTACAAACTGGAAAAAATTTCAAAGGATCACTCAGAAATATCCAGAACTGAACATTAATTCAGAACTAGCCATCACAGTCACAGTCAATCGCAACATCGGACTAGATGCTCATGAATCCCACACCGTCAGGTAAGGGGTAAGGTCATCACTCTCTCACTTGACTTTCGCTCCCCTTTCCTGGTGCTGCGGTGGCCTTGGTCGAGCTTGTGGCGCGCCGTGGCCGTCTGCTTTAAGCGTGTGTACAATCCTGTATGAAATATTACCTTATAAGAGATGCTGGAAGTGTCGTCCTTCCTGGGTTATACAGGCATTGTATCCGGTAACCACATTTTGGCTCACGCGAGTGAGTTCTGCCACTGTAATGTTTCTGATTTTGTATTTTATGTTCTTTATTGAGCACTGAGTCAGTAGGCCTAGTGGCAAACTTATTTACAATTACGTGAATCTGTGCTAGTGAAGGTGACACTTCATCAGGAAATTGCTGAACTTACCCACCAGGCCGACTCGTACTTAAAATAAGTTTTACATACAAAAATACGATGTTGCAATGATAACTGTCTCAACATGTTACCATCTGAGGTTCAGACTGGCGACTGACAACACCTGCACGCTTATTGCAAAGTCAACTCTGTACTATGCGCGCGCTTTCAATACTACAGCAGGGGGCCGTGGGGCGCCAGAAACTCGGCCAAGCCCGCTGCAGTAGCGAATAACAAAACCGCCGCTCGTCGTTCTTACTTAATATGAAAGACCCTGTAGCTCTTGTTCGCTTGTGGTACAGGATCAAAGAAAATGCTGATCTTCCTATTCATCAGGATGTCATACGGCTCTCTACAAAGAGATTGAAATCCCGAAAGCCAGCTTGCTAAACGGCTATTGATCTTTCGTCCACTGAGTTCAACCTCCGAAATGCCTTGAGAGATGAATGGCAAAACTGCTCACCTCGCGGCTTACTTCAAATCAGTGACCCCACCACAAGACTTGCTGGTTTTAATCTTCCTCGGGCAGTTTGGTCAAGGCTCAACAGAATCCGATGTGGTACCGGTCGAACAGGTGCAGCCCTACACCAATGGGGTTGGATAGATTCCCCCCGATGTGACTGGTTTTGAAACGCAGACTATTGAGCATATTGTGCAGAAATGCCCTCTGCATTCATATCCCGGCGCCTTGGATGATCTCCACTCAGCAACTCCTGATGCAATTGCGTGGATTACAGACCTTCCTGTCCAAATTTGATGTGATGGTCCTAATGCTGTGAATAGTGTTTATTGTAAATAGTGTATATACTGTAATTATTTTCTGTCTTGTAAGCATCATACGCTAAATAAATAAATAAATAAATAAAAACCCTATATGTAGACCATAGAGTTATGTACTATTAGATGACTATTATTGCGTAGGTTCATTATTCAAACGTTGACTTCTATCGAATGATTGGGACACAAGAAATAAAAAAATAATTTTAAAATTTTGCACAGCTGCCATCTTGAGTGTATGTAAGCAATTTAACAATATTAGATATCAGTTCATTACAACGTATATAAACAATTGCTGTACAAAGTTTCACTGCGTTCGGATGGTTAAATCACCAGAAAAGTCTATTTAAATGTTCAAATTAACTTGGCCGCCATGTTCGTTTTGTAGTTAACAGGTTTATGAAAGTCACTTAAGTGACTTTTATCACCGTACAAAATTTCAGGGTGATATCGGTGACAGTTTCGGAGATATAGAATGCCAGTGAGATATTTCGCACAGCCACCATGTTGAATTGGTGAAACATAATAAGCTTTGAAGGGCACGATCTGGGTCGGCCAAAATAGTAGGCCTACTATGACCTTACCGAATTTCATTGAAATCGCTCCAGCCGCTTAGATTTTATTAGGCGAGGGGTGGGGGTGCACACCAAGGCCCGGCGTAGGCGCGTGACGTCATGTCATGTCAGTAGGTAATCTGTGTCCTTGACTCTCCCCGCCTGCTGCTAGCTACGTGTGCGAGTGAGCTGTGTATAGTATGTCGTGCTACCCTGCAAGCCAGGCAAGTGCTTTTAGGGCCATATGACCCAGGCGCACACTGTCAGCACTGTCTACGCTGGAACTCGTCAGTTCAGGGGCGCGTGGCCAGCATGTCGCGGCTGGATTTCTCGAAGTCGTTCATCTCTTCTCTTCATATTATTATTATTATTGGCAATAAAATGTTATTGGATACCAATAGACTACGTCTCATACTGTTCCCGAGTACATTGTAGATCAATTCTCTATTATTTAATGGATTCATTTGATAGCAAAATTATGCCCTTTATACTTAAGTTAGGCATACCCAAACACGATAAGTTATTAAATGTTTCTTTCCCTTATTCGAAACGTACCACAAGCTTTCAATTCTCTTTGAAGCCTATCGTTAGCTCTAAACGACCTGTCTTGTTATGCCGATGGTTACTTCACATCTGGTGGTGGGGTCCAGCATAAATCTTGTATCCTTCTTACGGCAAATAACAATTATTATTCTATTGTACTTTTGCATCTAACACAAGGAAGACACGAAAACATGGATCGCGTAACATTTCTGAAATGTTACAGATGCATCTTAGATCTATGTCGGTGATTCCTAACGTTTGTAGTGAATCCCCTTCTTAATTTTGGTGTTTGAACGGAGCTAGGTTATCACACACTCCACAGTGTTTCCAGCATACAGTCTCACACAAGAGCAACCTTTGCCTCCACCTATTTGTGCTTGGCTACTCCCTTTCATGTGTACTTCTGGATAACTTGTTCCCCATAAAATATGGTGATTAGACACTTTCGCAATCAACCAGCAAGTTCATTTTGTTTTTTCCATACATCCACTTCAGGCTTAATTCTCAAGTATTCCTTTGGTTCCTAACTAGTAAATCACAGTCTTCATCGTTACCACCATCTTCATCATCATCACCGTAATGAAAACCTCATTCATTGTACAAACATTATGCACCATGTCACCTTGCCTTCAAGCAATTCTTGCACTCTCTGTATATATGTGGCACGGTGTCCCTACATGATGATTACTATACTTTGGATGTTCATTCACTGAAAATTGCGAAATTAGCTTCGAGGTTTTCCTATGCCTAGAACATAGAATGCTATGAAAATCAAATGTTCTTAAATACGATGTGTGGATTACATATAAATATGCAATTGGATGAACTCACGACGGCTACTTGTAGCAGCCTTTGAGAATATTTTACGGAAGCTATTCTAACAATTCTACGAGGTGAGTTTCTCTCCGAGTTCCCATATGAATGTTCGAATTGCAGAATAAGAATGTAGAAAAAAAAGGAAAACTTGTGCTCACTGACCTGGTGCAAGTCCTCGAAATGAACACCCCTTTGATGACTTACGTATCATCGATACCGTTTCTGTACCTCAAACCGAAATTAAATTTCTTGGCAGGCCAGGGAATCAAACCCGGACCACCGGGGCGACAGCCAAGAATGTTAGCCGCTACACCACAAGGTGATCTCTTTCATTGTCAGCGCAATCTATTGCACGATGTCATGTAATTTCAGCACGAACTATAATAGTACACCTTTCTTCGTATTTTTGGCATTACATAGCCCCTGGTAAGTTAGAGAGATGGTTCGCATACCATAACCAAAGAGCCGAATAGTTCCAAAAACCAACAAACAACCGAAAGAAATACCGACAAGCTGGTAGAAAGACAGACAATATATTTTGTAATTTTCAGAGCAAAATTGTTTTACAATGAATAGCACTCTTGGTCTCCATACTGTTGAAATAATGAAAATTGTCCTAAAACTTCAAAAGTTATTAGGATTTCATGTCAACTTGCTTATTTTGCCGTATATCTTATGTGTAGGTAAATTCCATGAGTTATTGTTTCAGGCGATGTTGAAAATACGAATAAAAGACATAAATTACCTCAGATTGCGACGGATTATTGTTCAGTTTAAAAACCTGACAAATTTACTAACCCACGTTTCTCGAATTCACATATCCCTGAACAGCATCAATCTAATCAGTTGGTGAATTCAGAATCTTGTTATTGAAATACTGTAGACTATAGCTTTATAGTCCTAATTTAGTTGTTTTTGTTCTACCCGTAATTATTTAGGTTGCTATGAGGAAGGGGATGTGGTGAGACAGTTTCCTAGTGGGAATGATATTACGGATAGATGCCCTTCATGACGTCAAACTCATGAGAGGATTTAATGAGGAAAGGTATGAAATGGTTGTGTGTGGTATTTCGAGTTCGGTGTATCTGACCATGCACGTTAGCGTGTGTAGCTACGCCGGCTGGTTTGTGACATAATGTCAACAAATTAAAAAAAAATATTTTAACACTCCTGATTCCATACCGGCCCCTGTTACTGTCACATGCATGATTACCAATATGCTTGATTCCATTTTTAGGATTATTATATCTCGCTGCACCTGCTACATCACCCAAAAAGTAGGGGCAGATGACCTCGTAGTTCCGCCCCTTAAAACAATAACTAACCCAACAAGTAGTTCCGTGAAGAACTATACAGCCTATTTTCATATATCCTACTTATGTTAATTGCCTCTATCAACATACAAAAGTTCAGTTAGATTGCTGTAATAGATTCGCAAATATTGAGAACCGGCTAAATATTGCGCATGGTCGCCATGTTGGATTTTATATCTGTAGGTCTTAGAGTTATGTACTGTTACTTGAAGTGTATTGTGTACGTGTAGTATTGAAACTTCAATCGCATGATTAGGACACAAGAAGTAAAAACGAGATTTTAAAATTTCGCACAGCTGCCATCTTGTGGTTATGGAAACAAATGAAAAAAATAGATGCCAGTGGATTAACATTTGTAGAAGGATTTACTGTACCAAGTATCACTGCACTCAGATGGTTAAATTGCGAGAAACGACCATGTGAATATTTATATTCCGCATCGCCGCCATGTTGGAATTGTGATTACCAGGTTATTGAAAGTCCTATAGGTGAACATATGTTCATAGCCCCTATGAAGATTAAAAAATTTAGTTTGATTGCTGTAATAGATTCGTAGATATTGAGATCCATCTAAATATTTCGGATGGTCGCCATGTTGGATTGTTATATGTATAGGCCATAGAGTCATGTACCATTAAAGGAAAATTATTGCAAGGGTTCATTACTCAAACTCGCACTTCGATCGCATGATTACGACACAAGAAATAAAAACTTAATTTTAAAATTCGCACATTCGCCTTCTTGAGATTATGTAAACAATTGAACTAAATTCATACCTGCCAACTCTCCCGATTTAGGCGGGAGACTCCCGATTTCAGACCATTTCTCCCGCCCTCCCGCTTAACGTATTAAATCTCCCGATTTTTCAAAAAACCCACGCGTAATTTCGGATTTAATATGTCGTCTATCGAACGGATCGACTTTACGTGTTTTGAAGTTATATCTCGATACCGCAGTTTCGCTTTGTATCGATAATCGACAACTGCGTACTAACTCCCGCGTCGCGTCCTGCTGTTATAAAAAGTTGGCTTCGAATAAGTCTTCGTTTGAAATCGGCTTCGAATAAGTCTTCGTTTGAAATCGTCGAAGGTTAATTCAGCGCTTGTTCCTAGATGTGTTGCATAATGACCAGTGGGTGATAGGTAGTTGTACGCTGCGGAATATTGTATCTGTTTCACACGTGAAATTATATGATTTGTGTATAACTTAGTTTGATGTTGTTGGCGTTAATATGCCGGTAGGTTATTGTGATTTTTCGAACTGAGTGATTGCGTCGGTTCGTCGGTAATAAGGCGAAATGATATGTGACATTTAAAAGTGTGTACAAAGATCACATTCCCAGGGTGTCTACCGGTAACGGAAGTAACGAATTTTACAAATGGGTAACGGAAAAGTAACGAATTTTACATACGGGTAACGAAAATTTTCCGAAGGCGGATTGAATCATTTAAACTTGCGCCTCTAAGCTCAGAGATTGCGATGGAGCGAGTTTCACGCAAGCGGCGCCAATTGCATAAGCTATATTTCCCCGTTCCCGACCTCGAGGAAATGCATACTGAGGATACCCTTAGTGGTATACATCGTTCAGCGTATATCGTCGGCATCAAGATGACTTTTAGTTTTGTGTGAAATAATTATGTGTTATATTAGGAAGCCTGACTTTTCGCGAGACGTTTATTCGTGAAAACTTCTGAAATTATTCAGAAACCTCGCATTTTTCGCATTTATTTGGAGACTATTAAATTGAAGTCCAGAAATAACGCTAAATAATTTAATGTCGCGATCTTGCGAAATGTTACCGTTTTGAAAAAGATTCGAAATACGTAGGCTGTAACTTATTTTAAAAGTCTGTCTCGTAAATTTGCGACATCCAGTATGGTTAATTCGAAATTCCGTTATATGTCGATTTTTCCTTCTAACTTGGGTTCCATCGGATATATTATAATCTAACCGGTTATTTCGAAAACTTGTATAACTTTTATAATTCGTGATTCGGATTTGAAAGAAAACGTGTCCTCTAGTCGTATTATTCGTGTAATCCTCTCCGAATAATTCTTAATATTTGATACCTACTTCGAACATTCATACTCAAGACGGCCGGCTGACCGCACGACTTGCCTGCGGGAATCTCGTCAAATGGACCGAGATCGACGTCAGTAGCGTAAAATCAAAAAACCCGTCCCCTATCGTGAACTTGTGACCACGAGGTCTGCGGGAATCCCGTCAAAGATGATTGGGCACCAATCACGAAACATTCCGAAACCTACTCGCTACTTTTCCCATGACCGTATACTTAAAAGCGTACGGGGAGCGAGAAGTGCATCTACCCACTTAGAAATGACAGCCTACGTAGCGTCGCGATACTAATTTCTCCTCGTGATCTACCCTGAACTGATGAGCTCCCAACCACAGCATAGGGACAGCGGGAATCACGGCGCCGGCCATACAACTTGTCCATAACTACTCGTGAATTTTAACCATGCCCAACCCTGAGCTTGCATCCACCAATCTGTGAGGACGAATAAACAATCGTTCAACGGCCGGGTGCGGCGCGGTATGCATAATATCGCGAGGACAACTTGAATCTCGTAAAACGGCTGAGAGCGGCAGCGATTGCGATACATCGCGATATTTCTCCGCATTCAATGACGAGAACAACTGTATTTTTGTCAAACGGACAGCAAGTGGCGCCGATTGCATAATAATGCTATATTTCCTCGCGCCCGACCTCAAAGACAATGGAAATCTCGTCGAACGACTAAAAGTGACACCGATTATTAAATCGCGATATTTATCAGTGTTCTATCGCGAAAACAACGGGAATCTTGACAAACGGGTGAGACCAGCGCCGATCGTGTAACATCTTGAAATTTCGCCGTACTTGACTGTGAAGACAGAATTCGGTTACAATCATGTAACGTCCCATAAATTTCGTCGTGATCTACCGCGGGGACAAAGGAAATCTCGCCACGGTCAAGAGAAGAGCAGAGCAACCTCTTGGCAATTATAAAAACGCCTTGTGCACAAGACGACATATTAGCTGAAACAACTCATTTGATAATAAATTTCTAGTATTTATTTATTATTTTTGAAATTGTTGTAACTCCCTAAGTGAATTGTATTTACCGCTTTAAACACAGTTCATTGCTCTCTTTCTCCACCGCGTGATGAGCCCATTTGCTTGCAGACCGCAGACGTATCTTGAATTCAAAGGTAACTAAAATTAACTAAAAGGTAGCTAAAAAGTAACTAATTTTTACTTCATCCTTAACAGTAGACACCCTGATTCCGCATATAACTGAGTCAGGAAGAGGCGCAACATTTGCATTTTGTAGTGTCTGTAGGTGTGATTTCAGTATCTCGCATATTGGAAAGGGGGACATTTCATTTTCCAAAATTAAGTTTTTTGTAAATACATTTCCTAGCATGTTAACAGACACTCAAGTCAATTTTAATGAGGAAATGGATGCTTTACATTCCCAATTTTGTAACTTCCAACTTGAGGATGTGACATCTATTGAAGAAGAAGAGAGAATTGATGTGAAGTGGGCACTGGTAGGCCAAATGATATGTAGTGGTGGGGTACTCAAGTTATGCTTTCCATTCTGACCATTCCGCATAGTAATGCAGAGTGTGAGAGGATGTTCAGGTCATCTCTCTCTGACAAGACTTTGGACAAACTTACAACTCTGAAGTCGATTCAGAAAGAGAAGTGTTTTGAGCAAGAATATAGCAAGACCTTTTTGAAGAGGGCAAAATCAGCCTCAGTCACCTGCAACAACGACCAATAATATGATCTTCGATACATATTTGCTGCAATGTCTTAGCCTATGTATGTATTATGTAGCGTCCTCGCCCCCCCCCCCCCCCCCCCTCCCCGTCGCCGCGTCGAATCTCCCGATTTTTCACTTTGAGAGGTTGGCAGGTATGTAAATTAGATACCAGTGCATTACAATGTGTATAAACCTTTCCTGTGCCAAGTTTCATTGCGTTTGGATCATTATCTCGCGAGAAAGGTCTATTTAAAATTTTCAAATTCGCTTGGCTGCCATATTCGTTTTGTAGTTAACCGGTTTTTGAAAGTCTTATAGATGAAATTCCAGTAGTGCCTTTTATCTCCGTACAAAATTTCAGGGTGATATCGCTTATAGTTTCAGAGATATAGAATGCCGGTGAAATATTTCGCACAGCCGCCTTCTTGAGGTTATGTAAACAATTGAACGAAGTTAGATGTCGGTACATTACAATGTGTATAAACGTATACAGTACCAAGTTTCATTGCGTTTGGTTGGTTAAATCGTGAGAAACTTCTATTTAAAAGTCGCAACTTCGCTTGGCCGCCATGTTGGTTTTGTAGTTATCAGGTTTTCAAAAATCACATTGGTGAACTTCTAGTAGTTCCCTTTATCACCGTGAAATATTCCAGGGTGATATCAGTAATAGTTTCGTAGATATCGAATGCTGGTGAAATATTTCGCACAGCCGCCATGTTCGATTGGTGAGACGTAACAAAATTTGAAGGGCATGGTCGGGGTGGTGTGGCATAGTGCTATGAACTTACTGAGTTTCAGTGCAATCGCTCGAGCGGTTTAGAAGTTATTAGGGGGGGGGCACACACGCACACAGAGACAGACACACGGACAAAAGGTGATCTCATAAGCCTATTTTTTCATAAATGAAAATAGGCTAAAAAGTATGCAACTTCTTGTATCCTTGTTTCAGATCTGGTTCATGTACGTCGAAATATCATGTTTTATACGTCTTCGGTGTGTTTCTTTAAGGTGTGACTTTCCCACTATGATATTTTTGTGCTCCCCGGGCACAAAAGACGTTATGAGCACGGCAGACCACAAGCATATGACAAAATGTTGGCTCCATTGCGCCTAGTGCCCAGGCTCTGCGCTCAGTACTAAACGTACTGCAGCACCCTGTCAAATGGGCCGTGCTTGTGCGACTAAGCGCTGCAGTGCTAATGTGATGTCGTGCTGCACTGCTCAGAAATAGGCAGAATAGGGCTACGCTTCACCTGCTAGCACTGCTTCACCTTGCCCATTGCACGGCCCTGGTGCACACACACGGACAAAAGGTGATCTCATAAGCCTATTTTTTCATAAATGGAAATAGGCTGAATACGAGATTTTAAAATTTCGCACAGGCGCCATCTTGTGGTTATGAAAACAATTCAGTTTTTTTGCTGTCATTGATTAGTTGACATTGAGAATAGTCTAAATATTTCTAAATATTTGTAGACCATAGAGCTGTGTACTATTAGATGACGATTATTGCGTACGGTAGGTTCATTGTTCAAACGTTGCCAACGATCGCATGATTAGGCCACAAGAAATTAAAACTTAATTTTTAAATTTCACACATGCACCATCTTGCGGTTATGTAAACAATTGAGCTGAATAAGATGTCAGTGCATTACAAGGTGTATAACATTTGCTATACCATTTGACGACGCTCGAATGGTTTAATCGCGGAAAAAAAAAAAAGATTTATTTTAAAGTATCAACTTCCCTTGGCCCCCATCTTCGTTTGTTACTTAACAGGAATTTTTTGAGAGTCCCATCTAGTAGTTCATTTTATCACCGTACAAAATGTCAGGGTGATATCTGTAATAGTTTCGGAGATATGGAATGCCAGTGAAATATTTCGCACAGTCGCCATGTTGGATTGGTGAGCTGTAATAAAATTTTAAGATCACGGTCGGGGTCAGACAAAATAGTACTATGACCTTACCGAGTTTCATTGAAATTGCTCCAGCCGTCTATATTTTATTAGGGGGGAAACACACATACGCACACACACGGACTAAATGTGATGTCATACGACTATTTTTTCATAAATGAAAATAATAAAGAAAGCTTTTCATTCGGTCTACGCGAATTTCGTGTTGACCGACTGAATAGCTTTCTTCGTTAGAAATAACCTTCACTGAAAAATGGCTTCTATCACTACTAAAGAAAATAGGATACCAAGTAAACGAAAAGCAAGAACGGGAGGTTTCATTTAGGAAAGAAATACTCTTATTGGTCACAAAGGAGTGAAAGTTTGGTGTGTAGGTTACACTCTGCCTTATATGGCAACACTGCGAGAAGGTGAGTTCAGTTCGATTCCCATCTTAGCTATCTTAGAGTGTTCTTCTGTGGTTTCCCACATCCACTCCAGGAAAATGCGTGGATAGTTCCTAAGTCAAGGCCATTGCCAACTCCAAAAATAACAAAGTTTATCAGACTTCAACTACATGGGACTGATGAACAATAGGCTATGTTTCAAACCCCTATATGAAGCAACAAGAAATATTTCGAATCAATGGGATCCATTGTATTGATTTTAGGAAACATGTTTCTAACGTAGGTTACAATATGACCGCGATCGAAACGAGCAAGGTTCTTTGCCCTGTCTGATGGGGCATGCGGTCTGATTGAAATAATTATGTTGATTATTATTGATATTTCAAGAAGTAATTATCCTATGTTTGAATAAATAATTGGCCTGGAATTACATATGGCCCAGCATCGTCAGTTCACGGTCGCCTTCCATGCTTGTCCGGGTAGCGGGCAAATAGACACTTCTATAAAGTTATTGACGAGATTCTTTTCTGAAATAACGGAATCAATTTCTCCGCTTAGAATAATGTTACTGATAGCACATAGCTGGTAAAAAAAAATCGCCTGTATACCGTTACTAGACTTACAATGTTGTTGGTGGGTTCGCATTTCAAAATAACTGAATTAATTTTTCTGCCCTGAATAACGTTATTGATAGCGTATGGCTGGTAAAATTCGCTCGTATACCGTTACTAGACTTATAACGTTATTGGTGGGTTCGCATTTCTATATAACGGAATTATTTTTCTGCCATGAATAACGTTATTGACAGCGCAAAGCTCGTAAATATCGCTCGTATACCGTTACAAAGCTTATAACGTTATTGGTGGGTTCACATTTCTAAATAACGGAATTAATTTTTCTGCCCTGTATAACGTTATTGATAGCGTATAACTGGTAAAAATCTCTCGTATACCGTTACTAGGCTTACAACGTTATTAGTAGGTTTGCATTTTGAAATAACCGAATCGATCACTCTGCCTGAATAACGTTATTGATGGTGCGCAGCGGGTCAAAATCGCTGTCATACCGTTACTAGTCTTATAACGTTAATAACGGGAGTGCATTTTAAAATAACGGAATCTTTTCCTCTGCTGGTTATAACGTTAATAGCACAAACGAGGGAAAATTATAACCCCTTATTTCGTTGCCGCACTAAAAACGTTATTCATATACCATTTGTTTTGGGTACGGAAGCAGTAACGTAACAAAAATTAATTAGTTATTTTTGACAATTCTGTTACGTTATGAAGCCTTGCAAAGAGGCTAGGCCTCATGCTATACTCCACCGGTGATGCTGTTCCAATTCTGCAATAAGATGCCCACCAGCTAAACTTAGCAAGTGAAGGACATTTACCTCTGCATACGTGAGGAACTTCTAAAAGTTTTTAACTCCATGGCTAAGGCGGCAGCACGCCGGCCTCTCACCGCTGGGTCCGTGGTTCAAATCCCGGTCACTCCATGTGAGATCTGTGCTGGACAGAATGGAGGCAGACAGGTTTTTCTCCGGGTACTCTGGTTTTCCCTGTCAAAATTTCATTCCAGCAACACTCTCCACTATCATTTCATTTCATATGTCATTCATTTAATCATTGCCCCAGAGGAGTGCGTCAGGCCTCGGCATCCGGCACAGTTCATATCCTCGCCGCTAGATGGGGGCTTCATTCATTCCATTCCTGACCCGGTCGGAGACTCGAAGCAGGCTGTGGATTTTCATTTCATTAAACTAAAACAATGAGCTGGATTCTACTTCAAGGAACACTTATGAGTACAAGTGTATACCAAAGTTTTTACCAACTTTCAAAATTTGAGAAAAGAAGTATTCTACGAGGATCCAACAGCAAGCCTATTTCAGTAAAACTTTATTTTCAATATTTCGCTCCAGGCTCTGCCCGACATGCCGCACTATTTTTGTACATAACTACTTAGTATAAATGCCTATTAGTCCCTTGGAAAGGAAGGCATCCCAACATAGATGAACAAGTTTTAGAAATTGTTCGGAAAAGGAGGAAGAATGGGCTACCTATTACCTCTAATGCAATCTGATTTAAAGCCAGTGATACAGCTGCAACTTGGAATATTTCCAGGCAAATTTTCAAACCAGCTGTAATGGGTGAATTTTTTCATGAAGCGTATGGGCCTTTCCTTACACCGCCTCACAACAGTACGCCAGAAGCATTTCAATGGTATGCTTTGGAAGAGGGGCAACTTCTTGATGGGACAAATTAACAATGTGGACCAGATGCCCATTTGGTTCGATATGCTCTGGAACTACACTGTTGCACTGACGTGGGCATAGGAATAACTGATCAACATCTCGGTACGAGAACCAGCGAGTAACCGTAATTCTAGCAATTGCCGTAGATGGACGTAAATTTCCACTAATTTGCTTTTCAGGCAAAAAACTTTCCCAAGACAAGTGCAAATGAAAAGCTTCCTCCCATCCATGTCAACGTCCGATATCAAGGTAAGGGATAGAGGAAGGTCGCTAATGCTAAACTGGCTAAAATTGTTTTGGGATGCCCTTCTCAGTCTGCTGTTGATGCTTTGCCAGGACACATTTTGGGGTCATCTCCCTGATGTCAAGAGGGAAAAATGTGGCCTAAATAGTGAATCTCTTACCATCCCACGAGGAATGACCACATTGTTTCAAACACCGGATATATGCGTGAACTGTTCCTTCTATCCAATTTGTCCAAGAACAGTACGACATGGCTTTGTGATCCAACAAGGCAGACACCAACAGGGGAAATTAAGCATGCTGCGTGTCTCAAACTGCATATCTGCTCCTTAGAAGCGTGTCCCAGCACCAGTTTTAGAAAAGTCGCTTTAAGCGTGTTGTATTACCGATTAACTTGATGGCAATGAAGACTGTGACACTGAAAGTGACGGAAGGAGCAAGACAAAGGTGAAAGTGACTGAACACTGACTTAGATGAGACTTCTAACAATGAGAGTTATACTGAGGACGACTGCCCCAGGGCTGGGCTGTGCCCTGCCTCCTGTATTGCGTGCGCCTTATGCAACAGGGCTACTAGGACAAAGGGATAGTCCAGAATATTCGTGACTGGACCAGCGATGGAAACCTCGAGAAGCCGTGGACCCTGGATGGATCTAGAAGCATTTATTGAGTCACCGGCCTGCTATATAAGTGCGACCTGTCAAGCAGTGGTTGTTGTTGTGTTTTATGAGCTAGTGCGAGTGTTTATCCCGGGCGACAGAAGTGTGGTGACTTGCGAAATCCCTAGTGAAGCTGATTCTCTTGACAGCAAGGAAGTGGTTGTGGTGCTTGTGAAACAGTGTATAGTACAGTGACAGACCTAGTGCAGCTATTTCCAGCTAGCGTACGGGACCGGACTCATTAGCGAAGAGGATTAACTGTGGTCTGTTGACAAGTGAAAGGGAAAGTATTCTCGACGTGAGGAAACTGGAGTAAGGTAATAATTGCTGTTGAGTAGTGTATTTTTCTGGCTGCAATAAAATTAATTATTTCTTTAAGCAGTAATTGGTGTTGTGCTTTATACCCACCGTAATCCAGTTAACAAAGGTGCCACCAGGGGGTGGCACGTAACAACTGGTGTCAGAAGCCGGATTACGAACTCAAGCACAACACCTGACGGTCCTGGTTTCAAAACCCGAGCAGGTCATTTTCTCTAATTTTCCTGTGAGTGCATGCCCTTTACAAGACAAACAACTAAAATGGAGGAGAAATTGGCAGCATTGCTAGAAAAGTTAAATGGCATGGAAACCAAATTAGAAGAAGCTAGAAGACGGCCAGAAGAAGATGGAAGACGGTCAAAATAAGTTAGCGCAGGACCTGAAGAAGATGGAGGACGGCCAGAAGAAGTTAGCCGAGGACCTAACTGCCAAACTAGAAGACGGCCAGAAGAAGTTAGCCGAGGACCTAACTGCCTAACTAGAAGACGGCCAGAAGAAGATGGAAGACGGTCAAAAAAAGCTAGCGGAGGACCTGAAGAGGATAGAGGACGGTCAGAATAAGTTGACACAGGACCTGAAGAAATTAGAACTGGGTCTGCGTGAGGAAGTCACGGCAGTGGAAAAGAAGTTTGACGCCTTACAAGTGGAAGTTGCCGAGCTGCGCCAACGCCTGCTGATAGGGGTGGAGGAGAAATTCAACGTCTTACAAAAGGAAGTTGCCGAGCTGCGCCAACGCCCACTGACGGGGGTGGAGGAGAAATTCAACGCCTTGCAAGTGGAAGTTGCCGAGCTGTGCCAACGACCGCTGATCGGGGTGGAGGAGATATTCAACGCCTTACAAGTGGAAGTTGCCGAGCTGTGCCAACGCCCGCTGATGGGGGTGGAGGAGAAATTCAACGCCTTACAAAAGGAAGTTGCCGAGCTGCGCCAACGCCCACTGACGGGGGTGGAGGAGAAATTCAACGCTCTACGAGAGGAAGTTGCCGAGCTGCGCCAACGCCCGCCCACCGTTACACCGGGAATATCAGGAACGGGACATACCAGAGTGACGCCCCCAACCTTCGACGGAAAGGTCCCGTGGAGCACCTACTTACGTCAGTTCGAGGCGGCCTGTTCCATAAATAACTGGAACAACACAGAAAAGGCTACAGCTCTCATTGTAGCGCTGAGAGGTGACGCCCTTAACGTCCTTCAGGCCATCCCGACTGGATCCCAGGACTACGCTTCCCTGATCGCCCATATGGAGACCCGATATGGAGATAGCCATCTTCAGCAGGCCTATCAGATGCAGCTCCGGACCCGGGTACAGAAGAACGCGGAAACCCTGCAGGAGTTCGAGATGGACATCGCACACCTCGTAAGGCTCGCCTACCCAACAGCGCCGGCCGACTTTCTGGAGCAGATAGCTACGCAGACTTTCACCGACGGGCTACAGGACTCGGACACTCAACAGGCGCTGCGTCTCGCACGCAATAAGACCCTGGCAGATGCGCTGAGCCACGCACTTGAGTTCGAGACGGCAAAACAGGCATCCAGAATGCACGCGCGGGTGCGTCAAGTGGACGTCGACGAACCAGTAAAATCCAACGAGACCAAGCCCCTGGCCGACGAATTAATGGAGGCGCTAAGCCGTTTCTTCGATAGTCGCTGTGCCACCAGCAACGACACAGCCGGAAGACAACCGGAGAGGCGGCCCGGAAGAGGACT
Organism: Meconema thalassinum; assembly: GCA_946902985.2. Taxonomy (NCBI): domain Eukaryota; kingdom Metazoa; phylum Arthropoda; class Insecta; order Orthoptera; family Tettigoniidae; genus Meconema; species Meconema thalassinum. Next base: position 1,037,456,040 of record OX336388.2, on the reverse strand, counting down.
ACCGACCTGCTGGGCCTGCGGTAAGAAAGGCCACCTGAGCAAGGACTGCGGTGATTGCCGCCGCCGAGGGTATCCGACGGGAAATCAGTCGCCTGAAAACCGCGCGGCCCAGGGAAACGAGTATTAGCCAGCCTTGGGGGGCAAATGTTGGCTTGTGACAGTCGTCAAGCCCCAGCAGTCCAAGTTCGTGTGACGAAGTTACGGAGGGACAATAGCAGCCTGATGGTCGACGGAGTGAGCTGGCCCATGCTGATCGACACGGGAGCGTCGAGGACCATCGTCAATCCCACCGTGATCCCGAAGTGGAGAGTGCAACCCACACAATGGAACCTCCAGCTAATAACCGCGACCGGAGAGACCGCACCGGTACATGGCGAAGCATCACTGGAGCTCGTCATTGGTCGACGGGCGGTGAAGCATCCAGTGCTTGTGGCTGACGTATCAAACGAAGTGATCATCGGACTGGTCTTCCTGGACCAGAACAACATCATCTTGGACTTGAGTACCAACACTCTGCACTTCGGAGGTGAGGAACTTGCTTTGCAACCAGCACACGAGGCCGTCACCGCACGACGAGTAAGGCTGAGAGAGGACGTCATCATTCCTGCCAGGACGGAGGTCAGCGCCGCCGTAATTGCTGAGGGAGTGGTGGCTGTCATCGAGCCAAAATATGAGGACATCCAGACAAAAGGATTGCTAGTTGCCAAGACCCTCATCAACACGACGCCTCGGCCGTACGTCTGCCTGTCCAACCTGAGCGACGACGATATTACGGTTCACCGGGACACCAACCTAGGAGTCTGCGAGCCCGTTACCTGGATTGCCCGCATCACAGAAACGACGGACGGACAACCGAAGAAGATGCGCCCTGCCAGAAGAACTACAGAAGCTGTACCAAGGATCCCAGGACCATTGAGACGAAGAGCAATCACGCCAACTTCAGGACCTGCTACGCGAATTCCAGGATGTCTTCTCCGTGGGGAGCAAAGACTTTGGCAGGACAAGCTTGGTCCAGCACAGAATCGACGTTGGGGACAGCGCACCGATTAGGGCCCCATTGCGACGTGCCCCGCTCGCCAAGCAAGCCGAAGTCGACCGGATGGTAGAAGAGATGAAGGAGCAAGGGGTGATCGAGCCATCACATAGTCCTTGGAGTTCTCCGGTCGTGCTTGGTAAGAAGAAGGACGGTTCCACCAGGTTCTGCGTGGACTACAGGCGGGTGAACGACGTCACGAAGAAGGACAGCTACCCTCTACCCCGGATCGACGACACGCTGGACACCATATCAGGGTCAAGATGGTTCTCCACCTTGGATTTGAAGAGTGGCTACTGGCAGGTGGAGATCCACCCTAAGGACCGCGAGAAAACAGCGTTCTCTGTGGGCAGCGGGCTCTGGCAGTTCACCGTCATGCCATTCGGTCTGTGCAACGCCCCTGCGACCTTCGAAAGGCTAATGGAGTCCATTCTGAGGGGACTACACTGGAAGACCTGCCTGGTCTACCTAGACGACGTCATCGTTCTGGGGAGGAGCTTCGAGGAGCACTACAGCAACCTGAAGGAGATCTTGTTGAAGCTAAGGGCTGCCCAGCTGAAGTTGAGCCCCAAGAAGTGTCAGCTCTTCCAGAAGCGGGTCCAGTACCTTGGGCATATCGTCTCCGAGGAAGGGGTGCGCACCTACCCAGAGAAGACCGCAGCTGTGAGGGAGTGGCCAGTTCCGAAGGACAAGTCCCAACTACGAAGCTTCCTGGGACTCTGCACTTATTACCGTCGCTTCGTGAGAGGATTCGCCGACATCGCCAAACCTTTACATCGACTGACTGAGAAGGACCAACTCTTCACGTGGACAGCAGAATGCCACAGTGCCTTCGAACAACTCAAGCAGGCTCTGTGCACCGCGCCTATTCTGGCCTACCCCAGACCTGGAACAAGGTTCATCGTCGATACCGATGCCAGCGACTTTGGCATAGGGGGAATCCTGTCGCAAGTAGTGGACGGCGAGGAGAGAGTAGTGGCCTACTTCAGCAAGGCCTTGTCAAAGCCAGAAAGGAACTACTGCGTCACTAGGAAGGAGCTGCTCGCCATCGTGAAGACCATTGAACACTTCCACAAGTACCTGTACGGGCAAGAATTCCTCATCAGGACCGACCATGCATCCCTGCGGTGGCTCCTGAAATTCAAGCAGCCCGAGGGTCAACTCGCGCGGTGGTTAGAGAGACTTCAACAGTACAGCTTTGAGATTCAGCACAGGAAAGGCCAGCTGCATTCTAACGCCGACGCCCTGTCACGAAGACCGTGCCCGAAGGGAGGAGAACACTGGGATACAGTGCCGAAGGACTACCGTGGAACATCAAGGGAGCTGGAGCCGCGAATCTTTCACGCGGGCACAAGCAGAAGATGATGACCTGGGACTGATAGCCGAATGGAAGAGGGCCTGTGTCCCCAGACCCGGGTGGAACATTGTGAGTGACTGCAGCCCAAAGTTTAAGTCCTACTGGGCACAGTGGGACTCGCTGATTGTAAGGGATGGCCTCATCTGCCGTACCTGGGAGAGCACCGACGGGAAGACATATCGGGAACAAGTCGTCGTTCCAAAGGCTATGACGGAGGAAGTCCTGAAGGAAGTTCATGGAGGATCATCTGGTGGACACCTAGGGATAAAGAAGACCCTGGAGAAGCTGAGAGAGCGGTTCTACTGGATCGGATGCCGAACAGACGAGGAGAACCACTGCGCGAGGTGCCACGATTGCGCAGCCAGCAAGGGCCCAAGACGAAGACGACGGGGTCCACTGAAGACCTACAATGTGGGCGGCCCCGTGGAGAGAGTGGCCATCGATGTTGCTGGGCCATTCCCGTTAAACGAGGCAGGGAACCGCTACATATTAGTCGTCAGCGACTACTTTACCAAATGGCCGGAGGCGTATGCGCTCCCTAACCAAGAAGCCACGATGATCGCAGAGACCCTGGTGAAGGAATTCGTCAGCCGGTACGGAGTACCCCTGGAGCTGCACTCCGACCAAGGGAGGAACTTCGAGTCGCAGGTGTTCCAGAACCTATGCCAGCTGCTGGGAATCCGGAAGACAAGGACAACGCCGCTACACCCTCAGTCCGACGGGATGGTAGAGCGATTCAACCGCACCATCGAGAACCATCTCCGAATAGTTGTCAGCGAGCACCAGAGGGATTGGGATAAGCATCTTCCACTATTTCTCCTGGCCTACCGCACCGCCGTGCATGAAGCCACCGGGTGCACACCAGCCCGGGCCATGTTTGGGAGGGAGCTCCGTCGACCTGTCGATCTTGCCTTCGGCCGACCTGGGAATGATCCGATCCCGGTAAGCCAGTATTGTCAAGAACTGGTCGACCAACTGGAGGACATGCACGCGTTCGCGAGGAGGAAACTGCGGATCGAGACCGACCAGCAGACGGATGCCGGAGGATTCCACGAGGACGACCTGGTCTGGCTCTTCAACCCATTACGGAAGAAAGGCCTGTCACCCAAACTGCAGAAGTCCTGGGAGGGCCCGTACCGAGTTGTGAAACGGATCAACGATGTCTTCTACAGGATCCAGCGGAGCCCGAGGGCGAAGATGAAGATCGTGCATCGAGATCGCCTGGCAGCCTACGGAGGGACACAGACGGACCAATGATTGATCGGGACGATCAGCCGTTTTAGGAAGGGGGTGGTGTTACGGCTGTGAGTTTGTGTCATCGCTCGCCGCATGAGTCACAACTGCCCCAGGGCTGGGCTGTGCCCTGCCTCCTGTATTGCGTGCGCCTTATGCAACAGGGCTACTAGGACAAAGGGATAGTCCAGAATATTCGTGACTGGACCAGCGATGGAAACCTCGAGAAGCCGTGGACCCTGGATGGATCTAGAAGCATTTATTGAGTCACCGGCCTGCTATATAAGTGCGACCTGTCAAGCAGTGGTTGTTGTTGTGTTTTATGAGCTAGTGCGAGTGTTTATCCCGGGCGACAGAAGTGTGGTGACTTGCGAAATCCCTAGTGAAGCTGATTCTCTTGACAACGAGGAAGTGGTTGTGGTGCTTGTGAAACAGTGTATAGTACAGTGACAGACCTAGTGCTGCTATTTCCAGCTGGCGTATGGGACCGGACTCATTAGCGAAGAGGATTAACAGTGGTCTGTTGACAAGTGAAAGGGAAAGTATTCTCGACATGAGGAAACTGGAGTAAGGTAATAATTGCTGTTGAGTAGTGTATTTTTCTGGCTGCAATAAAATTAATTATTTCTTTAAGCAGTAATTGGTATTGTGCTTTATACCCACCGCAATCCAGTTAACAAAGGTGCCACTAGGGGGTGGCACGTAACAATATTTTATTATGGAAAGAGAAAATTCATGTATTTATATTATACAGGGTATTTCAAAATGAATGTCTGGGTTTTAAGACTTTGTAGTATTTCTCGTCCATTTAACTTACAATTGTAAATAATACATCAAATGAAAGAGCAAAAACAGTTTGTCCTAAAAGTGTTCGTACCTGTGCTGGTTCCTCTGTCTTCCGCTAGAAAGCCCTAGTTGCCAAGATTGGGACTAGGGAACAGAAAGCTTTCTGTGTTTTGCAGTTTGCAAGGACTGAATCTGTAGTTACAGTGCAACATGCGTTCCGTATTGGCTGTCTTTGCAAAGGGAAGAGTACCGGATGGCTAGTTGTGAATGAGCAGTTCCAGGGACGTTTCCTGATAGTGCGCTGAGCCTCTTCCAAATCTCCGACACATACTCAGGACTAGGCCGGTCGGGAAGAAGTTCATTGAGCGACCATAAGTTAGATATGGGAGAGTTAGGTACGAATGCATGCGTCAACGAGAACTGAATCTTCCCATGAAACTCGTGCTCAGCAGTGTTGAATGTATAGGTGAGCCAACGCAACGAGGAATCCCACTTAGCATGATTGTTGCGGTGATCGGCTCTTAGATTACGCTATACCCTTTCTGCCAAACTTGGGTTAGGATAGTACGGAGTAGTAGTTACATGCGAGATCGAATAATCGAAACAGAAGTTAAGTGGTGAGAAGTGAAGGTACGAGTATTATCAGATATCAAATACCGACAAGGACCGAAGGAAGTGAAAATAACCTTCAAACACTTGATGATAGAAGCAGTGTTGCTCATCCTGGTAGGAATAATCCAGCAAAACCGGGAGAAACCATCCACGGAGACGAGGGCGAAGGGATTTCCCAACGTAGACTTCGGAAATGGGCCGATGAAATCGATGTACAGACGTTCCATCGGGCGTGACACAGTCTCAGATTACAAGAATCCCACCTTACTACTCACCGTAGGCTTACTAACGTTGCAACTACGACTACCCAAAACAAACCTCTTAATATCCGTATCCATTTGCTTCCAAGTGAAGGACTACCTAATCTTTTGACGAGTCCTTAAGATTCCTGAATATCCACCAACAGGCGACTCCTAAAAAAAAAACGCAGCATTGCATCCAGCAACTGGGCAGGCAAGACAACTTTCTTTTTTTTTTTATCTTGCCTGGCAATGCAGCACAACACACCTGATATCAGAAAATATTGCCTCACAACTTCACCAGTACTTAATTTACCAATAATATTTTCCAAAACCTTTTCCTCTTTCTGATGAATGACTATATCCCGAAACAATAAGGGAGAGTTATTCAACATGTCTTGGGCAGAATGTACCCCAACCACACCCAGGCGCAGACTCCTGCTTCTTCAGAGGATCTTCTTCGTAGATGTGACTGAGAGAATCCGCAATCATACTCTCACTTCCCTTTATATGCCGAACAGTGAAGTTAAATGAAGAAATAAAGAGTGGCACACCGAGCGATTTGCCCAGTGTTCCTAGGCCTGGCTAACACACAGTTCAGGGCCTGGTTGTCAGTCTCTAACTCTAATGGCACGTGTTCGATGTACATACTAAATTTCTCTAGACCTTCCAACTCATAAACGGAATAACGAGACTCGGGAATAGTTGAAGTTTGAGATGCGAAAGCGATTGGCCTACGACAATTGTCACCATTCTGAAGTAGCACAGCTCGAACAGCACCTAAAGAGGCATCTGTCTGGACAGTAAACTTTTAACTGAAGTCGGGAACAGCCAGACCAAATCCTTAAATGCAGCTTGCTGAGATTCACCCCCACAACACTTTATTTTAGTTAGTTAGTTATTTTTGTTTTAAGGGGCGGAACTATGAGGTCATCTGCCCCTCAACACTTTTTTTGACGTAGGTTATTTAACGGCAGAGCACAGCGAGCGAAATAAGGAATGAATTTTCGAAAGGAATTGGCCATGCCAACGAAACAAGCAACTCCCTTCACATTGACAGGAACCTTAAAATCACGAATCCCCTGGGTGCGAGAGCTGTCAAACGACACACCAGCAGGGACACTATATGGCCCAGAAATGAAATTTGGGGTTTGGCAAAAGACACCTTGGACAGTTTGACCGTCAACCCAGCAGTTTTCAAGCGCTCAAAACACCTCCCGTGAGTGGCGAAAATGGTCTTCTAATGTTTCACTGTACCTCACCACGTCGTCAAGATAGTGGTTCAGATACTCAAATTTTATGCCAGAAAACGCCTTACCTAGCAATCTACTTAGCACCGCTCCACCAGTAGAAAGTCCAAAAGGAAGGTGATTAAACTCAGAGATTCCAATCGGGCGAATGCGGTCAGATGCTTCAACTCCTCACAAGGGAACTGTCCATACGGTCATATCGAAACCGACAATGATATTTCGTAGAGATGATGAAACCATAAATTAGCGATGTACAAAAATTTAGCTGCCATTTCGAACTGGAAGGTCCTAAAATCGGCACGGAGATTTCTAATGGGATTGCACGCGCTAGCATATAGCTTAACGTGGACAGCCCTGGTGACCAGCTGAAGTGTGCGCGTAACCTTGAGCGCTCTGTGCTAGACAGTTAACACATGTTCCTTAGAGAGAGCAGTCATGAATCCCGGCTAATGTTCTAGAGCAGGGGTCTCCAAACTACGGCCCGAGGGCCACATCCGCCCCGCGGACAGATTTTGTCCAGCCCGCGGAGAGCTAGCATACTTGAAAACTCCTTTTAGAGAACATATTTTTTTATAGCAAATTAAATTTAGTTTACTGAAGTATTCTAATTTTATGTTGAATAATTATTAATATGACATCTACATTGATATGGTCATGGGCTAACTACTCATAACATTGTTGTAGGCTTATTGTTATTGTTTTTGTGATAAGTTGGATAAAGAAACACAGAATTGTAATGAGTAAAGACATGTATAACATGCAGACGTATGAAATACTAATGAGATTTATGTAATTGAGATTTTCCACTGACAATAGTTTGTAGTTGTGGACTAATTTTACTTGTACCAATTATTAAAAGAGATTTAAGATGCTCATCAGTTAATTTAGATCTGTAAACATTTTTGTGTACTTCATTTTGGAGAAGGTCTTCTCACACAAATAAGTAGTACCAAAAACAGAAAACAGCCCACAAGCAAATTTATGCAAATTATCAAATTGTGTCAGTGGAAGACTCTTATAAAATTCCAACAAAGATGAGTTTTGATATTTGTTCTTAATTATATCACTGCACTGTAGTTCAATCATTTCCATTTGAAGTTCCGGGGCTAGGGTTTCAATGTCAGTATCAAACGGATCCTGAAAAATCTTAATTTGATTCGCAAAGGCATCGAAGTCCGAGAAACGAGTATCAAAATTTATTTTCAAAGCACTCAAAGTTTCGATTGCAAAATCGATAGGAAACTCAGTCTCAGTGGTGTGGCTGAATATTTCACATGTTTTAAAATGTGAAAAACATTTACTTCATAGTTGTGATTGAAACAGTATCAATTTCTTCCGGAATGATTTGATATTAGTGTATAAATCAGGAAGATGCTGGTTTTCTCCTTGCAATCTCAAATTCAGTTCGTTCACATGTTTTGTCAAATCAACATAGAATGCTAACTTCCACAGCCATGCGTTGTTTTGTAATTCAGTAAGAGGGCGATGCTTTTCATTTAAAAAAAAATCGATCACTGCTCGAAGTTCAAAAAAGCGCTGAAGGACTTTCCCACAACTTTGCCAAAGTACGGCAGTATGATAAGGTAAGTCATTTTCTCCAATCTCTTCAATAAATTGTCGGAATTGTCGGTGATTCAGCCCAAAAGATCTCATAAAATTAACAGTTGATATGACTGGTTTCAGAACTTCAGACATATCCAAACATTTTCCGCACAAAGACTGTTGATGAATGATACAATGTAAGACTAATGGTTTTGAACCACCGTCATTTTCTACAGCCTTTGACACAAGAGCGACCACTCCTTTATCTTTCCCACTCATGTTTTTGCCTCCATCAGTTGTAATACATTTCAAGTTTTTCCATCGAAGGTTCTTTTGATTAATGGCCATTTCAACTCCTTTAAAAATATCTGTACCAGTAGTTGTGCCATGAATACTATACATATCAAGAAGTTCTTCATGCACTTCATAGCTTTTATCTACTCCTCGAATATAAATCAACACCTGAGCAGTATCTGACTCATCCAAGGCCAAAGAAAACCACTCAACATCTCCATTTTTGTCGAACAGTTGAGAGGATATATTTTCAGCGATGTTTTCTACCCTTCGAGCCACAGTGTTTGTTGACATACTGACAGTTTTTAATAAATTTACCTTTTCAGGGCACATTTCTTCGACTGCTGCAATTATGCATTCTTTGATCATTTCTCCATCGGTGAATGGTTTTGCAATTTCAAGAGCCACACGAAAGCTGGCACGAGTTGCAGCCTCTTGTTCGGTTTTGAGTTTTGTAAATGAAGATTGCTGCGATTTCAATCCGCGCTTCATAGCTTCGAATTTTTCTGTCCGCAAACTTCCTGTATATTTTGAGTAATTTTGAAAATGTTTTGTTTCATAATGACGTTTAATGTTATATTCCTTGAGAACGGCTATGCTTTCATTGCAAATCAAACATAGCGCCTTGTTACTGGACTCAATTACGAAATACTGAATGTTCCACTCATCTTTGAATTTTCTGCATTCACTATCAATTTTTCGCTTCTTTTCCATACTACTAAATCACACACAAAAGCAACAATTCAAATCAAAATACTGTTACAAAGATGTCTTAAACTTAAACACGCACAAACACGTTTTAAGGAGGTACTGTACCCGTTCGTCCTGGGGATGCGATGACCCATCTGCTATAACATCACATCCCTGGAGTTCCAGGACAGAGCGGAGTTAAATGAACCTCTAGTCAAATAAGGAATGTGTCGGAAATTCAGCTGAGTTCTCGAAAAAGCAGTGGGTATCACGAGACAAAGTATCTCTAGGGTCGTTACGGGCATAAGTTTAATAAAAATAATGCAAATATAAATGGGCGCCATCAACTGAATTCCTAGCAAACCACTTCCTTTCCGGATAAGCCTTACTCAAGACAAGGAAAGAAAAAGGAACATCACACCATCATCAGATCACTACTAAGATAAAAACAAATTTATTTTACTTTGAAAGTCAGACAGACATTTTAAATATAATTCCTACCTAAGAGTATGGTCGAATGCCAAAGTTAAATTGTCATTGTCCAAAAATCGAACCATCTCTTTTCTAATGCAAAATTATCTTAATCCACATAACAAGAAAATTGTATAAAGTTCTCTTGGATTCTCAGGATCACTGTAGCACTATGTCTTTCGTCACTGACATTTGTGAAACCTGAGACCTAATTTCTCTTTAATTTAACATCAATGTGGATTTAATTAAGTAATTAATCTGCCTAAACATACACATATAATAATCACTCATATTAAATATCACATAAATTATGGTTTGCATGATATAATTTGAACATAGAACATGTTAATCAAATGTTCCTAAACATTGAATAATTAATTTACACTATTTACATCGTCATTAACAATCAATCACTTATCTGTGAATTACAGAAAATTCAAATTCTCGTTGGTCATCATTATCGAAATTAAATATTTCTCACATTAATTCTCACTTCAAAATTCTAAATATTCCTGTCAGAATCGTTAATTCATCACCATTACATCATTTAAATTCACATTTCAAGTTGCAATTCCTTCACATTATCTCTCAATTAAATTTATTTAATTGCATATAAATTCATTGATCATAAGCTTCTTTAATTAATTATCACCTTCTGATTCAGTTATTCATCATCATTACAATCGTCTATTAATTTATTTCTATCAGTTTATTTTATCAATCTTTAATTCATCCACTTTATTTAATTCATCGATTTATTTCAAAATTTAATTTATCAACTTATTTAAATTTCAATCATCTGGTTATTTAGGTTTTATTATTTCATCTAGTCATTCTGATTTTTATTTCATTAGGTCAGATCGTTAATATGCTTAAATCTCAGATTATTATTTCATTAATTATTATTTTCAGAAAATCTTGTATTATTAACTTCATTTATTTGTTTAATTTCCCAACAAATTGTTTAATATGGTTTATAGAACGTTGTCTTACAGTTTTATCACTTCCAAGTTATATCTCGTATTTAATTATCATGCCAAAAATATTATTGTCTCCACGACATCACGTTGGATCTAACTATCCACAACGACATTATATTTCTTCAATACTTCAAATATCACATTTGAATATAAGAATTATTCCACAAAAACTTCACAAATATTCAGCACATACAGCATGAATCTCAACAAATACGCTAGACTGGGTACGACGACCTCATGTCTGCTTCAAAATACATTATCAACGTTGCAACTATCACTTGGCAACTTCCACAAAATGCCTACCACAAACTCCACTTAACCATGTTGCATGATCTACAAAAAATATATAACTGGCTTCAAATTATCAACGCACACAATCTCCAATAACTGTAATTAATCTGATCACATCTAGACAACTTCTTAAACAATTGGAAAAAATATTACTTCAGTAATTTAATATCTGCTTTCAAATAGCATAAATTCTCTTACAATTCTTATAACTCACATCGCAGAAAAACACCAATGTGCTATAATCTCATATCAAAATCTGCAATACTGATCTGCCTTAAAATAATTATGACCATTAATGATTAATCTTACAAGATTCAATTACTTTAAATCCTTCTCAAAGGTATCAAACACAATTATAAAAATCATCAAAGCATCAGCTGTAATAGCTGTTAAACTGAAATTACTCTCAAAAGAGTATAGCAACAAAATATTGGATTGGCAAACAAGAATTACTAAATGCAATCCTGTTGACATTTATCGTTACTTTATTTAACAAAATTTCGACTGATATGTGACTAGTAGTTCCTTGTTTAATTCACTTACATCTCGTGTACATTCGGATGTTAAAAATGAGTCCCTCAATGGCAAGTAAGATGTGTAACCACCGTACAGTCGTATAAATACGAAAGACCTCGCCCCGTCGACTTGGATGATAGTTCCCTAAACGATGGGTAAGATGAGTAGCCACCATACAATCGTATAAATACGAAAGACCCCACCTCGTAGACTATATGAGTGAATGTACCAGATAGGAATCAACAAGTTTCTAGTTGTCATATAAAAGCGATGTTCATTCACTAAAGTGAATAACTTCTTAATATCTCCAAACAATCCAATGGAAAAAATCCCTACTGATGAATAATACACACTCGCTAGTATGCAATGAACTGACGAAGTAATTTCTGATAATCAATTGCAGATCACGAGTTCGAAATACTCGTTACACAAAAAAAACTATTCATGAAAAATATCCTAGCTGGAAAAATGTCTAAAAGACCAAACATCTGCTTAATAAAGCCAAACAATGGTGAGAATATCGTATAATGATGCCTGCCATATCATATGGTCACTCCATATTCTAGCAAATTCGAAGTATATAAATTCAAACCATGTCTTAATAATCAAATCACTCCTATTAGAAAAAATATACATGTGTGCCCAGTATTCATGAAAATAATCGTATCAGGTAGTTAGAACTCTTACAATACCTTTCATTATCAGTTGCAATATAATTTCCAAGATCGTCGATTTTCCCTACATAAGAATTTCTCGTAAGATCGGCGTGAATATCATTTCATCCATGAAATGACGATTTCCTTCGAAATCCCAAGCGAATCAGCTGTTGGACTCCTCTCGTCAGGAATCGAATCCATCGCTCTGTGGTGCCATCTTGTCTCTATTCACGTTTACTTGGTCATGTTGAACCTCGGATTACCCATAGCGGATATTGTCCAACTCCTTCTCGAAAAGTTCATGGAAACAGCGGACCCCCTTACTCCTCTTCTAATATACGCCACTGTTCCGTTAAATGTTCAGTTTGAGAATTGTAAGTCCAATCTCAACTTACTGCAAAGTTCCACTTGAGTAAAATAAAATTTTACTTGATAGAGTTCAAGATTACGATACACCCTGTATCTGTTCGTAATAGGTAACTCATGAAAATTGTATAAGATATAAATCTTATAAATGCACGATATAATGTTCATCAGAGCCTATGCTAAACATTCAGTTTACTTGGAATAGTAAAAGTCGCTTTGAATGTGTTATATAACAGCATGGTTATAAGGTTATTCGTAAAAGCCTGTGTTTGAACAGCGTCGAAATGAAGCTTGAAATAAAGTCTTCAAATACGAGCAGTGTGGTTTTGAAATACCCCGGCTGTCTGCAATTGTCTCCTCGGCCAGCCCGCCTGGATCAACGACCCGCTTGGCCTTCGCTGCTCGGCGATGCAGGCACTGTCACCTACACTCTTGCCGTGACAGTTTCTGTATGTTGCGTGACCTTCACTGTCCGTCTCACTGTGCTATAGAGCTGCTCTGAACTGCCCGTCTTCCTGGGCTCAACTGACCTTGCTAGCGCTGTGTTTCGGCTTATGTGCTCCGCGCGGCACGTGGCTTGTTCCCCCACCACTGTGCTCTTACGTCATGAACATAGTCTCGAACCCGAATCCTCTCGGCTGTTCTGTTATAAAATAACTTACTTCCATAAAATTATTTCCACATATAATGCATGTTATATATCCTCTTCTAAGATGTTTTAATTGTTATAATTCCATATATGTTTCAATAAAGCTTCACATCTCTATTCATAATTCTATCTTCTCACAGATTTCAATGCCTCCTTGATTCTTGACCTCCTACGTCATCTTGGCATTCTTCTTGACGCGATCGGTGCGCTATCCTTTCTTATTGCTTTCCAAAACCTCAACTACAGCTTAATGTCTGCTGGCGTAGCCGATAGCCTAAAATAGGTATCGGGTACATCTCTCCCGTACATCTCCTTTTTTTTTATCAGGATTGAGAAAAAAAAATACACTCTCAGACATTCAATATATAATACATGTACACGATAGCTCTACAATTCCTTTACTCAGCATGATGGTATTTCCTGATGCTAGCTGCATTAAAAGTTCCTACAACTTCATCAGTATCCATTTTAACAATCTTATAGCTATTATTCTGGTATGTCTGTTCAATACGGAACGGTCCAGCGTACAATGGAGCGAATTTATGGTAGATCTTCAGCTGAAGGTTCGAAGTGACTGGTTTCCTAATCAGCACCTCATCATTTTCTTGAAATGGCTCGTGGAACCTCCTTCCTGCCTGTCTCCTGGCTCTCTTCTCCGCCTGTCTTCTGAGCCTCTCTCCTGCCATCTCGACTCTTCTTTCTTGTGTGGGTTGAGGATCTACTGGTGCCCTCACGACTCGGTCCCATGGTCTATCCGGTTTCAATCCATGATGAAGCATGGACGGAATCTGTCCTGTGCTTTCATGTACTGTGGAATTCAAGCATTGGCTAATGATGGGTATCACTTCCATCCATCTATGGTGTTGCCTTGACACATATAAGCGACACAGCTTACTTATCTCCGGCATAATTCTTTCGGCGGGATTTCCCTCTGGATACCGTACAGAATTAAACACATGCCTTATTCCTAAACGTTCCATAGCATTAGAAAATTCCATGCTAGTAAACTGCGATCCATGGTCACTCAACAAAACTTCAGGTTTCCCCATGCTCGGAATAACTGTTTTCTCAAGTCTGTTTATTACGTACTTGGATGTAGCTTTCTGTATAGGGCATAGAGATACGTATTTCGAAAATACGTCAACAGTTACCAAAACGAACTGATTGCCTTTCGTCGAACGAGGAATCGGACCAAAAATGTCCGTCGCGAAAAGTTCTCTTGGCTTACTGGGTAATATTGATCTGGGAACTTCTTTCATTAACTTAGATGAGTATTTACTTCGCTGACAATTGTCACAGGTCTTTATGACGTCGCGAATCGTTTGTCCCATTTGTCTCCAAACAAAAGTTTCTTGAGCGAGAGCCAAAGTCTTGTCTACACCTACATGAGCTGCAGTTCGGTGTATCATCCAAATAACTGGTTTGACAAGCTTGGGTGGGATCACTACTCTATGTTTAGTATGATCCTGGTCGATATATTGGCATATAACACCTCCCATAATATGATATTTTCTAGCCTCTATCTCAGTTCTCTGAAAATCCGGATCAGTGTTATCCATCCTGCGTGTCAGAAAACGGTAAATTCTTCGCAAAGGTGCATATCTCTTCTGAGTTTGCGCTAACAACTTCAACTTTTCTAGAGTACCATTATCCTCTTGAATCAAATTTATATGGTTGACAAATACTTCCTCACAAGGGTTTCTGCTCAGCACATCTGCTAACAGATTTAACTTCCCCGGTCTATGTACAACAGTTGGGTTAAATTGCTGTAAGAACAGAGCTCATCTGGTGATGCGGTCACTCGCTAAGTCTGTCTTCATAATAAATTGGAGGGCTTTATGATCTGTGATCACTGTTATGTCATGTCCAAACAACACCTTCTTCCACGTTTTGAGAGCATGAACCACTGCTAATGCCTCTAACTCAGTTGCATAGTAATTCTTCTCACAATTCCTAAGCTTGCGACTGGTAAAAGCTAAATATCTATGTTTCTTGTCATCATCCAACTGATATAGGATTCCACTAATACCTATTTTGGATGCGTCTGTCTCTACAAAAAATCTTCTTGTAAAATCAGGATACTCAAGCTTGATATTTTGGATCAGCATTTCCTTGGCCGCTAAAAACGCTTGATTGCATCTATCGTCCCATTTCCATCGATTTCCCTTCCTCAAAAAATCCTGCAGAGGTGCCATCGTCTCAGTATATTCAGGACAATGTGTTGAAAAGAACTGACACATGCCTAAAAACTGCCGTACCTCTTTAATCTTTCGTGGTGTTGGAAACTCTGAAATTGCCATGATTTTCTTTGGATTGGGCCTATAACCATCTCCATCGATTCTATGTCCAAGAAACTCAATTTCTTCATGAAAGAACTGACATTTATTGAAGTTCACCTTGAAGTTCGTTCTCCTAAGATCTTCAAAAAGCATTTGAAGGTGTCTGATATGTTCTTCCGCTGTCTCAGACGCTATAATCAGGTCATCAATATAGCTTACCACGTGCTCCTTAACTGCATCTGACAAATTTTCATCTAGTGCTCGGATCATCACCGGACCACTATTTTTCACACCAAAAGGTAACCTATTGAATACATATGTTTTATGGTCAAACAAGAACCCTGTGTATTGTTTGCAGTCTTCTGCTAGCTCAACATGATAATATGAACTAGTCAGATCGATTGTCGAAAAGAAACTCTTTCCTCTGAATCTGCGTAACAATTCACGTATAACAGGTGGTCTGTCATGTTCAGGAAGAACTCTTTCGTTAAGGGCTCTGGCATCTAAACATATCCTCAGCTTACCGTTAGGTTTCTTGACAACAGCTAAAGGATTCAAATAAGCAGTTGGCATTTTCTTAATTATTCCATCTGTCTCCATGTCGCTTATCATTATGCTAACTTCCTCCTTCCATTTATCCGGAATGGGATATAAATTTTTATGGTATGGTTTGTCATCCATCAACTTGATGCTGTAGGTAAAATTTTCTATGAGACCTGGTTTGTCATTGAATATATCCTCATATTCTGAAATTACTTGATCAAACTGCCCCTTAATTTCTGGATTTATTTTACTTGTCATGCCAATTTTATCTTCTATAGACCTTTCAACGCTGCATACAATTTCATCCAATATATCCTCTCTAAAGAATGTCATCTCCGATTCTTGATTTTCCATGACCCCTTCTTGAAAGTACATGCGCCTACTCTGCATATCTATGATCAGGCCACTCTCACTTAGGAAATCCACTCCTAGGATCATGTCAAAATGTAGTTGACCCACTACTAGGAACATCTGTTCAAAACTTCTGGTTCCAATCCCAACATCTAAAAGTACCTGACTTTTACATTTCATACTCCTGTCTGGGATCACCCCTTGAATTTTGCTAACAACAGTTGGCAACATTGTAATTCCTCCTAATAATTTCAATTCATCCAGGCAACCTATGGATATCAAGCTCACCATAGCCCCTGTGTCTACAAGTGTCTTTATTTCTTTTCCCATGACTTCCACACTAATAACTGGCAATTCATGTCTATTTTCCCGGTGTACTATGTCTTCTTCCTCGATTAAATCCTCGTCCTTGACCTGATATGTTTCCACGATGACGATTGATTCCCAATGATTTTCATTTTTCTCTGCAGTTAATTTGACGTTTTTTTTCCCCTTCGCCACTCGTGCTGGCTCGATTGACATCTCTCACTGTCTCCTCGAGTGGTGCACTAGGCTGTCTATCCTCTTGTCTCGACCTCTCATGTCCACGATTGTCCCGTCTGTCGTTAGGATCGTTTCTTCGGCCATCCTGTCGGTCGTTTCCATTATATTGTTGACCTTGGTTCCAGTTATTCCTTCCCCGATATCTGTTATTATACCGATTCCTGTCCTGATACCTGGAATTTTGGTTATAATTCCTATACCGGCTATCTCTCGCTTCTTGATCGTATGGCCTTTCATATGGTCCTCTATATCGATCATTTCCTCTTGCGTTACGGATGTTTCCTCGATTCCCTTCGTTCCGTCGGTTTTCCCAGGAATCCCTTCTGTCCGTTTGAGCTGCATTGTCCACGACTACCGCATTTACTTCTTGCGTGTTTCTGTTGTCGTTTCTATTACTTCTAGGCGTGACCTGTGCGAAGGTATAATCCAATCGCCGCAAAATATCGTCATAATGTTCCAGCGTATTGGCTCCCGATGCTATCAGTGATCGCTGTACCTCTATCGGTAACTGTCGCGCTATAGCTTGCAAAAGCTCTTCTTCTGGCAATGGAGGAATAAGGAACTGTAATTTAGCCAGCTGTGACGTGAAATAGTTGGCGTAATGCGTCGGATGTGACGTAGAATAGCGTTTGGAGTACATCTCCGCTCTTACGTTGAGTTGATCCTCGGCACTCCAGAATCTCCTCAAGAAAGCCATGGCAAATTGCTCCATGTTCGCAAAATTGCTTCTGAACGCTCTAAACCACGTAAGTGCAGATCCATCTAAGGCGCGTTCTACTATCCTTAGCTCTCTTTCTTTGGCTACCCTGTGTTCCGCCATGTAGTCTCGAATATCTCGCAGAAATTCTACTGGTGTAACTCCTGTATTTCCCGAAAACTTTCTCGGTTTGTCATCCAGATTCCTTATAATAGTGACTGGACCTGAGTATCGTTCGCTTGGACCCAACGTACTCCTATTCGAACTTGGATTATCCTGAGGGGTTGAACTAGCCCTTTCGAATGTCACATTCGGTTGCATTTGACGGTCTTCTACCATGCTCGGTTCTTGATTCGTCATACTGCGGTCTATCGCTGTTTGATTTATCAATGTTTCCCCTGATGTTACATTCTGACTGGTGAAACTGTTAACTATGGATTCTAGTTTAGTCATCCTGTCTTCCGCTAATCTCTTGACCTGAGTCTTCAACTCATCTAACGATGTAACATCCTGCGTCTTGTCACTCTCGTCTAGATCGTTCCTTAACTTGTCGATATTTCTTCGCACGTGTTCTTTACTAACGCGACTTGTTCTTTCAACAGATCAACATCTGTTCTAAATAAAGTTGAATCTATTTTCATCGCTTCCTTGCTTTCCGTAAACCTAGCTTCTAAGTTTGCCATACCTGCGATTAATTTTTCATCTAACCCTTCACGTTTCTCTTTTGCTTCGGCATCAACCTCACTATACCGTTCTTCCACAATTGCTCCGACTCTATTTTTAAATAATGCTAAGTTTTCGTTAACCTTTTGCTCTATATCGTCGTCTATCTTCCTAATATCCTTCTGCAATTGATTTTCTAACGACTTTAAATTAGAATTGACCTCTCCCAAGACTTCCTCTTTAATGGTCCCAATTACTGTCTTTAAATCTTTTATTTCGTTACCTAGATTCGTTTCTAGACCTTTAATCTTAGTCTCGAAAGATACTTCGGTAGACCACTCTTGAATTTTTCCTACATCTGCCACTAAACCATCGATGTCGAATCTCAACTTCGATACATCTGACTTAATGTCTTTCTGTATGGTCATAACGTCTGTTCTTAAAGTAAAAATATTTTCTTCTCCTCTACTTTCTAAGTCAATAATATTTTTCCTTAATATTTGAACATTTTCCTCTCCTTTCATGTTTACTGCAATTATGTCTAACTGTAAAGTCTTCAGCATCTCATTATTCTTTAAAGTTAAACTATTCTCTAATCTAGTTAACTTGTTTTCTAATTCAGTGTTAGTTTCTTCACTACGAGACTGTAATTTCTCTTCCAATGATTTGAAGTTATCTTTCAAGTTAGCTTCACTAGCTTTTAAATGAATTTCAGTACTAGTCTTTAATCTAGTTTCTAATGACTTCAAATTATTTTCACTAGTTGACTGTAACCTAGTCTCTAATAACATCAACTCATCTTTGCTATTTGACTGTAATAGTTTTAAATTTTCTTCAGTAGTTGACTGCAATAATTTCAAATTTTCTTCAGTACTAGATTGTAGCCTAGTCTCTAATAACATCAACTCATCTTTGCTATTTGACTGTAACCTAGTCTCTAATGACTTTAGACTGTCGTTCAGACTGCCTTCGTTACTAGCCTGTAATGATTTTACATTCTCTTTACATTTAGCTTCTAATCTAGCTTCTGAATTATTAATTTGTTCTTTAACTTCCGTTTCCATCTTAGAAATAGTTTCTGCAATACCAGACATACCCGTCTGTAACTCTCCTAACACCTTCGCTAAATCCTCCGGCAACATAATTATATTTTCAATATAGAATTGTATAGAGACGTTAGACAACAACACATCACAATGTCTCAATTCCTGCATTCACTTGGGTATAGGAAAAATGTCTTATAACTAACATGATATTACTAATACGATTAACATGAACACTGGATTGGGCACACAAGTACATTGTCTGACTAAGTTCAATAAATTTTGTAACACACTTAAATGAACTTGAGATCAATCTCTCAGTAATCTAAATCTGCTGTGATTCCATAGAAAACACAATCGAAAAGCCCCACTAGTTGGATAAAGCCAATTCTCCCTCTCTCTCTCCAGCCATCTCGACTCTATTCACGTTTACTCGGTCATGTTGAACCTCGGATTACCCCCAGCGGATATTGTCCAACTCCTTCTCGAAAAGTTCATGGAAACAGCGGACCCCCTTACTCCTCTTCTAATATACGCCACTGTTCCGTTAAATGTTCAGTTTGAGAATTGTAAGTCCAATCTCAACTTACTGCAAAGTTCCACTTGAGTAAAATAAAATTTTACTTGATAGAGTTCAAGATTACGATACACCCTGTATCTGTTCGTAATAGGTAACTCATGAAAATTGTATAAGATATAAATCTTATAAATGCACGATATAATGTTCATCAGAGCCTATGCTAAACATTCAGTTTACTTGGAATAGTAAAAGTCGCTTTGAATGTGTTATAACAGCATGGTTATAAGGTTATTCGTAAAAGCCTGTGTTTGAACAGCGTCGAAATGAAGCTTGAAATAAAGTCTTCAAATACGAGCAGTGTGGTTTTGAAATACCCCGGCTGTCTACAATTGTCTCCTCGGCCAGCCCGCCTGGATCAACGACCCGCTTGGCCTTCGCTGCTCGGCGATGCAGGCACTGTCACCTACACTCTTGCCGTGACAGTTTCTGTATGTTGCGTGACCTTCACTGTCCGTCTCACTGTGCTATAGAGCTGCTCTGAACTGCCCGTCTTCCTGGGCTCAACTGACCTTGCTAGCGCTGTGTTTCGGCTTATGTGCTCCGCGCGGCACGTGGCTTGTTCCCCCACCACTGTGCTCTTACGTCATGAACATAGTCTCGAACCCGAATCCTCTCGGCTGTTCTGTTATAAAATAACTTACTTCCATAAAATTATTTCCACATATAATGCATGTTATATATCCTCTTCTAAGATGTTTTAATTGTTATAATTCCATATATGTTTCAATAAAGCTTCACATCTCTATTCATAATTCTATCTTCTCACAGATTTCAATGCCTCCTTGATTCTTGACCTCCTACGTCATCTTGGCATTCTTCTTGACGCGATCGGTGCGCTATCCTTTCTTATTGCTTTCCAAAACCTCAACTACAGCTTAATGTCTGCTGGCGTAGCCGATAGCCTAAAATAGGTATCGGGTACAGTACGCACTATTTTATTTCACAACAGTGTCATGGGAACTGACTTGTGGTTGCGCAACTAGCCTTCTTATATATTCCAATTACTGCCATCTAGAAGTGAGTGGAAGACACCAGAACTCTCTCGAACCAACGAGATTACTCTGTACGTGCTATTAGCGCCATCTGTTAGCGATAGAAGGTACTACCTATTTCCGCTTGTGTCTACCAGATGTCGTGTTACGTTACTCCTCATGGCTCGTACTCTACGACTAATCTAGAAATTACGGATAATGACAGGAAAATTAATAATATGCCGTGTTGCCGTTTTGCGGACTTTAGTCCGATTTGCAGCCTTTTTTCAACGTTGCGTACTTTTTTCGGATTTTTTTTTTTTCATCAGTGGACTATTTCACTTTTTACCACCGGCAACAATGATAATATGGTTTTGGCCCTCGGAACTTACTGGAGTAATCAGTATGGCCCTAAGGCTGGAAAGTTTGGAGACCCCTGTTCTAGATCAGTGGTGGCCAACTGGCGGGCCGCGTGCGGCCAGGCCATTTTAAGCGGCCCCCGTAATATTTCCTGTTTAAAATACATTTTCTTTTTTCAAACTGTCCACCCGATACTATACTATGGTTGGTTGGTTGGTTGGTTGGTTGGTTGGTTACTCAGTTTAGGGGCTGTGACAACTTGGTGATGTCACCCCGTGTACTTTGGGTGTATGTAGAATCTGTCTGATAACCGTTGTTCATTGTGATGGCTGTATTACTAGAAAAACGATATACAAGAAGCAAATCGTATAACATTTGGGTATCAGGACTTTTGAAGATAATTTGACCCTGCTGAGTTCGAAAATGCCTGTTGCCCACTCAAGAAATTGACCGGAAGTCCACAATTCAAAATGTCGTCCAAGAAGGCGGCTTTTTCCCGAAGTTTGTTATTTTGAGCTCGCGAGTAAAATCTATTCAGCATTTGCGCCGTTTTACTTCACAGCTATGTAGAGGAGACATGCAGCTACCTGAAACTTGGAATTTTAACCCTGGAATCGTATCTGAAATCCGACTTATGGTTTTTTTTTTTTTTTTTTTTTTTTTAGTTACGTTTGTTTTGCTTTGATACGGAAAATGTACACGGTAAACGAAACTTGGGACGGTACATTTATTGTAGTTCTAGCATTCAGCATTATGATGCGTATACACCTAGCCCGCAGCGTCGACTAGTAACTGCAGGAGGGCGTTGAAACTGCATGCTAGGCCGCCCGGCGGCGGGGCGCCCCGCCAGCCGCTCTGCGGCCATGCAAAGAGAAATATTACTAAGTTGATTTATTTCTAGGTTGAGCGGAGGTTTGTTTGCTGAAGCGAAGAACAAGGTTGTTGTACATAGCAAAATTATACTTTTATTTCACACGTTTATATTACATGCATAGTTTATAATTTACGTCTGTTGCAGCAAGAGTCCTTGCAACGACACATCTTTATGCATACGAGTTTCCTCTTTTTGCAACCACATGTCTGTGGCGCATCCAGTCTCACACCCGCACTTAATCAGATCGTCGCATTTCTTTGGAACTGGCTCTCGGGTCATAAGTACAGCAGTCAACTTCCCATCCGTAGACTGCCATCCTGTTTCCAGTGGATTGGGTAAGACGGGGTCGGGCATATGAGCGTTTTTCCAAACGCAAGCCTGCCAGAGAAACGTGACAAATTAAATGAGTCACAAATAATAATACTGTGCGTGTTGTGTACGTTGAATACTCACTTGATAATGACATCTTAAAATATGAAGCCTCAGTGACTCATTGGTCGGGGGAAGCCCTTCTTGATCCACAAGACCAAACATTAGATACCTACCTTCATCAGCAGTACAGGTTTCTAGTGGCACCTAAATGCAAAAAAAAAAAAAAAAAATCTGCTTAGGGACTGTCATTTTCGATGGGGTTCAAGGGAAACTTAAGTTATGTGTGCTTACCTTGTACATTAGCGGCTTCGGTGGCGTAGTCGGTAGCATGCTGAACTGCTATGCCCAAGATAGCGGGTTCAAACCTGGCCGAAGTCGTCGGATTTTTTAAGGGCGTTAAAAATCCTTCAGTATGCCTTCCTTCGGAGGGGAAGTAAAGCCGGCGGTCCCATGTCATAGATTTATGGCATGTAAAAGATCCTTTCACAGACTAAACTTGTGTAAAGCAAAATTGTTAGGTTAGATTTCGTCAGAACGCTCTATCAAAGTTCCAACGTTCACCACTAGGTATCATTGATATCTGGTGGCGAAAGTTGGAACTACTTGAAATTGAACGGGACTTGTAGCTCACCCTTTTGGCAACTCAAACTAACACTTGGGGCGCTGCAGTCGGTCTGGATAAGTAGGTTAAAAATACTCAATAACACGCGTTTGATATGGAACACTTTTTATTTTTCGGTTATAATCAGTAAATGTGGTCCCTAAAATAATGACAGTGTTATTTTCAATCGTATATATGTATAACTGTGCGATGCACGTGATCTAATTTGTGTGTTCCACTGGATTTTATGTGTCAATTGCATATTATCAAGCATCGGTTGTCTGCTGGTATTTGTTTTTGTGAAGTTCGAGTCGTGGCACTGTTACGTTCAAACGCTATATTTGAGTTTGCTCACTGTACCATGGACTCTAGAAATTATTTGCTGCTTGGTAGGGCGAAGGGATGAGTTTTACTTATATTAAAACTCGGGGTAAACAGGAATTGCTTGATTTGGATTGTAGGTATTAACCCTGCGAAGTCAAATTAGGCCTATATGACTCGTAGTGGAATGGCTTGGAAATTGCAGAGCGAGCTGATGCCGGTTGGTAGGGTTATTGGAAATGAACTAGGGAGCGGGGAAGGATACCTGACTGATGAAGCTTGGCTGTCCTCGGCTGGTGTAGGCTTGGCTGTCATGGTACGGCTTGGCTCGGCGAGACTGTGCTTGGCTGTCTAGGTGCGGTTTGGCTCGTCGTAAGTGAACAACCCGTCCTGTCGTC
This sequence comes from Meconema thalassinum, assembly GCA_946902985.2. Lineage (NCBI taxonomy): Eukaryota > Metazoa > Arthropoda > Insecta > Orthoptera > Tettigoniidae > Meconema > Meconema thalassinum. Next base: position 1,037,432,479 of record OX336388.2, on the reverse strand, counting down.
AGTGAGTGTAGTGGTGAGTGGTTCAATCCGCTCTTGTTGCCCGTATTTATTTGGTATCGTCACCTTTCAGCTATTGCTATTTGCATCTTTTGGAAAATGATGAAAACGTATATCCGCAGCCCTCTTATACATCGACTTACAGCCGTAAACTGAGCAATATACTTTGCTTTTGCTCATTTTGCACTCTTATCAACGAGTAAAACTTATTACTTATGTATGAACACGAAGAATTTATCACGATCTGCTTACCAATACAAGAAACCATATACAAACAGTCACCACGTGACAAATGTACCCTACTTGGTACGTTTCCCATTTTTACCGCTAGATGTCATATCAGATAGCTGGAGTTGCCATTAGGGTGTCCGCTGGAAGCAGCTACAGACTCAGGCGAGCTGAACATGTCCTCGGACACTCCTGGCACTAAAAGCCATACGATAAATAGATAAATAACCTTGTACATTGGCACGAATTACTTTTACACATTTGAGATTGTGGACTCCAAGAGCGGAAGCTCTCCGAGTGTGGAGAGCAGCTCAGCATGCTTCAAGTAATGAGTCCATGCTGCTGTTTTACTGATGGTAGGTGGCTTAGAGGTGGTGTCACACCTTGTGAGCGCATGGAACGCCAAAATGTTTTCCCTTTGAATAGGTGTCGGTGTGGATGCAATGGTGTGGACCGGAATGTGTTTTCTCTTATTTTCCGATCCAGCCATCACCCATACCTCTGAGCATTTCATCCTGTCAAAATGATGCACGGCCAGCAAGATTATGTCAGTGTCACTTGCCATTATCACTTTGACAGGCAGTCCGTGCGGGTAGCGTGGAGCACGACGCGCGTATCTCCTTCCTCATGGGACGCGGCAAGGTGCTGCATGGGAGTGCCTGGGCGTGTAGATGCGACTCGTCGCTCATTTTTGAAGCCCCTTGTGCTGACTACTTCCAGATCACCAAAAGGATACTTCATTAGTTCATTGCTCAAGAAATTGGCTAGGGCTGCCTTATACTCGGGCAAAGCCAAGACGCCCTTTCAGTCTGGTGGTAATGGCACAGAAGCATTGTCTATTTTTCGTCGTATTGGCGTTTTACCTTTTGCTCTTTGATGATTTCACTGAAAAAGTCCTGTAGCGGTCAAATACGATATCAATCTTTGTGTAGGGCTTTCCCAAGTACTGGATCCGCTTTGCGAAACGGCTAGCAAACTCTCCGAAAGTAGGCTGCGACTTAGAAGGCTTTCCAAGTGCAACTACCAGTGCTTGTCCATCAATAATCAAAACAAACATATCGTTATCGACGGGAATGGTTCCGGGGCAGTCAATTCCAGAAGTAATGAGAGAAGTGAGAGTACTTTTATCACTGGCACTTCTGAGGTCACCTTTCATTTAGCAGAGGGTTATAGGAATCGAAAGTAGTTCGTGTTTCATAATGGGGCGTAGTTCAACCTCTCGTCCACCCTCGTATGCAACAAGGAGACGGCGCATTAATTTTCTGTCCGCCTGAAGAGCACTCGCAGTGTCCATTGTGACATTGACCTTATATAGATCTGAGAGGGTAAGTGCAATGCATTTAGGTAATCTAGCGTAATAACTTAATTCAGGCTGTCCTTTCTCCTGAATGAGAAATTGCTTACGGACAAAGTCCAGGACTGCTGCCTGTCCTTCCGCCTTGGCATTCAGAAGAGATTCTTCGAATTCTCTCGATGCTTGGTCTGTTTTGGCAATGTTACAGATGCCTTCATCCAGTTTCAGCAGATCGCAGACCTCCATTACTCGCAGGAGAGAATTTTCATCAGTGTTGTCTCCCTTCTGGCGCCCTGGTAGCAGTTCACTGCAGGTGGCCACAGAGCGCACGCCATACATTTTACACACCAACTTCGAGATTTCTCTCCGCCAATGAACGGAAAGTTCCCACCACTGGAGTGAGAACGTATTTTGAGTGATTCTTACGATGCCCCCTTCATCCTTGCAGACTCCAACTATCCATTCCTGTGCCTGGTCTGGATCAAGTTGACTATTGTTAGAGCTTCTCATGACAGCGAAATCTCCCTTAAAAAATGCATCCTTGACATCTGGACTACATTCATATGAGATATATACACGGCCATAGATGGACGTAATTGCCTTGGTCATAGCGTGCTATGTAGGAAGCATCACCGTGAGAGACTTGGATATGTCATGCCAACATAACGGAAATTTTCTCCAGGAAAGCAACCAGCATTTGCTGTTTAACCATTTTGCATCACAAGTGTCAATTATAAGTCCCAAATAGCTTCCAATATGAAGCATGATAGAACTCATCTGCAAGCAATGCCGGGCAATGCGTGTGCACATCGATCAGGTACCGGGCCGCCAGGCCTGCCGCGCACGCTCGGCTGCACTTTCAACGCCCTCCTGCAGTTCCTAATTGACGCAGCGGGATCAGCGACTACGCAATGCAATGCTGAATGTTGGGACTACAAGTATTATACAGTCACAAATATTCGTTTACCGGGTACTTTTTCCGTAATCAAAGCGAAACAAAAATAACTTGAAAAAAATCCATAGGTCAGATTTCAGGTACGATTCCAGGGTTAAAATTCAAGTTCCAGGATAACCATAGTATGTAACAGGTAGCTGCATGCCTCCTCTACATAGCTGCAAAGAAAAAAGGCGCAAAATGTTGAATAGATTTTACTCATGAGCTCAAAGTAGCAAACTTCGGGAAGAAGACGCCTTCTTGAATTGTGGACTTCCGGTCCATTTCTCGAGTGGGCATTAGGCATTTTCAAACTCAGCAGGGTCACATTATCTTAAAAAGTCCTGATGCCCAAATGTTAAACGATTTGCTTCTTGTTTTCTTAAAAACGAAGTGTTATCTGTAATTCAGGTAAGGACTGCAGACGATCAATTTTAAGTAGTTCCTACGTTTGCTACCAAATGCTACCGTCAACGACACCTAGCTGCCCAATACTATGCTCCCACACTAACTGCTAACATTATATTGAAATAGTTTCACGTCCTTCGGGTAGGTAGGTACATGGCTAATAGATCCATTTTCTTCCGCTAGGTAGCAAGGTGGGTTAAAGGTTGGGATCGAGGAAGCCAAGCAAAAACATAGAAAAGTGGACGCTGAAAACCGTACGTTCAAACCAGAATGGGAGTGGGATAATCTCTTTACACTTTCAAAAGGCAACAAGCCCTAATGTTTGGTGTGTGTACAAGTGCTAGCGGTGTTGAAGGAACATACCCTCAAGAGACATTATATGATAAATTACCGGGAGAAATATGAAAAACACTTCCGTAAATCTCTTAAATAGTGGTTGAGCAGCTGAGAAAGAAGTTAACTCAACAAAAAAGTTATTTAGTGATGGGACTAAAATACAGGAATCTGTTGTTTTAGCTTCCTATATGGCCAGTTATGAGCTCGCCAAAGCTAAGAAGCCATTCACGGATGGCGAGATCGTTAAACAATGTTCTCCAAGAATGTCTGAGGCCTTCAAGGAAGATAGTTTTAAAATAATTCTAGTCTGTACCACTTGCGAGACAAACTGTGACAAGAAGAATAGAAGTCATCAGTACTAATTTGTCTGCTTACCTGAAATCAATTATTGAGAACTGTCCATATTTTTCACTAGCTTTAGATGAGGATGTAGACATAACAGACACAAATCAGCTCCTGGTTTTTATAAAGTTAATTCAGAATGGCTTTACCATCATAAAAGAATTGCTGAGAGTGTGCTCTTTGCATGGGACAAGTTAAGGACAAGACAAATTTTCCACAGTGCAGTCAGCTGTAGAAGGGTATGGCAGATTTAATATGATGACTGCTGTAGTTACAGATGTGCTAAGGCAATGGTTGGATCTAATACTGGTTTCATCAGTCTTTTAAAACAAAAACAAGGTAATGTGCCAGGTTTCCATTGCATTGTTCATCAAGAGGCCCTGTGTGGAAAATCTGTTAAATTTTGTGACACTACGGTGACTGTGACAAAAATCACGAACATAATAAGAGGGGTGAAAAGGTCTTTAACTCATAGGAAATTCATTTCTTTCTTTAAAAGAACTTAACAGTGCTTATTGGGACTTGCTGCTTCATTCTGATGTATGGTGCGAGGAAATATTTAGAAAGATTTTGGGAACTGAGGCATGAAATACCTGCCTTCCTACAACAGCATGTTCCTAACTCAGCCGATCTCCAACATAAACTCGGAGACATTGACTTTATACAAAACTTAGCATTCCTAAAAAATCACCCGACATTTGAACCTTTTGAATTTATAGCTTCAATGGAAAAAGCAGACTATTTTGAAATGATGGGATATGTTGATTGTTTAAGAGGAAGTTGTCTGTTAGGTAGTCAGCCCGAAGGCTGGTTGGATCCTCAAAAAGCACCGCCGTTACGTTATGTGAGTAGATACCCACAAAAACCCAAGGCAGTGCTATATTGAGGCGTTCTAGGCAAGAAGAGGAGTGAGGTAGTTTGCCATTGCTTTCCTCACTGAGTCAGAACATTACTCCTAACCCTATGAGTAGAACCTTTCACAGCATTCACAGGCACTGACTGTGCCCTGAATGCCATTACTAAGCACCACCCATACCTCAGTAGCTTCCATATAATCACAGCCATGAGTGAGACTGAGACATTGGTGAAAAGCCACCTTTTACTCTAGCCTGTTCCAACTGACAAATGCAAATGTACTGTATTCATCAAGAGATGGCAAACAGGTTTCAACTCTTTAAATCTGCATTAACTATGAATGAGTTGTTCCATTTTCCATGTTGTGAAAAACTATTCAGAGAAGAGGGAGTTTTGTTTGATAAATACGGTACATTGAACATTGCTATCTGAATTTAACCGCCGATTTCAAGATTTTGAGAAACTACAACAAGAAATGGAACTTTTCAATAACCCTATGAAGGGTGCACTGGAACCTCAGCCTGAACAATTGCAGTTAGAGTTATGTGAGTTACAGTGTGACCATCTCAACAATACAGCAGCAACTGGCACGAGTACTGGAAAACGTTACCCACTCTTAAGGATCTGGGCCCTGAAGCAGTGTTCAATTTTTGGGAGCACTTACATATGCAAGGTTACATTTTGAGCTATGAAACATATTAAGTCCAAGATGAGAAGCCGTATGACTGACTCTGTATTGTGCCATGCACTAAGAGTTGCTACATCACACATGAATGTAGACTTCAAATCTTTACTTTTTACAAAATTTAAAATAAAAAAAACCCCGCAATTTTTGCACTAAAATAAAGTGTTTTGTGTTTTTATTCAATAAATATTGCCTGCAACCTTTCAAAATACGTACATCATATATATTTTATTCCTACTTTTAAAATCATCACGTCAGATTTGAATAAATTTGGAGTTTTGGCACGCCAACATGTATCCTTCAGAAATGTGGCCCTCAGTCCATACAAAGTGGCCACCACTGTTCTAGAGTATGCATTACGTTATTTCCGTGAAAAGGGTTTCTCTTCTTCCCGTTAAATAACTTCGGAAGAAAGGGAGATGGGTCGACATGTGATCGAACTAATTGAAAATCATCCCATCGATGCCAGCATCATCTCCGGGTCGTGTCGGGAGAGAAATAGTGACAGTGAAAGTGATAATGGAAGCAGTGACACCTCATCTGCATTACCTGAAAAAGAAGGCAGCCCACCATTGCCAGGTACAAGAGGAGTTACGGATCAGATTTTGAGCCCCGAGTCTGATTCCCGTCAATCCAGTGAAGAGACACCGCAGTCACCTGACTAATTTTCTAGTTCAAGCTATGCTTCCAGTCTACAGACGAAAGTGAAACAAACTGTAGATCTTGCGTACAAGAGGAAAGCAGTAACTTCGTGGTTAAACAAGGAGGGTAAGAAGCGGCTTTCATTCACCACTGTTCACAAAACTTGTCGTAAGGTGACGTCACTACGACAACTGTACACGTGGAAGAACCAACTAGAATCTGATTCAGTAAGTCCCATTGAACACAGGAAATTGATGCATACAAAATTATTTTCTCGCTTTGCAGAAGCAAGAAGGCTGAAGCGGAATGTATGCGATGAAGACCTGCGACTGTTCACCTTGGAAATTTCACGAGAGATTTCAATGGGGCAAATTAATTTCAGCGCATGTACTAGTTGGTTGAGTCGTTTTAAGAACAAGTACAGAATAACAAGTAGAAAAATCACGAAATTTGTATCCCATGCATATCTGCAGGAAGACGAAAAAGATAAAGTGGCAAAGAAATTTGTAGAAGCAGCTTCAGAGCGATTTTTAGACTACACCCCTTCTTCAATATACAATACAGATCAGAGTGGTTCCGTGCGCGAAATGAAAGCGAAAAGAACTCTATCGTTTGTTGGTGAGAAACATACAGAAACAGTTGCTCAATCAGTTCCTCCACTCATCCATTCGTACACAATTATGCCTACAATTAGTATGGCAGGTACACTTTTCCCGAAATTATTCATTGTACTACAGGAGGAAACTGGAACTTTCGGTCCGAGAGTTTCCAAAGAAATGTTTCATGCCAGAAATATAATTGTAACAGCCACAAAATCAGAATGGGGAAATGGAATTAAATTATTGGTTTAAAGAATCCTTTTTCCCATTTGCGGAAGAGAAGTGTTTGCTACGGTTAGATTCCTGGACTACTTACAGTGATAAAAGCTGTCTTGAAGACATTCCTCCAGGCAACAGGATAGAAATTCTCCAGATTCCTCCCGGCACTACAGGGAAGATACAGCCCTTGGATAAGTTTTTCTTCCGGCAATGGAAAGTTTTGTATCGCCGTTTAACAGGCATTGTGTCAGCTTGTGAAGACGTTCAGTTTGATGTACAGTATATCAGAGAAACGGCATACTGAAAATGGAATCCTTCATTCATTTTCAATTTTCTTCCCCACAGTTGAAGCATATGGTTAAATATTTGTGGTTCGCAACCAAGTACACAACGGAGACACCTCCCGAGTTCGAAGTGCCTGCGAAATATTGCCTTCAAATAAGTAAGGAAATCTTTGAAGAACAATGTGGCTTCAAATTGCATATCCGTTGTGCGTGATGCCAAAAATATTTCTGTTTCTATCATGTGATTAACGAACCTAATTTATGTTGCACATTGGTTCCCCAACAATGAAGTGACCTTAGCGCGTGGTAGCCTGCCAGTTCGTTTTCTCTCTCTGTCCAGCACAACTGCAACTCCATTCCGCTGTGCGCCACACAAGCCAGCAAGATGCAAGGGTTGTCCAGTAGTTGCGTTGTCACACGGATTTTGTATCAAGATTTCGATACTTTCCAATTCGAAATGGCAGCTATATTTTTTTTTTACATCGGCAATGTGTAGTTTCCTCATCATCTCTATGAAATATCATTGTCTGTTTCGATATGACCGTACGGACTGTTCCCTTATCAGCCAGGCGGACTTGATAATTGGCCCGGTTGAGGTCGAGCAAACTGTAAAACTTGGCGTTCCGAAACCATGAAAAACACGAGTGTAGGTCCAGCAACGGAATGGATTCCAGGACGACCTTCTTAAGTCGCCTATAATCGACCACTGGCCTAAACCCACCATTCGGCTTAGGTACCACGAACATGAGTATGATGAAATTGCGGGTCAAATCGCACCCTCTGACAACATTTGGTAGATAATCCTTTTTAATCCAACCATTTTGGGAGGACTGAGTCTGTACGGCGGATGCCTAACTGGAATATTGTCAACCGTAGCAATTTTATAGCTTATTAAGTTAGTCACCCCTAACCTATCGTGAAGACTTCAGGATAGCGTGAACACAAATCACGTATTACAACAGCTTGTCCATCAGACAGATTACTCAAATCGAGATCCTCGACTCCTCCAGATAACGTAGGAGTCTCCTCATCAACGTCAACAATACGAGCTACATCGTACCTCTCCGAAGCAGAAAATCTCAGTTTTAAATCGGGGCAGAAATTGAACCAAAACGTCTCCCTCTTAACGTCCAGCGACAACCCGGAACGAGAGAAGACATTAGCCCCCAATATTACAGGGCATGATAAATGTTGAACGATCCAGAAAGGAAATTTCCGCACAAAATTGTGAATTTTAACCTTGAGCTTCACCGCACCAAGGACTTCCAGTTGAGAACTATTGGTCTGAAACTAAACGAACATCCACTTTAGACAGGTGAGGAAACTTGCAAATGCCTTTCATGGCACGATACCATTCCTCACTCATTAGAGAGGCAGCACTGCATGAATCCAATAATGCTTTCACATTAGTATCGTTAATTAAAATACCAGCAATAGGCACGGGTAACAAGGTACTTAATGAAATCTTTGAACAAACCTCATCACCACAATCCTCTTTGCGCTCAATAGCTGACATCGGTGGCTCGGTCGGACGCAAGTCACGAAGCCAGTTCTCCTCATGTCATTCTTGACGAGCATTGCAACTCCAGTCTGAGTGACCATTGCGACCACAGATCTTACACCTTAGTGGGACCAAGTTTCTCCGAGCAGGAACACCTTGGGGTCTAACATTACCCTCACAATTCGAATTACCTTGAGGTCTGATATTGCCCTCACTCACTTGAAGGTCAACCCCAGTCAGCTCCGGCAAAACAGGGACATGAAAGGCAGATTTCAGCACTGCACGAGCCAGGTCCATGTTCACTGGAGTCTCCATGCCTCTGATATTCAGCTCATAGCTGACCTCGTCCTCAATCAGGAACTGAGGATCTGGTACGTGGCGCTCCGTCATGGTAATTGATGAGGGCGAAACAGAAAAAACAAATCATATTAGACATTAGAAATTCACACCTCCCTAACCTGAGTAAGGAAAATCCCACCATTAAATTTTACTTTTCTTTAGAAAATTAATTTAACCTTAGGCATGACCAGGTAAGCCTCCGTGGCTTAGGCGGCAGCACGCCGGCCTCTCACCGCTGGGTCCGTGGTTCAAATACCGGTCACTCCATGTGAGATCTGTGCTGGACAAAATGGAGGCAGACAGGTTTTTCTCCGGGTACTCCAGTTTTCCCTGTCCAAATTTAATTCCAGTAACAAAAAGGAAGATTGTAGTTTTACGTGACCGTGAATCTTGTGATTATGAGCCACGGGACCTCCTTTTTACGTGGAATCCGAACCACAGGAAATGGCATTTCACATCGAAAATCTCACATGCATTGACCGGGAATCGAACCCGGACCGCCTTGGTGAGAGGCATACAGCTAGACCGCTGAGCCACCACGCCCCCTAATTCCAGTAACACTCTTCACTGTCATTCAATTAATCATTGCCCCAGAGGAGTGCGTCAGGTCTTGGCAGCCGGCACAGTCCATATCCTCGCCGCTAGATGGGGGCTTCATTCATTCCATTCCTGACCCAGTCGGAGACTGGAAGCAGGCTGTGGATTTTCATTTTCATGACCAGGTAAATAGAGTAGTTAACTTTCGGTAACATAAAACGTAAGGAAATACAAATATGAAATCATGTCTAAGAAAATAGGAATAGGATAAAACAAACTATATATTACAAAATTTAAACAAGTACAAAATGGGAAAACTTGAAAACAAAAACACACAAGGAAACACTGCCTACGTGAAACCCCGGGGCGGAGAATGAACACCGTTAACATTACTGGGAACTGAGCCAGGGTGTCTACCGGTAACGAAAGTAACGAATTGTACAAATGGGTAACGAAAAAGTAACGAATTTTACAAACGGATAACGAAAATTTTCTGAAGGCGGGTTGAATCATTTAAACTCGCGACGCTAGGCTCAGAGATTGCGAGTTTCACGCAAGCGGTGCCGTGCCTATTGCATAGTACTAAGCTTTATCTCTCCGTGCCCGACCTCGAGGAAATAAATACCGAGGATACCTTGAGCGGTATACATCGGTTCAACGTATATTTTCGGCCTCATGAAGTCTTAGGTTTCGTGTGAAATATTTTTCTGTGTTACTGTATTAGGAAACCTGACTTCGCGAGACGTTTATTCGCGAATACTTCCGAAACTAAGAAGAAATCTCTCATTTCTGTTATTTGGAAACTATGTCGAATTGAAGTCCAGAAATAACGCGAAACAATTTAATGTCGCAATCTTGCGAAATGGTACCATTTCGAAAAAAATGCGAAAAATCTTCGAAATACATGCAAATTTACTACGCCTACTATTAATCGCGCCTACTGTCAATTGAACCTACTATCAATCGCGCCTACTATCAATAGCGCCTACTAGTAATTACGCCCACTACCAATTGCGCCTAATATCAATCGCGCCTACTATCAATCGCGTCTACTACCAATTGCGCCTACTACTAATCGCGCCTACTGTCAATTGAACCTACTATCAATAGCGCCTACTATCTATTACGTCCACTACCAATCGCGCCTACTATCAATCACGTCTACTAATAGCGCCTGCTATTAATTGCACCTACTATCAATTGCACCTACTACCAATCACGCATACTGTCAATTGCACCTACTATCAATAGCGCCTACTAGCAATTACGTCCACTACCAATTGCGCCTACTATCAATTGCGCCAACTACCAATTGCACCTACTATCAATTACGCCTACTATCAATTGCATTGAGTATGATCTGCTATCAATTACAGCTGGTAAAAATCGCTTCTATTAAAAATCGCGCTCAATATAAATCATAATCAGTATAAAACGCGCCCAGTATCAAACGCGTCTGCTAATCGTACCTACTATAAATTGAGCGTGCTATAAAACGCACCCAGTATACATTGCCTCTACTAACCATGGCTACTATCAATTACAGTCAATAAAAATCATAATCACTATAAATTGTGTTCAGTATAAATCTTGACATTGAGCAATGTGTGTGTAAATCACTTGTAGTCTAAAATTTGTTCATGTGATTATTGTTCTTGACAGTACTTTGAAAATTCCACCTTTAAAAAATATCAATCCACTTAATTTATTTTACTGTTATTATTACTAAAGTGACTTTACTAAAATTAAATTAATGTGTATTAGTTAATATGGAAGTCTCAACAACCAGCCATGGTAAGCCATGTGCCTACTATAAAGGATATACATATATTGTAAAAACAACCAATAAAAATGGAACTGTTATTTGGCGATGTTCAAAACGATCTAAAAAGTGTCGAGGAATGATTAAAATAAAAGACTCCAACGTACTTACTTCAAACGAGCATCATTGTGATTCTCAAATTAATACACATTTAAATGGACAAAATACTCTAACCAAGGTAAAAAAAAAAAAAAAAGCAAGTCCAAGAAAAAAATATTGCTGCTCAAGATAGTGCAGTGTTTGTTCAAAATCACTTATCATGTCCTCAAAAAGTCATGTTAGGACAGCTGTCAACGTCTAAGAAACCCTTAACACTATCAAAAGCAACGCAGACTTTAAAGGAGGTACCTGCGGAAAAGGAACAAGAAGAATTGGATTGTTCTAGTGATGTTGAGGATGATGATGATGCTGATAATGATGGTGACAATGACTATCATAATTTTGATGATAATATTCATAATGATGATGATGAAAAAGAAAATGATGAGGGTTTTATGTCTATAAAACCACTGCGACTTCCCCAGTTTTTAAGAACAAGAGTACCTGGAGAAAGTTATAAAAGGATCTACAACAAGCGTTGTTTAAAAAATCTATATCAAAAAATGGTAAATAGAGAGAGTTTTATTCAGTGTGTATCTATTATAAAATGAATTTAATAAAAATATTTTATGGTTATTGTCTGCTTTTTCTTAATTACTATCACTACATCCTCCCACTATTAATGCAATTGTTAACCACTGACAGTCTCTAGCTATGTTTAGAAAGAGAGAGTGGACTTAAACAATACACTCTATCTATGGTTTGTGTATCGAGTATCATAATAATACAGTATCGCTAAGCTATGTTAAAGCAATAGTTATGTCAGGTAAGGGGTTCAAATCGTTGCTTTCTTGTATTGAAAATGTGAACATAAGTCAAACGCCTTAACCACTCGATCAACCTGACAGTTAATAATGTAATTTGTTTTGTGCACTTGAGTGTTTACAAAATTTTCCAGTGTACATTGACTCAACCACTTGCTCGTTTTTAAATGTTTTGTTGTTGTTGTTTTTTCATTACATTGTAATTATGAGTCTTGAGAACTAGGTGTTTAATATAGGGTTAAAGGCATCTTAAAATAATTTTAGAAAAGCTCTCAGGTATCGTGTCATGGGTTTTAGTAATGCATTATTGTTTGTTGACTAGTATTTACTTTGACACAACATTATTTTGGTAAGCTCTACGTGTTGTTTGAGTCTTCAGCCTTTTGATTGGTTTAATACAGCTCTCCATGACTCCCTGTCCCGAGCTGATCGTTTCATCTCTATATAGCTACCACACTCTACATCCTTGATCTACCCCTACAGGTCTTGTCCTCAACCCGTTCTTCCATAACTAAGCTTGCTATTCCTGGGTGTATGTGTCCTATCAACCTATCGATTTACTTCATTAGCTGTCGCTAAAAACATCTCTCCTCTCCCACTTGTCTTAATACCTCTTTGTTTGTAACCCTATTTACCCATCTAATCTTCATCATTCTCCTGTAACATCACATTTCAAACACTTCAACTCTCCACTTTTCTGCTACACCAATAGTCCAAGTTTCCCTTTCATAGAGCGTCACACTCCAGACAAAGGTCTTCAAAAATGACATCCTAATACCTAAATCTATATTCAATGTCAACAAATTCTGTAGAAATGCTTTCCTTGCCTGAGCTACATAAGAATCCTAATCATCTCTGGTATAATGTCTTGTTTATCAAACATAGTCGCTCAGTAGGTCTATGCATTTGTTGTATATAACCCAAAATAGCAAACAGTTTTTCTAAAACCCTACTCACTGGTCAATATCAAGCATAGTCGCCAAAGTATTTCGTTGGTAGTCTGGTTAGTCAATTCTTATTGCAAGGCCAGTCAACACCTAAAAATGCATCTTAACATATGGTCTAATCATCTTTCTATCTACATACCAGTGTCTAATGAATAGTCAATATTAGTTTGGTCTTTACCTAAAATCTAAAATCCAATATCAAATTTCTAAAATCAAAATAAAATATAGTATAGAAAACATAATTCCAAGTAATACAAATCCTTATATGTTTTTCTTTAATAATTAGTTATCGAAAATTTAAAGTCATGACATTATGGTTTGATCTTTTCGTACAATCTAAAATGTAAAATGTAAATTTTAAAATCTAAAGTCTAAAATAAAAAACAAATACAAAATCTTACTTGCATTAACTGTATATTGAACCAAGTCCTCCTTTGTATTTGTAATCCAAGTAATAATTTGAAAAAATATACAAGTGTAATCAGTCTTAAAACATTATCCCTGCTTTTTTATATGTTTTTGACATGAGTATTAATCTAAAATCAAACCCTGGTCTACCTTAGTCAAAGGATAACAGCTTAACCACTGCACCACTATAACCATCTTTCTTCGTTTGGTTCGTTCTAAGCCTTAAAATTAAATCGAGTTAAGGCCTCTAGTGCAAGAGCCAAAAGTGCTTGCCACTGCAACACAAAATGGTTAGCAAGTAACATTATACATTCAAAAAGGATTGTATTGGTTCGGTTTGGTTCAGTGTAATCACCATCTTGTTTTCTTAGCTACCCTCTTTAACTAATCAATTAAAGATAGTCTACTCTTAATTCTTGAATCGATAAATTGGATTTTGTACACACCGTTTGTCATGTCATGCCTGAAACCTATACTCCCTATGTACTGCGGTCAGGTTTAAAAACAAGTTTCAATGGTCAAAGACTTGCCAGTCACCATACGTGAAGCCTACAATAATTCTTTCTCTACATAGCTATGTTTCATCACTCACCATAAACATCTAACATTATGGGTTTGCAATATATTAAGAGAAACAAAAGTCCATGACCTTGTTGTTTTCAATCTTTTTTGGGAAAATTCATAAGCCATATAAAGAAAGCGTCATGTCAAGTTATAGGACACCTTATGAGTCCAAATCCCATTATTAGTTTATAAAACTCAAATCAGTAATCTTGCCATTTTGGGATATTTAAATAAATGCATGCATCATAGGAATAATCATAAAAATATTCTTAAAACAAGTCGTCGCATGACCCTCTTCAATCAAAGCTTCACAAAATATCGATTCATCCATTGAACATGGCCACAGTGATCGGCGACATGCTCGTTTAAACACAACCGGTACTGTCTCTCTCTACTAAAAATAAATAAATATTAAAATTAATTCAAAAATTTAAAAATTAAATTTTCAAAATGTGTGGTTAGGCCCTTTGTCAAAATTTCAAAAATAAATAATAAATTCAAGAAGAGATTGTCACCCTGAGTCTTATAACACCTCATGTGTCCAAATTTGATTATTGGTCCCCTTTTTTTCCTGTAAAATCTACATGCATTGTTTTAGGGGTAAAATGACCAATCGTGGTAAAAGAGTTTTAAATGTCTAATTTTTTGAGCTATCACACCTAATTTTAGGTTTCTTAGTTTCCATGATATCGATTTTTTAATTTAGGGGTAGTTTTCACCCCTACTATTTTCCATCAAAAACAAAAGATCTTAGGTTCATTTATCATTTTTATGTGTTTAACCGCTTTTTTTTCCTGTAACATTACTATTTACTATTTTAGGGGTGAAATGACCTATCGTGGTAAAACGTATCTTATGACTTATTTTTAAAGCTATCGCACATAATTTTAGGGTTCTTAGTTTCCAAGATATCGATTTTTCAATTTGGGAGTGGGGGGATTGTTTCACCCCCAAAGGTGAACATCGCCCCAATTGCTAGGACCCCTCATACAAGTCACTAGCATGATAGGTTCGCGAGATATTAACAAAAGTGTGGTTAGGCCCTTTGTCAAAATTTCAAAAATACATTCTAAAAGGGGGGCTTCATCCCAAGTCCTACAATACCTCATACAATTTCCTACCCTTATTAGTCCGTTAGTTAAGCCATTTGATATAATTTGGATGAATTCATGGGTCAGTCCAAAGGGGCCGGTCCAAAGGGATCAGTCCAAAGGGACTCATCCACAAGGACTCGTCAACAAGGACCTGTCCACAAGGACTTGTCAACAAGGACTTGTCCACAAGGACTCGTCCACAATGACCCGGCAACAATGACCCCGCCAACAATGACCCGTCAACAATAACCCATCCATAGGGATCCGCTCCTCCACCCTCTTACAAAAGCTATGAGTGGGCATGCATAAAAGCAAAAAACAAGCATGTTAATTCATAGTGGCTTTCCACCGAATACATGTCTCTTGTATAGAACAACGTTTCATTCCATATTGGCATTCAAACTCTCACATGTCGCACTTGGAAAGAGAGATTTTCTAAAAAATACAATTTCACCCCCCTAGTAGGGGTAGGTTTTATTTTGGGGTGGAAATATGTTGTCCATTGGAAAGGGGGTATCAGCCCGAGTTCAATGACACCTCATTCGTCAAAATCCGACCATGCGTTCGAGAGATATCGTGCCGCCGCCATCTAGAGAGGAGGAGGTGGATATAGAACTGTCCAAATCACACTACTGTCCAGTGAAATTAGTTTTAAACCTGGACAAAATTAATAACAAGCTGAAAATTGGTGGAAACGTTAAGAACCATGTCCTAAATGGAATCCCAAAAGTCCCAAAAAATCCGAGCTGGGGAAAAGCCGCAATCTTGGAAAAAAACTGCCGCCATCTTATATTTTTCCGTTTTTTTGCCATATCTTTCAAACACGTGGTCCTAGCGAGGTCCGACTGGTGTCAAATTGACCGGATTTTACTGCCTAAGTCTCAGAAACATTAATAAAATATGTTAGACGCGTTCTTACTGCTGTTTTATTCAATTAAGTCCCTTAACTTAAATAGAGTGTTTAAAGTTCGATTTTGACAGTTCCTGTCACAATAGCTAAAACTCTCAATGCAAATAATGTATTTAAACCTAAAATTATAAATCATATTCTTGAAATTGTGAATATCACATCTAAAAGGCTTAAATTATTGTCAGTATTAAATACAGAGACACTATGAGAGATGTAAACTTTGACTTGTAATGCTTAGCGGCTTCCGTCGTTTGGTAGTTCCATGAGATCTGTAAAAAAAGGAACGGTGAGAATCTTATCTTTTGTGCAGATAATGTCTATACATATTTCGAAATAACTTGCCCTTGTATTAAAGCACAAGATCGTCAGGGTCGTCAACGTCGATGCTTTCCTCTGGGCGGTTCGCACATCCGTGACCAGCGCAGTATCCGCAGTTGTGGTGTCCAATCGGCTTGTAATGGGGCATCCATATAAGGAAAGAAAGAAAGCCTCTCCTGCTGCAGCGATTTCTTTGTGCGATGCATCTGGCTTGTTGAAAACATGGACTTTACTGCGCAATTTAGCGTTTTCTTTAAGCTGCTTGAAGGACCTGAGTTTTTCCTTTCTAAAGGGGCGGATGTGGTGTCACAACCAGTAGCAGCGTGGAAGAAAGGGAGAATTGGAAGCAAGCTTCCAAGGCCAGACTTCAGTTTTCCGCTTTTGAAAATCTTGCCTTTTCGATTCTTCTTTCCGGCATAAACATGGAAATGTCTTCGTGAACATCAGGAACAGAAACCATCAACACGAGCAGATCAGTATCTTCTCCCACAATCACAGAACTGACTTCTGTTTTCCTTGAAGTTTCGGCTGCCGTTGAAACAATCAGGGTATCAGCGTCGTCTTCAGCTTGAATAACCTCAATGCCTGCTGTTGTAAGGTGTTTTGATTGGAGAGCAATGAAACGCGTCTTGTTGTTCTCGTTTGATAAGAACACTCCTTGTGGTACAGTAGTTGGCGTGAAATCTTCCATAACTGCGTCTGGTGCCTCTTTGCCAGTTCTCCTGGCATGTTCTGCATCTTTGGTTGTCGGGGCACCATAGGCATCAAACACAACGGATGTCTTTTTGCCAAAATGGATTTCAATATAATTGACGTTTTGCTGGCAAATTTGGGAGTAGGTTGCAGGACAGGTCCAAACAACTCGATGCAGAAGGAAACCTCCGTCGACCGTGAACACAGGGTTTGATGGCAAAGCTTCTTCGCAGCTTGAAAACTCTTCTTGAACTTTGTGCCTTTCCGCAGAAGTGTGCCATCAAATAGAGCTGGTGGTCTTGCGGCCAACTCGTAAGTCAAGTACGTTGAAAGCTCTTGTTTACTTCGTATTTTGCAAAGGAGGCGATGAAACAGTAGGTTCGGGTCTATTTCTACTGTGGTGTCCTTAATTTTAATGATCTTGGCCATACTTCCAAGGGAACGAAATTTGTCCTTCCTCTTCAAGTGGACGTCGCTGAGGCATTGAGCTACGATTGACTTCATGGCTTGCAAACCAAGGGCGTGGGATTCGTCGCAGTTCACGGTGTCGTCGGCAACCACACGTGTACGCAGAGACAAAAGAAGAGGAAGTTCCACGAAAGGGTTGTGAGAACGCAGCCACTCTGTCATCTTGTCAACATCCCCTTTGCCTCTGCCTTGTCGTGTCTCTCGAAGTTCGACGTGTTGATCGCAAAATTCAGAGAAAACACCACTGAAGCGTTCCATTGCAGGCATGGCGGTCACCCATCGAGCTATCACCTCATCAGACATTCCGCAGCCGTGTGTCAGTCCTCCCGCTGATTTCATAGTACGCATCAGCACCTGTTCGATTGCCATATCCGTCCAAACTCCACACCAGAATTTGTCGGATCTTCGGACGGTGAAGAAGCCTATCGTCACAAATTGTTCGATTTTGGACGCAGTCATGGTTTCATTTATCCTCAACATTTGTTGGAGGTAAATGTGAGCGTATTTGGCATAATTAAAATGCCCTGCAGCATGTAAGTATGGAATCATGCTCTGCACACAATACATGTGAAAATTCCATTCCCCGGAACGTTCGGCTCTCACGAAAAGACGCTTGATGGTTACCATTTTGAAATACTCAGTCCACAATTTCGCTGTGCGACCTGATTTGGCGACTTCGTCGAACTTTGTGTAAAACCGACTGGAGGTGTCAGCGAGACATGCAGTGTTGCGGATGCTTGCAACTGTTTCTTCCCCTAAAAGTACCTTTCGGTGAACTGCTTTATGTTCTTCGGTTAAAATCGTACCTCCTTTTATGTCGTCGATGAGGACACTGGCGAGAGCAACTTGAGTCAGGAAGTGGGCACGGATTGCTCGAGCATACGCGTGTCCAGACTTCATGTGAATTACCGAATTCTTTGCATAAATTTCCACCCACAAGTCCTCTAAGCCACTTCCAGCCATTAAAGATCCTACAGCCCCCATAAAGGACATCAAGAGGTGGAAACCTCCAAGCCGCAAAGTATTATTTGATAAGGGGCTATTTTCTTCGGCCGAGAGCACGATATCCAAAGCATTTGCATAGAGCGGTTGGTCAAACGTTACCACACAGGACTGGTTTCTCGCTTCGCTCTGCTCTGCTGCATAAAGGAGGCAAGTGTGAATCGTCGACGGATTTGAAGGCGATAAGTTTGTATATTCATTTTATCTTTAGAATTACTCTTATTCCACCAATTCAGGTAACTTTACTAAGTTAGTGCGTAAAAACAGGTCATCATCGAACTTTGAACACACTATTTATATTATTAACAGTACTAAAATAATTTAAAAAGCTGTAAGAATGCGTCTAGCATATCTTATTAATGTTTCCGAGACTTCGACAGTAAAATCTGGTCAATTTGACACCAGTCTGACCTCGCTAGGACCACTAGTTCGAAATATATGGCCAAGAACCGAAACATCCAAGATGGCGTCGGTTCTTTCAAGATGGCGGCTTTTCCCCAGCTCGGATTTTTTGGGACTTTTAGGATTTCGTTTAGGACATTGTACTTAACGTTTCCACCAATTTTCAGCTTGTTATTAATTTTGTCCGAGTCAGAGACCAATTTTGTCTAATTGCACTGGACTAAAAGGAGAATAAGGGGGAAAAAGGACAGGAGGAAAAGAAATGCCCTCAACCCTCGAAGAATGCGGATTGAGGGACTTGGAAGGAAGGAGAGCCATGAAAGGCAGATAGGAAAGTGAAAGAGGAGAGGCTCTGTCCCACAGGTAAGGGACAAAAGGAGGAAACCGGACCCAGCTCAGGAATCCCTCAGTAGTGTGTTTTGGCCGGTTCTATATCCACCGCCACCGCTCCACCTCACAAGATGGTGGCGGTGTGATATCTCGCGAACCCATGGTCGGATTTTAACCAATGAGGTGTCGTTGAACTCGGGCTGACACCCACTTTCCAATGGACAACATATTTCCACCCCAAAATAAAACCTACCCCTACTAGGGGGTGAAATTGTAATTTTTAGAAAATCTCGCTTTCCAAAAACAACATGTGAGAGTTTGAATGCCAATATGGAATTAAACGTTGTTCCGCAAACCAATAATCAAAGAGGGGCATGTTAGGCCTTGAGGCGAGAGCCCCTGTCATTGTTGACGAGTCCCTGTTGACAGGTCCCTGTGGACGAGTCATTGTTGGCGGGTCATTGTTGACGAGTCCCTGTGGACGGGTTATTGTTGACAGGTCATTGTTGACGAGTCCTTGTTGACAGGTCCTTGTGGATGAGTCCTTGTTGATGAGTCCCTTTGGATTGATCCCTTTGGACTGGTTCCTACCGACTAGCCCATGAATTTATTTAAATTATGTCAAAGGGCCTAACTACATTTTGCGTGTAAAGCAGTGTGTTGAACTGACGTTGTTCACCAGTCCCCACTACTATAATGTGATAACGATATGAAAGGGAAGTGACAAAATACATGCGAACATACAAGGGATCTAACTTGGTGGATGGATGTGTTCTAACGAGTCATTTGTAGTTCAAAGAGAATAATACATGTTCTTAAGATGTTAAAACTGTGGAGATGGTACGTGCAGTAAGACGTCTTGTTATTTCCTGTGTCATATTACAGACATGGCAGAGAGCGCACAGATCTGTTGATATGACTAACGCTGCAGAAATTTGAAACCGCAAGTGTTCATTAAGACAATGGGTGATGATCATGCAAAGTTAGCAGTTATTGAATATTACACAGGTGTTCCTTCCGGTGTCATGTTGGTGACATGGCAGAGAGCGCACACTGCTGTTGCTATGACTGACGCTGCAGTCATTTGAAACCCCAGGTGTTGATCAATGGATGATGATCATGCAAAGTCAGCAGTAATTGGATACCACACAGATGTTCCTAGTGTACTTTGGACTCTCAGCTGTATTGGGAAAGGAATTCCAATGATCTGCAAAAAACTGCTGACACGAGCGATGAGAGTTTATATAAGAGAGGTGTGATATATTTCCCTATAGTCAGTCTTTATTACTCGCTTTGAGTGAACAGTGCTCTATTACTGCTCAAGAGTTGTAAAAAAGCCTTTTTGGTAGAAAATCATTAAATTATTTTGCAAGGTAAGTATTTATTATTAATGGATTGTAGTCTTTTATTACTAATTGATGTTGAAGTTATTGATTGGAATGTATTGATTGATTGATTGATTGATTGATTGATTTGTTTACAGATAATTGGGTACCTGTAGGATACCAGATTCCTACAATCTGTTCATTCAGTGGCAGCAGTTGATACATTATAAAAAGGTGCCCCCTCTAATAACTTTTAAACAGTTAGAGTGATATTTTCCAATGTTCACCACTGCATGTCAGTGAAAATGGTTCATTGGGCAGTCAAAAGTTGGAACTACTTGACCATGGTGTGTAAAGCAAATTTTGTAGGTTAGATTTTGATTACCGCTCTATTAAGTCTGAATGTTCATTGCTAGGTGTCAGTGACAGAGGGAATATTTAAAGACTTAACCTCAGTTCACCTAACATAACATAACCTAACTTAACCTTGTCACGTGACTTGTTTTACAAGTTTAGACTTGCTTTATGACTGACTATGACGTCACACTTAGCTCACTTAACTGGTGGCTGCTGGTTTCTATCACGTGACATGTTCTACAAGTTTAGACTTGTTTTAAGACTGGCTATGACGTCACACTTAGCTCACTTAACTGGCGATCGCTGGTTTCTATCACGTGACATGTTCTACAAGTTTAAGCATGTTTTAAGACTGGCTATGACGTCACATTTAGCTCACTTAACTGGTGGCTGCTGGTTTCTATCACGTGACATGTTCTACAAGTTTAGACTTGTTTTAAGACTGGCTATGACGTCACACTTAGCTCACTTAACTGGCGATCGCTGGTTTCTATAACGTGACATGTTCTACAAGTTTAGACTTGTTTTAAGACTGGCTACGACGTCACACTTAGCTCACTTAACTGGCGATCGCTGGTTTCTATCACGTGACATGTTCTACAAGTTTAGACATGTTTTAAGACTGGCTATGACGTCACACTTAACTCACTGAACTGGCGATCGCTGGTTTCTATCACGTGACAGTTCTACAAGTTTAGACTTGTTTTAAGACTGGCTATGACGTCACACTTAGCACACTTAACTGGCGATCATTGGTTTCTATCACGTGACATGTTCTACAAGTTTAGACTTGCATTAAGACTGGCTATGACGTCACTCCTAGCTCACTTAACTGGCGACCGCTGGTTTCTACCACTCTATCAAGTTCCAATGTTCACCGCTAGGTGTCAGTGACAGTGGAATATAGTAACCCCTGGTTAGAACTACATGAAGTTAGACTTGCTAGGATTTCACAGATGATCGATTTAAATACCCTGCTATAACCATTGACTGGAATGTAATTAAACTATTTATATTGTACTTTGTTTTATCATTTATTAACATTTGTGATTTCTTTCTTTTATAGGTAATTTCGAAAGTGATCATAATGTTCAAGTGTGGTGACTGTAAGAAACAGTTATCAAGACCTGACAACCTTCAACGACACGCAAATGCTAAACATGACATTAAAATGTTTGTGTGCAGTCATTGTGCTACCACATTTAACAGACAAGGTAATCTTGCACGCCATGTAAATGTAATGCATGTTAGTTCAGCACCTTTTTCATGTTCAGTTTGCGAACTTGGTTTTTCTGCTGTAAAGCGATATCAATCCCACATGGTTGAAGTGCATGGTGAACAACAAGAATTAAAAACTGTAAAACCATCAACTAGCACGGAACCTTTAAACGAATGTGATGCTCAAAAGCGTAAACGTTCTCAAGATTGTGAAAATAGTTGTGCAACAAAAAGAAAGAAGAATGGTGAACCTTCGATAACACATTGTGATGTATGTAATATTGATATACCTTCTTCAATCATTCATGGACATTTACGCAGTATTCATCATAAAAATAAGGCTTGCCATGAAAGCAATTCTGGAAATATTCAACAAATTGGTAGTGCATTTAAAAGTCGAATTGCTAGTTATAGACTTTATAGTAAAGAGAAAACTCAAAGTATTGAATCATTTTAAAAAAATGTTCAACCTACTGTGTTTGGCTTGGTAGGTAATGTTTTATTAGAGCATAAAACAATTAAAATGAATTTTGAACTTTTTGGACTCTTATGTAAAAACTGGGAGCGAAGGTGAAATTACGGATATCAAATCCTTTAATACAAAACACATAATTTTTAGCCAATCAACTAATATTAGTGATATATACCAAAATATTTCAAGTGCTATCATTGTGAAGAGCGAAGAGTTCCAGGAAAGGGAGTCAGGCTGGGCGTTGGTTGAAGTACTTAATTTAGAAACCAACCTGAATAAATATAACCCCCTTCGAGCATGATCATACATTGATTTGCCAGGATGGATCAAACGAAAGAAAGCTGTTGTGAACGTTTTGAATAATGATGACGCATGTTTTGCGTGGGCTGTAACCTCAGCTCTCCATCCAGCAGTGAGGGACACGATGAGAACATCATCCTATACTCGCTATTCTTCAGTGTTAGATTCAAAAGAAATAGAATTTCCTATGGCGATAAAAAAAACATTCAACGTTTTGAAGAGCTGAACAATGTAAGTATTAATGTTTATGGAATTGAAAAAAGAGAATAGTAGGTCCTCTATATTATACTCAGGAAAAAAGGATGCGCATGTAAATTTACTATACATAACTGAAGGTGAAAATGCTCACTATTGCTGGATAAAACATTTAAGTAGACTTGTCAGTAGTCAGATAACAAAAAGAGAACATAAGAAATGGTTGTGTGATGGTTGTTTACTCTATTTCAGAAAAGAGGATCAACTAACTCAACACCAAAAATGGGGATGTAATCATGTGTGTACGGTATAACCGACTCCTAAAAATAACATTCTAAAATTTAAGGATTATGAGAAACAGCTTCGAGTACCATTTGTTATATATGCTGACTTCGAGGCTTTGCTAAAACCATTTAATACATGTTCATCGAATCCAGCCCAACCTTTCCCCAACACTACTCACATTCATGAACCTTTTAGCTTCGCATATTATATTAAATGTAGTTACGATGACTCGTTAATAAGTTTGAGCTCTATAGAGGACCTGATGCACCTAAAGTTTTTATGGAAAGACTTGAGAAAGATGCCATCCGTATATCCTCTATTATAGATACAATCATTCCAATGGAGTCACTAACATCATCACAGCAAATGGGTTTTGAAACTGAAACTGTTTTATATGTGGTGGATGTTTATATACGGACAGGGTTCGCGATCGTGACCATTTAACAGGAAAATATCGTGGTGCTGCTCACCAAGAATGTAATTTAAATTATAGAGTAAGTAAATTCATTCCAGTCATTCTACATAACGGTAGCAAATACGATAACCACTTTATCGTTGAAGAATTTGGAGCTTCAGATGTGAAAATTGATGTGATTGCAAATAATAAGGAACAATACATATCGTTCACAAAATACCTCAAAACTGTCAATAAAAAAAACTATAAAATTGCGATTTTTAGATTTATTCCGCTTTATGCCAAGTAGTCTTGATAAGCTGGCTAGTAATTTAAAATCAGATCAGTTTCATGATATTCAACGTGTCTTTCCTAAAGAAGATGATTTTAATTTGATTCGTCAAAAGGGTATATTCCCTTATGAATATATTAACTGTGTGGAACGTCTTGAGGTGTGTACTTTACCACCAAAAGATGCATTTTACAGTTCCTTAAACAAGTCATATTAGTGATCAGGAATATTTACATGCACAACGTGTATGGACACAGTTTGACATTCAAACTTTAGGTGAATTTTCAGACATATATTTGAAGACAGATGTGTTATTATTAGCAGATGTTTTTGAAAATTTTCGGAATGTTTGTATGAAAACTTATGACCTTGATCCTTGTCAGTATTTCACTGCTCCTGGGTTAAGTTTCAGTTCAATGTGGAAAAAAACGAAAGTAAATTTAGAATTAATGACTGATATAGACATGATCAATTTTATAAAATCATCAATTCGAGGTGGATTAAGCCAATGTAGTGGGCGATATTCTAAAGCGAATAATAAATACATGCCTAGCTACAGCCCTTGTGAAGAGTCAAAGTATATTGTCTACCTCGATGCAAATAACCAATATGAGCCAATATCTACCACTGAAAGATTTTCGCTGGCTGACACAACCTGAAATTGATGTCTTACATGTTAACACTCTTAATGATAACGATGATAAAGGATATATTTTAGAGGTAAATCTTGAGTACCCTAAAGAGTTACATGATGATCATAATGATTTACCATTTTGTCCTGAGAATATGAAATCTCCATACATCACATCACGAACAAAAATGTCAATTGCTAATGTAAATGATAAATGTAAATATGTAATACATTATCAAAACTTGAAACAGTGTCTACAGCATGGATTGAAATTAACTAAAATTCATCGCGTATTGCAATTTCATCAGTCAGCATGGCTCAAACCGTATATTGATCTAAACAATAATTTAAGAACTCAGTCAACAAACGCGTTTGAAAAAGATTTTTTATAAACTCATGAATAATAGCGTTTTTGGAAAGACTATGGAGAATGTTGATAAACGAGTTGATGTAAAGCTGATAACAAAGTGGGAGAATGATGGTAAAAGGTATGGTGCGAGCAACTTAATAAGCAAGCCTAACTTTCACAGCTGTTCAATTATTCATGAGGATTTAGTTGTAATACAAATGAGTCGTCTTAAAGTAACTTACAACAACCCCATATATGTGGGTTACACCATTCTGGAATTGTCAAAAACACTTATGTATGAATTTCACTATGATTATGTAAAGAAAAACTATCTTGATAATGCTAAATTACTCTACACAGACACAGATTCTTTTATTTATGAGTTTAAAACTGATGATTTTTATGAGGATATCAAAACTGAGCTAAATAGGTTTGATACAAGTGACTATCCCGAGGATAATATTTACCATTTACCTCTAGTAAACAAAAAGGTTCTTGGGAAATTTAAGGATGAATGAGCTGGTGTTATTATAGTCACCTTTGTAGGCACAAAATCTAAATCATACAGCTATATGACAATTGATGATGTAGTAGTAAAAAAAATTAAAAGGAGTGAAAAAGAATGTTGTTAGTAAAGAGTTAGATATAAGTGATTATAAAAACTGTATAGTTAGTAACCCACCTGTATTATATAAGAAAATGTGTGTATTTAGAAGTAAAAATCATCAGCTACATACCAATTTGCTGAACAAAGTTGCTTTAAGTAATGAAGACAACAAACGATTCATTATACCCAACACATTTGATACTTTTGCTTGGGGAAACAGTCGCATTGACGACTATTACTTTACTTAAGTCTAATGATCACTATATCGTAATATTTGTAGTGTGTTTTATATTGTAATATTTTTTGTAAAAACTGTAAGTATAATGTATAATGTTAGGCTACTGTAGTTTAGTAAAAATAAGATAAGTAATACATGTTAGTGTAAAATGTTTGCTTTTGTATATTACGAAAAAGATTTTAAAAATATACAGAATGTGTGAACTAAACAAGGAAAATGTAAAAAATGTAAAGTGGAAATTGTAAATATCCATGTGTGAAAAAGTGAAATGGCTATCACCATTTTAAAATTAAAAGACATTGTGATTTGGTAAACCTTGTTTTTAAATCACAACAACAAAAATGTACAGAATATGTAAACTAAACAAGGAGAATGTAAAAAAATGAAAAGTGGAAATTGTAAATATTCATGTGTGAATAAAATGAAAATGAAGGAATGGCTATCACCATTTTAAAATTAAAAGACATTGTGATCTGGTAAACCTTGTTTTTATTTCACAACAACAAAAATGTACAGAATGTGTAAACTAAACAAGGAGAATGTAAAAAATGAAAAGTGGAAATTGTAAATATTCATGTGTGAAAAAATGAAAATGAAGAAATGGCTATCACCATTTTTTAAATTAAAAGACATTATGATCCTGTAAACCTTGTTTTTATTTCACAACAAATATGGCTTTACAAAATAGAATACAAAGAAATACCAATTCCTCAATCCTTTTCAATGTTCATGTCCACTCATCATTAACTTTCCTTTTATAGCACTAATCACAATGAGGGCTGCCAACCTCTCCCCCACTGAGACATCACAGGATGTCAAACGTTGTTTAGCTTTTCAACGATACTTTATCCGCTACACGTCTTAATGCAGAATGCCTATGGCGATAAGAAAGGTGCATGCTCGATCCAAAAGGATTAATAGGTATATAACCACGCTGCAAAGGTTCTTCAAGACAAGTTCCAGGACCACACAAATAATAACCAGGTAGGTAGATTTCGAAAGTCAAGTATTGAATTACTTTGTCAATGACGCCATTGCCAGTACAGGTGTGGCATATCCTTTTCTATAGATTGAGAAAAGGTTTGATCTCCCTCCTCCTCTGTGGATGATGTTTGTTGTTGCAGCTTTTTTTCTCCATCACACCCGTGGAATGATGAAACAAAGTCTTTACATGGACTTTTATGACCGTGATACAGTTTGACCAGCTGGCAAGTAGCGCACTGTCGCATAGATGGTATTTTTTGCCATAGCCACTTGCTTATGGTGATCATAATCCGTACATGGTTGCAATTCACTTAACACAGGGTCTTGAGTCCATGATTTTGGTACATGTTGCCAGATTTCTTTCACAGCATTTGCTGCGACATAATAAATGAATGATTTTGGAAGAGCCAATAATTCTTCTTTGGTAAAACTTTCTAGTTTCTTTTTGCACACAAAGAACTTTCCAATCGCTTTATCGGTAGCATCCCCTTTCTCCATGGTATCACGTTGATGTTTACACGTCGCTTGTAGAAATCTCACTGGTGTCATCCACAGGTAAACCTTCAGTTTTAATTTTATTTAACAACTCCCAGCAGGCATTGGTGGTTAGCCAATGAAACAATTGCCACACCTGTGCCAGGGCTTTATGGGTAATATTGTCACAGGGGTAGCGGTCCATGAGTGTTTGCAGCGAGGGACAGCCCATGCCCATTAAATTGATTCATTGACAGTAAGACGCTAAAAATGGTTGTAGCCATTGACGTTTTTCACTACCTTTCACAAATACCACATGGGCAGAGGACAAGTGGGCTTTCATAACCATGTCCAGGTGCTTATATAAAATGGTTCCTTGATTCCACTCTAGTTGCATATGAGTTTCAATCCACTGAGTTTGTTTACGGTCTTTTTCACACAACAAATCAAACGCATAAGGTGGTTTAAACACTAAATGGGTAGCTTGCGATATCCAAAAAGTGTAACAATCAATTATTTATTATTTATCGTATGATGATACAGAGTTAAAATATACACTACATATCAAGTTATATATACAGTTTTATACAAAGTCATAAACACAAGGGGGCGTGGTGGCTCAGCGGTCTAGCTGTATGCCTCTCACCAAGGCGGTCCGGGTTCGATTCCCGGTCAATGCATGTGAGATTTTCGAAGTGAAATGTCATGTCCTGTGGTTCGGATTCCACGTAAAAAGGAGGTCCCGTGGCTCATGATCTCAAGATTAACGGTCACGTTAAACTACAAGCTTCCTTTTCATAAACACAAGTTCTAAACTTCTATGTCCAGGCCATCAATCCACTGAAGTGCCTCAGAAGATCCATGGTGAATGTCACCTACTGATCCTTGGAACGCTCGTTGAGGACATTCACCAACAATATGTCCGATGGTTTGCATGGTAGCTCCACAATCGCAGTTAGCAGAAGTAACCCAACCCCATTTGTGAAGCAGGAATCCACATTTGCCTTGTCCTGTACGGATCCGGTTAATAATTCTCCATTGGCGTCTGGGGAGTTTGAAACCTTCTACCCGGTTGGAAGGGTTTTCAATCAGATGTGCATTGAATACTGATGATTCTTCCCACATAGTTTTCCATGCTTCTGAGATGTTAAATGGAGAGTCTTCAAGGAGTACTGCAGAGCGCCAAGGTGGTTTTCTTGACTTCAACCGTTGATTGCCTGCTTTTGCTACATCAGTATGTATGGGTAGCTGGGGGTTCTTCTGAATGGTTTTCCAGATCTTCAGGAGAGCCTCTGATATTCGAAGAGCTGGAGGTTGGATGTTAGTAACAATCAATGATGGCCACTTCTTTAAATATACATTTGTTATCTCCAATTTTAAACCCTTGATAATCCACAATCAGTGTGCGCAACATGTTCACTCTTGTCTGGACCAAGTCCAACTGACCACAGACTGACGATCGTCCAGTAAGGTGTACCCATGACATTTACTTACATTCCATTCCATCACTGACTAGTCACTATTGAGGTTAGGGAAGGACAGGGGACATGTGAAATAATATTAACAACCATAAAATATTTTTATTACATCATTTTATTATCATAACACGTCTTACAAGCTTTAGTTATTTTGGGGTAGGGACGATACCAACTCATACAACAATACAGTCTTTTGTGTTTGTAACGTCTATAGCACCGATGATGCCCCAATGTCTCTAAACTAGACGTTTTTGACGGTGAGCTGCTCACCGAAGCACCATTGACACCATACAGACCGCACTTAGCGTAACTTGTTTTTACATTACTCAGAGGCATGAGTGAGGGATAGCTTGAATGACAAGGTATATTTCCCACCTTCATTCTGCATAGGTAGGGGCAGGCGGGTGACCAGCGCTGATGCTCTTGCATAGGTTCATCGCTCTCTTGCCATGGGTCTATGGTTTGGTGAGCTAAGTGTGACGTCATAGTCAGTATTAAGCAAGTCTAAACTTGTAGAACATGTCACGTGACAAGGTTAAGTTAGGCAAAGTTCGGTTATGTTAGGTGTGCTGAGGTTAAGTCTTTAAATATTTCCTTTCTTTGAGATACTTTCCAAAACCAAAATCCACTAAATACATTGACAAAAATAACTTGTCAAATAAGCCAACACACAAAAAGCCGATATAAGCCAACACAAAAGCCAATACATAAGCCAATACAAAAGCCAACGTAAAAGCAAACACAAAAGCCAATACATAAGCCAACATAAAAGTCAACACACACAAGCCATTGTTTATTTTGCATGTCATAATCTCCTTTGGTACATCGTAAGGTGTATATATCAACATACTGTTTAATACATGCATCTGTAGAAAAATAACTTATCAAATAAGCCAACATAAAAGCCGATATGTAAGCCAATACAAAAGCCGACACAAAAGCCAATACATAAGCCAACATAAGCCAATATATAAGCTTATGGTAAGTCACTCTATCACCAGAACAGTTGTAACCTTTGTAGTGTGAACATCATACTGACAGGTCAGTTACTACTATGGAACTTACTACAACCAACAAAGGTAGGCAACGTGCACTCTATCAAGGCTACTCTTATAACTATAATCGTCAGAATGTGAATGGAATAATATTCTGGCGATGCTCGAAAGAGAGGTCAACAAAATGTCGAGGCAATCTAAAAAGTAAAAATGGAAAGGTTTTAAGTGTTAGTGTTCATCAATGTAGTGCTCCAAACAAACCACGGTTGCTGGTTACAAAAAATCATGAAAATGCTAAAAAGCAAGTTCAAGAAAACGATATTGCTGCTCAAGATAGTGTAGTGTGTGTTCAAAAGTACTTATCATGTCCTCAAAAAGTCATGGTAGGACAGTTGTCAACGTCTAAGAAACCCTCAACACTATTAACGTCAACACAGACTATGGGAGAGGTCTCTGTGGAAAAGAAACAAAAGGAATTGAATAGTTTTAGTGATGTTGAGGATAAAGTTGATCGCAATGATGGTGATTATAATAATAGTGATAGAGATGCTGAGGATGATGATGATGCTAAAGATAATGGCAATGCTCTGTTTACCCCCTAAAAAGTCATTTGTTAAATTTGTTTACTGGAACAATCCCAGTAAGCTAATCCAGCGGCTTCAGCACTTGCATGCCTGCAAACAGGTTGGTCATACTAAATATGAGGAAGAACTATTGGATATAGAAAATGAGCTTCGTCATGCTAAAATTATTGTGTAATGAATCCATGTAACCGCTTAAACTATTTCTTAACAATACATGTATATTTTCTACCACTTTGCTACCACTTTTCTAGTTTGCTACCACTTTTCTACTACTTTTCTGCCACTTTTCTACCACTTTGCTACCACTTTTCTACCACTTTGTTACCAATTGTCTACCACTTGTCTACTTCTTTGTTACCACGTTTCTACCACTTTTCTATCACTTTAAACTGTACATATTAAATATAAATGCCAACGCTAAATAATTCTATTACCAGAACAGATATAACCTTTGTAGTGTGCAAATCATACTAACAGGTTAGTTGCTATTATGGAACTTACTACAACTAACCGAGGTAAACAACGTGTACTCTATAAAGGCTACTCCTATAACTATAGACGACAAAATGTAAAAGGAATAATATTCTGGCGATGCTCAAAACAGAGGTCAACAAGATGTCGAGGCAATATGAAAAGTAGAAATGGTGTGGTTTTAAGTGTGAGTGATCATCAATGTAGTGCTCCAGACAAAACACTGATGGTGTTGACAAAAAATCATCAGAATGCTAAAAAGTTAGTACAAGAGGAAGATGTTGCTACTCAAAATAGTGCATTGTTTATTGAGCAACATTTAACCCCTGTTGTAAAAGTTATGTTTAATCCATCTTCCACGTCTCAAGTCATCAACATCACAGACTATGCAAGAGGTAGTGTTGTTGTTGTTGTTTTAAGGGGCTGAACTACAAAGTCATCTGCCCTTGATATGCAAGTGGATCGAAAAGGACTAGATAGTAATAGACAAAAAGAAAGTTGTATTTTCTATATAACTATTGTACAAGTACTTACATTAAATAAATAAAAATAGTGTATGTGTATTGCCTGTTTTTCTTAATTGCTATCCCAATGTCCCACTATTAATGCAATTGTTAACCATCAACAGTCTCTGACTATGTTCAGAAAGAGAGTGGTCTTAAACAATGCACTCCATCTATGGTTTGTGAACCGAGTATCATAATGATACAGTGTGGCCAAGTCATGTTAAGGCAATAGTTATGTCAGATAAGGGATTCGAACCCTTGCTTCCTTGTACAGGAAATTTGATCTTAAGTTAAACACCTTAACCACTCGGCCAACCTAGCAGTTACTAATTTAATTAGTCTTGTGGACTTGAATGTTTACAAAACTTTTTCCAGTATACATTGACTAAAACCACTTTCCTTAAAATAATGATAGCCATTTGTTCATTTTTACATTTCACGCATTGCAAATTGCCAATTTTTCCTTTGCATTTTTAAAAATGTCAGTTTGAAATTTTTTGAATTTCATGATATGGAAGCATGGATTTTCCAATTTGTTGTTTACACATTTTATTTTTTATTTTGTATACGGTATGTCAAAAGTTCATATTTGCGAAACATGATTTTTTCATTTAAAGTTTTTGTAAATGGTGTTACAGCACGCAAACATTTTAAGGTTATGTTTATACTTGCGTGCCGTTGAAGGTTGACAGTTCTTGAAAACTGTTTATTACATTCACCGCACTTGAACATACTGGTCACTTTTCAAATTACCTATAAAAGAAAGAAATCATCAATGTTAATAAAATATAAAACAAAGTAAAATATAAATAGTTTAATTATAATATGAAAATTAGAGTCAATGGTTATAGCAGGGTATTTAATTTATTCGTTTGTGAACTCATACTAAGTCTAATTTTAAGTTGTTCCAACTTTTGACTACCAACATATATCACTGTCACTGACACCTTGCAGTGAACAATGGAAATTGATAAAGCGTTAATCAAATCTAACCTACAAATTTAGCTTCACACTATTGTCAAGTAGTTCCAACTATAGTTAGTAGATACCATTGTCACCGACACCTAGTGGTGCATTCTTGGAATACACGGTACGAGAGAATATAAAGTTTAATGCTCTTTTCTTGTTCATTTCTTCCTCTTTATCAAACACCAACAGTGATCTTCTATTTTCTCTTTGATGGTCATGTCTCTTATGTCATTGTGAGTCTGTTCTAGATATATATCTTCCATGACCCACCTAGCGTCATCTAGCATTAATCTCTGAAGCTCCTCAATTCTTCCTGGTGCAAGAGGACTTCCTTTTCCATTTGGCCGTCAGATCTCGTTACCATCGCCAGCTATCATCTCCTTGATCAAGAGAACTTCGTCTACTCTTTCACCCACCAGGCTGTGCTAGTATCGCCTGCTATCAACTCTTTGAAGACCATTTCCTCAAGAGAATTTAAGTTTACAATATTGGTCATGCTTATATGTTCTCCTTTTGTCTCCTTCCCCCACTCTTTTCCCTTCCTTGGACCCTCCGCGCTTCGCTGAGTGGGTCTCACTTGTAAGTCGGCAGTTGACTCGGTCAGTCAAGGCTCAACCAGAGCCAGTCTCCTCAAACCAAGAGGCACTCTCTACCTTCTACGCCATGTTGGCACATTAAGTATTCGTCAAAGGGAACTTCACCTTCGACATGCAACCAAGATAAGTACAGACTTAAGGTTTTAACCTCATCTTCATCAGTTTTATTATCTACATGCTTTTATTGATCATTTTATAGACAGCGTGAGATTACTTATTTGGGGCGGTAATCATTCTTCGCGGGATTTTTTGCCATGTGGGGCTTTTGTCTGTCTAAGCCAACCTTAATAAAAAGTAGCTTTTCTTAAGCTATTTAAATGAGAAATCTTCTCACCACGTGGGATATTATCTAATACCCGCTGTCCATAAAATATTAAGCTCGTTCCACCGCTGGATTAACTTTGGCCCCATTCTTCTATTAGGATTGTTCTGGAACCTTCCAGACTCTGTACTCTATCTACAAGTCTTGCCGTCATGTATTTTTCACTCACTTGTGGGAATACTATTTAAAATGAGGAATCTTCCTTATAAATTACTGCAATAACTAAATTTTCTTCCACCGTTGGAATGTTCTATGGCGCATTTAATTGTAATTCACAACTTTCTCAAGCAATAGACTCTCGCCTACCTAGTGCAACCAGTTATTTTTCATCATTGCAATAACTTTCTTTCCCAAAAACTTTCGTGTTACTACAGTGAACTTTTCATCCATTCAACCAACTATAGTGAGAACTAGTGCTTGTTCAACATTTCTACCGCGTCGCGATCGTCCGATTACCATAAATAAGGCCATGAACATTTATCCTAAATCCCAATTGATCTTTCCTAAACCTTCTACTAACAAACCATGTTAATAAAATTATTACTTTAAGGCTTATTGCAATGAGGTGTCACTCTAAAGACGTGCCCTCCCACCTTTGCTAATATCTCATTAATTAATTTCTGCATAACCACGTGTTTCATACACGGTTCAAGCTTACATTGTTTCTCCCTTATAATCAGGGAATACAATTCTCTCAACTCAAGAGTGAGTTATTTCTAGGTTTCACGAAAGGGAAACTTGCCCCATTAGTCTCGTGATTCCTAATTAAACCTAGGAAGTCTAGAACCTTCCTTTTGACTTTCTCTTCAGGTTTCACAGTAAGTGACCTGCCCTCTTTTGTATAATTGTAATAAAAGTAATTCTGCTCAAATATAAGAAGTTATAGGAACTTCTATCTCATTCTTCATGTTTTTCTTATTGTTATTTTCGGAAGTGGTTACTTTCTCTAGAATGTTTTCTCAGAAATTTCTTATAGTACACACCTTGTACTCTATTTATTGTTAAATTTTAATCACCTTAATTGTCTTTAAATTTTGAATTTTTATATTCGCTATTTTAAATCCTTGCTAGGATTTTATAAAGGTTTGAAACCTAATAAATTGTCAATTGCCTGGAGCAAACTTTAAATGTTAGGAGGTCTGCGACCCCAAATTGTTACTAAAAATTGAAACTGTATACTTGTCAAATTTATTAGACTTTTTTGCATTGTTAAATAAATTCAAACTTTCCTTTTCGACTCATCATTTCTCTAATACAACGGTTAGGCAAGATCCTGTCTTCCTTGGCTCTTCCTACTCAATGCCATTAAATCTATTGATAGGGCTTTCACCACTCGTTGCATTTGAGCGAGAACTCTTAGTGGTAATCTCTTTAAAGTTTCTCTTAGCTTTAATAGCTAATTCTAACTGGCCAGTAAGGCAAGTACAGCTCGCTACGCCAGCTACCTGCTTGTGGAGATCCTCTCCGAAAACTTATGGTTGGTTTTACAAAAAATAAGTGTTTCTCTTTGTCTAAACTTTTAGCCGGCTCCTTGCTGAGTAAAAGCTTAGCGATTTCCAAATGCAACTATTGGTTTATTTACCAAAATTACTCCCCAAGGTATATTTTTTTTATCACAATCCTTCTTGGAAGCACTTGGTCGCTTTTTAGGGACTCCACAACTTCGAAAACTGGAAATATCAAAATCGATGCAAATTATTGGCATTCTTCGAATTACTTGGTTAAAAAAGAATTCCTTTGAACAGATCTACAATAAGTCTGTTACTATCTGTCTTGCCAGACCATCACCCTTCCCCATAGTACGCATATGCATGCTTGAGAGGGAATACTCTAAAGCCATTCTCTTGCAAACCGCCCAAGTCCTAGCTGCGGTTCCAGTTAGCTTCGACCAGGTCCTTACCCATTTTAGGTATCAGAGAGCGGATTTGCGGTGGCAACCGCCCTTGAGTGTATTTAAGGTTAAATTTACAACTTTTGTGGGACTCACCTCCTATCTTTCTATCCTTTTTCTCCAGTCCGAAACCCACCTCCTTTTCTTTATCATCTTCCCTTGGTGGTTAGGTTATTCCCCAGCCAATAATCTACCCACCTAGCAGCAAACGCTTGGACTTAATAGATCGGTAAGCAAACCTAACCTACAAATGTAGCTTCACACACCATTGTCAAGTAGTTCCAACTTTGGCTATCAAATATACCATTGTCACAGATCAAGTGGCGAACGTTCAAATTAATAGAGCGTTAAACACACATTTTACTTGATCTCTTGTTTTTAAATATTAGAAACCAGCGGTCTCCTGTTATGTGAGTTAAGTGTGACGTCATAGCCAGTCTTAAAGCAAGTCTAAACTTGTAGAACATGTCACGTAATAGAAACCAGTGGTCGCCAGTTATGTGAGCTAAGTGTGACGTCATAGCTAGTCTTAAAGCAAGTCTAAACTTGTAGAACATGTCACGTGATAGAAACCAACGCCTGCCTGTTAACTGGGTTAAGTGTGACGGCATAGCCAGTCTTAAAGCAAGTCTAAACTTGTAAAACATGTCACGTGACAAGGTAAAGTTAGGTTATGTTAGGTGAACTGAGGTTAAGTCTTTTAAATATTCCCTATAACTACATCATGCAAAGCCTGTGAAGGGGAAAGAGGCCGCTCCTGTCTCCCGTGGTGTGTCCCTTTCTTTCAACTTATTCGCTGCTGCCAGCTTGACAGCATCTCCAAGGTTCCACAGTTTCGTGAGTTACATTTTAATCTATTTTCTTTGACATGGCTCCTACTGAAAGGGATGAAACTCTCATTGCCAGACGTTCTTCCTATAAAGGGCAACTTACCAGATTTAGAAATTTCATCAACAAATTAAATCCCGCCGAGTGTGATCTAGACATCTTGACACAACGCCTTAAGTTGTACGAACGGTCCTATGATTATTACGATCAAACTCAAACCGAGATTGAATCCGCTTGCCCAGAACTTCAATCGGATCGGGACGAGGGCGAACCCTTGTACTTTGAAGGGATTGCCAAGGCCCACCAACTGATCCGCAGTATCTCAGAACCGGACATTAGGGTCATCAATCCGGCCCAGTTCGCACCCGCTTCAGTTCTCAAGGATAAACCGAAGCCGTTACTTCCTAAGATAAGTCTACCTCACTTCTCAGGCCAGGAAGGTGAGTGGTATTCCTTTTATGAACTTTACTGCTCACTTATTCATGAAAACTCAGACGTTGTCGATATTCATAAGTTCTATTTCCTGCGTGCGTCCTTGGAAGGCGAGGCCTTGGCCTTGGTTCAGTCACTGCCTTTAAGCGCAGATAACTACCACATCGCCTTTAATCTCCTTAAAGAGAGATATGGCAATTTACGTTTGAGTGTTGCTCGCCACATCCGCTGTCTCTTCAACCTGCCAGCCGTCAAACCTAATGACGTCACCTCTTTAAGAGACCTGTTAGACTCTATTCAATTGCACGTGAGAGCGTTATATCAACTCAAGCAACCAGTCCAAACGTGGGACACTATGCTTATTCATCTAGCTACATCTAGATTCGATTTTTCGACATTAAAGTCTTGGGAGATCGAACTCACTCGCAACGAGGAACATTCGTTTGAACACCTCATCTCGTTTCTCAACAGCCGGTGCCAAGTTCTTACAGCACTCTCATTTCAGTGCGAAAATGTCGAAACGAGTCATCAGTGTCACATTTTTGAGAAAAAACTTGCTTCTTCAAAGGGTCATCAGCCCCCTTCTGTCGAGAACAAGCAAACCCGTTCTGCTTCTTTCAACCATCCAAGAGAACATATCAGGCCGCTCAACAAATCTTTAAAATGCACGCTCTGTAAAAGGTTTCACACTTTGTACTCCTGCAAATCTTTTAAAGAATTGTCTGTCGAAGACCGAAAGAAGTTTGTCTTCAATAGTAAACATTGCTTCAACTGCTTGTCACCTAAGCATTCCTCTTCAAACTGTACGTCTTCCAATCTCTGTTTCCATTGTAAAAAACCGCACCATTCTTTATTGCACGTTCATGATAAATCGAGGTCACCAGTACCCGCTTCTTCAAACTCCATGCAGAGCAGCTCCGAACAAACTAATGCTTCTTCCTGCATTTCTAACGCCGAAACTTCTCACAGTGCGCAAGTCCTTTTGTCCACTGTACAATTCGAAATCCAAGATAAATTTGGAAATTGGTTTCGAACCCGCGGTCTTCTCGATTCCGCTTCAACTCACAACTTTGTATCGCAATCGTTAATTAAAAAACTAGGTCTTTCTTCATCGCCCACTTCCATCAATGTATCCGGCATTGACAATTTGAAAACTCAAGCCTTGCAGTCTTCAAAATTGAAAATCAGAGACGTTTGCCAAAGAAACACCAATCTTAACTTAAACTGTCTCATTCTTACCAGTATTGGCAAGGACACTCCTAGCAGCTCTATTAATACTTCCGGTTTAAAGATTCCTTCGCACTTAAGGTTAGCTGATCCTCAGTTTAATGCTCAAGGTCCCATTGATGTACTTTTCAGTGCCAATATTTTTTGGAATTGCCTCCGTAAACAGGTTCTCAAGTTATCTTCAAACGTGGTCGCCAGAGACACCGATTTTGGTTGGTTATTACTGGTGAAATCCAACATCCCAGTCTTCAAACCAAATCGCAATGTCATTTTGTTACAGCTGACATAAATCCCATTTCTGAAAAAGATAACGCTCATGTTTCTGATCTCGATACTTTTGAAAAACACTTGCCGAAACTATGTCTTATCGTAAACAACTACGCCACCTTTGTAAGTTGTTTAAATGATTTTGCCTTCT
This sequence comes from Meconema thalassinum, assembly GCA_946902985.2. Lineage (NCBI taxonomy): Eukaryota > Metazoa > Arthropoda > Insecta > Orthoptera > Tettigoniidae > Meconema > Meconema thalassinum. The sequence continues at coordinate 1,037,394,620 of OX336388.2, read as the reverse complement.
TCCCGCACAAGATGGCATTTCAAATTCGCCTCGCCTTGTGTTACTTCGTTTACCTTCTCAAGTCATTTTTTATAGCAGGTAATTGCTTAAACTCTCTATCGAAAACTATCTTCCCCTTGTGTAAAACCATGGCTATCAGTCTCCATCACTTCGCTGTAAGCTATGTTTCACTTCTTTCGCTATTTAGTAGGATGGCCACGGCCGGCTCCTTCCCCCTTCCTCACAATTGGAAGCCGCTTTTGAAACCGCTTGAAAATCTGAATTCTCTAGCATCTAGAATAACTATTCTTACGCATAAACTCCTTCTCAATGTCCCAGCTTCTCTTCCTTTTTCGGAAGAATTAAGCTTTTTTCTGTTGGAAATTGTCGGATTCCGTAATCCTCAAAATTATGCGAAATTGATTTCCTACTTTATTTCATATGTCTCTAAATTGGTTTTTCACGTCCAAGCCACGAATGACTGAATGCCGTCTAACCTGAATATCCGCTTTAAGTCTCAGCTGATTTCACTTGTGTTGTTTGTTTATTTCGAACTGCTTGTTTTTGAATCTTGTTTGTATACAAGCTCGGATAACGCCAAGCTGTCGTTTATTTCCTGTATGCTTGCCAAAGGTCAGAGCAAGTTTCCCTTATCTCAACTCTGGCTGACTGCCAACCATTGTCTTGCGAGTTGCTTCCGTAAGTTCAGAAGCTGCTCACCTACTTACCAAAATAAACTTGTTCCGGTTAAGGACTCTTTCAGCTATTTATATTCCTTATCTCGCTGTACTATGTGGGTCAAGTTCGTTCATGCCTGTCTCTCCCACTTGCTTACGCTCGTATCCTACAACTGCTTCGATTCTTGTTTCATAACATCGTTGCGTATTTTTCACGCGTTCATGTATTGCTCCTTGCTTACATATTTTGCAATCTTATTGTTCATTGATGAACAAACTTGTTTTTTCTTGTCGTTACATTCGATGTGTTTTTGTATTAATACTTGTTATGTCACGTTTCTCGCTGACTTAAGTATTTTTCTGATTAACCCCTTTGATACTTATTATGACTTAAGGTCATTGTTTATGGCTACTAGATTGTTATTACCTATGGCGTTCTTGCTTCCTACTCGCATAGTTCCTTTGTTTATTTGGTATATTCTTATCTTTAATAGATGTACTTGTTTCTACACGCTTTGTTTAAACTTGTTAATTCTTCTTTCGCATCTTATCGCAATCTTTACTAGAGCTATATTTCCCGCAGCTTCTCGCTATTTTGTGATTGAAGGTGTTGTTAATTCTCGTTCTTTAACTCCTCTTTCCAATGACCCTGATGACCTGCTTCCACTTACACCTGGTCACTTCCTTATCGGCACTTCTCTTTCTGCCCCTCCTCCTCTTCCCAATTCTTACAGGGATTCTAATCTACCCATTGTTTGGCGTAAACTTGAAGCCCTCCACAATTCTTTTTGGAAGAGGTGGAACTTGGAATATTTAACTTCCTTGCAACGGAGACAGAAGTGGTTTCTTTCCAGTCCCGACATTAAAGTGGGGGACTTGGTCTTGGTTAGGGATGTTTCTCCACCCCCCCTGGTCTGGATTTCTGGTAGAGTGACCGAGTGTTATCCTGGAAGAGATGGGAGAGTCAGGGTGGTCAGAGTCTTGACCACTAATGGTCCGATAACAAGACCACTGTCTTTGATCGCTCCATTACCTTTAAATGTTTAACTGCTTATTTGTTCTCTGTTGGTGTTTGCCCCTCCCAGTATGGTGTATTCTTGGAATACACGTTACGAGAGAATATAAAGTTTAATGCTCTTTTCTTGTTAATTTCTTCCTCTTTATCAAACACCAACAGTGATCTTCTATTTTCTCTTTGATGGTCATGTCTCTTATGTCATTGTGAGTCTGTTCTAGATATATATCTTCCATGACCCACCTAGCGTCATCTAGCAGCGAATCTCTGAAGCTCCTCAATTCTTCCTGGTGCAAGAGGACTTCCTTTTCCATTTGGCCGTCAGATCTCGTTACCATCGCCAGCTATCATCTCCTTGATCAAGAGAACTTCGTCTACTCTTTCACCCACCAGGCTGTGCTAGTATCGCCTGCTATCAACTCTTTGAAGACCATTTCCTCAAGAGAATTTAAGTTTACAATATTGGTCATGCTTATATGTTCTCCTTTTGTCTCCTTCCCCCACTCTTTTCCCTTCCTTGGACCCTCCGCGCTTCGCTGAGTGGGTCTCACTTGTAAGTCGGCAGTTGACTCGGTCAGTCAAGGCTCAACCAGAGCCAGTCTCCTCAAACCAAGAGGCACTCTCTACCTTCTACGCCATGTTGGCACATTAAGTATTCGTCAAAGGGAACTTCACCTTCGACATGCAACCAAGATAAGTACAGACTTAAGGTTTTAACCTCATCTTCATCAGTTTTATTATCTACATGCTTTTATTGGTCATTTTATAGACAGCGTGAGATTACTTATTTGGGGCGGTAATCATTCTTCGCGGGATTTTTTGCCATGTGGGGCTTTTGTCTGTCTAAGCCAACCTTAATAAAAAGTAGCTTTTCTTAAGCTATTTAAATGAGAAATCTTCTCACCACGTGGGATATTATCTAATACCCGCTGTCCATAAAATATTAAGCTCGTTCCACCGCTGGATTAACTTTGGCCCCATTCTTCTTTTAGGATTGTTCTGGAACCTTCCAGACTCTGTACTCTATCTACAAGTCTTGCCGTCATGTATTTTTCACTCACTTGTGGGAATACTATTTAAAATGAGGAATCTTCCTTATAAATTACTGCAATAACTAAATTTTCTTCCACCGTTGGAATGTTCTATGGCGCATTTAATTGTAATTCACAACTTTCTCAAGCAATAGACTCTCGCCTACCTAGTGCAACCAGTTATTTTTCATCATTGCAATAACTTTCTTTCCCATAAACTTTCGTGTTACTACAGTGAACTTTTCATCCATTCAACCATCTATAGTGAGAACTAGTGCTTGTTCAACATTTCTACCGCGTCGCGATCGTCCGATTACCATAAATAAGGCCATGAACATTTATCCTAAATCCCAATTGATCTTTCCTAAACCTTCTACTAACAAACCATGTTAATAAAATTATTACTTTAAGGCTTATTGCAATGAGGTGTCACTCTAAAGACGTGCCCTCCCACCTTTGCTAATATCTCATTAATTAATTTATGCATAACCACGTGTTTCATACACGGTTCAAGCTTACATTGTTTCTCCCTTATAATCAGGGAATAAAATTCTCTCAACTCAAGTGTGAGTTATTTCTAGGTTTCACGAAAGGGAAACTTGCCCCATTAGTCTCGTGATTCCTAATTAAACCTAGGAAGTCTAGAACCTTCCTTTTGACTTTCTCTTCAGGTTTCACAGTAAGTGACCTGCCCTCTTTTGTATAATTGTAATAAAAGTAATTCTGCTCAAATATAAGAAGTTATAGGAACTTCTATCTCATTCTTCATGTTTTTCTTATTGTTATTTTCGGAAGTGGTTACTTTCTCTAGAATGTTTTCTCAGAAATTTCTTATAGTACACACCTTGTACTCTATTTATTGTTAAACTTTAATCACCTTAATTGTCTTTAAATTTTGAATTTTTATATTCGTTATTTTAAATCCTTGCTAGGATTTTATAAAGGTTTGAAACCTAATAAATTGTCAATTGCTTGGAGAAAACTTTAAATGTTAGGAGGTCTGCGACCCCAAATTGTTACTAAAAATTGAAACTATATACTTGTCAAATTTATTAGACTTTTTTGCATTGTTAAATAAATTCAAACTTTCCTTTTCGACTAATCATTTCTCTAATACAACGGTTAGGCAAGATCCTGTCTTCCTTGGCTCTTCCTACTCAATGCCATTAAATCTATTGATAGGGCTTTCACCACTCGTTGCATTTGAGCAAGAACTCTTAGTGGTAATCTCTTTAAAGGTTCTCTTAGCTTTAATTGCTAATTCTAACTGGCCAGTAAGGCAAGTACAGCTCGCTACGCCAGCTACCTGCTTGTGGAGATCCTCTCCGAAAACTTATGGTTGGTTTTCCAAAAAATAAGTGTTTCTCTTTGTCTAAACTTTTAGCCGGCTCCTTGCTGAGTAAAAGCTTAGCCATTTCCAAATGCAACTATTGGTTTACTTACCAAAATTACTCCCCGAGGTATATTTTTTTTATCACAATCCTTCTTGGAAGCACTTGGTCGCTTTTTAGGAACTCCACAACTTCGAAATCTGGAAATATCAAAATCGATGCAAATTATTGGCATTCTTCGAATTACTTGGTTAAAAAAGAATTCCTTTGAACAGATCTACAATAAGTCTGTTACTATCTGTCTTGCCAGACCATCACCCTTCCCCATAGTACGCATATGCATGCTTGAGAGGGAATACTCTAAAGCCAGTCTCTTGCAAACCGCCCAAGTCCTAGCTGCGATTCCCGTTAGCTTCGACCAGGTCCTTATCCATTTTAGGTATCAGAGAGCGGATTTGCGGTGGCAACCGCCCTTGAGTGTATTTAAGGTTAAATTTACAACTTTTGTGGGACTCTCCTCCTATCTTTCTATCCTTTTTCTCCAGTCCGAAACCCACCTCCTTTTCTTTATCATCTTCCCTTGGTGGTTAGGTTATTCCCCAGCCAATAATCTACCCACCTAGCAGCAAACGCTTGGACTTAATAGATCGGTAAGCAAACCTAACCTACAAATGTAGCTTCACACACCATTGTCAAGTAGTTCCAACTTTGGCTATCAAATATACCATTGTCACAGATCAAGTGGCGAACGTTCAAATTAATAGAGCGTTAAACACACATTTTACTTGATCTCTTGTTTTTAAATATTAGAAACCAGCGGTCTCCTGTTATGTGAGTTAAGTGTGACGTCATAGCCAGTCTTAAAGCAAGTCTAAACTTGTAGAACATGTCACGTAATAGAAACCAGTGGTCGCCAGTTATGTGAGCTAAGTGTGACGTCATAGCTAGTCTTAAAGCAAGTCTAAACTTGTAGAACATGTCACGTGATAGAAACCAACGCCTGCCTGTTAACTGGGTTAAGTGTGACGTCATAGCCAGTCTTCAAGCAAGTCTAAACTTGTATAACATGTCACGTGACAAGGTAAAGTTAGGTTATGTTAGGTGAACTGAGGTTAAGTCTTTTAAATATTCCCTATGTCACTGACACCTAGCAACGAACATTCGGACTTAATAGAGCGGTAATCAAAATCTAACCTACAAATTTAGCTTTACACAACATGGTTAAGTAGTTCCAACTTTAACTACCAAATATACCATTGTCACTGACATCTAGTAGTGAACAATGGAAAATATCGCTCTAGGTGTTTAAAAGTTATTAGAGGAGTACTTACCTTTAATAATGTATCAACTGATGTCACTGAATGAACTAGGTATAGGAATCTGCTAACCTTAGAGGTACCCAATTATTTGTAAACAAATAAATCAATCAATAAATCAATTAATAAATACATTCCGATCAATAACTTCAACATCAATTAGTAATAAAAGACTACAATCCATTAATAATAAGTACTTACCTTGCAAAATAATTCAATGATTTTCCACCAAAAAGTATTTTTTGCAACTCTATAACTGTTCACTCGTAGCGAATAATAAAGACATACAGTAGGGAAATATATGACACCTCTCGTATATAAACTCTTATCGCTCGTGGCAGCAGTTTTTTTTCAGATCATTGCAATTCCTTTCCCAGTACAGCTGAGAGTCCAAAGTACACTAGGAACACCTGTGTGGTATCCAATTACTGCTGACTTTGCATGATCATCACCCATTGTCTTGATCAACACCTGGGGTTTCAAATTACTGCAGCGTTAGTCATAGCAATAGAACTGTGCGCTCTCTGCCATGTCAGCAACATGACACCGGAAGGAACACCTGCGTAATATCCGATGACTGCTAACTTTGCATGATCATCACCCATTGTCTTGATGAACACCTGGGGTTTCAAATTACTGCAGCGTTAGTCATAGCAACAGATCTGTGCGCTCTCTGCCGTGTCTGTAATATGACACAGGAAATAACAAGACGTCTTACTGCACGTACCATCTCCATAGTTTTAACATCTTAAGAACATGTATTATTCTCTTTCAACCACAAATGACTCGTTAGAACACAGCCATCCACCAAGTTTGATCCCTTGACCTGCCATCAAATGGCATGTGCCTCGTGTACTAGGGTGTGTGCATTAGCCCTAACGTTCCATCCACCAAGTTAGATCCCTTGACCTGCCCTCAAATGGCATGCGCCTCGTGTACTAGGGTGTGTGCATTAGCCCTAACGTTACGTACGAACTAAACAGAATGTAACTTGTTTGCTCTTATCGTGCACGTGCACAGGTGAACACCTATGTGTTAGGTCATATTACACATGAACTTGCATTTTCTCACGTATGAACCAAAACAGAATGTGACTTGTTTCACAAGGAGGACGGTAATAATGTCATCTCACACGTGTTCACATGTATTTCGTCACTTTCCTTTCATATCGTTATCACATTATAGTAGTGGGGGACTGGTGAATAACGTCAGTTGAACACACTGCTTTACACGCAAAATGTAGTTAGACCCTTTGACATAATTTAAATAAATTCATGGGCTAGTCCGTAGGAACCAGTCCAAAGGGACCGGTCCAAAGGGATCAGTCCAAAGGGACTCATCAACAAGGACTCGTCCACAAGGACCTGTCTACAAGCACTCGTCAACAATGACCTGTCAACAATGACCCGTTAGGTTGGATTAGGTTAGGTTACACTACAGCCGCCATCTTTTAAAAAGCCCGCCCTCTTACAAAAGCAATGAGTGGGCATGCATAAAAACAAAAAACAAGCATGTTAATTCATATTGGCTATCCACCGTATACATGTGTCTTGTGTAGAACAACGTTTAATTCCATATTGGCATTCAAACTCTCACATGTTGCACTTGGAAAGCGAGATTTAAAAAATGCAATTTCACCCCCTAGTAGGGGTAGGGTTTATTTTGGGGTGGAAATATGTTGTCCATTGGAAAGGGGATATCAGCCCGAGTTCAATGACACCTCATTCATCAAAATCCGACCATGCGTTCGAGAGATATCGCGCCGCCGCCATCTTGTGAGGAGGGTGAGGAGGAGGAGGAGGATATAGAACCGGCCAAAACACACTACTTCCCTCGGGGTTGCCAACTCCCGAACTCACCAGCCGAGAGCCCCTGAGGGTGTAGCATTATCCAGGGTGCACCGAAAGTGGTGGGGCTACATACACCCGGCCTCCTTGAGGGCCTGGAGCAGAAGGCAGGAGAAAACATGAAAAGAAAAAGAAGGCTGACCTCTCACAGAAGGAGGGAATCAGAAAAGATGAGACAAGGGCCAATTAAGGCTAGAAATGAAGAGACTACCTAGGCCTCGGATACCCTAATACTGTCGGGGTCGGAAGAGAACAAGAGGTGACCAAGTGAGGTCGACAGGAAAGAAGACAGAGAGGAGGCCGGCAGAAGTAAGTGGAAGAAATGCCGGACTCAGCTGGGGCCCCGTGGTCGCCAACCCACGTTCCACTAGATGTGAGCCCCTGGGGGGTGATTCAGTTAAACAAATCCAGATTTGCCAACGTGCTTTTTTAAGTATTCTTAACATTGACCAGTGGCGGCCTTAGCGGGTAGGCCGGGTAGGCCCGGGCCTACCCACATTTTCCAAACAAACAAAAAAATCCGGGTATTAATTGTAAAAAAATTATAAATAGCCTACTACATAATAATTACTTTGGTTTATTTCAAATTTAATATAAAACAACTAAACAGTAGTTAGATACTGTAAACTACAAAGTTAAAGATATAAATCAATAAATTGTACCTACCCTTAAAGAATATAGTGTATTTACTTAGAAATATTTGTTATAGTTTGTAGTTGCAAGTGATTGTGCGCGGAGTAGAGTGGCGACACTGCCTGTTGTACGGACAGTCAGCTGTACGCTAGCGCTAGAGGCTTGGCGGGAGTTTTTCTTTGTTTACGTTTATGCGGATCGAACTGGCAGTGGCAGACGATAGTCCTCATTCACGGCCGACTGAATGCGCTCATACCGGCCTAGACAATGAGACCTTTTTCATGAAATCTTGTTAGTTACTCAACTGCTCACACAGCGCTGTTCACCAAGCATTGCACTACTAAGACTTATCTCTACTTAGTGTAAAACAAAGTCCCCGATTCTTGGATATCACGGGTAATCTCGAGAACCACTGGATGGATTTTGATGCGGCTTTCACCATTCTGTACAGGTAATATCGAGGAAGATTTCTGTAGAAAATAATTTATTTATGATCAAAGGGAGCCAAGCAGTAACGATTTTAGATTTCAGTGAATAGGTCGAAGAAAGAACTTGACGTCCGTGCGCTTTTTAAGCTTACGCTGGACAAACCGTTAAAAATATCAATATACTATGAGTGTAAGAATTGTTCAGCATGAAAAATTGTACAAAAAAGTCCGCGTGAGCATATCTCTATCTTCGATACATCGCCCACTATAAGTGTTTTTAGTTTGGACGGGAGGGGGATTTGGCTTGCACCTCTCCATTCTTAAATTACGTCTGACAGGAATTCCTTGCACATTCATAACTGTTCCCGGGCGAAGCCGGGGAGGGTTGCTAGTGACACTATTATATTATCATTATAATTCCCACAATATCAAAATGCAAATTATATCACAAAATAAAATAGCGTGCTAATAAATCTAAGAGAAATTAGACATACCTTGCACCTCGTTACAGTTGAATTCGATCAGAATCACTCGGTTTTCATTAAAGTTTATGCATTTTTCTGCTGAAAGGTTTGGAAGTTCGGCAACAGGAAACTAGGACTGTTATTTACTTAAAATATTCATTTTTGTATTTTTGTACTATTTGTGTTCATGATTTCATTACATTGTCAGAATTACCGACAGTAGTGGCTACGCTGGCTAAAGCGCAGCGTTAGGCCATGGGGCCAAGCTCTCTGCTGACTCGGTAGACGCGTGTGTTCGAGCCCCACCGTCGGCCGTCCTTGAAATGATTTTCCGTGGTTTCCCATTTTTCAACACCAGGCAAATGCTGAGACGGTACCTTCTAAGAGGCCACGGCCGCTTCCTTCCACATCCTTGCCCAGTTTCATTCATCTTCATCCATTCCATCTCTCATCCTGACGCGCAGGTCGCCCACGGGCGTCGACTAGAAAGACCTGCACTCGGCCTCTCAGGAGGCCACACGAAAAAAAGGCAGAATTAATGCTTTAATTAGTAGGGTATACTATTCAGTGTACCTATTATAAATAAAAACCGTGAGGTTTCTCATCTCCCCATATTACGAAACCCGGTTGCCTAATACGGGGAAAGTTCACTTTTAAAGTTAACAATAATATCAGAGGGTACAACATCAAACGTGCCCATATTTGTAATATACATAGTATATCGTCTGAGGTTTACATTGGTGAGAAAACCAAAATTATTCCGTTCCTTCTTATGTCTAATGTGAGCCCTATAAAAAAACTCCCCATATTTGGCGACTTTCCTCTACCCATTTTTAGAAGATACCTTATGCACTGGACAGCTGAATCCGTGATTAATTGTATAGGTAGCTTCGTAAGTCTCAGAACTCAGGAAGTCCTTTCTAGCAGCGTTACTAGCAGCTTTCAAAGTTTCAAGGTACCGTAATAAAGAAAATATTCCTCTAGCCAGTTTAGGCGACTGACATTTAATGAGAAAATATGCCCTTTATCTGGATTTCTAGACTGAATATGATGATATGTGATGCTTACGTCATGCATAGCGAACCATTTATTAACGTTTTTCAAAAAAAAAATGGTTGCTTCTGCGTCCATGAATGTGTACGCTTCCGGGTGCATGCCTATATTTTCTTTCAGTGTACTAATGGCACCAATAACTTCTGACGAGAACACTTCCTTGGCACGCCGAACATTCATTTTTTCAAATTTAGTGGGTTCGATGTGTTTTTTAGTGAGGTGTCTGACCGGTTTGACGATCTCACCCTTTTGCATTGTGTATAGAAATGACAAGTATTTCCCTGAAATTATTCCAGTACCATCAGTCATCTATCGCTTAGCACAAAACACAACACACGATTAGCTGCTACTTGTTCCCGGCTGTAATTTTGATCCTCTCTTTCCTTTTAATGAGACGGTGCTGGAGTAGTGTACTTGTACCCCAAGAAGGTGCAAGGTATGTCTAATTTCTCTTAGATTTATTAGCACGCTATTTTATTTTGTGATATAATTTTAATTTTGATAATGCGGAAATTATAATGATAATAATTATATAGTGTCACTAGCAACCCGCCCCGGCTTCGCCCGGGAACAGTTATGAATGTGCAAGGAATTCCTGTCAGACGTAATTTAAGAATGGCGAGGTGCAAGCCAAATGCCCCTCCCGTCCAAACTAAAAACACTTATGAGACGGTGCTGGAGTAGTGTACTTGTACCCCAAGAAGGTGCAAGGTATGTCTAATTTCTCTTAGATTTATTAGCACGCTATTTTATTTTGTGATATAATTAGCTGCTATATCGAAGATAGAGATATGCTCTCGCGGACGTTTTTGTAGAATTTCTCACGCTGAACAATTCTTACACTCATAATACAATGATATTTTTAACGGTTCGCCCAGCGTAAGCTTAAAAAGCGCTCGGACGCCAGGCTATTTTTTCGACCTTTTCACTGAAATCGTTACTGCTTGGCTCCCTTTGGTCATAAATAAATTATTTTCTACACAAAACTTCCTCGAGATTACCTTTACAGAATGGTGAAAGCAGCATCAAAATCCAACCAGTGGTTCTTGAGATTACACATTTAATATACGTACTGTACAGCTGATTCCTTATCGCGCCTATAATGGGAGAGGAGTGCGCTCTACCGGCAACGAGTAGAAACTTTCCAATTACATGTTATACATGGGTTCTGACTGGGAATGTCAAGGCCGGTATAGAGCGCAGCTCGTATTCAGTCGGCCGTGCCTCATTTCAGTGTTACGCTAACGCCTTTACGCCACTTGGTTTAGTTCTGTTTGTTTGGTGTTTTTTAGTGTTGCTATGGAAAAGTTTTTGGCGAAGTTGAAGCAGACTTTGAAGAAACCTAATGATTTGATAGAGCTTTGGAAGACTTAAGCAGGAACAAAGCACCAGGCATAGATGATATACCGATTGAGTTGCTACGCTGCATAGGAGATGAAGGTCTGATCAGGTTATTTCACTTGGTGTGTAGGATTTATGAGACAGGTGAGGTACCCCCTGATTTCAAGAAGAATGTAATCATCCCTATACCAAAGAAAGTGGGAGCTGACAGATGTGAAGATTACCGTACAATCAGCTTGATTACTCATGCTTCAAAGATCCTGTCTAGAATAATTTACAAGAGGATTGAAAGCCAGATAGAAACGGAGTTGGGTGAAGACCAATTTGGTTTCAGGAGAAATGTAGGAACAAGGGAAGCTGTACTAAGTCTTAGGCTGATTTTGGAAGGTAGAATAAGGAAAGATAAGAGAACGTTCATGGCTTTTGTAGACTTAGAAAAGGCTTTTGATAACGTTGATTGGACTAAATTGTTTGACATTTTGAAATCCATTGGAATAAAGTACAGGGATAGGAGGGTGATATACAATCTATACAGAAACCAGACAGCAGTCATTCGAGTTGAAGGACATGAGAGAGAAGCTGGTATTCAGAAAGGTGTAAGGCAAGGCTGCAACTTATCACCCATACTTTTCAATCTTTACATTGAACAAGCAATGAAGGAAATTAGAGAAAAATGTAAAGTGGGAGTGAAGATTCAAGGAGAAATAATTTCAACTCTGAGATTTGCTGATGACATCGTCATCTTGGCCGACAAGCCTGAGGATTTGAGTTTTTGAATGGTATGGACTCAGTCTTACGGAAAGAATTCATGATGAAAATTAATAAATGTAAAACAAAAATACTGGAATGCAGCCGAAATAAATCAGAAACCTCTATGGAGATCAAATTGGCAGGTGAAAAGCTGAAGGAAGTAGGAGACTTCTGTTACTTAGGAAGCAGAATAACCAGTGATGGACGAAGCAAAGAGGATATAAAAAGTAGGTTGGCTCAGGCAAAGAAAGCATTTCTACAAAAAAGGAATCTGCTGACATCGAATATAGATTTAGGTATTAGGAAGTCATTTTTGAAAGCCTTTGTCTGGAGTGTGGCGCTCTATGGAAGTGAAACTTGGACTATTGGTGCAGCAGAAAAGAGGAGAATTGAAGCATTTGAAATGTGGTGTTACAGGAGAATGATGAAGATCAGATGGGTAGATAGGGTTACAAACGAAGAGGTATTAAGACGAGTGGGAGAGGAGAGATGTTTCTGGCGACTGCTAATGAAGAGAAGAGATAGGTTGGTAGGACACATACTAAGACATCCAGGAATAGCAAGCTTAGTTATGGAAGGAAGGGTCGAGGACAAGAACTGTAGGGGTAGACCAAGGTTAGAATATGTTAAACAGATTGCCTTGGATGTAGGGTGTGGTAGCTATGTAGAGATGAAACGTTTAGCTCAGGACAGGGAGGCATGGAGAGCTGCATCAAACCAGTCAAAAGGCTGAAGACTCAAACAACAACAATGAACCTTCAAAAGAATGTGTTGACGGTGAGTCTTCTAGTAGAAGTTCCGATGAAGAAGAAGTTCAAGCAGTTAAAAAACTAAAAACTGACGATCCTTCTACGAATGTTCAGCCGAAACGACCACTTGATCTTAGCGCAAGTGCCAGTGATGGGCCGAAGCAACCGCAGCTAAATTTTCCTAGACGGAATATAGGAGGAAAACAGCGGTCCTTCCATACCAACTGGTATAGTAAGTATTCTTGGTTAGAATACTCAGTAGGAAATGACGCTGTATTTTGTTTCTTTTGCCGACACTTCTCTGTCACAGGCAGAGAAGTACTTACTACTTCGGGATATAATGACTGGAAAAATTTCAGTAAAATGTCAGACAAACACGAGAAATCTAGCTGTCACAAACTTTGCCTAACAAAGTACAAAGGATGGCTGGATACACAAAAAACTGGTGCCGTTACTATCAAAATTAACGAGCATATGGCGCAAACAATAGAAAAGAATAGAGATACATTAAAGACCCTCGTGAGAAGTGTGATATTTTGTGCACGCCAAGACATTGCTCTGAGAGGACACAGGGAGGGTGAAAACGGAAATTGCTGTGACAGTAATGAACCAGATGATGCAAAGGAGGGGGCTGAGAAGTTTTCGGATGTAAATCGTGGGAACTTTCAAGAATTAATAAACTTATTGTGTTTAGAAAATGACCGGTTTAATTTGAATCTAAAAACCATGCCTGGAAACGCAAAGTATACATCTAAAGATGTACAAAATGGCATTTTAGACACCGCTGCGAATTTGATTACTCGCAGTATAGTTGACGAAATAAAATCTAGTAACGTAGGCTATACAGCATTATAGTGGATGGAGCTCGAGATGAAGGACACACAGAACAAATGAGTATCTGCTGTCGTTACGTTCATCAATGTAAGATAAAAGAAAGATTTTCGGGTTTTGTTCAATTGAAAGAGCTAACCGCTGAATCTTTAGCTAGCAAAATAAAACAGCTTTGGAATCAATTGGACTTGAAATAAGGAACTGTGTAAGTCAGTCATATGACGGTGCTTCCGTTATGTCGGGAAGGTTTAACGGGCTGCAGTCCCTTATTAGACAGATGACTGAAAATCCTTGCCCTTACGTACATTGCCATGCACATCGGTTAAATTTAGTCTTGGTTGACGTCGCTAAAAATGTACAAATAGTTAGGGAAACTATGGGCCTTTTGGAAGCAATATATGCTTTTCAATCGTGTTCTACGCTTCGCCATGAAATGTTCATATTTACTCAAGATACTAAAACTGGGAGGAAAGTCATCACAGTGCCTCAACATAGTGACACTAGATGGGTGGCAAAATATAAGGGGGTAAATTTCTTTAAGAACCAGTTTGGCACTGTAATAAATGCTTTGCAGAAGTGCACTGAAAGTTCAAAACCAAGAGAAGCAGCAGAGGCAAAAGGTCTTCTGATGCAATTTAGATCTTTTGAGAATGTCTTCATTCTAGTTAGTCTAGAGGGTATTTTACAAGTTGTAAATATCCTATCAAAGCAACTACAGTCTCCAACCATGGATATAGGAAAGTGTCTTAAGCTCGTAAAAGCAACAATCGATAGCTTAGGCCAGTTTCGATCAGAGGAAAAGTTTGAAGATTTTTTTGAAGAAAGAAAACAGATTTGCGAAAACAATGACATTTATTGTTCAACCGACACTGGGCGAGGCCGCCGTAAACAAAAGACAACAACAAATCTTGATGACTATTTTGTTCTAGAAACCTCTGGAAAGGGAAGGTCAAAGTGTATAGAGAGTGAAGAAAGTGAGCATAAGGCAAAACTAAGAGGGGTGCATTTTGATGTACTTGACAATAAACTATGTGAAATGAAAAAAAGGTTTATTGACAATAATGTTCAAATGGCTTGTATCTTGGCATGTGATCCAAAATCAGAAGAGTTTTTGAATCCTGAAGTTTTGTGTAATTTTGCAGAACTTCACGGCAAGGATAGTGACTTTACCTCTACCCTAAAAGTACAGTGTGGTTTAGGTAAATTAATGTTTGGCAACTCCAATAGTAGCATTGATGTGTTGAAGGACTTAACCGATTTCCCATCGTTTGAAGAATTACAACACATTATGACCATTATATTGACGATGCCCGTCTCCACAGCGTCTGCTGAAAGGACTTTTTCTACAATGAGAATAATCAAATCAAATTTGCGGGCCACAATGATTGGGAAGAGACTCAACAGTTTGGGAATAATATCCATCGAAAGAGAAGCAAGCTGCGAACTTCTAAACCATCCTCATCCCATCGTTGATGAATTTGCTTCTCAGAAGGGTAGAAGATTGCAGTTTTCCATTAAATGAACTGTGCATTTGAGATGTGTGTGTGTGCATATTATTGGATTGGTTTGAGTTGTATTTTGAATTTTCTACTTAAAGTTAAAATTAGCTTTGTGGAATTTATAGGTAATAAAGTGTATTTTGTTGAAATTCAAAAAGTGTTATGAGTTTTTATTTTGAAGTTTAATCCATTATTTCGAATAATATCCCCCTTAGATAGTTAGAATAAGTCATTTTGTGTTTTGAATCAATAAAAACTAATAGGCATAGTAGGCTCTTGCAAATAAACTATTATTACAAGTAGACCATATCTTATGCAACAACTTACTGTAATTGTGATAACAACTTACTGTAATAGGAGCAAGTTACTGGAATTGTGATTAGTGATTCTAAGTCTTGTCAAAATTTTCTTTCCTGACAATTAGAGAGTGTGTACAGTCAATTTCAAAAACGTCAGTTAATATATTATTTTATCACAATCTGGAAAACAATTAAAGGTCTAAATTCTTAGCAAGTGACGAAATATTTTAGGCTTAATTCCATGACTAAAATCATCTAGGCTCTGCATGCTCTAAAACCTTATTTGAGACAACGAAACTACTTTTATTTGGCTATACCACATGTATAGCCCAATAAAAGCAAGAGTAAAATGTACCATCAAAAAGCCTTAAAAATCACCAATTTGCATCCAATTAAAATAAACGGGGGAGGACCCCCGGACCCCCCTTCGGCTGGGGGGTATTCCATACCCCCCAGGCCCCCCGGTAGCCACAAACTGTGCCTACCCAAAAATATAATCCTGGAGCCGCCCCTGACATTGACAAAAAAAAAAAGAGTGCAGAGGATTTGTAGATTCCACTGGCAAACAGGACTGCCTGCAAGAGAAAATCGAGGTGGTGACCATTGTTCTCATTTTGTACACTGATAAACGTAACAATGTCAAGATGTTTGTTGAATCCTTGGTACCTATTGACAGACATTATTGCCGGAATAAAAACACTAATAAAATGTACCTTGATTCCACTCTCACCATTCAACGACTATGGGATGCTTATAACAGTGCGTGTGCTAATGACAACCTAAAAGTAAACTATGAGTTCTTTAGAAGTATTTTTTGCAATGAATATAACATAAGTTTCAACACTCCAGCAACTGATAAATGTTCCAAGTGCATTCAATATGAAGAGAGGCTTAAGGTAGAAACCAACAGGTCCTTGGAGATTTAATTTGAGTGCCATAAACGTAAAGCCAATGCATTCTTCGAACACCTCCACACACATGTTGAAAAATCAGTCACATTTTCTTTTGACTGTCAAAAGAATATGCCGTTACCTAAAGTACCTGACCAAGCTGCTTATTACTCTAGGCAGCTCTACTTGTACAATTTTGGCATCGTTCAAGGAACATCGAAGCATTCACTAACTCGAGACAAGGTATTTCTATACACTTGGACTGAAGGATCATCACAAAGTGTCTTCTGAAATTGCCTGTGCCATTATTCATAGACTCATTCACTGTGATTTAAGTGAATATGAAGTAGTGCGACTTTTTGCAGATGGTTGCGGGGGTCAGAATAAAAACACTACATTGATTTCTATGCTGATGAAGTGGTTCGACTCTGATGCTCCCCCAAATATTCGTGAAGTGCAGTTATTGTTCCCAGTGCCAGGGCATTCATTCATGCCACCTGATCGAGTCTTTGGTCGTATTGAGAAGGACTTGCTAAACATGGACACAATAGTCGAGGCTGAAAAATACTATGAAGTGTTTAGGAAACATGGGACTGTTCTAAAAGTAGGAGAAGACTTTCGAATGTACGCCTGGAAAGACACTTCTGTTCGTATTGTGAAGAAGCCAAGCCAGTGGCACTTTCGGTTTTCCACCTGCAAGAGATTTATTTTAATGCGAGGAAATGTACCAACGGCCCGAGTGCTTGTACGTGGCGAGGTATCCTACAACACTGATACTGGTGTAGGTAGGAAAGTTTGTCGCCCAGGGAGAAATGCTAGAGATATTCAGCCAGCTATTATTCCATCTGGTGTGCCACTGAAGCAGCCCAAGAGAGACGATGTCAGGAAGCTACTTCAGCTCCACTTTGGTCCTACATGGGACAACCTTCCAACACTCCAGTTATACAAAACCCTCCTTCTGTCAAATACTGTGCAAGATAAGGACAAAAGTTCAGAAGAGGAAAATGATGGTGGTTTGATGGAAGATATTGATGACATGGTGTAACATGATGACAATGCTCACTTAAGGAAATTACTTCAATGAAGATTAATATGTTTAGGAAATTATTTACTTTTGCTATTTTCAAATAAAATAAAATGCAATACAATTCTTGAGTTAATGAGAATACGGAGTATCCATATTTCCAGTCATATAAATGAAACGTATGTAATACAGAAACAATAAAGGACCTTCTTCAGAGCATACAGGACCAAAATGCCCCTTGTCCGTTAGTCAGTTCCAAAATGACCCTTGTCCAAATATTTTTAATGATTGTGGCGTGAATATGCGCTGCTTTACCCAAGAAACTATCTATATAGGTCATTATTAACCAAACAACTCTGGAATGAGCATGTTCTCTCAGAAAAAGAACATTCCAAACGTTTTTCTTGTTTGCCAAAAAAAAATGTACTCGTGGACAAGAGGCTGTTTGGAAATGGACGCCTCAAATATTGCGTGTGATTATGGACAACCCTAAACGACAGTCGTCGCATATATTGCTTAAAAACCTTGGACATGATCTAGCATCTGAACTCCCTTGACTTTTGGTCTAAAACATTAAAATATATCAGTTTTGAATCGAACCTGTGTCCTGCATTTGACTCGGCATTAGAAGTAAATTGCAACTCTTTAAAATCTTGTATTTGGCCTGTTTGGACTAGTAATTTTGAGAACTATGCTATATTAATAGAATTGCACAATCTGTGTGTGCTCAAACTTTTGAGATGGGGTGTAGTATCTGTGTGGGGTGGACTGAAACTTTGGAAAATTCATTTTATTAGCACCTCGAGTCTTGCTTTGGGTCTTCAGCATAACTATAGAAATTTGTAGCCATCCCTATAAAAACCAACTTCATGCTGGGGACATATGAGCGTGAATGACCTGCCGTTATTTAGGGTGGCAACCCTGTGTATATCAAGATACTTGCTGAAGCAAGTTATAACTGATAGCGTCAGTTATGCTAGACTTGATGCTCTTCTTCTGAACAGAGCAGCCGTTTTAGCCGTGTGTGAGTGTATTTCGGGGGAGGCTTTGTGCCTCGTTGTGCCCCCCCCCCCCCCTGAGAAGAATATCAACGTGGAACAACAAAACAGTAAGTTATGAATTCATCATATCACTTGGGCTATGCACATTTTTGAAGTGTAATATAAAAGGAAGTAGGTAAAATGAGGGGCAATGCAGCTTCTAAATGCACACGTGGTCAAAATATTCAGATTCTTATATGTTGAGAAGGATATTTAGGTCCGGATAGGATATTAATGTAATTTTGTGGGGGGTGGTTTTGTTTTTAGTTTGAATCCCATTTCATGTAGTTTTGTTGTGTGGTTTAGTTTTTGTTCGGCACTTCATTCTTGCCAGTGTGCTCTGTGTTTTCTATTTCTGCTGGTAATGTGAAAGTGTCTATTGTGTGGGTTTAATGTAATAGTTTTTGATGTGTAACATCTTTCCACTCGGTTGCTGGATATTTTTGTGGGAGTGATTTTGAAAAATGGGACGAAAGTGTCTAAGACTCACTGCTAAAGCAGCTAGGAGGGATGCGATCCAGCTGGCAGTGGTACCATGTGGAATGTATATAACATACGGATTACTTCAAGGTTTGGAGGCGCCATTATAGATATTTCTACAATAAATCATCTTCAAGTTATCGTTCTTTGGTGTAAAAATATTCATTATATCATATTTGCTGAAAACAATTATGATTTCTTCTTGCATCGTTATGCCCGACTCAGGAGCACGGTTGAACCTGTTTAGCTGATGTGTTGGCCTTCTTTTCCTTCCAAAATCTCTTCTTCCTCTCGCTGAGTGCCTTTCTTCGGTCTTCTGTCCAAGTTATGGTGGCCCTGGTGTTGGGTTTGTCTTCAAATTGGTGATTGTCGATTAGGGTTCTGAATTTGCATCGGTCCTGTATAATATTGTCTGAAATGTTGATTTCCTGGAGATCTGTTTCAATTTCACGTAGCCAGCCAGCTGTTCTTGGTTTTTAGTGAGGGGGCCAAGTTGAGAATTATTTTAGTCAATCTGCCATTGTTCATTCTGATAATGTGCCCGTAAAATTTCAATCGTCTTTTCCGAAAAGTATGAGACATTTTTTCACATTGGCGATATATTTCCTGAGATGACTTTTCCCCCCAGATTCCCTCTATAAAGACTGGGCCAAAAATTTTTCGTAAAATTTTCCTTTCTTGTTTTTCAATCTCTTTGGTTAAAGATTTGCCACCAATGATTAAGGTTTCTGATGCATATAACGCCTCCGGTTTGATTACTGTATTATAACGTCTAAGTTTTGCTTTCCGAGATATTGATTTTTTGTTATACCTATTCCAAGTGATTCTGTAAGCTTTCTGTAATTTGAAAATTCTCTCTTTATTTGCTTCACGGTTTAAACCAGAGGGCTGAATAATTTCTCCCAGATATTTGAATTCGTTCACTTGAAAGATTTTGCCGAATTTAGTTCTCATAGGTTGTCCGTCTAAGTATCGTGAGGCTCCTTCCATGTACTGAGTTTTCTCATAAGAAATTTGAAGTCCCGTTTCGATGGCAATTTCATGTAATTTCTCAATGGAATGAATTGCTTCTTGCCTGTTATTAGAAAGGATTGCTATGTCATCAGCAAAGGCCAAACAATGTACATGAATTCTATCTTTGAGTAGTCTGCCAAGGGTTATTCCCTTATTTTCCTTTTCCCAGGTTCTGATTATCTTCTCAAGTACGAGGTTGAACAGTAACGGAGATAATCTGTCTCCTTGGCGGACCCCAGTGTTAATTGCAAAAGGCTCAGATATTTCGCCGAGGAATTTAACTTTTGAAGTAGTGCCAGTTAATGTTTGTCTGATTAATTTTCTTGTTTTTCTATCCACTTGAAATTCTTCTAGAGTATTGAAAAGTGTTTGACGATCTATAGAGTCATATGCTTTTCTGAAATCTACAAAGGTAATGACTGTCTGTCTGGTTTTGCGCATTTGTAGGATAGTTTTGAGATTAAGAATTTGTTCCGTACATGATCTTCCTTTTCGGAAACCTGCCTGGTATTCTCAAATCAGACGGTCTGTTTGTTTCTCAAGTCTAGTGAGCAGGGCTTTGGAGAAAATTTTATAAATAACTGGTATCAAGGAAATTCCTCTATAATTATTGATGTTGGTTTTATCCCCTTTCTTGTGCAGTGGATGGATTAGCGCACATTTCCAATCCTCAGGTACTTCTTCGGTGATCCAGATGTTCTCAAGAATTGAGTGGATTTTCCGGGTTACGTTCTCACCACCTATCTTCAGCATTTCGGCAATTATACCATATTCCCCTGGGGCTTTATTATTTTTGAGTCCATGGATTATTTCTTTAATTTCTTCCAATGTTGGGGGTTCTGAATCTTGGTTGGATGTTTTTTTTTCAAAGATGAGTTGTTCTTTAGGGGATTCACAGTTTAAAAGATCCTTGAAATAATCTGCTAGAAGTTTGCAATTTTCTTGATTATTTGTTTCCAATGTCCCATCCGGGCGTTTGAAGCAAAGACTGGGTGCCTGATAATTTTATAATTCTTCTCTGAATGTTTTGTAGAAGTTTCGTATATTGTTTTTAGTAAAATCTTGTTCAATTTCAGCCAACCTGTAGTGATCGTACTTGCGTTTTTCAGATCTGATGATTTTAGAGGTTTGTTTCTGTACTTTGGTGAATTCGTGCCAATTTTGTTCCGTTTTGCGAGAATTCCAATTCTGCCAAGCTTTAATTCTGAAGTTTATAGCCTTGTCACAGGTTTCGTTCCACCACCTATGCTTGCGTTTCCTGGGCGGTGTATCAATGTTTCGAGAAGCTTTCGAAAGTATATCTTTGAGTTCTAACCAGCCAGAAGAATCGTGAGTAGGGATACTTTCTTGGTAAGTACTGGCGTTCTGTTTAAGAAATTCTGGATCGACGCGCAGATTTTTTGTTATTTTTGGTTTGGACCTGTTTGGTTGAAATTTTACCTTGATTAAGGATAGATGGTGGTCAGAGTCAATGACTCCTTTCTTGACTTTGACATTCATAATTTCTTTTTGATTCTTTTTGGAAATAGCCACATGATCTATTTGAAATTCTACTAAGTGAAAATTAGGGGATCTCCAGGTCTTTTTCTTGTGTGGAAGTGCCAGGAAATGTGTTGACATTAGTTTGAGATCAAAAGTTTTGCAAAAATCAAGTAATCTTTCTCCATTTTTATTAGTTCTATTGTGTGCTGGATATAGTCCTACAATAACCGGGTGAGTTAGCCGTGGTGGTTACGGCATGACTGATGGCAGTCGCTCACATCCGGGAGGCGAGGAGGTTCGAATCCCCCCGCCGGCAACCTTGAAGATGGTCTTCTGTGGTTTCCCATCTTCCTTCCAGGCAAATGCCGGGGTTGGTCCCTAACTATAGGCCACAGCCGCTACCTTCCAACTCCTCGTCCTTACATTCCAACTTCCCTCCTTCCCTCCCCAACGGTACTTGTAGCTCACCCATTGGGTGTCCGTCTCGAAGCAGCTACACAACTGGCGAGCCGAACATGTCCTCGGACACTCCCGGCACTAAGAGCCATACGCTAAAAAAAATAAAAAAAAATAAAAAAAAAAGTCCTACAATGGTCCTGAATTTCCTTTCTCTACCAATTTGGGCATTAAAATCTCCCAAGAGGATTTTTATGTGATGATTTGGAATGATGGCTGTAGTTTCTTCCAGCAATTCCCAGAAGTCTTCCACCTATTGTGGATCTTTACGATTGTAGTTGTTGGTGGGTCCATGCGCATTAATAAGCGTATAAGCTTTGTTTCCTGATTTAACGGATAGTGTTGAAATTCTTTCAGAAGGCGAGGAAAAGTTAAGCACTGAGTTTATAATGTTTTTTCTGACAGCGAATCCAGTGCCAAATTGCAGTGGCTTCATATGGAGGGAGATTGCTGGCTTGCCTTTATAAATTCTATAATTTCCTGATTCAAAATGATTTTCATCCGTGTATCTGGTTTTCTGTAGTGCTAAAATTTGGATGTTGAAGTTATCCAACATGTCTGTTAATTGTTTTAACTTGCCAGTTTTCCGAAGTGTGTTGATGTTTAAGCTACCAATGAAAGCTTTGCATTTTGGGCGAAGAGATTTGGGAAGCTCCGATACATTCCCGCATGATGTTCTCGGTCCCCCAGAATCCGATGACCGAAAAAAATAACTAGTATGTCTACTAGGGCCTGGGGTAGTTATATTGTAGGTTGTTTCCATCATGCTAACAAGTTGAAAGTAGTGGGGACATCGATCTATGTCGGTGTCATGGTTACAACTGAAGTAGTGAGCTTCAGAGGTTGCTGAAGATGTTGTCAAGCTGTGCCTGTTTTTGGTCCGCGAGAGGTATTTTATTTCCCTCAAACCCTCCGGACAAGTCCGGCGAGCCTCCCTATCCGCCACCTGGGACGCGCCCGATAGGGGAACAGGCTTAAACCCCCTCGGGAAACAATTATGATTTATTAAGAGTCTGTTTTTCAGTGATGGGCATCCACTCCCCGAGTAACTTTGCTCAAAACTTTCATAGTGAACGGTAAACGCTCATGCGAACTCTGGTGTCAACTGATTGAAACACAAACCACATGTTAAAAGTCTTCGTATCAGTATTTAAATGATTATATGCTTTAATATGAAGCATTGTAACTAGTCGGAAAAGCCGGTATTATGTTTCTGCACAATGGCTATTCAGATATTAACCCACATTGCGGTAATGCAGTGATCAATAGACTATAATATATATATATCGATACTAGCAGACGTACCCATTCTTCGAACGGTCTTCGGTATTAATAACCAGACGTAATCAATTGAGCTACTGTTGCAATGGTTAGGGGCTTGGAACCTGTTTGTCGACAAAGATAAATGATTAGTTGAAACATGCTCTGAAACTAATTTACCTAACGTGCACTTTCTGACGTGAAAATAAAATTGAAAACCTCGTAGACGAAATGCAATTATACACGTCACATAAAAACTGACCCTCACTGTTGTGTCAAGTCCGCATCCAGAGGAAGATCACTTTAATAAATTATAAAGGCTTGTGGTGCATGAAAATTCAGGTTTTTTAGCCTCCAATGGCCCAAATTCCTAAAAGCAAAAAAATAAAATAAAAAATAAATTATTTCAATCCAGGAATTTTTGAAAATAATGCTGCTGTTTGAAGATATAATAGACCTTCTGTACGACATACGCACGTTTAAGTCTTGTGAAAAAATCTAGGTTACCCCTTGGCCCCCTTAAGCGCATTGATGAATTTTACAGTTTGTGTTGGTTCCGTGATAACCTTATAGCCATTTGCAAACTTTCACAGAAATTTAATATATGGAGTGGCATTACTTCTTGCAGAAATAGATGGAAAGTTGGATGTAACTTTTTGAGACACTGTTGTCATGGTTACTGGCTTGCATTCTTACATTAGTTCATTAAATGAAATTAGTTTTCTGGGAATATCTCGGAAACTCTTGGTTTTAGAGCCTTAAAATGTAGTTTTCGGGGACCCTTTACGGCAGTTTAAGGGCCTGAGTTTTTTTTTCTGACACCAAGGGGCTGAAAATAAGCTTTGTCTCGTCATTGTAGTATAATTATAATAATAATATAGGGATAGGGATATAATAGATCTTCCGTACCACACCAGCACGTGTAAATCGCGTGAAAAAAATCTAGAGTACCCCTTGACCCCCTTAAGCGCATTATATTGATGAATTTTACAGCTTAATTTGGTTCCGTTATAACCTTACAGCCGTTTGCAAACTATCTCAGTAATGTAATAAATAGGGCTCGGATTTTTAGGTGCTAAAAATCGTGAAAATATTTATTTTTTATGTATTAATAATACCTGAAATATGTGACAGAAAAGTAAAAGTATTTAATTATAATTTAGTTTATTTATAAACAATATGCAGTACTCACGAATGCAATTTATTCTATGTCTCACTGACTACTGAAGAATTACAATACACAACGAGATACATCGTCAGGTTGTCCATCACAAATGACCGACGATTATCGCGAAACACTTATTCCGAAGGCGCGAAACTACGGCAATATGTTTCTTGCCCTCGGGGTGTTGTGTAACTTGAGATCGCTGTTCAGCCTTCATTGCTTTACCACATGGTTGTCAGAACAGAACGCCACCATCAGAAGTAAAATGATCCTTAAATCCTGCAATAGACGATAACTTGTATGCTTTTACTTTAGGCATAGTAGAACTGCCTTGCACTTCACAGTGCCAGAAATCAACTGCATGTGAGTAACACAGGTAGCTGGGGGAGGGGTGCAATGTGGCTATGGACAAGGAAATCCCCGGCTTCCACAGTGAGTGGCACGGGGCGACAAGTTAAGAATGACACAGTTGCAAGATGACATACGCTCTGCATGTAGATTAGATAGCTCACAGATTCTTCCCCGTTGAAGTAACACAGAACAAAAATGCAATAAACTGAAAGATATAGCATACTGATTTTAAAAAATCTGAATATTATGTATTTTATGTGCTAATAAGTGAAAAGCAGGAATTTGTGTATTTATAGAAAAAATGCTTAAAATATGTATTTACATTTAAAAATATTTATTTACCTAAAAATTCCAGCCCTAGTAATAAATGGAATTGTATTGCGTCTTACAGCAATAGATGGACCTGTGAGCTGTGAGTATCTGTTGCCATGGTTACCGGCTTTCTTTCATTATTGTATTAAATGAAATTGATTTTCTGGGAATATCTCAAAAACTGTTGGTTTTAGGGCCTTAAAATGTGGTTTTCGGGGGCCCTTTCGCTTCTCACATTGAGGGGCTGAAAATGAGCTTTGTCTCGCCCTTCTACGCCTATTTCAGCAAGTATTTTAAAGGGGTAGGCCCCCTTTTATGAGAGGTATAGTGTCGTGCCTCTGAAGGATATCTGTACCAAATTTTACGTTGATCCACCCAGCCGTTCTCGAGTTATAGGGGAACAACCACTTTGTCCACAGACAGACTGACAAAAAAATTATTTTCGCGCGCATCCGTCATAAAACAGTCTGAAACGCGTAAATAACGCAAATTTCCGTAGAAATTCAGAAAACACAGACAAACTTTCATTCTTATATATAGAGAGATTTTTATACGGGAGCTGGGCTAGCCTTTCATAGACCACTATAGGAATTCCCTTTACTGTCAAGTAGGCGTATTCATAACTAATTTAAACTCGATTCACTACTTTGCATGAAGTAGTTCTAGAGAAAATGGGTCAAGAAATTAGCAAATTAAACATTAGCGGGATAGGCCGCTGCACAATGCAACCTTAGAGGCGCGTGGTTGTCAACTACCCGGCTTTCAAACATAAAGGATAGTATCTAGCCTTAAAAAACTTTTAAAAGTAAAGATAACTAGATAAAACCCGTCAAAACATGACGGACAATGGAAAACAAATTTACTGAAGAAGCTTCTTATATAAGTTACATTCTTTGTACGATTACTTTTTAGCACTATTGCAACTTTAAGGGCGTCAAAAGATAGCATTCTCAGAATTGCAACATACTGCTGGTCATGACTGAAAACGTGATGAGGTCATCATCATCTTGCACAGTTTCCAGCCACTGGCTGGGTCTGTTTGAAACACAATCCTCTCCAACGTCTTCTGTCTTCCCACCATCTCTCAGCCTCCACCCTTGTCCAGTCTTCTCCTCTCTTCTTCACGCTTTCTTCCACCCCCTTCAGCCACCTGTCTCTCAGTCTCCCTCTTGGTCTCTTTCCTTCCCACTTCGTCTCGTGTATCCTCCTGGGTATCCTCTTCTCCTCCATTCGTTTTACATGTCCATACCATCTAAGTCTAGATTTCTCCATACCATCCTGTAATGGTTCCTCCTTCATTAATTCTCTGGTCCTCTCATTTCTTATTCTGTCCCTCTTTGTAGCTCCAATACTGCTTCTCAAGAACCTCATCTCACTGGCCTGTATTTTGCTCTTCTCCCTTCCTTTCATAACCCAGGTCTCCGAGGCATACGTCAGGATAGGGACATAGTACGTCCGATATATGATCTTTTTGCTGTTCTGAGGGACATCCTTGCTCCATAACATGCTTCTCACACGCCCCCGGAATACTTCTGCCTGTCTCCCCCCGCTCATTTATTTCTCTATCGTTTCTTCCATTCTCTTCGATCAGGCTTCCCAGATACTTGAAACTCTCCACTTTCTTCAGCTGTTCCCCACCAATTGTTATTCCCGTTGTGGTTCTTTCCTTCTTCCTTGTTGTGATCACCATCTCACTCTTATTAATGCTAAATTTCATCCCATAACTTTGTATTATTCCTTCCCACACGTCCAACTGTTCCTGTACCTCCTCCTCCTTGTTTTCCCAAATCATCAAATCATCTGCAAGCACCATTGCTTTCATCTTTCCTTCCCCAATTACTTGTGCCACTCGGGTCATTATGTCATCCATCACCACAATGAAAAGTAACGGTGAAAGTGCACTTCCTTGTTTCAGGCCGTTTCTCTGTTCCAATCAGTCCGATCTCTCTCCTCCCACTTTCACACAGCTCACGCTTCCCTTGTACATCTCCTTTATCCTCCTTATAGTCCATTTTTCTATTCCTCTATCCTCCAGGGACTTCCATACATTGTTTCTGCATACACTGTCATATGCTTTCTCAATGTCCAGGAAGGCCATCAGTAGATCTGTTCCATACTCATAGTGCTGTTCTTGTAACTGCCTTACAGCAAAAATCAAATCCACCGTGGACCTTCCTGCTCTGAAGCCATGTTGTTCTTCCCTCATCCCTCCTTCTATCCTTGTCCTAATTCTCCTTTCCAAAACTTTCTCAAACATCTTTGCACAATGAGTCATCAGTGTTATTCCCTGATAGTTTCTGCATTCTCTTCTACTACCTTTCTTGAAGATCGGGACAATTATTCCCTTTTTCCAGTCCTCTGGGGTCTTCCTTTCCTTCCATGCTGTCTTCATCACTCGGTACAACCATTGTATCCCCACCTCTCCGGCTGCTCTCACCATCTCCACACTCAACTCATCCACACCCGGTGCCTTTCCTCCTTTCATCTTCCTCACTGCATCTTCCACTTCTTTCCATGTTAAGTCCTTTTCTGTTTGCAGTTCATCTACTGTACCTCTTCCCCGATTTCTTCCTCCGCGCCGTGGTTTCCATTTGGGTTCAGGAGTTCTTCAAAATATTCTTTCCACATTTTCTTCAGTTCTTCCCTATTTTCTATCTCTTGTCCCCTTTTGTTCACCATTCTAACATAATCCGTAGGATCCTTCCGCCTCTTATTCTTTACCATCCCATACAGGACCTTTTTTGTACCTTCACTATCCTGCTGGTCATGACTTAAAACGTGATGAGGTAAATAGCACAATACGTTAAAGAGTTTCTCCTTGAGCTTGATTGATTGTGATGAAGTAGGCCGAGCGAATAGGACATTGTTGCCTATTAAAACAAAATGTACTGTAACTGCAAGAGTTTTATCGGAATGTGTTAAATCAAGTCGTAGGATTTGAGCTCTCTGCCTAATATTACTGCACCTATTATATCCGAATCCAAGCAATTTCTTACATATTTCTTACAATTAATATATTACCATATATGAGTCCTTGGGAAACGTTCAGATTTCTAAGGAGCATAACTATGGCTCAAACGTTCGGAGTATGTGGAGGCGAATCACTTAATTCCAAGGAATTGAAAAATTCAATAATAGGGAAATGAAGTAGCTGGCTTTCATCTTCAGTATCCAATCTGTTAACGCTGATGTATGTGTTTGAACTACTGGATAGAAGTTCAATGACTTTTAAATTAATAACATTACATTGTTGCAGCTTGGCAAATATTTTATATTCCAGCAGATCAATTTTACCCTCACAACAGTAAAGACCAAAGTAACCACGCATAGATTTTACGCAAAAGAAATACAATGTAGAACAATGTTTACATTTGATCGTCAAAGACCATACAGTACACTGTACTGCATAATATCTGGAATTGTTTCTGAAATGACCTATTTATATTGGATTTTAAATGAGGCTTCGTATTATTCGATAACACTATAGTGTCCTGCAATAACGGAGCCGCTAAATATTAAATGGCAAATAATACTTCCATTGCCGAAATCAACTGCGTAGTTAGACTCAGTACTCTAAACAAATTATCATTAAACAATTGTCTTATACAATGAAGTTCAACATGACCGTACAGAGACTTTCATACACAAGTTGGTTGGTGAGGAGAATGCGATGAGACTAATCGCTTAAAATAAATCCCTTATAATTGTTCCTGCCAGCGAATTTTTTTGCAATAGCTTGAAAACGCAGCTCAGAATGACGTTCTTCATTTTGTTATAAACAGTACGAAACTGCTCTAAATAACCAATTTCCATCACTTGTTATAGGTTATGGCAGTACATTTTGCAGGGTAACATAGAATCACTTCGCCAATTACTGGAACGACCATAGGCCTATACTCAATACTCACTTCGGCAGTCACCCTAATGGAGGCAGTTTTTGAATTCTATGTCCCGTGTATGTCAAAAATCGTATTAACACATGGAGGCCCACCTATTCTTGTCTATCGCCCCGGAGACCCGGGTACATTTCCTGCTCTGCCAAGAAATTTAATTCTGGTCTGAGGGCAAAAACGGGGCACATTCAGTCTCTTGAGGTATAACTAAGAAGAGGAAGGTTTAATTCCCACCTCGACAATCTTGGATGTGGTTTTCCGTGGTTTCCACTTCCACTTAAGGTAAATACTGGGGTGGTTCCTAACTTAAGGCCTTGGCCGTCTCCTTGCCATTTACCACCTTAATTACAAATACACACAGTAATGCAGCCATCAAAATAACACAGGTTATGAGAGAAAATTTCACACATACACACCCAAGTACACGGGGCTGAGTGACCACGATGTCGGAGCCCTTCAAACGAATTATGTTTGCCAAGTGTCTCTCATGGCGAAAGCAAATGTGGACACACGTGAGTGCCTGGAAAACTACTTTTTTCTTTAATAATTTAAGAGTATATCGACGATGCATAATTATAACTTTTAGTCTAGGACGCTAATAACTTGACCACCGAAGCATTGGGAAGAAATTGCAATATTAAGGTACATAAACAACATAGCATACACATTCAACTGTCGGTTAATGTCCCTCAAAATTTCCCTTCTTAAATATTCCCCTCCTTTATAGTTCTCCATATCGATGTAATGGTGCTGCCATCTGCTGTCAGTTACTGGAACTATATGGGCGATGTACTGCCATCTGTTGTCAGTTATAAGAACTGATTGCAGATATTTAAACGGCGTACTCAGGACAACAGTTTGCTCTTTTGAACACATGCTCTAATGCAATGGTAAAACGGAAATAAAACGTATTGAGAGGGAATGTAGAAATATGTATCTTTAACAGTCATAAAACCTTACTAATACTCCTTGATTAAACAATATTTCAGTGGTAAAAAAAAAAATATTGGCGAGGGCTGGGATCGAACCGGTGAACCTTGGAACCACAGTCAGTCGCCTTAACCACATAGCTACTCGCGCACTCTTGTACAGCGGCAGACGCAGCCGTTCATTATCTTCAAAAGCCGCTGTCTAAAGGAAATAATCCATTTCATTATCCGAATAAATCAATGTTGCACATTCGTATACGTTCATACTGTTATTATATTTTATTGTCAGAACTTGGTAAATGTATGTTTTCAATTACATGGAAGCTTATTAAATAACTTACATTTTAATGGACTTCTCACCGCCATTTTGTCATGACCCCAGGCGGATTGTGCGCATGCGTGAGGGACAAGGATTCTGCTATTTTCTATATTAATTCAAAAATATACCGTAATATATTTGTTTATTTTAGAGACACTCTGCAAATCTAGAGGCCAAGAGCTTTCGTTAGAGTGCTCTACGAAGTAAATCGGTTCTGTCGTTCTCTCAATCTCGTGGTAACAAAAATCACCTTACTGTTTTAAATATATAGATTCCATGCAGGAACAAGAAAAAAAAAGCAAAATATTAATGGAGCATTAAAAAATACTTGCATATTATTACTGTCACGTGAACATGAGCACCTGTCTTGTACTCTAAATTTCTGTGCTTGTAATGGCTTCGTGATAGCATCTTGGTCTGCGAATCATGAGGTCTCGGGTTCGAACCCCTGTCCCGGTAATTATGTTTGCTACCGGATTATCGATTTAAACGATATCTATCGTATCATTATGCGTCATTTTAACAGAATTTACATGAAATTACGATTTATCTAATTTTAATTACAATAGTTTGCATCAAGCAGGAGTTGGGAAATTTGATTGTATTGAACATTATTTCTAGTAGTCTATAGATAGGCTAGAGACTATGGTTTCATTCCTCCTCTTTATTTACAATATAATATGTGATGTTTGTTCAAACAAGTGTGACAGTAGCATATCTCCAATTCAATCTATACATTCATCATAGTACCAGTATGAAAACGGAGCGTAAATTAACATTTTAAGAATGTCCAAGCTGTGTAGCATATGAGTAGGGTAACATGTCAGATGACTTCACATACATTTCATCTCAATTTCACTGTAGGATAACATGTCAGATGTTACACGTCATATGCGACTACTGTAAGGCTCGTATCTTTTTTGTTTTGTTTTTGTTTGTTTTTGTATTTTGAGTACTTGTTTTACTGCTTCATGCAGTGGTCCATGTGGCATTTGGTGGAAGGGTGAGGATTCTTGTGCTCCAATATATGGTTGTGTTTTATTCTGAAAACGTGAACAGCATTACTAAGGCAACAACATTTTGTATATAATCCTTATTATAATGGAGGTAAAATGATGTAGTAAGTTTTCCTTGGGTCATGAGATAACTGGTCCTTGTGTTAAGGGTGGAGGGGGTTAGTTTGGTTTCTTCTTTGTTCTTGTGGTTTCTGGTAGTGTGCCCGTTTTTCAATGGGACGAGCGATGACCCGGCTCACATCCCGGTCCCATTAGAAGAAACGGCCAGAGAGCGATTAAACAAAAATTAGTGCGTGGATTTTGGTTCGTAATAAAAAAAACTCAAATCAAATGCTCGGGTAGGCAAGAGACCAAAACATCTCGGGTCGTTTAAGGGCTGGGGTTGGAAGGTCTCGCCGATCCAAAAACCAATGGCAAACACACTAATTTGAATGACCAGACCAAGAAATAAGAAATCCAACGTAAAAACACTGTTCCTTTATTTGATCAAAAGATAATAAAAAGTAAGTAAGTGGCTCTAGCCTAGCACGCACTTAAATTACTAAGTTCGAACTTGTGGCTATGGATCAAGAAAAGAAGAAAATATACACATTTTACAACTATCTAATTATGGTCGAATCTCCTTTATCGGACAGGTAAATATTAACTAAGCAGCATCGTAATCATTTAAATATCATAATATCAAAGTAGCATCATATTATATCGAATTCAAATATCAGTTATATAACTAATCACTAAAGCATCATTCTTATGTTCAAATATTTTCATCACCAATTATTATTAATTCAATTTTTATTTTCTATTCCATTCGCTTCGATCCTCGATGTCTCAATTAACGTTATTAAATCATCATATCGTCTGATATTTTAGAAACTAATTGCGAGATCCATAGTATGGCCACCTAATATCCTTCATTCCCATTAAACAAACATTTACAATGGACCTCGTCATCGAACCCATTCCGTTTAACACCATGTGCGAGGATCTGAATTACCTTCTTGTAGAGCCCACTCTCAATCATTACACCGCTCTACTCAACATTTAGACATCTGAAAATATGCAAAACATTACCAAGACTAAGGACCATATCCTTATAATCTTATTCTGCAGTCTCTGCGAATACCATCGTCACAGCTCCCAGCTTGACGGAATAATACCATTTCATAATTATTACTTCATTCCACACAGTATTACCACAAAAAAAAAATCATGCACTATCTGCATGTAGCATGGTTCCACGCTTAACATAGTGTGTCAACTTTATCTGGACATCGAAGTTGCACGGTAATATGATAGCATATCCAAGGAACTTTAACTAATCGTCCCTAACCGTCTCCAACACATCATTTTACTATAATATCAATCTTTTAAACTGACCATGAAAATATTCAGGATGGAATTCATCCATTAACCAGTATGTTCGATCACACTGTCACACAATAATCTTCATGTAATAGTACATAAATCTAAGGCCTATAATATATAAATCCAACATGGTGACCATCCAAAATATTTAGACGGTTCTCAATATCTACGAATCTATTACAGCAATCAAACTGACAACTTGTATGCTGATAGAGGCAATTAATATTACTATGATATATGAAAATAGGCTATTTAGTTCTTCACGGAACTACTTGTTAAAACTTGTATTATCTACTCTTGTCTGATAGCGTGCATTTATGTGATGACTGTAGTAGTAGTGTGTGTATCTGTATTAGGGACAGGGGTGAGGTAGGTGCCCCGGGACTTGAATAAAGGTACTATCCCGGCATTTGATTGGAAGGAGTGTGGAAAAATACGGGAAAAACCACACTGAATATAGCCGTTGTCAGCGCAAAGATTCCAACCTCCGATCACCGGACTTGCTGCAGCGGCCCTCGAGGCCGTGGTGCATGCTTTAACGATTCCAACTACACAGATCTGATGACGAAATGAATTAATAACTACAATATCTGCTCTTTTTGCAATATATCTTTAAGCTGTTACAATTGATGTTATTTTACGGCTTACTATAATATAGCAATATTTAAAACGATGCACCCAAGATGAACCAGCCTTGAACTGGCTAACTACTTGTAAATATTTTCTTGCCTAGTGTTGTGGGCATTTTATTTGTGTGGTCATATTTTGGACTCGTGTGATAGGAGCTTCTGTTTTGTGGGATTTCTGTTTTAGAAGTTGGGGTTTGCTTATCTTACCTTCGGGTGTGGCGAACCCATCGTACAAGTAGACTAAATATGATAGTGTGTGAGTCGAGGCCTCGGATGGAGGTCCTTGATTCACGCCCCGACCCGGATCACTGGAACCGGGAAATGAAGAAGAAGGTTTGCTTACCTCATGAGTGAATTTTCTTTTATTCTTTTGTTGTATAATCTTGCTCTCTACTGGCAGTGTTATTTATTTTATGGGATTTGTTTTGATAAGGATTTTGGGGATTGGTATTCGATAGGTTTTTTGTGCAATGAATTTCTGTGATTTTTTTTTGTTCTCTTCATTTTAAATGGATTTACTGTACAAGTGCCGAGAAGACAACATCACCTTATAATTTCGTATGTCAGTGTGGCTTTTACATGTTTCCATTTCATTGTCCTGTTGGTAGAATTTCGTTTGTATTTTAACTGTTTTTTGAATAGGTTGTGTAAAGTTATATTTCTTTTATTTAGGATCTAGGTACCTTAGGTAGGTTTCCTGCCACTACCCTGGGATAGTGCCTTCTGTCCACTCCTCAGTCCAAGTCCTGGTATTCCTGTTCCTGACCTCAAACCATAGCAGAGAATCATCTGGGGTTTGGGGATGGAGGTACAACTTTTGATTAGACAGAGTATGTTTTTTCTGCCTGTGGATAGCAAGGCACTGTCATACAAGTCATTCTCTTTCAGCCCCAAATCTTTTACACTCGTAGGCTGAATATTCTGCAAATGCAGGAAGTCTGATCATCAAGGTTCTTTATTTCATATTATGTTGATAATGTGGACAAATGTGTGCTACCGCTTTGGGGTTATTGGATCATTGCAGAATTATTTTTAAGAAAAGATTCCAGAATTCAGAAATGATCTCTCTGATCTAACAAACCTCATACATTAGCATTTTATTCTAAAGGTCACCAAAGTTCAAAAGCCAATCAAAAGTTAATCTTACGTTGCTCTTAACCTTTTGGCCATGCGTGATGGTAACTCCTTTTTATGTGAATTCCTTCCCATTGGATGTGACAAGTTACCTCAACAATCTGATATGTTAATTGGGAATGGAATGATCTGCCTTGGTGAGAGGCAAATGCCTTGACGGCTGTTCCATCACACCCCTTTGTTAATTGAACTGCCGAAACCGATGTGTAGCACAGTCTCCCAAATGTGTGTCCTTCCTAATGCCAACCTAATCAGGGGAGTTAATGAGAGATTAAATGAATGAAGAAGCCTCAGATTGGGCTAGAAGTTGGAAGAAGGTGACTATAACTAGAGCCCTGCGCGGATAGACAAAACGTTATGCGCATCCGCACGGCTGTTATCCGCATCCGCACGACTGTTATCCGCCCTGCATCCGCACGGCTTTTATCCTCATCCGCCACTCATCCGCGCGACTTTTACCCACACGTTTGTTATCCGAATCTACTGGCATTACAATAATATTTACAATGTATGGCTTTATACTATATATTTTAGGCATTGGAGGAGAAAGTCGTTCCCTTGGCTATGTATGTCTTGTGCTATGTTCAAAATGAATGTTATACAGCATGAATTGCAACCCTTTTCAGTTCGGAGTGTTGATTATGCTTAATGACATAATTTGAATGGGATTAGCGTAAATCATCATCTTATATTTGTCATGAAAAACCATAACGGAAAAATATGATATGTCATAAACATCCGGGCCCTAATGTGATGGTCCCAATTTGTGACCAGAATGAAATATTTTATTATTATTATTATTATTATTATTATTATCAATATTTTTAAGTTTACATTTTACCTTTTATTAGTTATTATGTTAACTAATATATTTATATCTATTATTATGCGGTAATGTAGAATATTATGGCAATTGAAAGGACTTGGAGCGATACACATTATATTTGAAATAAGTTAAGACGCTTGACTGAATATTATTTCTGAAGAAAATTCGAACAAGAGAAGAAGAGGGCTGTTCACAGAAGGGCGGCTTAGCCACGGCTTCTTGGAAATGACATAAATAGACATTTATGTCTGTCACATCAAATATTCTACCAGTATACAAATCATACTAAGAAGAGATTCTATGAAGACTTGCCACTAACAATGCTGGGCCGATGAATGAGTCCTTTGCAACTTGATACAAAAGGTGGGCTGGACCTCCCGAGAATTACTACAAAGAAGTATTGTCATTGTTGATATGTGAAAGGCGGGCTTATTTCGCCTCGACCTCAGAAGAGAGGAATGACACGTGCCTTACCTGGGAACGTTATATATATGACGGCCGCCCAACTGAAAGGTGATTATTATTATTGAATTGCTGGAGGAGAGGGAATGATGCTGAGTGGAGCAGAGGAACTTGTAGCGAGAGGGAGTCTGTAACGCAGTGCTAAATTAGACAGTTGACTATTAAGTATGTGAATTTGATAAGACATTCTGTCTCATCAAACTGTGACATGGTTGTGTACGAGGCTACTGTCACAGGGATGATTTTTGGAATTTATTCCGTCATCCACATATAAATTAATTACTTTGAGGAAGATCAGGGCCATCTGGAACTCTCTACGCAACAATCCAACTACAAAGATCTTCAATGCGGTGAGCGATGTAAACAGTTATACTCCAGTCAAATCAGAAGGCTCTCATGCTAATTAAATTCAATCTATATTTTATTCAATTAACTCAGTATACTCCAATTTCCAATCAAGATCCATAATACAAGTAAATGCAGTAGATTCTTTCATTTAAATTTATTATTATTATTATCTTTAGTATTTAATTCTTTTTGCACTTGTTGTTTTTATATATTAAATTCATTTTAAATTCAAATGTTTGACTGGTTTCCTTTAGTAGCTAGAAATTACTATAAGGCAACACCATACTCCTGAACTAATTATCGTAAGGTTATATTACGTAAGTTTCACTACGGCTGGAGATAGGAATTTCGATGCTCTGCCTCTGTTTAACCGAGGTTTAATATATTATTTTGATCATGATATATAAATGATCTGGCGCCCTGGCAATACATATGATACTACACATTATGTACTTTTTTTTAGTGAAGCTGACAACAATACAGATACACTATTATATTAATACACAATTAAATGTTTCATTTTGATCACCCAAAAGTGGGCAACTATTTAAATAATCAGTTTCTTAATGACATTTTTCTTAATAAGTCCCATAAACCATTACTAATGACGCCCAACTAGCGGAGCGCTATTTCTTATTATTAATAGAACCCTAAAGATTCTCTCTTTAAACCATTACAAATAACGCCCAACTAGTGAGGCAAGTTTGAAAGTCCCACAAACCATTACAAATGGCCCCCAACTATGTGGCACGAAAACCTAACGATATTTACGGAAGGAGTGAGTGTTAATTCAGTGCAAATTGTCAGTGATTTTGGGGGAAAGTGAAGTGAATTAGTGTATTATTAGTGATTGATTTTGGGGGAAAGTGAGGTGAATTTTGGAACGGTAAACTTTATACGGTGTACTTCGAGATGGCGGATGAGGAACAAAGGAAATTGAGGAGTAGGGGTAAAGGCGAGAAAGCTAATTATACGAAAGTTGATAGTGGTACTGAGGCTGAGAGTGTAGAGGATTATACCAAGATGTCGGAGGTAAATCTTGAGAGTAATCCTGAGAATAATCCCGAGGTTAACCCTGAGACGAATATAGAGGTACATCCTGAAATAAATCCTGAGACTAGTGGAGGGAAGGAGAAACAAAAGCCTTTGGATATTTCGGAAAACAAATTAGATGAGATCATGGGAATGTTTCTGGAGATGAATAGGCAAAATCGGGAGATGAGTAGGGAGATGAGAGAGGAAATAAGTAGGCAAAATCAGGAGATGAGTAGGGAGATGAGAGAGGAAATAAGTAAGCAAAATCAGGAGATAAGCAAGGCAATAGACAAGAAGCTAGAAGATAGCAATAAAAATAATCAGGAGATGAGTAGGGAGATGAGTTGGGAGATAAAAGAGGCGATATGTAAATATAATGAAGAAATTAATCAGAAGCTAGACAAGGTGGAAAAGGTGAATGAGGAGTTAAACAAAAAGTATGAGAGGATTAAGGAGAATATGTCAGAATTCAAAGAAATAATAAGAAAGGAATTGCAAAGTGAGTTAAAGAAAACCATAGCTGAAGTTAGGATAGAAGTAGGGGAAAAGTTTGAAGTTATAGGCAAGAAAGTAGAAGAGATTAATCAAGAGGTAAGGGAAAGAGTAGAAGACGTGAAGGTAGAGATTATGGAACGTAGCAAGAAAGAAGAGATGAAGATTAAAGATAAGATAGGAATAGAAGTAGGTAAGATAAAGAAAGTGATAAGCACTCAAGAAATAAAAATGCAGAAAATTATAGAGGAACAAAATAGCCAGACAAGGGAAGAAGTCAGAGCCTAT
This sequence comes from Meconema thalassinum, assembly GCA_946902985.2. Taxonomy (NCBI): domain Eukaryota; kingdom Metazoa; phylum Arthropoda; class Insecta; order Orthoptera; family Tettigoniidae; genus Meconema; species Meconema thalassinum. The sequence goes on along the minus strand of OX336388.2, from coordinate 1,037,357,167 downwards.
ATAAAGGAAGTCAATATGAAGTTAACAGAAATAGAGAAGCGTGCGTTAAGGCACAGTCAGAAAGACATAATTATTGAACAAGGAAAGCAGAAAGCTGAGATAAGTAATCCAAAGCATAGGAAGAAAAAGCACAAGCAGAGCACGATGGTGGAGGAAATGGCGGAGAGAGATAGTTTAGAAGACGAAAGAAGGACGGATATAGAAGAAAGCAGAAGCAAAAAGCCACAGTTAGAAAGGTCGTTAAGCTATAGTAGTGGAGAAATGAAGGAAAAGCATGAAATTAGTAAGTCCAGAAGTAAAATGAAAGGGGAAGAAAATGAAGTTGTTAGAGGAAATAGAGAATATAATGAAAGAGAGTGAGAAAGATTATGAAGTGCAGTGGCGTGCCATAGAAGATAGAATAGGGGAAGTAATAGGGGCAAAGGCAAAATACAGTGTTACTATTGATAAATATAATACGGAGGAGGAAGAAACTATTGTTATGAGGAAAGAGGAAAGTATAACTATACATAAATATAGAAGCGAAGATGAAGGTGATAAGAACTTAAAAATGCCAGATAGAGTAGTTATGTAAGTCAGTATTACTATTTTGAGCGAACCTTATGACCTAAATATCCGTAATGATTTGTTAAGTGAATATATGGAGGTATCTAAAGAACCTACCGTTATTAATTTTAACTCAGTCTTAAAATTACAAGTGTTAGGGGCGTGTATCGATACACTTTTTGACAGTGGCTGTCAGGTTTCTGCATCAGTGCAGCATTTTATAATAATAGGAAGGAACATGGTATAAAAATTATAGGAAATTCCAATTAGAACTACTATTGTGTTAACTGCGATGGGAAAGATATTCCAAATAATTTCTAAACAAGTAGTTGGAGAAATTTTGAAAGAAAGTAAGATTGGAACACAAGTATGTTTTTTGATTCCAAATCTGATATATTCACTAATTATGGGTTCGGACAGGATGTCGCAACATTCTGCACAGCTATATTATAAGGAGGGTAGTGTTAAATTCAGATGAATGGGTGGAGATATGATCATGTCATTTAATAATTGAAGTGAGTTATATGGTGGTTCTAAGAATATATGTACGCTTGAGGAGGTATTAATGACTAAAGGAGTCGATATTTGTAGTGAGGTTATTGGTGAGATTGTTGGGGTATCTCTTGAGAGGGAACCTTGTTTTTTTTACATTTTTAGGCAGTATGATGACGAAGGATTATCTAGAGGATTCCTTGCGTGAGGATGCATTACAGAGTGCGTTAGAGTATGATCGTTTGGATCGATTGTTGATCGTGTGGATCGAGTGTTGAAGGTGTTGTAAGAGAATTAGTATATATTTGAGAACCGTATTGGATTAGCTAATTGCTACGAACATTCATTAAATGTACATGATCGCAGTATTTTTGTAGGTCATCGCTACCCCGTGCCTTACGAATTTCAGGAAGCTGTGAGTAGGCAGATTGAGAGCATGTTGCAAGATAAAATTATAGAACCCTAAATTAATTAGCCCATATATTAATTAGTTAATGGTAGTTCCCAAGTCAGAAATGAAAGTAAAGCCATATTTTGATGCCCGTAATTTAATTAGGCAGATTTTTATGAACAGTTAATATTTCAGTAGATAGGATGGTTGATAAAATGATTTAAACGTAAGTGATTTTTTTGTAATGGAGAAATTAAATTTAATTCGGTCATACGGATTCCGCGAAAGAAAGGTAATCTTAAGCAGAAAGACGTGCAATCTTGAGAAATAAAGTAAGTGAATACGGATTCCGCGAAAGAAAGGTAATTTTAAGTAGAATGAAGTATAATTTTGAGAAATAATGTGAATAACTACGGGTGATAAAGAGGTGTAATCTTGAATAGAAAGAAGTATAATTTTGAGAAATAAGGTGAGTATCGACAGGTGATAAAGATGTGTAATCTTGAATAGAATGGAGTGTAATTGTGAGAAATAAGATCAGTAATTACGGTTAAAAAGGTGAGTAATCAGAAAATGCAGGAAAACGATTATACGGCACTTACAATGTGAGATCCTTAAGGAAATATGTATCATGAGTAATAAGAAGTGAAGCTGATGGTAAGTAAGGAAAGTCGCTTAATAATAAGTGAATGATTGTGGTCTGAACGAGCTGGTAATGGCGAGGGTTTGCATCAACCTATGATATTGTGTATCTTGGAGAGCACAGAGGAAATATAAAGAATAATTTGTCGGCTATAGGCTGGTGTATTTGAGTAGGATATATATATACATATGTGGGGTAAATTAGCGCACTACATTTGCACTGAACGATCTTGCCTTAGGTAATATAAGCTAATAAAGTTTCATTTTTTCTATAATATGCCTGTGTTACTAGATACATATAATTCCTGAGAGACTGGAGTAGATCTGGTGATTCGCATCACATACCAAGTGTTGTGAAGTGATAAAGTGAATTAATCAGTTGGCAGTCCCACCAACTAGCCATAGTGTATTCAGTAGTGTATTCAGTTCGACATCAGGCTGAAAATTGAATTCTACGTCCTCAAGATATAAAGCAAAGTTGTATGCCACCCAAATATACATAAGTGCAACGATGACTTATGTCCAAAACAAGAATATAAAAGTGAAGGGTATTTTGATGTACATTGTTTACAGGTCGCTTTAATTATGTAAAGAAGAAAGAAAAATACATTATGAACAGTGAAAGACTGAAATGATGAGATTTAATATATATATATTAAACTTGAAGGGTATATTTTTTGTATGTTGGTAATTGCTTTGAAGAGTATAATATTGTCGATGTTGGTAATTTCTTTGTAGGGTATAATATTTCATATTTGTACAAGTGTTGAAGAGAAGTATGGTGATATGATTGTTGACATATACCATAATTCTCTGGGGCGAATATGTGATGGTCCCAATTTGTGACCAGAATGAAATATTTTATTATTATTATTATTATTATTATTATTATTATTATTATCAATATTTTTAAGTTTACATTTTACCTTTTATTAGTTATTATGTTAACTAATGTATTTATATCTATTATTATGCGGTAATGTAGAATATTATGGCAATTGAAAGGACTTGGAGCGATACACATTATATTTGAAATAAGTTAAGACGCTTGACTGAATATTATTTCTGAAGAAAATTCGAACAAGAGAAGAAGAGGGCTGTTCACAGAAGGGCGGCTTAGCCACGGCTTCTTGGAAATTACATAAATAGCCACTTATGTCTGTCACATCAAATATTCTACCAGTATACAAATCATACTAAGAAGAGATTCTATGAAGACTTGCCACTAACAATGCTGGGCCGATGAATGAGTCCTTTGCAACTTATACAAAAGGTGGGCTGGACCTCCCGAGAATTGCTACAAAGAAGTATTGTCATTGTTGATATGTGAAAGGCGGGCTTATTTCGCCTCGACCTCAGAAGAGAGGAATGACACGTGCCTTACCTGGGAACGTTATATATATGACGGCCGCCCAACTGAAAGGTGATTATTATTATTGAATTGCTGGAGGAGAGGGAATGATGCTGAGTGGAGCAGAGGAACTTGTAGCGAGAGGGAGTCTGTAACGCAGTGCTAAATTAGACAGTTGACTATTAAGTATGTGAATTTGATAAGACATTCTGTCTCATCAAACTGTGACATGGTTGTGTACGAGGCTACTGTCACAGGGATGATTTTTGGAATTTATTCCGTCATCCACATATAAATTAATTACTTTGAGGAAGATCAGGGCCATCTGGAACTCTCTACGCAACAATCCAACTACAAAGATCTTCAATGCGGTGAGCGATGTAAACAGTTATACTCCAGTCAAATCAGAAGGCTCTCATGCTAATTAAATTCAATCTATATTTTATTCAATTAACTCAGTATACTCCAATTTCCAATCAAGATCCATAATACAAGTAAATGCAGTAGATTCTTTCATTTAAATTTATTATTATTATTATCTTTAGTATTTAATTCTTTTTGCACTTGTTGTTTTTATATATTAAATTCATTTTAAATTCAAATGTTTGACTGGTTTCCTTTAGTAGCTAGAAATTACTATAAGGCAACACCATACTCCTGAACTAATTATCGTAAGGTTATATTACGTAAGTTTCACTACGGCTGGAGATAGGAATTTCGATGCTCTGCCTCTGTTTAACCGAGGTTTAATATATTATTTTGATCATGATATATAAATGATCTGGCGCCCTGGCAATACATATGATACTACACATTATGCACTTTTTTTTGTGAAGCTGACAACAATACAGATACACTATTATATTAATACACAATTAAATGTTTCATTTTGATCACCCAAAAGTGGGCGACTATTTAAATAATCAGTTTCTTATTGACATTTTTCTTAATAAGTCCCATAAACCATTACTAATGACGCCCAACTAGCGGAGCGCTATTTCTTATTATTAATAGAACCCTAAAGATTCTCTCTTTAAACCATTACAAATAACGCCCAACTAGTGAGGCAAGTTTGAAAGTCCCACAAACCATTACAAATGGCCCCCAACTATGTGGCACGAAAACCTAACGATATTTACGGAAGGAGTGAGTGTTAATTCAGTGCAAATTGTCAGTGATTTTGGGGGAAAGTGAAGTGAATTAGTGTATTATTAGTGATTGATTTTAGGGGAAAGTGAGGTGAATTTTGGAACGGTAAACTTTATACGGTGTACTTCGAGATGGCGGATGAGGAACAAAGGAAATTGAGGAGTAGGGGTAAAGGCGAGAAAGCTAATTATACGAAAGTTGATAGTGGTACTGAGGCTGAGAGTGTAGAGGATTATACCAAGATGTCGGAGGTAAATCTTGAGAGTAATCCTGAGAATAATCCCGAGGTTAACCCTGAGACGAATATAGAGGTACATCCTGAAATAAATCCTGAGACTAGTGGAGGGAAGGAGAAACAAAAGCCTTTGGATATTTCGGAAAACAAATTAGATGAGATCATGGGAATGTTTCTGGAGATGAATAGGCAAAATCGGGAGATGAGTAGGGAGATGAGAGAGGAAATAAGTAGGCAAAATCAGGAGATGAGTAGGGAGATGAGAGAGGAAATAAGTAAGCAAAATCAGGAGATAAGCAAGGCAATAGACAAGAAGCTAGAAGATAGCAATAAAAATAATCAGGAGATGAGTAGGGAGATGAGTTTGGAGATAAAAGAGGCGATATGTAAATATAATGAAGAAATTAATCAGAAGCTAGACAAGGTGGAAAAGGTGAATGAGGAGTTAAACAAAAAGTATGAGAGGATTAAGGAGAATATGTCAGAATTCAAAGAAATAATAAGAAAGGAATTGCAAAGTGAGTTAAAGAAAACCATAGCTGAAGTTAGGATAGAAGTAGGGGAAAAGTTTGAAGTTATAGGCAAGAAAGTAGAAGAGATTAATCAAGAGGTAAGGGAAAGAGTAGAAGACGTGAAGGTAGAGATTATGGAACGTAGCAAGAAAGAAGAGATGAAGATTAAAGATAAGATAGGAATAGAAGTAGGTAAGATAAAGAAAGTGATAAGCACTCAAGAAATAAAAATGCAGAAAATTATAGAGGAACAAAATAGCCAGACAAGGGAAGAAGTCAGAGCCTATATAAAGGAAGTCAATATGAAGTTAACAGAAATAGAGAAGCGTGCGTTAAGGCACAGTCAGAAAGACATAATTATTGAACAAGGAAAGCAGAAAGCTGAGATAAGTAATCCAAAGCATAGGAAGAAAAAGCACAAGCAGAGCACGATGGTGGAGGAAATGGCGGAGAGAGATAGTTTAGAAGACGAAAGAAGGACGGATATAGAAGAAAGCAGAAGCAAAAAGCCACAGTTAGAAAGGTCGTTAAGCTATAGTAGTGGAGAAATGAAGGAAAGGCATGAAATTAGTAAGTCCAGAAGTAAAATGAAAGGGGAAGAAAATGAAGTTGTTAGAGGAAATAGAGAATATAATGAAAGAGAGTGAGAAAGATTATGAAGTGCAGTGGCGTGCCATAGAAGATAGAATAGGGGAAGTAATAGGGGCAAAGGCAAAATACAGTGTCACTATTGATAAATATAATACGGAGGAGGAAGAAACTATTGTTATGAGGAAAGAGGAAAGTATAACTATACATAAATATAGAAGCGAAGATGAAGGTGATAAGAACTTAAAAATGCCAGATAGAGTAGTTATGTAAGTCGGTATTACTATTTTGAGCGAACCGTATGACCTAAATATCCGTAATGATTTGTTAAGTGAATTTATGGAGGTATCTAAAGAACCTACCGTTATTAATTTTAACTCAGTCTTAAAATTACAAGTGTTAGGGGCGTGTATCGATACACTTTTTGACAGTGGCTGTCAGGTTTCTGCATCAGTGCAGCAATTTATAATAATAGGAAGGAACATGGTATAAAAAATTATAGGAAATTCCAATTAGAACTACTATTGTGTTAACTGCGATGGGAAAGATATTCCAAATAATTTCTAAACAAGTGGTTGGAGAAATTTTGAAAGAAAGTAAGATTGGAACACAAGTATGTTTTTGATTCCAAATCTGATATATTCACTAATTATGGGTTCGGACAGGATGTCGCAACATTCTGCACAGCTATATTATAAGGAGGGTAGTGTTAAATTCAGATGAATGGGTGGAGATATGATCATGTCATTTAATAATTGAAGTGAGTTATATGGTGGTTCTAAGAATATATGTACGCTTGAGGAGGTATTAATGACTAAAGGAGTCGATATTTGTAGTGAGGTTATTGGTGAGATTGTTGGGGTATCTCTTGAGAGGGAACCTTGTTTTTTTACATTTTAGGCAGTATGATGACGAAGGATTATCTAGAGGATTCCTTGCGTGAGGATGCATTACAGAGTGCGTTAGAGTATGATCGTGTGGATCGAGTGTTGAAGGTGTTGTAAGAGAATTAGTATATATTTGAGAACCGTATTGGATTAGCTAATTGCTACGAACATTCATTAAATGTACATGATCGCAGTATTTTTGTAGGTCATCGCTACCCTGTGCCTTACAAATTTCAGGAAGCTGTGAGTAGGCAGATTGAGAGCATGTTGCAAGATAAAATTATAGAACCCTAAATTAATTAGCCCATATATTAATTAGTTAATGGTAGTTCCCAAGTCAGAAATGAAAGTAAAGCCATATTTTGATGCCCGTAATTTAATTAGGCAGATTTTTATGAACAGTTAATATTTCAGTAGATAGGATGGTTGATAAAATGATTTAAACGTAAGTGATTTTTTTGTAATGGAGAAATTAAATTTTATTTTCGTCATACGGATTCCGCGAAAGAAAGGTAATCTTAAGCAGAAAGACGTGCAATCTTGAGAAATAAAGTATGTGAATACGGATTCCGCGAAAGAAAGGTAATTTTAAGTAGAATGAAGTATAATTTTGAGAAATAATGTGAATAACTACGGGTGATAAAGAGGTGTAATCTTGAATAGAAAGAAGTATAATTTTGAGAAATAAGGTGAGTATCGACAGGTGATAAAGATGTGTAATCTTGGATAGAATGGAGTGTAATTGTGAGAAATAAGATCAGTAATTACGGTTAAAAAGGTGAGTAATCAGAAAGTGCAGGAAAACGATTATACGGCACTTTCAATGTGAGATCCTTAAGGAAATATGTATCATGAGTAATAAGAAGTGAAGCTGATGGTAAGTAAGGAAAGTCGCTTAATAATAAGTGAATGATTGTGGTCTGAACGAGCAGGTAATGGCGAGGGTTTGCATCAACCTATGTTATTGTGTATCTTGGAGAGCACAGAGGAAATATAAAGAATAATTTGTCGGCTATAGGCTGGTGTATTTGAGTAGGATATATATATACATATGTGGGGTAAATTAGCGCACTACATTTGCACTGAACGATCTTGCCTTAGGTAATATAAGCTAATAAAGTTTCATTTTTTCTATAATATGCCTGTGTTACTAGATACATATAATTCCTGAGAGACAGGAGTAGATCTGGTGATTCGCATCACATACCAAGTGTTGTGAAGTGATAAAGTGAATTAATCAGTTGGCAGTCCCACCAACTAGCCGTAGTGTATTCTGTAGTGTATTCAGTTCGACATCAGGCTGAAAATTGAATTCTACGTCCTCAAGATATAAAGCAAAGTTGTATGCCACCCAAATATACATAAGTGCAACGATGACGTATGTCCAAAACAAGAATATAAAAGTGAAGGGTATTTTGATGTACATTGTTTACAGGTCGCTTTAATTATGTAAAGAAGAAAGAAAAATACATTATGAACAGTGAAAGACTGAAATGATGAGATTTAATATATATATATTAAACTTGAAGGGTATATTTTTTGTATGTTGGTAATTGCTTTGAAGAGTATAATATTGTCGATGTTGGTAATTTCTTTGTAGGGTATAATATTTCATATTTGTTCAAGTGTTGAAGAGAAGTATGGTGATATGATTGTTGACATATACTATAATTCTCTGGGGCGAATATGTGATGGTCCCAATTTGTGACCAGAATGAAATATTTTATTATTATTATTATTATTATTATTATTATTATTATTATTATTATTATTATTATTATTATTATCAATATTTTTAAGTTTACATTTTACCTTTTATTAGTTATTATGTTAACTAATGTATTTATATCTATTATTTTGCGGTAATGTAGAATATTATGGCAATTGAAAGGACTTGGAGCGATACATATTATATTTGAAATAACTTAAGACGCTTGACTAAATATTATTTCTGAAGAAAATTCGAACAAGAGAAGAAGAGGGCTGTTCACAGAAGGGCGGCTTAGCCACGGCTTCTTGGAAATTACATAAATAGCCACTTATGTCTGTCACATCAAATATTCTACCAGTATACAAATCATACTAAGAAGAGATTCTATGAAGACTTGCCACTAACAATGCTGGGCCGATGAATGAGTCCTTTGCAACTTGATACAAAAGGTGGGCTGGACCTCCCGAGAATTGCTACAAAGAAGTATTGTCATTGTTGATATGTGAAAGGCGGGCTTATTTCGCCTCGACCTCAGAAGAGAGGAATGACACGTGCCTTACCTGGGAACGTTATATATATGACGGCCGCCCAACTGAAAGGTGATTATTATTATTGAATTGCTGGAGGAGAGGGAATGATGCTGAGTGGAGCAGAGGAACTTGTAGCGAGAGGGAGTCTGTAACGCAGTGCTAAATTAGACAGTTGACTATTAAGTATGTGAATTTGATAAGACATTCTGTCTCATCAAACTGTGACATGGTTGTGTACGAGGCTACTGTCACAGGGATGATTTTTGGAATTTATTCCGTCATCCACATATAAATTCATTACTTTGAGGAAGATCAGGGCCATCTGGAACTCTCTATGCAACAATCCAACTACAAAGATCTTCAATGCGGTGAGCGATGTAAACAGTTATACTCCAGTCAAATCAGAAGGCTCTCATGCTAATTAAATTCAATCTATATTTTATTCAATTAACTCAGTATACTCCAATTTCCAATCAAGATCCATAATACAAGTAAATGCAGTAGATTCTTTCATTTAAATTTATTATTATTATTATCTTTAGTATTTAATTCTTTTTGCACTTGTTGTTTTTATATATTAAATTCATTTTAAATTCAAATGTTTGACTGGTTTCCTTTAGTAGCTAGAAATTACTATAAGGCAACACCATACTCCTGAACTAATTATCGTAAGGTTATATTGCGTAAGTTTCACTACGGCTGGAGATAGGAATTTCGATGCTCTGCCTCTGTTTAACCGAGGTTTAATATATTATTTTGATCATGATATATAAATGATCTGGCGCCCTGGCAATACATATGATACTACACATTATGTACTTTTTTTTAGTGAATCTGACAACAATACAGATACACTATTATATTAATACACAATTAAATGTTTCATTTTGATCACCCAAAAGTGGGCGACTATTTAAATAATCAGTTTCTTATTAACATTTTTCTTAATAAGTCCCATAAACCATTACTAATGATGCCCAACTAGCGGAGCGCTATTTCTTATTATTAATAGAACCCTAAAGATTCTCTCTTTAAACCATTACAAATAACGCCCAACTAGTGAGGCAAGTTTGAAAGTCCCACAAATCATTACAAATGGCCCCCAACTATGTGGCACGAAAACCTAACGATATTTACGGAAGGAGTGAGTGTTAATTCAGTGCAAATTGTCAGTGATTTTGGGGGAAAGTGAAGTGAATTAGTGTATTATTAGTGATTGATTTTGGGGGAAAGTGAGGTGAATTTTGGAACGGTAAACTTTATACGGTGTACTTCGAGATGGCGGATGAGGAACAAAGGAAATTGAGGAGTAGGGGTAAAGGCGAGAAAGCTAATTATACGAAAGTTGATAGTGGTACTGAGGCTGAGAGTGTAGAGGATTATACCAAGATGTCGGAGGTAAATCTTGAGAGTAATCCTGAGAATAATCCCGAGGTTAACCCTGAGACGAATATAGAGGTACATCCTGAAATAAATCCTGAGACTAGTGGAGGGAAGGAGAAACAAAAGAGTAGGGGGGTAATAGGGGTTCCAACGCACTTCAGAACATACATGTCACTACTACTAAGCCTCAGCCATGTTAAATATCTCTCAAACGCATGGTCCGATTTTGACAAATGAGGTGTCGTTGGACTCGAGCTGACGTCCTCTTTGCTATGGACTACTCGTTATATTTTTGAATTTTTTTTTGAAAATTTTTGTTTTCGAAAGTTGGTGATAGTTTGAAAACCAAACATGGTAGAACGTTGTGCTATGGCTCAAACAAATGGTCTTTATAACCTTTATTTTTTGTAATAAAACTTTTTTTATTTTTTATGTTTTTTTGAAAACACTCGAATTTTGAAAATCATATATTTTGGAAACTAGAAATTATACAAAAAAGTTTGTTTGACGTAAATCAATGGTCCCTACCCCCTCTACCCCCAAAATAAATTTCAAGTCTCTAGAGAAAAAAATTGTGTTTTGTAAGTAGTGGGATGAGGGGAAAGCTGCTCCACTTAGGAAGTTGTGAGATCCTGCGACCTTGGAATGGAAGGAGCCATGCTAGGAGGGCGTGCTTGGATTCTTTTTTTTCGCCTCGTCGTGCTCTTTACGGGAATGTACGTGTCGAAAAGGTGAAATGCTGGAAACACGGTTTTTTGGGGGAAAAACGTGATTTTGAACTTTTTGCTATATCTCGCGAACCAATCATGCTAGAGGCATGAACGAGGGGTCCAAGGACTTGGGGTGACGTCCTCTTTGCTATGGACCACTCGTTGTAATTTAAAAAAAAATTGGGTAACGCGATTTTGGGGTAAACATGTGTTTTTTGTGATTTTTGCCGATATCTCACGAACCAATAACGCTAGAGGCATGAACGAGGGGTCCAAGGACTCGGGCTGACGTCCTCTTTGCTATGGACCACACGTTATATTTTTTAAAAAAATTTGGGAACTCGATTTTGGGGTAAACACGTGTTTTTTGTGATTTTTGCCGATATCTCATGAACCAATAACGCTAGAGACGTGTACGAGGTGTCCTAGGACTCGGGCTTTCGCCCCCCCCCTTTCAAATGTGGTAGATATTTTTTTCCAAAAAATAATTCACAAAGGGCCTAACGCCATACATGTTGAAATAACGTTTTCTTTTTCTTTACTTGTTTATAATGTTTATGAAGAGTGGTGGTTGAGAGAGACGATACGGCTGGGTGTGTGTGTGTATTTTTCAACGAACCTGTCGCTAACCACAAGGACCATGCTTAATAGAACAATCGCTATTTCGGCTGGTCGGTGTATGACAGAACGAGCATGCGTTTTCTGATATTTTACCTTTAACGTGTAAACGGTGATGAGAACTTGATTCTATGTTGGTCGAAGCGAGTACAGAAAACAAACTTACAGGAGGTGAAGGTCATTTGAGCTTATTGGAAGGCATTGATCTGACTTGACAACAAGTGCAATGGAAAAAATGACCAAGACGCTTGAAGGTGAAATAATCTGACCATCGTGGTGGCAGGGGAGTGTGAAAGGCATGCACACACATTTGTGAAACCACATGTATGCTAAACCAGTGACATCCTGTTTTGCTTCGTACGTGACAAAATGCAAGTTCATGTGAAATTTGATCTTTCACAGGTGTTCGCTTGGGTGTTATCTGTCCACGTGCATGATAACTGTTAAAAAGTCACATCCTGTTTTGCTTCGTACGTGACAAAATGCAAGTTCATGTGAAATTTGATCCGGCACAGGTGTTCGCCTGGGACGTTAGCTGTCCACGTGCACGATAAGAGAATGTTCAAAGCGTGGGAATCGCTGAATCAGTAAAAAGTATGATGCAACTTGTGGGAATGATGTCACAACCAATAGATAGGCAAGAGCTGCGAACAGCAGGGGTGGGAGGTGAAGGGAGGGAGAGGGGGAGGGGTAATGTATGAGAGAACACAAGTGGAAAGAGAAAGAAATATGTGGAGCTGAAGACTGTACACATAGAGCTATAGGTGGTGTACAACATGTGTGAATAAATAAATAAATTAAAAATTGCACAGGTTCACACAACATAGACTGTATTATTGCCATGACCAAGCACTCACATTAAGATCATTTACAAAATCATAAAATGAAAAATAAAAAATCTTGTTTTGGAAATATCGTTTTTCAACATACACAAAATAAATATATAAAAAATTTGTAAACAACAAAATGGAAAATCCATGGTCAAGCACTCACATTAATATTATTTACAAAAACATAAAATGAAAAATAGAAAATCTTGTTTTGGAAATATCGATTTTTTTCAACATACACAAAATAAATATATAAAAAATTTGTAAACAGCAAAATGGAAAATCCATGTTTCCATATAGACAAAATTTTAAAAACCTTAAACGGACATTTAAGAAAATATATGCAAATGGGAAATTGACAAATGTGTAAATATGAAAATGGAAAAATCCATGTTTCCATATCATTAAATTGAAAAACATCAAACTGTCATTTAAAAAAATGCAAATGGAAAATTGACAAATTGCAATGTGTGAAATTGAACAAATGGCTATCATTATTTAAAAAAAGAAAAGAACATAGTGCTCTATGGTTGAGGTGTGAATCAAACCCTCTCTACTTATTTGGACCACCCGAGACTGAGTAGACTAGTTTTAGTTATCATACCACTTTTAAAAGTTTGTGTTAAATCTAGGAATTGAACCCAAGAGCTTGTAGGGGAGATCAAAGGTTATAATATGTTAAACAGATAGCCTTGAATGTAGTGTGTGGTAGCTATATAGAAATGAGACGTTTCTCTCGGGGCAGGGAGGCATAGAGATCTGCATCAAACCAGTCAAAAGACTGACGACTCAAACAACAACATGTAGAGCTCACCAAAATAATGTTGTGTAACGGTAAATGTTAGTCAACGAACAGTAATGCATTACTAAAACCCATGACACGATACCTAAGAGCTTTTCTAAAATTATTTTAAAATGCCTTTAACCCTATATTAAACACCCAGTTCACAAGACTCATAACTGCAATGTTATGGTCAAACAAAACAAAATCTATATTTCAAAACAAACAAGTGGTTTAGTCAATGTATACTGGAAAAAGTTTTATAAACACTCAAGTCCAGAAAAATAATTAAATTAGTAACAGTCAGGTTGACCGAGTGGTTATGGTGTTTGACTTAAGTTCAAATTTTCTGTACAAGAAAGCAAGGGTTCGAATCCCTTACCTGATATAACTATTGCCTCAACATGGCTTGACCACACTGTATTATTGTGTACTCGGTACACAAACCATAAATAAAGTGTATTGTTTAAGGTCGCTCTCTTTGCGAACATAGTCAGAGAATGTTAATGGTTAACAATTGCATTAATAGTGGGACATAGGGATAGCAATTAAGAAAAACAGACAATACCCATGCACTATTTTTATTTATTTAATGTAAGTACTTGTACAATAGTTATATACAAACTACAACTCTCTTTTGTCTATTACTATCTAGTCCTTTTCGATCCACTTGCATATCAAGGGCAGATGACTTTGTAGTTCAGCCCCTTGAAACAACAACAACACTACTTCTTGCATAGTCTGTGATGTTGATGACTCTTGATGCGTGGAAGATGGATACAACATAACTTTTACAACAGGGGTTAAACGTTGCTCAACAAACAATGCACTATTTTGAGTAGCAACATGTTTCTCTTGTACTAACTTAAAATATATTAATGGATATGTTGTTGGCTTTCTCAAATTGTTGTTGTTGTTGTTTTCTGCCAACAGATGCTTACTGCATATGACAAGGCTGTACACTCGTGGGTTAGACAGCCTGTCTTGCTAAGGGTCTCCTATATACCCTAAACATGGCTATACATGTTAGTTCTGAACATTTAGTGGTTAATTGTATATTGAGTTTAAATAGAGAACTTATACAAGCACGTCTTGCATGTGGTTAAACTTCACAAGTGTCACATGCAAAGTATGTTTCCGCTACCTAGCGGTAAATATGAGCACTACCTGTACTACTAGCATGCTACCTAGCAGAGGATATGAACACTTACTAGTAATATCCAAAGTGAGCTGAGGTTAGGTTAGGTTAGGTAAAGTTAGGTTAGCCATTAAAATAAGTTACCAAAATAAGCCGTCAAAAATAATTGTTTTTTTACCCCTGAGGTCTTGGGTTCCAACTCGACTATGCACAGAATTTAATTAATATCTGAGAGTTAAGAGGTTAGGTTAGGTTAGGTAAAGTTAGGTTAGGTTAGGTTAGTGAGCTGAGGTTAAGTCTTTAAATATTCCCTCTCATTCAACTACTTTCCAACACCAACAAAAAAATCCACTAAATACATTGACACAAATAACTTGTCAAATAAGCCAATACAAAAGCCAATACTAAAGCCAACACAAAAAGCCCACACAAAAAGCCAACACGAAAAGCCAATACAAAAAGCCAACATGAAAGGCCAATACAAAAAAGCCAACACGAAAAGCCAACACGAAAAGCCAACACGAAATGCCAACACGAAAAGCCAACACAAAAAGCCAACACGAAAAGCCAACACAAAAGCCAACACGAAAAGCCAACACAAAAAGCCAACACATAAGCCAACACAAAAGCCAACACGAAAAGCCAACACAAAAAGCCAACACATAAGCCAATATATAAGCTTATGGTAGGTCACTCCATCAACAAAACAGTTGTAACCTTTGTAGTGTGATCATCGTACTGACAGGTCAGTTACTACTATGGAACTTATTACAACCAACAAAGGTAGGCTTCGTGCACTCTATCAAGGCTACTCCTATAACTATAATCGCCAGAATGTGAATGGAATAATATTCTGGCGATGCTCAAAAGAGAGGTCAACAAAATGTCGAGGCAATCTGAAAAGTAAAAATGGAAAGGTTTTAAGTGTGAGTGTTCATCAATGTAGTGCTCGAAACGAACCACGCTTACTGTTTACAAACAATTATCAAAATGCTAAAAAGCAAGTTCAAGAAAACGATATTGCGGCTAAAGATAGTGCAGTGTTTGTTCAAAAGGACTTATCATGTCCTCAAAACGTCATGTTAGGACAGTTGTCAACGTCCAAGAAACCTTCAACACTATCAAAATCAACTCAGACTATAAATAAAGTGGTATTGCAAGAGGATCAAAAAGGACTATATAGTAACAGTGATGATGGTCATGATGATAATGGTGATCATGATGATGATAATGATGATGATGATAATGATCATGATAATGGTAATGCTTTGTTTACACCTAAAAATCCATTTGTTAAATTTGTATACTGGAACAAACCCAGTAAGCTAATTCAACGGCTTCGACAATTGCATGCTTTACGACAAGCTGGGCATATCGGTCACGATTGGGAAATCAAAGAAATTGAACAAGAGCTTCGTCATGCTGAAATTATTGTGTAATGGGTCTACCACTTTGCGACCACTTTTACCCCAACTCTTGGTTCTAATATTTGCTTATTTGCTTCCACTTTTACCTGAACTCTTTGGATCCATATTTGCTCTCACATTAAACTAGTATTCTTATTACCAAGTTGACTTTACTAGAGCTTAGTCTATGCTTGACAGTTGATATGGAAGTATCAGTGACTAGGTATGGTAAGCCTTACGCATACTATAAAGGATATTCATATATTGTGAAACGAACCAATAAAAATGGAACTGTTATTTAGTGCTGTTCGAAACAACGATCTAAAAAGTGTCGAGGAATGATTAAGACAAAAGGCTCCAACATACTTATTTCAATCGATCATCATTGTAAATCTCAAAATAATACTCATTTAAATGGACAAAATACTCTAACCAAGGTAAAAAAGCAAGACCAAGAAAAAAATCGTGTGGCTCAAGATAGTGCTTTGTTTGTTAAAGAGCATTTATTATCTCCTGAAAAAGACATGTTAGGACAGTCGTTAACGTCTAAGAAACCTCTAACACTATCAAAGACAACACAAACTATGCCAAAGGTTTTTGCATTGCAAGATGAACAAAAAGGATTAGATAGTAATAGTGATGATGATTATATTGATGATAATTATATTGATGATGATAACCATGATGATGATGATAATGGTTTACACCCAAAAAAATCATTTGTTAAATTTGTTTACTGGAACAATCCCAGTAAGCTAATCCAGCGGCTTCAGTACTTGCATACCTGTAAAGAGGCTGGTCATACTAAATATGAGGAAGAACTTTTGGATATAGAAAATGAGCTTCGTGATGCTAAAATTATAGTGTAATGAATCCATGTAACCGCTTAAACTATTTCTTAACAATACATGTAATATTTTCTACCACTTTGCTACCCACTTTTCTAGTTTGCTACCACTTTTCTACCACTTTGCTACCACTTTTCTACTACTTTTCTGCCAGTTTTCTACCACTTTTCTACCACTTTGCTACCACTTTTCTACTACTTTT
Source organism: Meconema thalassinum (assembly GCA_946902985.2). Taxonomy (NCBI): domain Eukaryota; kingdom Metazoa; phylum Arthropoda; class Insecta; order Orthoptera; family Tettigoniidae; genus Meconema; species Meconema thalassinum. The sequence continues at coordinate 1,037,340,217 of OX336388.2, read as the reverse complement.
CTGCCACTTTTCTACCACTTTTCTACCACTTTTCTACCACTTTGCTACCACTTTTCTACCACTATGTTACCAATTGTCTACCACTTTGCTACCACTTTTC